>CM052896.1:49423413-49529402 GCA_028534135.1 Potos flavus
TTAAAGCCTCTGCCTTCAGCTCAGGTCATGATCTCAGGGTCCTGGGATCGAGCCCCACATCGAGCCCCACATCGGGCTCTTTGCTCAGCGGGGAGCCTGCTCCCCCCTCTCTTTCTGCCTGTCTCTCTGCCTACTTGTGATCTCTCTCTCTCTCTGTGTCAAATAAATAAATAAATAAATAAATAAATAAATAAAATCTTTTTTAAAAAAAATCAAAAGCTTAAGTCAGACACTTGCATTATGATAATAAAAAAAAAAAAAAAAGCCTGTCAGGCACTTACTTGTCAACTCTTACAGATTTTCTATATAAACAATCATATCATATTCAAACAAAGACAGCTTTATTTCTTCCTTTCCAACAATATACTTTCGACAGGGGAGAGGGGTCTCATTGCATTAGCTAGGACTCCCAATACAATGTTGAAAAGGAGTGATGAGAGGGGACATCCTTGCTTTGTTCCTGATTTAGAGGGAAAACTTGGAGTTTCTCCCCATTAAGTATTATGTTAACTGCAGGTTTTTGCAGATATTCTGTATCAAGTTGAGGAAGTTCCCCTCCATTCCTCATATACTAAGAGTTCTTATGAATGGGTGTCAAATTCTGTCAAATACTTTTTCTGCCCCTATCAATATGATTATGCGATTTTTCTTCTTTAGCCTGTTGGTGTGATAGATTACATTAATTGATTTTCAAATATTGAACAAGACTTGCATACCTGTACTAAATCCCACTTGGTTGTGGCATATAATTCTTTTTATACATTGTTTAATTTGATTTTTTGATATTTTGTTGAGGATTTTTGCATCTATATTCATGACAGATACTGATCGATGGTTTTCTTTTCTCACAATGTCCTTATCTGATTTTGGTTTTAGGATAATGCTGACCTCAGAATAATTTAGGAAGTATTTCTTATGTTTGTATCTTCTGAAAGAGATTATAGAGAATTGGTTATAATTTTGTCCTTAAATGTTTGGTAGAATTCACCATCTGGGCCTGATACTTTCTATTTTAGAAGTTTATTAATGATTGATTTGATTTCTTTAATGGATATAGGCCTTTTGGGATTGTCTGTTTCTTGTGTGAGTTTTAGCAGAGAGTATCTTTCAAGGAATTGGTCTGTTTCATCTAGGTTATCAAATTTGTGGGCATAAAGTTGTTCATAATATTCCTTTGTTATCCTTTTAATATCCAGGGAATCTTGTAGTGATGTCCCCTCTTGCACTTCTGATATTAGTAATTTGTGTCCTTTTTGTTAGTTAGCCTAGCTATAAGCTTATCAATTTTATTGACCTTTTCTTCAAAGAACCACTTTTTGGTTTTGTTGATTTTCTCTATTGATTTTCTATCTTCAATTTCTTTGATTTCTGCTTTTTTATTATTTCCTTTCTTCTTCTTACTTTGGATTTAATTAATTCTGCTTTTCCTACTTTCTTAAGATGAAAGCTCAGAGGATTAATTTTAGATCTTTCTTCTTTTCTAATATATGCATTCAGTGCTATAAATTTCTAAGCTCTGCCTTCACTGAATCCCACAAATTTTGATAAGTTATATCTTCATTTTGTTTAGTTCAAAATATTTTTTAAATATCTCTTGGGATTTCTTCTTTGACTCATGTGTTCTTTAGAAGTGTGTTGTTTAATCTTTGAGGATTTTCCAGCTATCTTTTTGCTTTGATTTCTAGTTTAATGCCATTATGTCTGACAGCAGACACCGTATGACTTCTACTCATTTAAATTTGTTAAGGTGTATCTTATGACTCAGAATGTGGTCCACTTTGGCGGATGTTCCAGTGAACTTAAGAAGAGTATATATTCGGCTGTTATGGAATGAAGTATTTGACAGATGTCAATTATATCCAGTTGATTTAGGGCACTCCTGTCCTTAGTGATCCCTGCCTTCTGGATCTATCCATTTCTGATAGGGAGGTGTTGCAGTCCCCAACTATAATAGTGGGTTTATCTATTTTTCCCTGTAGTTCTATCAGTTTTTGCCTCAGATATTTTGACTGTCATCAGGTGCACACACATTAAGGATTGTTAGGTCTTCCTGAAGAATTGACCCCTTTTTCACTATGTAACGCCCCTGTATCCCTGAAAACTTTCTTTTTTCTGAAGTCTGCTGTCACAGATCCACTCTTTAAAAAAAAGTGTCATAGCAAGACAAGCAAGACCTCCCCTTGGTATTGTCACTCGAGTAGTGACTTGCTAACCACTCTAATCATGGTGAATGACCAGGACATACACACGCCCTCACAGCATAGCACAAAGAGTCGGTTTCATTTTGTAAACCACAGAGTGTTATACATTATAAATATGTATGGGCAGACCCCAGTCGGCTGACCAGTCTATTCTTATCTAAATGGCTAGAGCGAGGATTTTGTGTTCCTTCCATCGCTCCCATCTTAGTTATGAAACATGAAGGCAATCCCTCATGGCACAGTCATTCAGTTCCTACTAAAGACACAAGCTAACCTGAGATGAACAATGGACTCCAACTGGGAAACAAGAAGAGTCCTGGATACTTTGCTATTCCTGGAACACCCTGTACATCTGAACAAGTATGGACTTTGGAGTTACAGACAACCATGTTGTATGACCTTAGACAGCCCTCAGTTTTCTCATCTGTAAAATGAGACAGGAAGGAGAAGGGGGGAATACAAAAATAAACTTCTTCAGAGTTTGTTGTGAGACTTAAATGAGGTACCATATGTGAAGTACCTCATACAGCCTGGTACTTAGTAAATGCTCAGAAAATGGCAGGGAAGTATCTCCCCCAAATTATTCACTAATTACAAAATGGAAACTAGTAACTTCACAGTAGAAAAACCTGAGAGACACCATCTTACCAAGTGATCAATGTTAATATCGCCAGTAATGAGACAATCTGATATCAAGTGCCTCCTGATGTGATGCATTTCTATTATATTCTTGCCAAAAACGTGGAATTGAATCTAATTATGAAGAAACATCAGACAAATCCAAATTGAAGGACATTCTACAAAGTAACTGGCCTGTACTCTTCAAAAATGTCAGGGTCATAAAAGACAAAGGTTGAAGGACTATCCCAGATTAAAGGACTAAAAAGACACGACAACGAAATGCAATGTGTGATCCTCTGTTAAATCCTGGACCAGAGAAAATAATAGCCACAAGAGACATTATTAGGACAGCTGGTGAAGTTTGAATATGGGGTGTGTATTAGGTCACAGTACGACTGCAATGTTAAACTTACTGAATTTGATCACCGTGCTGAGTTATGTAACAGAATATCCTAGTTCTTAGGAAATCTATGCTGCAATATTTAGAGGTAAAGGGACATCCGGTCTGCAGCTTACTACCAAATGGCTCAGAAAAATAATCATTTTATATAGGTAGGTAGATTGAGACAGAGACAGAGAAAGCCAGTGTGGCAAAATACTAACACCGGGTGAATCTGGGTCAAGTATAGACAGGAGTCCTTTGTGCGACTTTCTGTTCTGTGGGTTACAGCTTCCCCGTATGTTTGAAATTATTTCAAAATGAAAAGGCTTTAAATGGCACGGAAGATCACTTTTCATTGCTCATCAGAAAAAGAAATCAAGGTCACTGCCACTCTCTCAAAAAGGAGGAAGATCCTTTGGTAAGTGTTTTCTAACCTCAGTGGACTCTTATTCACAGAAATGGTATCTGAGGCAATCGCACCCAAAGCCACGCTCTGAGACTTGTGCTGGCGAAGCACTTCCCTCGGGCAGTGGCCCTCCAGGTGTGCACACACACACACACAAACCTGGGAACCTTGAACCATACCCCAAACGAGATTGGAATCAAGATGTCCAGGGTGGGGCCCCTCCCACCGCCATACACCCAACTGGTTCCTACAAATACAAGGAAAACAATATAAAGATGAAATCTTCTCCACAGCAAGCACCCAAGAGTCATGGTGGTTTTATTTATTCCCCTTTTGGTCTATCAGCACACTGTCTGTCTGACAGGGACCACGTGAGACCCCAGGAGACTCAAAGCAGGACCTCAGAGGGTAACATGAAGAGTTACTCCATTTTGAGTAGCATATATACATTAGTTTAAGTTTTACCTTATTAAACAAATCATAACAATACTTCAAATCAGATATTATTATTCCCCTTTACAGATAATACAACTGAGGCTCCGGAGAATAAGTGATGTGGCCCAGGTCACATGCTTGTAGGCAATAATGCCAAAACTTGAGCTCAGATCCATCTAATTCTCATGTCTTTGCCATTTCTAGGATGCCTTTCCAGGATGTCTCATGTTTGTTTAGCAGATATACTCAAAGGCAACATCTTTGACAGCTCTTTTGTTACATAATTCCACCCTTCCAAGCAATTAACAAGTTCTGGGGGCAGTTTGTATATTTCCTTAGCACTAACATCCAAAACAATCTGTGGATGTGGGCAGGGTAGACACGCCCTGGGCACCAAGGCTGAATGTCCCATGCATAACCCCTGCCTAAACCTGCACTTGACATAACTGAGCAGAGGAGAGAGTATGGGAGAGATTGCTTCTGAGGATCCTAGCATGTAGATCTCACATGGCAGAGGACGACGAGTGTCCTAAAATGCCCAAAACCATGTGGAAACTCATGGGATCTCACCTAGAACTTATACATGCTCCAAGTCTTACTGTGGGTTGCAAAAATAAGTAGGTCATGCTTGATGGTGCCGGTAACCTATTAATGTTGGAAGCTTTGGGGGAAAAAATCATGATTCTCGACGTGCTTCAGATGCTTGTCTGTAAACACTTTATCACCTCAGAACTGCAGTACAAGGCCACGGCTAATGCTGTGAAGGTTGTTGACTATCAGAATCTCATGAGTGCTAAATGTGAGGCCGTAAAGCTGTCTGAAGATTAATTCACACCTGTGGCAAAGAATATTTTTGTACCAGACAGTAGCATACGATTCTAAAAATACTAAGGTGGGAAGGCAAGATGGAACACTCTCTCACAGCCTTCTAACAACCACACGTCGATGAAGGTGGACAAGGGTGTCTGCATTCATCATCTATTGCCGTGTTCTTTAAAAATGCACACTGTTGTCTCATGGGTTCTGTTGGTCAGGAACCCAAGAGTGGCTTAGCTGGGTCCCCTGGCTCGGTGTCCCTCACAGGCTGCAGTCACAATGGGAAGATGACCACTTCTAGGCTCATTCACACAGGTGTTGGCAGAGTTCGGTTCCTGGAGGGCTGTTGGACGGAGGGCTGTTGGACTGAGGGCGTCAGCTCCTCACTGACTGTTGACTGGAAGTCTCCCTCCCTTAGTTATGCTGTGTGGGCCTCTCCACAGGGCAGCTCACGACACAGCAGCGGGCTTCCCTCAGCACGAGCAAGCAAGAGAGCCGAAAAGGGAAGCAAGAGGGAAGCCAGAGAGTCTTTTTGAAACCTGATCTCAAATGTGCCACGCCATCACCCTTGCTCATCTATCAGCATTCTAGCAGTTAAAAGCGAATGACCTGGCAGACCACGCTCAAGGGGAGGGGATTACCCAAAGGCCCGAACGCCAGGACTTGGGGCTCACTGGAGACCAGTTTAGAAGCTGCTTACCCTGGTGTCTTTGGACTTGGTCCAACAGATGCATTCAGATCAGGCTTTAGATTGACTCCTTCCCACCCTCACTCTCTAAACAGTAGCCCCCCTCAGCCCTGGATGGTGCACAGATATGCTAGCAGGACCTGTGTTTGAGCAGACACACACATACAAATGACAAATGTTCCCATTTTTTTTTAAATGTAGACTGAGTAACATCCTTAAAGAATTAACCTCATGGGTGCTGGGTGGCTCAGTTGGTTAAGCAACTGCCTTTGGCTCAGGTCATAATCCTGGAGTCCCGGGATCGAATCCCACATCGGGCTCCCTGCTCAGCCTGCTTCTCCCTCCGATCCTCTCCCCTCTCATGCTCACGCTCTCTCTCTCTCATTCTCTCTCTGAAATAAATAAATAAAGTCTTTAAAAAAAAAAAAAAAGAATTAACCTCATAAAAGTGGTGAAAAAGAAAAGGCCCTTTAAATATGAGACAAGAGACCTGAGTTTAAGTGTTGCCTTCCGCGGGATTCGTTGTATGACCTTTGATACATTACTTAACCTTTCCTCACCTACCAAAAGAAAAAGAGAAAAAGGCACCCATCCAGCTCCTTTCCTAAAAAAATTCTCACAATCCCTCCTTCAGGGGTCTGCCATACTGTAACTTATAGGAAATATATATTTGGGCATTCAGATGACCAAAATTTTATTTCTCATATATTAGTGTTCATCATCCACAGTTTCTTGCTCATAGCTGCCAAAACCCTTGGAATTTCCTAAGTTTTAAGAGTGACAAAGGCATCTCTTGTTATGTTAATGAGGTGACTTTTGGACCCCACCTAAGGATTCCAAGATCTGAACTTTAAATCGCTTTCTCCCCCACCCCACCTCCTGCCCCAGCCCCAGGGAGGGGAGAGGGCCTGGAGGTTGACTCAATTGCCAATGGCCAATGAATTAATCAGTCATGACTATGTAGTAAAGCCTCCATAAATCCCCAAGAAGGTAGAGTTTGGAGAGCTTCCAGGTGGGTGAACACATGGAGGTCCTGCCCTTTCCCTATATTATCCTACGCATCTCTTCCATCTGGCTGTCTCTGAGTATATATCCTTTTATAATAAATTAGTAATCTAGAAAGGAAAATGTTTCTCTGAGTTCTATGAGCCACTCTAGCAAATTAATCAAACCTGAGGAAAGGGCCTTGGGAATCTGAGTTATAATCAGTCAGTTGGCAGCACGGGTGACAATCTTGGCTGGTGACCAGCATCTGAAGTAGGGGAATGGGGGAGCAGAGTAGCCTTGTAGGCCTGAGCCCTCAAACCAGGGATTCTGATGCTATCTCCGGGTAAATGCTGTCAGAATTGAACTGAATTATAGGACACCCAGCTGGTGTTGGAGAATTGCGTGGCATGTAGGAAATCTCTCCCTCCACACACTGGAAATCAGTCTCAGAACACCAAAGAGGACCCAACATCAAAAGAGGTCATTTGCCCTATTTTCACACACCCCAGCACTCCCAGAAACCCTGTCAGCCAATCACCCTGTCAGTGCGTTCAAATCCCCACAGTAGCCAAAAGTAGCTTTTTAATTCGTGGCTATGATTTTAATTCACTGATGATGAAACTGAAGCACTAAGCCATTCAGTACCTTGTAGGATCACACAGTAGCAGGAGCAAGGCTACCAATAACCCCAAGAATTGTGCTGTGACATGTCAAACCTCTTATAAAATGACAGTTAGGAACAAGGAATTCCGAATGTGGATATAGAGCAATCTCATTATTAACGACTATTCTGAAATGTAAGCTGACTTCTAAAGAAATTGGCACTATTTTAAAAATAATACATCAAGGGGCGCCTGGGTGTCTCACCCAGTTAAGCGTCTGCCTTCCACCCAGGTCATGATCCCAGGTTCCTGGGATCGAGTCCCACATTGGGCTCCTTGCTCAGCGGGGAGCCTGCTTCTCCCTCTGCCTGCAGCTCCCCCGGCTTGTGCACATGCTCTCTCTCTCTCTCTAACAAATAAATAAAATCTTTTAAAACATAAATAAATAAATAAATAAATATAATACATCATGTACAATCATCACCATACCATTTAGCTTGTGTGTGTGAAAGTTAATAAAGGGAAACCCCACTACAAGGGAGTCAGGAGGTCCTGAGGGGAGCTCTCACGCTCCATCACTTGTCCTCAGTTGCAAATCCAACAGGAAGACACAGACTTTGCACATGGATACAGCAGGGAGAAGAAAGGCTTTTTTCATGCCCACCCCCTGCCCGCTAGCAGTAACCAGCCAACTCAGCCACTAGACTTCCAGCTCCCGGTTGATTCCAATGGACTTCTTGTTCACAGCCGCCTTCCCAACTTTCCACTCTCCTTTATAAAAGAGCATACCTCTCCTTTGTTCTTTGGATTGCCTATGGTTTTGCCTGTCCTGGATTTCGATTCTCTGCTATTCCCACATAAAGCTATCTTTCGTGGGTAAAATAACTGGAAACTGGTTGGGTTTTTTTTGTTTGTTTTTTATTCTAGGGAGAGAGAGAGAATGCACACCCGTGTGCTCGGGCGTGTGGGGGGAGGGGTAGAGGGCAAGGGAGAGGGAAAGGAAGAGAATATACAGCAGAATCCCTGCTAAGTACTGAGCCAGATACAGGGCTGCATCTCATGACCCTGAGATCAAGAACGAGACCAAGAGTTGGATGCTTCGCCTACTGAGCCACCCAGGCGCTCCTGGAAGTTTTATTTTTAAGGTTAACATCACTCGGAGGCCTATATGGGGATCCAGGGAGGACCCCCAACAACTCTGGTGAGCAAACAGGGGCCCTTGCAGTCTCATCAACTCTGGGGTCTGAGGGTAAGTTTTCTCCTGATTTTGAGTTCCACACTTTGTGTCCGAGCTCTTCAGGCTTTATTCAGGATCTGTTTTAAGGCCCTGGTTTTTGTTTTTCTGTCTGAGAGTACTCATTTGGGCTTCAGTCCAGCTCCCTTTCAGAATCTGACTGCTCCTGATGGCAACGTGCAGGCCTAGGAGTGCCTGGGTTAGGTGACCAATTCTTGATTTTGCCTCAGGTCATGATATCCGAGTTGTGAGACCGAGCCTAGAGTTGGGCTCTGTGCCAAGCACAGAATCTGCTTGAAGATTCTTTCCCTTCGCCCCTACCCTCCATAAATAAATAAATAAATAAATAAATAAATATTAAAAAAAAGAAAGAAAGACATGTGCAAGCCTTCAAATCTGAGTCCTGTTTGGAACTGGACTAGTCCTGTAGGAACTGTGCCAGTTTGAGCTATGTCGGCCTTTGGTCTGACTCCCTTTCGGGACTGGACTCTTCCTTTGGAACTGTTCCAGCCTTCAGTCTGATTCCTCTGGACCCAGGCTATACCTACTGGAACTGTGCTGGCCTTTGGTCTGATTCCTTCTGGAACTAGGCTGTTCCTGAAAAACCTCTAAGCAACGGGATCCCTGTTACGAAAATGCTTTGAAGGTGCACCTCCCTACTGGGATCTAGCTGCTTTTATGTTTAAAATCTATGGTCCCTCCACATGCCCACTTATAAATAAACGGACTGTCTTAGCCAAAAGTAAGTCAGAACTTCAATGGCCATTCTGTGGAACTTTCAATCTCCCCAAACTTGTTTAACTCAAAATTAAAAGAAAGCCATGGCTCCCTAAAAGAAAAACAACAACAACAACAACAACAACAACCCTGAATGGGATGCTTATTTTAGAAGGTACCTTGAGGTTTCCAGATGGTTTCAGGATTCTAGGTTTGTCTTTGCAAAGTACTATGTCTAAATTAACTAATGTAAATAATGAAAAAAGTCGAAATGTCTCCTGAGGCTTCTTTTTCCCCTCCCCCATCTTCTCTGTCTACAGACACACGATGGTCACCTGGTGCTCGGGCGCCATTTTCCTCTATTCTTTCCACTGACCTTTCCTTTTCTTCCAAATCATTCCCCACTCCTTCCTCTCATGTATCTATTAAAACCTGCCTCTTCAAAGTTAAGTCTTCTGAGAGTCTAAATAAACCTCAAGTTTCTTACGTTCCCCAGACTAAGGTCGAATGAGGAGCCTTAGTTAAAGTGTTTCCAAAAGTGACTGAGGACCCCCATAAGTTTGCTAAAGAATTTAACATAGTTATTTGAACTTACCAACCTGGTTTCTCAGGTTCAGAGTATCAATAAGTCCACATGCTTGTTGGTGAGGACCAGGCCAAACATTGGGTGAAACTAGCCAGAAGGGAACATCCCAAAAGGAATTTACAGAAAGAGAGCCCTAACTTCTGGAAAGATGTTAGAAAACACACTGGAAATCTCGACCAAGCAATAATAACAGCTTTTCCTAAGCCCGCTGATTGGAACAAAATTCAGGCGTGCACACAAAAGCCTGATGAATCTATTCATGATTATTACAATCAGCTCCAAATTGTCTTTTAAGAATATTCTGGTCTTCCTTGAATGTTGAATACACCTGGTAGCAGAGAACTCTATGTTTATTAACAGGTCGAACCTGTATCTTTGTCTTTTAGTTAAAAGAACCAGGATGCAATGGGAAATTATGTCCACTCCAAATTTAATTAATTAAAACCAGCTAACTCGCTCCCTAGATGAGTCACCTAGAGGAAAGACGGCTAAAATCTTCAATGTTCAAACTCCAGCAAATGAAGGCCGCTAAACAAAATCAGAAATCTAGTTTCTGCTATTATTGCAATGAACCAGGACACTAAGGGAGGGAGGGGAAGACAGTTAGAAATTGAAGCATTCCAGGTGCCTTCAGCCCTCTAGCCAACATTTCCAGTGTCCTCCTAATTCCCAATGACAGGGCTTCAAGGAACTATAGGGGCTCTTCCCCATCCTACCTCTTGATTGGCTCAGACAAACCACATTCCAGATTGGGAATGAATCTCTCTCCACCCTTGTTGACAAGGGACCTGCACTCTCAGTATTTAACCCCCTGCTGTAAAGCAACCTCTTCGTCAGAGTACAAAAACAGTTTGAACAATAGTGAGGGTCTTCAAGAAACCTCAACAGATTCCTGTCTCTAAGCCTATTCTATTTTATCTAGGCCCTTTGAGAAATACACACGCTTTCTCCTTAGTTCCTCTGCCCCTATTCATTTACTGGGCCAAGATTTCGTAGTAAAGTATCATGCCGGAACTTCTCCCAAAGGGGGAAGCAATTCTAGAATTTGACAGTAGTAACAAAATAGCCCACAAGGGGAAATAAGTGACTTCCGGCATCCTTTCTGTGCTCTTACTCTGATGACACTATAGCTGAGTCTGGGGGTACTAATCATTCCTACTGGTTCAGCTACCATCCTGTTTATAGGCAAAATCCTCAGTTGATATCGGCAGAAGTCACAAGACACCTACCGTCAAGATTCAAATAGATCCCTCAAAACCTCTTCCCATAATTAATCAATGCCCTATAAGTAAAGAAGCCCATAGAGAAGATTGCAAGGCTCAGGGCCTTATTATCCCCTATAGTAATCTCCGTAACACCCATATTTTACCTGTGCGGAAACCCAATGGTCACGGATGGACCCCATAGCAATAGAAACATTGCTATCCTTTGGCATCCCTGTTGTTTCTAACTCTCATATGCTACTGACATCCATTCCCACTGAAGACAAATTTTTCACCATAATTAATCTATACATTGCATTCTTAGGATTCTAATTGATAAGGATAGTCAGTATCTTTTTGCTTTCACTGGAAAGAATGGTAATACACCTGGGGACAATAATGCCCCAGGGCTATAGGGAGAGTCCTTACTTTTCATATAACCTTAAAGGCTGACTGGGATGGTAAAAGTTTTCTGCAGGCTCTACCTCGTTAAAATATGTAGATGATTTCCTTCTCTGCTCCCCTTTTCAAACCTCTTCACATAAAGATAGCACCATCTGTTAAAACTTTTGGCCTTAAAGGATATAAAAATTCCAGAGAAAAATTGCAGTTTGCTCAAACTCAGGTTCAATATTTAAGGTACCTGATCTCTGAACAAAGACTGGATTTGGATCCAGGTAGGCTTCATGGAATCCTGAATTTCCCAAAACCTAAAACTAAGCATCAATTTTGAGGCCTCCTTGGACTGACTGGAATCCGGTCAAAACTGGATTCCAAACTTCTCTCTTGTGCCTCAACCTTTATATACCTTACAAAAAACTTAACCTATTATTTGGAAAGAGGGGGATAATATAGCCTTTGAGACTTTTAAGAAAAGCCTAACAAAGCCCTTTGCCCTTAGACAGTCTAATTATCAACTTCCCTTTTCCCTTTTTTTATGTAAAGGGAAGGAAATGGCCTTGGAGTGTTCACCCCCAAAACAGGGAAACCATCATTAACCAATAGGGCATTCTAGCCAGCAAGCAGACCCTGTAGCCTGGGGACACCCCCTTGCCTCAGAGCCCTTCCTGCCACTGTTCTATTAGTTAAGACCACTAAAGAAACAATCATGGGGTCCCCTTTAACCATCCTTGTACTCCACGCCATAGAAGCCCTCATAAATTCTCATCACACTCACCACTTTACAGTCAGTTGCCCCACATTCTATGAAATCCTTCGGTTAACTCTTCACATAACTCCTTCTCACTGCAATAACCTTAGCCCTGCCACTCTTCTCCCCTCCTTCATAGATGAAACCCCTCATAACTGCTTAAAATCGACAGATCACCTTTCTATTCCTTGTGACAATTTACAGGAAACTCCTCTAACCAATGCAGATTTGTCATGATTTACTGATGGTTCTTATTTAAAGGACAAACATGGTAAATATCAGGCTGGGTGTGCTATAGCAACTCCCTCTGAAGTCAGCGCCTTTACCTCTGGCTGCTTCAGCCCGATAGGCTGAGTTATACGCCCTTACTCAGGCTTGTACCTTAGCCACGGGTAAAACCCCAAACACTTACATGGATAGTCTGTATACCTTTGAGGTAGCTCATGATTTCGGAATGTACAAACAAGGTTTCCTTACCTCCAGAGGGAATAAGATTAAAAATGGCTCCTGTGTCCAAAATTTACTATGTGCCTTATTTTGCCAGTAGCTCTAGCTAGTATTCCCAGACAATTCCAGACTTGACTACCTGGAAGCCAAAGGAAACCACCTTGTTGATATTTCTACCAAAACTGCTGCTCTCAGAAGACGGATGTACAAACTTCTGTCATGTTCCAAAGGGAGGTTCTCCCAAATAACAATTTGGAAATAACAATTGGAAATAACAATTTGGAAAAATTGACCAGATATGCCCAACAATTGGCCCCAGAAAAGGAGAAACCATATTGAAAATCTAGTAATCGTTGGTTTGATAAAAAGAGAGAACTTTGGTTTGGACCAAATAACAAGCCAGTGCTACCAAAAATTCTAAAATTCCCACTCCTTACAACGGTAAATGCATCGAACCATTGGTCTACTGACAAAATGACAGCATTCACGAACCAGGATTGATGGGGAAAGGTTAATAAGGCTACAAAAAGTGCCGACTTCACTTGTCCCACCTGCCCAAAGTATAATCAAGAGAAACCTGTTAACCTGTTTGTACAAATGGATTTCATACAACTTCCCCCTCTCCTGGATAAATATATTTTAGTCATGATCTGTATGTTTTCTCACTGGACCACAGCTCTCTCTTGTAGACAAGGCACTGCTTCTTCTGTTGGAAAAGATTATCCCTACCTGGGGAACCCCTCTCAAACCGTATAGGAATTAGGGAACCCATTTTACTAGTCCGGTGCTTTGACAGCTCTGTGCTCTTTGACCAGTTTTATGACACTTTCATTGTGTATCATCCTCAATCCTCAGGGTTAATCAAATGCAGTAATGGCACTATTGAGACTCAACTGGCAGAAAAGGTCCTTCCTGGCACTAAACCACTAAATATAAATAAAGAACCTGACTATTGATCAGCAATACTTTCAAAGGAAGACCTTGATCAAAAGGGGGAAATGTGAAAATTAATAAAGGGCAATCTTAATAAAGTGGAGTCAGGAAGTTTGGCAGACGGAGCTCTCATGCTCTACCAATTGTCCTCGATTACAAATCCAACAGGAAGACACAGACTTTGCACATGGATACTGCTTTACTATCCCAGTAAGAGGAAGAAAGGATTTTCTCTTGCCCCTGCAACAGCCCGACCAATGACAGACAGTCACAATTCAGCCAATGAAAAGCCACCATACTCCCAGCTCCCAGTTTACTCCAATGGACTTTCTCTTTACAACAGCCTTTCCAACTTCCCACTTTCCTTTATAGAGGGTTCCTCCCCTTTGTTCTGGGACTTGCCTATGGTTTTTTCAATCACTTCCTTGTCCCAGATTGAAATTCTCTGCTACTCCCAAATAAACTCCTTTTTTGCTAGTAAAATAACTGGAAGTTTTGTTTTTAAGGTTAACAGGTGTGACTTTGGATAAATTACTTAACCTTGTCAAACTCAGTTTGTTCATGGTAAAATGTGGGAAAGAATGGCAATTTGCTTTTGGAGTATTAAATTAGTTTGAATATCTAAGGTGTCTCTCACGATACATGCTAAAACACTGTATCTGAACTTATATTTTATAATTATATTTTTATTATAATTATTAGTTCTCTTGACTGGTTCATAAATAAAAATCCATGTAGTCTGTTCGAGTGGTGGAATTAAGTCTGGGGCCATAACAGACAGATGATAATTTCTCTACTCAGATGAGCATCTATCTGTTCTTCTTTCAAGGGCCAAAGAGTTAACCTGGAAACATTTGGGGTTGTTCCCCAGGAGCTTCCAAGGGCTAAGGAGCCTAGGACCCCATTAAGGGTTTCTCCCGCTAGTCAAAAGTAGAGCATTCTTATGAAAGCTTTCATAAGCTGAAATGCCATAAAGTGAAGAAACAATTACCATTAGTTTATATGGAAAAATTTTTGAGCATTCCCAGACCCAAAAAATAACTTCTCATAGACTTTTCTGATACCTTAGAACCTATCTTGCTAATGGATGCACAAAATAAATTGAGATAAAGCACAGATGCTCCCAGACACAATCCCAAGCTATGACGGCTTGATGCTGAGATGTTGAGCTTTCAAAAGGCAGGGAATACCATACAGGGTGTTGTTTTTAGAAACTAGAACTCCCCTTCCCTTAGTATAGGCAATCTTGAGAACCTTTCTATTTCTCTAAATTCTGTACATCCTCTCTTTTCTTGTCACCCAACTCCCAGACGCATATTTTATGTTTTCTCAGGCAACTTAATATAATTCCACTCGGCACTTAATAATTTTTTCTCTTAATCTTTATAGGTAATACTTAGAATATATCTCCAAGTCTTCCACATTCCTTTTATTTTATAGCAAGGAACCTTCTGATAGTGAATATATGAATTCTGTGCATAGCAGTGCCTGGCACAACGTTTTCAACAAATGTTGGCATTAGTGTGGCTGGACCAATAAGAGCTAGCTAATATTTATTGAGAACTAATTCTGTGCCAGGGACTGTCAGCCAAAGGCTTTTTTGTTGGGCCGGATTATCCAGGATCAATGTATTTACTAGGACATTTTTAAACCATTTAATTAGTATTCAAATTGACGGTCCAGATTTTTTTTTTCCTCACAAAAACAGGTGCTGGATGGCACACAGGACGTAGGGATTTTCCTGTGGAGGGTATACTTTAGCAAAGCTCTTGCAATCTCATTATTCCCAGCAGTCTCACACATAAAATTTTTGATAGCTGACAATTTAACACATCCAACCAGAAACAAATCATCATCATTAAGCATCACTGATAGGCCATCCACTAAGCAGATGTGTGAGAATTCGTGTTGTAATTACCTACAGAAGAGTTGCCAGCAGCTATTGCCCCAGAAAATTTTTTCAAGCACACAGGAGTATTTTATATCTATTGTCTAATATGCCAGGAATCAAAGGTACTTTAGCAGCAGTCTTAGCAATCCAACTCTCTGTAGTAAGCTCTTCGGTGCCCTGAGTCGCAAATCAGCACCTTTCCCAATTACTCTTAAGTCCTAAAGTTTCACTGTTCATCACTGGTCGCAACCGTATTTCTGATCCATCAAAAGTTGGGAGTGGATACTAAATAGCCCACCTCTCTGCTTCTATTGGCAGCCCACCTTCCCATTAAGAACAGCAATAAAAACCCCGTGCTTATATTACCCGGTTATGGAGAATCCTTTGGACTGAAACCTTGGAATGGGGTACATACATATACTCATTCATCCAAAGGCAGATAAACAAATGCCTCTCAACATTTCCCACATTTCTGCTCCTCCCTGTAACACCAGCAGGGCCTTCCTCTTTGCCCCAGTGACCCACAATCCCTATCCTAGGCTCAAATAACTGCACATTTCTCTTTCACACTTCTTGGAGCCCCATGCAACTCTAGTCTCCCCCTCCCCAGTGAATCAAGGCTTCACTTCTCTCCCACCATGTTCAAATCAGAAGAGAGGTTCTTTGAGTCCATCTGCCACTCATCCTCCACATCTTCTCCCATTCTACTTCATCTCTTTAACTGATACACACTTTCCTCCTTTGCCGTGCTCTCCAAGGAAGACCACTATTTCTCCTACTCACTCTAACTCAAACCCAGAAAGAAGGATCCACATACTGCTCCTTCTGTGGTCTACCTCACCAGCTCCATTCATATCCTCTCAAAACAATAATTCCGCCATCTTCCCTTCCCTTCCCTGACCTCAGGGACTTTCCAACCTTGTTTCCATCCTTGTAGCCAATACCTCCTTCCATCGTCCTCAGAGATGTGGACATCATCCATGCTCTTTAAACACCCAAAACTCTTCCCCCCTTCCTTCAAACAAACACACCCATGCACTGTGTGAGCATGACCTGTTTTATCTCCACAACATCAAGGTAAGTGCTGTTGCTCTGAAAGTTCCATGTGACTACCTCTCCCCTAGGACCCCAGTCCCCTCTCTCACTGAGCCTATTCTTTTCCCTCATGCAGATCATTTCAGTCCCATTATCCCCTCAACCAGCACCCCCTGGTCTAGCTAGTCCCGAAGCTCAACCACTTCACTCTGGTTCTACTGATACCCCAGGATTTGACTGCTCTTGACCTTCCACCCACCTGCCTATTCACAAAACTGGGGGACCCGCCAGTGTAAGAGAATCAGTATGGAAGTGTGATGTCACCAGGCTGTGACATCACCAGGCTGCGAAGTCAGGCAGTCCAGCCATACCTGGGCACTGACTAGGGGTGAAATGTTGAGTTGCTGGGCTAGTCCCCTTCCCTCAACTGCACCCAACTGTATTCACCCTACTCATTCTTGGTCCCATACTCTCATGCTCAGAACATGATCTCAATTCCTATTTCACTGAATAGAGCTACTTTTTAAAAAATTGTTTCCAGGAGGTCCTAGGTGGCTCAATCGGTTAAGCGCCTGCCTTCAGCTGAGGTCACGATCCCAGAGTCCTGGGATTGAGCCCTACATTGGGCTCCCTGCTTAGCAGGCAGTCTGTTTCTCCCTCTGTCCCTCACCCTGCTCGTGCTCTCTCTCTCTCTCTCACTCTGTCTCTCTCTCGGATAAACAAATAAAATCTTTTTTTTAAAAGGTCTTTTTAAAAAATTAAAATAAAAATAAAAAATTGTTTCCAATGAGATGTAATTGACGGTTAACCCTGTATTAGTTTTACGTGCATGACATGATGATTTGATACGCGCATATATTGCAAAAGGATCACCGCAATAAGTTTAGTAGATATCCATCAACTCACATAGTTACAAATTTTTTCCTTGTGATTAGAACTTTTAAGATCTACTCTCTTAACAACTTTCAAATGTACGATACAATGTTATTAACTAGAGTCACCATGCTGTACATGACACCCCCAGAATATATTTATCTCATAACCGGATATTTGTACTTTTTGACCACCTTCACCCATTTCACCCACCAATCTGTTCCCTGTTTGATATTTTAGATTTGACATAAAAGTGAGCTCACGCAGTACTTGTCTTTCTCTATCTGACTTGTTTCACTTAGCCTAATGCCCTCAAGGTCTAACCATGTTGTCCCAAATGGCAAGATTTCATACTTTTTTATGGTATGAAAGAACTCATCCTTTTTTATGTGGTATAGATATACATAGATAGATATAGATATAGATATATAGATATCTTCTTTATCCATTAATCCATCAATGGACGCTTAGGTTATTTCCGTATCTTGGGAAATGTAAATAATACTATGATAAATATTAGGGTACATATATCCTTCCCAGATAGTAATTTTGTTTCCTTCAGACATATACTCAGAAGTAGAATTGATGGATAATACGGTATACCTATTTTTAATTATTTAAGGAACTTCCATACTATTTTCCTGGCTGCACCAATTCCCACCAACAGTACACAATAGTTCCCCTTTCTCCACATCTCCAACAACACTTGTTGTTTTTTGTCTTTTTAATAATAGCCATTCTAACAAGTGTGAGGTGGTTATCTCACTGTGGTTTTGATTTGCATTTCCCTAATGATGAGTAATGTTGAGCACCTTTTGATGTACCTATTGGCCATCTGTCTGTCTAAGCAGAGCTAATCTAATTCCTCCTCCCACTGCCCTCATCTCTCTCGACCCCCACCACCTGTGGAATTACTTTCCCATATGGTTTTAGCCCAAGATGTTTGCACAGTTTGGACTGTTGCTTGTGCCCTACCACCTCCACCCCCCCTCCCCAGATGGTTGAGTTACAGAGCACCTGCCCTATCATTACTTCAAATGAAAGTCTTAAAGGGGGAGAGTGCAACCTGCTGGGCAAAAAGTCAAGGGCATCTCATACCTATCCTGCCTTTTTTATCTTGCCAAAAACATCCCTGCTATGACAACAGGAGATACTCCAGCACAGGGACCCAGCCCTACCACGGGAACTTATAATAGATATTATTTTTGTGGTGGTTAGATATTTCTCTATCAGGCAAACATTCTGGGTCTATTACAAGGCTTTTTCGCTTTTTTCTTTGTTATTATTGCTAAGAATTTTTTTGTTGTCTTGATTTGTGCTGATTTAAATTTTCCTTTCCTTTACTCCTTATTATCTATCCCTTTCAGGTTAAGCTTCTTTTATTTTCTTTTTAAAATATTTTCTCCTGGGCACCTGGGTGGCTCTATCAGTTAAGGGTCTGCCTTTGGCTCAGGTCATGATCCCAGGGTCCTGGGATGGAGCCCCACCTTGGGCTCCCTGCTCAGTGAGAAGTCTGCTTCTCTCTCGCCTTCTGCCCCTTTCCCACTTTCTCTCTCTATCGCAAATAAATAAAATCTTTAAAAAAATATTTATTTTCTCTTAATGCTCTTTGTTAAAGTATTAATATTCAAAAGAACATTCTTAATTTCTTATCTTGTAGTTAAGCTCCAAACCCATCAACTTTTATGTTTTTAACATTTTTATAGCATGTTTTTCCATTTTTAGTCTGTGATTCTCTCAATATTTTATCTTTTACTTTGATATAGTTACCCTTTCACCTTGTTTACCTTGTTGACTTATGTCATTATATTTTTCAATCTTAAATCTTATTTATCTCATAACTTTCTAATTCTTAATTTTTATTTTTTAAATTGTATTCATAGCTTGCTAATTTTATTTTTTAACTTCAATCTAATTTTGGCTTTTTTTTTTTTGTTCTGCTCACTTTCTTTCAATGATTGTCTGTTCTTCTACTTCCTTTATCTTAAAACTTACTTAATTTATCTCTCATGACTATTTTATATCTTAAGCTTTTATCTGTATTGGGTTTTTATTCTCTTCAAATATTTATTCTACTCTTTCTCTTTCAACTTTCTCTTACCAAGTCTCAATGTTTTTATTTTAATATTCTCTTAGCCTTCTATTCTGCTTTTATTATTTTACTTAAATTTTCTCTCTTTTCTTTCTTCTCCTACATTTTTATTTATTTTATGACTTGGTTTACAATCACCAGCAGGAGTAGTAGTGAGAGAAAAACCCTACCTCCCTTAGGCAGGAATTGGAAAACTTCTCCCCCAGGGAGTTCTCCCTGCAGCTGCCCCCAGACCCCCATTTCATGGATTCCCCCGCCCCTTTTAAGGAGACTTGAGAAACTCTCCCTATAACTCTCTCCAAGGACAACATTCTCTGAATGGTTGGGGGTGGGGCAGTTGGCATAATAAATTTACTCAAGGACATTGCTTCCTGACATTGAATGTTCTCCCGCGTATATATTTTTTTAAATCTGTGTTGAGGCTGCCTCAGCCTATATTGAGGCAATATGAAAGAAAAAGCCCTATGAAAACAGACAATGGGGGTTGCTCAGTTGAGGGCCCATGCGAGGATCATTTTCCTGAGGTTGGCTTCAACAATAGGAATAGTGACACCAGCTCCCCTCTCTCGTATGAACTGCTCACCTTTCCCTCATTGTGTTGGCTACTAGAAGTCTTAATGCCAAATGTGTGGCCTATGCCAGGAAAGTTCCCAGAACCTGAGGGCAGGCCCTATGCACACTAACCTCTCACCCATTTCATCCTCCCTTTCTCTCAGCTACAATTTTCTAACCTACTTACTCTATTTTGTAGCATTATATGTATTTGAAAGCATCATACATAAATCCTTTCTCAAACCAAGCCAGTTTGAGTTACTACCTGAGCGACCTGAGGCAAGATGACTGTTCTCCCCGGGCCTCATCTTCCTCGTCTGCGAAATGGAAGTAACTCACGGCTGATTGTGAGAATTAAATGGAGATTATACATAGGAGTACTTAGCACAGTGCCCAGCATACACTCAGTGCTTAACAAAATTGTAGCTAAAATCGAGAAAGGGGCCTGAGAAAGAACCGGAATAACAGGCTGAATAGAGGACTATATGAATGAGTTCCAACAGACTATATTTTCTGAAATTGGCAACATTTTCCATTTTCCATTCCACCTGCTCTTCTGCAGTGTGAACTTGCTACTCCCCCATCATGATATAGAGCCTCTGTCCCCAGCACCTTGAATCTGGGCTGGCTCTGCAGCCACCACTAAAAAGTGCTACTCCCCTGAGATCAGCATGCTCTGAGAATCCCAAGACATGTAGAGGAGCCCTGTAGGATGAAGCCACGTGGAGAAAGAGAGGCCAAGGAACCCCCAAGACCCCACATATGAGATGAAGAATCCATCTCGGGAATGGATCCTCCCAGCCCCCAGCCACCCAGCTGAGACTCAACCCACTCCTTCTGGAATTCCTGACCCCCAGAATTGTGAGCAAAATGGAATAGTTGCTTTAAGTCACAAAGTTTTAGGGTGATTTGTTATATAGTAATAGATAACTGAAATGGAAGTGGAAGTTCTTTGTGAAATATATATGACCTCTTTGGATCCTCCAACCAACTCTTTATAGGTGAGCAGAAGCAAATTAAGCATATTGTTTTAATCATATGCTAAAAGTCAACTTCCCAGTGGACAAAGGCCATGTCTGACACTTCCATAGAATGTCTCGATAATTCCTAAATTCTGAGTTGGGCATTTTGGTGTAAAGGCCACATGTCTGGTATGCAGGATATTTATTCATTCATTTAACAGATACATGTTGAGTACTTACGATGTGTCCAGCACCGATGTCGGAGATATGGCAATGAACATGTCAGATCAAGTCCCTGCTCTCGTAGGGCTGGTGCAGATGCTTCCCCAAGCTGATTACTCTTCATCCCACCTGTCAGATCTGTTCTCCCTCCTTCTCTGTACCCTGGAAATGACCTCTATGGTCTGCATCACCTGAGCTCCTTAACCTCTTTCTCATTAAACTGCAAAGAATTTACTAAAAGGTCTGTTCAGTAAACAGGGCTCAGACACTAAAAGGCACCGAGAGATCAACTGGCAGAAGGAGAGAAGGGTCAGGATGTTTGCTCCCCCAGCTCCCTCTCTGCTCCATCTCCCCCAGTTGTGTCCCTCAGTCTAAGGCCCGGTTCCTGTAGAAGGTCCCTCTTCCTAGTCTCCTGTTCTTCCCAGGATCCTCAAACACTGTTCCTCTGTTTGCATTCAGGCCAGAAGATGAGAATTTATTTTCACCTGTACTAGTACCTGGATACTTCATCTTCCCTCTTAGGGTTCCTTGATCCTGCCCTGAACCCCGTCACAGCCCCTTCAGTAAATTCTCTACAGTTCACCACTTTCGGTGTGGTGTTTGTTACCAGCTGGGATCCTGACCCATTCTCATTTCAAATACTCAAACTCAACAGGACCTTTACATACAACACATTTCAAATGTAAATTTAAATCAGCATGGCCACTTGTGGGCTTCCAGACGTACTGACCACCGAAGTACCAACTTTACTACAACTCTAAATCCCAGCATTCAAAGACACAGATAATGAATCCCAATCATTATCAATTATGCCTAAAGATGATAAAAGAAGTCTCATTTCATGTGCTAACAGCAATTAGTTGGAAGAGGCTACCTAGAGCACTGTGTTGAGAAGAACGGCAGGACCATATCTGGGCTCTGTAGCAATTAGTTCTGTGATCAATTAGCAATGCCTGCTGTCAGCACAGGATGGGGAGTAACAGCATGTGAAACCCAGAGTTCAGGCCTTGTTTCTATACTGCACCACTATATACGATTGGTGTCTTCCATAAATACTTTTTTAAACATAAAATAACACATAAAGACCCACAATAAGTAAATCTTCTACTTTGCACAAATCTATTTCCATGAGTCAGAGATATTTTTGGTCACCTAATGGATCAAGGAAGTGAGCAGAACTGAGACCCATGACCTTGAACCCATTCATATAGTGCTCTCCCTGAATCAAACAAAACTTCAACCTGCAAAGACTGTATATACTTATAAAATCTGTATTTATTTGACTGTTTGGAACTATCACAGTGATTTTTTAAAAAAATTTTTAGCAATAGAACTCTTCATTTAAATGACGTCTCACACCAAACCCTGAATAGATAAAAGTAGAGCTACTCTCATTAAAGAGAGAAAAGCCAGAGGCTCACCTTGTCCGTGACACCCACCAGAAGCATCTTAGCAAATCTCTGCGACCTGGAGGGCACAGCTTGGACACTAAGAGGAACCCTCCTAGGTCCATTGAGAGCCTATGTAATTGTTGCAGTAGAATATTTTGATGTATTAACCAATTCTTTTCACCTCCAATTCCCAGTTACCCTGTGAGCCAGCCCTATTCATGCATTCAGACAGGCAGCATCCCTTGCCTCAAGGAGGATTCCTCCCTTGGAACTGTATATCTAAAAGGTCAGATGCTTAGCTTTTTATTTTCAAAAGGCAAGGTCCAGGTTGAATCAGTCTACCTGATTCATATCAGGCTATCCTACGGCAAAATTCAAACCAGAAACATTAGCGGCTTTAGCACAAGAAAACTTAAGTTTGAGTTGGGCCTTCCTCCTCCTTAGCAACATCATCTAGAACACATGAAGGTCAGTACAGCAAAAGAAGAGAGAGAATGGGGAGCTCACTTTAAAATTTAAAATTTGAAATTCAATTTAAAATTCTTTAGCCTCTCTATTAGTCTGCTCTAGCTGCCATAACAAAATTCCACAGACTGGGTGGCTTAAACAATAAAAATCTAGGGGGCGCCTGGGTGGCTCAGTGGGTTAAAGCCTCTGGCCTTCGGCTCAGGTCATGATCTCGGGGTCCTGGGATTGAGCCCCACATCGGGCTCTCTGCTCAGCAGGGAGCCTGCTTCCTCCTCTCTCTCTGCCTACTCGTGATCTCTCTCTGTCAAATAAACAAATAAAACCTTAAAAAAAAAAAAACAATAAAAATCTATTTTTCACAGTTCTGATGGCTAGAAGTCCAAAGTCAAGTTGTCAGCCAGTCTGGCTTCTCCTGAGGCCTCTCTGCTTGGCTTGCAAATGGCCACCTTCTTGTTGTGTCCTCCTTGTGGTCTTCCCTCCCTACACGCACATCCCTGGTATCTCTTCCTCTTCTTATAGGAAGCAGTCATATTGGATTAGGCGCCCCCCCCCCTTATGATCTCATTTGACCATAATTATCTTTTTAAAGGCCCTTCTCCAAATACAGTCACATTCTAAGGTCCTGAGTGTTAAGACATCAACATATGCATGAGGTGGAGGCGGGGGAGTGAGTACAGAGTTCAATCCATACTGCCTGGAACCAGTTAAGTGCCATTTCCATTCATATTTTGTTGGTTAGAACAAGTCACATGGCCCTACCCGACTATAAGAGAGACTGGAAAGCTTCGTCTTCACATGCACCCAAGAAAGAAAGAAGAGTCAGACGTGAGTGAGCACTAGCAATCTCTACCTCACAAAGTAAGACACAAAGATTTAGAAAAATATGTGATTGGGCACAAACACCCCTAGAGCGAGTGATGGGGAAGGAGGAGGGAAGGGTGACAAAAGGGGAGAGATGCAGGGAATTGACAAAAGGGCCTTCATTTGGACAGAAGCACAGGCAACATCCTGAGATGTGTCCCCACATTCCCCTGCATTCAGGCAACAACCTCCACACCAGAAAAGCAAATGGAAGCTGAGTTCATGCTCACAAATGACCCAGACTCCATTCTATTCAAGTAGGCACTCTCTACGCCTCAAGTCAGAGCAGCCGTGATAGTCAGCCTTTCCTCTGCCATCTGGGGATGATGTGTTATCAACAGTAGCCAGCACACTGTCCCCTGACCATCCAGAGGGACGGCCACCCACACGCCCCAGACTCAGTATCTGACTGCACCATCCTCTGACTACTCCATGGGACAGCCCTTCTCCACATACACTCACACACACAACCGGAGGCCCTCAAAAATCCAGACACAGAGGGCAGAGATGCTGATGGTGGCAAGGGGCAGGGAAGCCTTCATCCGCCCTTCTCCTCACCTGTGGGGCTGAATCACACAGCCCAAGATTTCCCCCCTGGCCAGGGCAGAAGTGAGTTAACCTCATATTTAGCGGCACCAAACAAATGTGTGTCAAATCAAGGAACACCATAGAGCCACCTACTGGTCACAAGTAAGAAAAGAGGTCATCAGAAAACAATAAACAGGAAAAAAATAATCAAATTCAACTTTAATTACTTCATTACAGAAATGTGACGGGAAGTGACGTCTCATTCCCTTCGATGCAAGAAAATATGAGACACTCCAAGTTAGACATGCCTTTGGTAGATGTGGTTAGGGAATCAGAATCGTAATATACTAGAAGGTCGTCTAGCATACCGTTCTGAGATGCTTTCCAATTCTCTCAGCTCTCCATGTTCATATTCTATAAAAATAAGATGTGGATTCATTTTCTGAAACCTGAAACCTGCAAGCTTAATTAAGGAATTAGAGATCCCACAGCTTGGCTGACGAATGATCTACTCGGCACCCCGCTATTAGTGCTGAGCAGTACACAATCACAGAGCATGCACGACGTCTGAGACGGAGTTTCCCAAATATTCGGTCATGAAGGTTTTTAACAACAACAAAAAGGTCCAAGACTTGGAAGCAGGGTAGGGGCAACAAAGGCCTCATTTAAGTAGGTGCCCACTTTCAAGGGCAATACTGGATTCAGAAATTGAGCTATGCCTCCTCAAACACCAAGCAGCCTTGCTGCTCAAAAGGAAGCTGATGAGTTATGTTCAACCCAACTCCTCCATCCTCATGGGATTAGAATGTGACTCTAATGTAGAATGTGACTCTGATGTAGTCTCTGCTTCCAGGCACAAAGCCCAGAAAAGGCTGCTAGGCAGAGGCTCCGAAGAAACACCTCAGGGTCATTTTCATAGCCTGGGGGTCTAATTCCAAAGCCCAGTGCGGGACAAGATCCAGCGTGGGGGGAACGCTGCATTTGAGCACATAACGGCTCACCTTCCGTTTAGGGTCAGAAATCGGCTAATCTGTTTCTCAGACTTGCTCCACAGAAGCTGAGCAGATAGATCAAGTTTAACTAAAAAGATGCCAGACGCCATCTCCAAACGAACCTCTTGGAGACGAGGAGGACCACCATGCACCGAGTACACAGCGCCACCTACAGCACTATCGGTGCAATTCATCGTAGCCCTCTTGAAAGAGCAGCGTCGGAAAAACGGAAACAATCTGGGAAACACTTCAGGGATTCAGAGCAGAAAGTATCTAGCCTAAACTTTAAATCTGGCAGATACCATGTTATTTAAGGGTAGGAAAAAAAATAGAAAACTCCAATAACGTGGACGAGTTTGGGCTAATTGATTACAGGCTTGTCTGTTTGCTTTCTTGCTTGCTTTAGGCTAAGAGCAATGAATTCTGACATGGTGATTTCCCCCCCTAAGGTCTGTTGCAAGAATTTAGCAGAAGTAAAATCAATCAGAAATAACCATCAAGAGCAGCTGACATTGAAATCTGATGTGAAACATTCAGTCAATCATCTGCCATCTCTGAAATTTAGAAAATAAAACCCTAGTAGAAGAGACTCCGAGTCTTCAAACCAACCAGAGCTAGAACTGGATGTGATCACAGCTCAGCATTCTGGAAAGGGCTGCTACAGTCACCTTCCCATTAACTCCTGAAAGTCTCACCATCCTTCCTCTCTTTTGAGTCCATCTTCGCTGATTCTTTTTTTTTTTTATGTTTTAATTTAAACTGATTAAGCATCTCCTACTGGTACAGGGAGAGAGAAGATAGAAGAGGGAAAAACAAATATACAGACAAGATTAGCTCTTAACCTCAAAAACTTGTGCCATTTATACTGCCGAGCCTAATTTTATCACTTTACTATAACATCCTCTAATATACAGATTCATGTTTTCTACCAAGTTTTATTTGCTCAGAAGAGGAAAGGTCACTGTGTTTGGGAAATCAAGGAAAACTTCGTGCAGAGGGAAAGAAATCTCACTTCTTCAAATTCAAGCTCAAATGTCAACAGGAGACAGCATGTGAAACAGAAGGACCGACACAAGCAAAGTCAGTACTAGATGAGCTCTACATAAAATAGCACTCAGACTGCACACACACAGGCAGAGAGAAGACACCTTCCCTCACACAAAATCCACTCTATCTCATTATCCTGCTTTGTTCTCACAACATTTATTATCACCTGATTTATATGTATTCCTGTGATTACTTTCTGTCTCCACAACAAGAACTTTGTTTCATTCACTTCTGTATTCTCAGTACCACACCTGGCACATTGTAGCTTCTAGATAAATATGGAAGATAGGAAGGAAGGAAGGAAGGAAGGAAGGAAGGAAGGAAGGAAGGAAGGAAGGAAGGAAGGAAGGGAGGGAGGGAGGGAGGGAGGGAGGGAGGGAGGGAGGGAGGGAGGGAGGGAGGGAGGGAGGGAGGGAGGAAAGAGTCAGGGAAAGAATAGGAGGAGGGGAGGTGCTTAGGATACCCACTGAGAAGCAAGTGAGGAAGATCATGGGAAATTAGATACCAGGGATGATGAGGACGGAGTATGGGGTGTCTTGAATGCCAGGTGGGAAACCTGGATTTTTTTTCTGCTTCTTCAAAGCTGCCAGTTGTTCAAAAGATAATGACAGTAGGCTAAGCTAAGATTTTAGAAGATTGATCTGGTGAAAGTATAGGATGAATTTGAAGGGAGACAGATTAGAGGTGAAAGGAGCAGTTACTGTGAAATAAATAATAGGGTAGTGAGGGGTTACAACCATTGAATAAAATGGGAATCTATAAGACCTTAAAGATATCAATAAATAAATGAGTACAAGTCCAAGATGAATTTGGAATATTTTGCTGTGTCAGAAAGTAAGGAAGTGCATGTAGGTTAATGAGGGTATGTCAAAAGGACTAAGGAGACAGCTTGAAGGGGGTCTCATTAGCCAAACTTGGACATTTGAAACTTTAAAATAAATGATAGTGATGGTTTACGGCCTATTGAATAAAATGAGAGTCCATGAAAACTTAAAGATAAAAATGGGTAAATAAATAAGTGGGGAAGAAGGGAAAGCTCTTTCTTACGGTAGAATGCCAACTAATAAATGGAAATGGAATGATGGAAATAGACAATCACCATTTGGCAACCATCATGAGGTAAGTTATTAGTAATTGCTAAGGTCGATGAGTAGAGATTTAATGAGTAACAGGATATTGGTGTAATTTCAGAATTATCTCCCAACAAAATATTTATTAATCGCAATGGGGGGGGGGAGGAAACGGCGGCTTTATCGGTGGAGAAATCTGGCAGAAACCAACTTGACAAGGTGGTCAGGATAAATCCCACCAGATATTAACAGGAAGAGTGACCATCAGCTGCTCGCTGGTCTGATGCCCCAAGAGCACCATCCTGTCCGTGTAATTCCTGCTGAGAACGTACGGCGCAAGTCTGCTCATAGGAACACAGCAGCCAGACCCAGACTGAAGGTCAGCCTTCCGAATGGAAAGGTCACTACTCTGTAAATCTTTCTAGGTCATGCAAGACAGGGAAATACTGAGGGACCATTCCAGGCTGAAGGAGACTAAAGAGCCATGACAACTAAATACAGTATGAGCCTGGGCTCGAGCCTAGACCAGAAAGGGAAAAAATGACATCCTTGGGACAGCTGGGAAAACTTGGATGGAATGTATTAGTGTTGACTTTTTTTTTTTTTCACTTGGAGGATTGTAGGGTAGTTACTAAGGAAAGTACTATTTGGGGGAAAGACCCAGTGTAGTACTTAGAGGTGTTGAGGTTTCATATCTGCAGCTTGCTCTTAAATACTTCAGATAAAAAAGAGCAATAACAATGATTCTATATAATAACAAGGTTTAATTATAATAAGATGGTATATAGAAAATACCTGGCCTATGGTAGGTTCTCATTACTAGTTGTGTCCCCCAAGAAAGAGGGAGAAAATGTTAAAAGGCTGTGTCTACAAACTCTGTCCAAAATAAAGATATCACATAAACTCTTTCTTCAACTTACGAGGGGGTGGCCCACCCAAAGACACATTGCTAATAATAGGTATTGAGCCACACACAATATAATGATAGTTCTTTTGGGATTACAAAGCATTTTTGAGTTCATTATCTCATTTTAACTTCACAGTACCCCAGGGAGACAGGCAAGTATCATTATTGTTGCTGGTTTTTTATACTGTTATTACAAGTTATTATTATGAAGAAATGGCAGTTCAGAGACCTCAGAGTCGGGCTAAATAAATAATAATTAAAATTATGGTTTACCTTTGCAGAGAGAGAAGCAAGATTATACTCATAACTTGCACGCTCTCATACAGACAACCACAACCTCATATTCTGTGGGCCACAGAGGTGTCTCTTACGACCCAAAGAAAAATGCTGTGACTGTGTAGTCACTCTGGAGCTGGGCCAGCCCAACCTTAACATGCCTGCACATGGGCTCGATGACCTTCAATTTCTAGCTCTACACCAGTTAGAAGATGAGTAAGTTCTGGGGATCTACTGTGCGGCATAGTGATTATAGTTAA
The DNA here is from genome assembly GCA_028534135.1 of Potos flavus. Lineage (NCBI taxonomy): Eukaryota > Metazoa > Chordata > Mammalia > Carnivora > Procyonidae > Potos > Potos flavus. Next base: position 49,452,248 of record CM052896.1, read on the forward strand.
TAATACTGTATCATATACTCGAAAGTGGCTAAGAGAGTAGCTCGTAAATGTTCTCGCCACAAAAAAGAAATAGCGATTATGGGACACGATGCAGGTATTAGCCAATGCTAGGGTGGTCATCATTTCGCAGTCTATAAGTGTAATATATCGACACTTTGACCATCTAAGACTTACACCATGTTCCATGTCAATCATATCTCAATAAAGCTAGGGAAAAAAGGTCGAGTTATGAAAGACAAACAAAGGCTAGGGAAATGTCCCAGATTAAAGAAAGCTAAAGGGACACGACAACTACATGTAATCCTTGGCACGACACCGGAGCCGGTCCTAGAGGGGAATGTTCTCTGGAGGACATCATTACATCAGCTGACAAAACCAGAATATTAACAGTAGATTAGGTAAAACATTATCAGTGAAACTTTGTGAGGTTGATAACTGTACTGTGAGGTAAGAGACTACCCCTATTGCAGTATTTAGTAAACCTAGTATTGTAGTTGAGTACTGAGTATAATGCAGTATTTAGACCTAAAGGCCATGATGCACGTAACTTACCATACATTATTCAGGAAACATGCACATATACGTGTATATATAATATGTATAAATATATGCATATGTATACATATATAAATGTATGTACATGTATATAAATGTCTCCATACAAATACTCCACATATTTACAGAGAGAAGAAGAAAGATCAAGAACACACATGACAAACAGGAGCGAAGTGTCCTGATCGGTGAATCTGAGTAAAGGGGATAATATGGGTGCTACTCGCACTATTTTATGTTGGCAACATTTTGTAAGTTTGAAATTATTTCCAAATAAAAAGTAGGGGGAAGAGAAGGAAAGGAAGGGGAGCCCTGGCCCCCACTGCTGGATTCTGGAAGAATCCAGGGAAAATTCAGGTCTGTCTTTGGCCCACCCCAGTCCCTCTTCTGTGCACGTTAAAATAGCTGATGCTTTTTTTTTTTTTAAGACTTTATTTATTTATTTGAGAGAGAGAGAGAGCACAGAGGGAGAGGGAGAAGCAGACTCCCCACTGAGCAGGGAGCCCAACGCAGGGCTCGATCCCAGGACCCTGAGATTATGACCTGAGCCAAAGGCAAACACTTAAGTAACTGAGCCACCCAGGCACTCCAGTAGCTGATCCTTTCATAGCACTCTGGTGCTTCTCAGACACCACTTTACATGCCTTATATGTATTAACTCAATAATGGTTCACACACTGTTATCCCATTTGATATCAAAAGCCCAATTTTACAAATGAGAAAAGAGTATATATGAGTAAACCAGTATCTCTTTATGAAGGGAGGTCACCTTGGGCGAGCAGTGAAGCCAGGACTCATATCTGCCTCTTTCTGCTCCGTGTTCAATCCTCTTTCCACCCTTACATGGTTCCCAAGCCTGGGCGAGCACCCAGCTCACCTCTAAAGGTTTTTAAAGTACGGACTCCCACGTCCTCCCTCAGCCATTGGTCAGAACCACCAGACAGGGGATGTAGAGACCTCTTTCTGGGTTTTGTTTGGTTGCCTGCCACCCCGTTCTGCAGCTCTTCCATTGCGCCTGCTCCTAGATACTTGTGTCCCACGGAACACACCTTCCCAGAACTGTACTCCTACTCATCCGGCCTTTAGCCTATGGCCTCCTCTATGGAAACATAAGCATCCAGAGTCCCTGGGTGCCTTCGAGGCCCTATCTCAATGTCAGAGCTGACATCTGCGGCCAGCTGACTCCAGCTGAGGGGTAAAAGGCACCAGAGGCCATTCCAGCCTTCTATTTGGCTCCTATGCAGTATGGCACATGGTAGGCCCAGATGATTCTAGGCTCAAATGCTGATTATCACACCTCCTTCACTGTAAAGAGAGGCCTCTGGTATGAAAAGCTGTTACATGGGATCCCTTGTCAGAAGCTGTGAACCCTTGATGATACCAACAGAGGCACAGAAAGGAAAACAGATATCTGAGGGGATCACTTCCATAAAGGATGGATCACTGTCCCCTGTAGGGAGATAAAGGCCTGATGGCATCAACTTGCCAGCAAATCGACCTAGATTCCTTAAGAGGTGGTGCCATATTGAGAGCTTATTTTTGGGCTCTGCCACCAACACACTGGATATTCAGCAGTGACAGTAACTGGACCAGCTTCGATCAGAGGCAATCCCTGCAGAGCCTCTATCCCTGCTATTATAGCTTCACCATCCACGGACCCACTGTGTGAGCACTGGGATGACCAAGGGCAGAAGCTGACAGACATCTACCAGATGGGTCATCTCGTCTACCTGGTTGTGGAGTGACTCTTCCACTGGGTATTGATGGTCAACATAAAGATCTACATGCTTTGTGCTCACTTTTGTGGTTCAATCACATGCTTCTCCGGAATCCTGGTCTCGGATCTTCCACACCTGTTCCAGCCAGTCTCCTAACCAAATTACTCACTGCTGCCTAGGAGTCCATGTAAACTACCTCAGGCCACCATACAAAAGGGACAAACAAGGGTACTGCTCACAGATCTGCCCATTGGAAGGATTTCCCTCATCACAGTCCTAGACCTAGAGGGTATTACGCTAAGTGAAATAAGTCCAACAGAGACAGAAAAATACCATATGACTCCACTTATATGTGGAATCTAAAAAACAAAACAAATGAACAAAGCAGAAATAGACCCATAAATTCAGAGCTGGGGGAGGGATGGGCAAAGTGGGTGAAGGGAGGGTGCGAGGTATAGGTTTCCAGTTATATGATTAAGTCACAGGGATAAAAGGTACAGCATAAAGAATATAATCAATGGTATTTTGATAATGTTTAATAATTTTAATAACGGTACTTTAATAATGGTAATTTAATTAAACAGATGGTAGCTACACTTGCATAAGTGTATACAGTTGTCGAATCACTATGTTGTACACCTAACACTAATGTAACATTGTGTGTCAACTATACTTCAATAAAAAAACTAATTAAGAAATATTTTTAAGGGCAGATTGTATACATCTATATATTCCTTTGTATTATCGTTGCTCAAAGCAGGGGTTGTGCAAAATAAATATTTACATACTCAAATTTTTTTTTTTTAAAGAGTAAGTACAAATTAGACATGGTGAACCCTCAGTTAGACCAAGACTTGAGAGCAAGGGGAAATTGTGGGGTTGGAGGTTGGCCGTGGAGGAAGACTGGTGCCTTTAGATTACCTTAGGCAGAGAAAAACAGCTGCTCCAGACTTTAATCCTGAATGTTACCAATGCAAGAGAATCCAGGGCTAACCTGACAGGAAGATCTAGAAAAGTATGCAAGCTTGCAGGCATACACACATGATGTGGCTTGCCAGCCATAACTCACAAAGGCCTCGGGTAGCTTTACAGTATCGCCCCATATGGTACTGATGACCAACTTCCCAAATCGTACACGATGCCTAATTCAAAAATTCTGCCTCCTGTCACAACAGATGTAGCATAATTTCCAGTTCCAGAAATGTGCTCATAATACCTGAAGCCCGTATCTCAATGCTTCCCAGTCCCTCCAATACATACATACATACATAAACACACAACACACACACATACACACACATACACCTACAAACACATATACACACCCATACACACATACATACACACGTAGACAAACATACATACATACACACGGTGTTTACGTGGGTTTCTACAGCAGTCAAAATACAATGTGGGCTCCCCCAGGAAAAGCGAGACCCGTAGAACATAGAAAAGTGAGGAGCGCCCTCTTGTGGCTCTGGCCTGACCTTGTCGCTGCCTAACCACGAGAGCTGGGGCCACTAGCTTCTCTGTAAGCCTCAGTCGTCGATAACACACGGGTGAAACGCTCTCCCGAAGGGCGACTGTGAAGATTAAACAAGAAATTGGATGCAAAGCGCCTAGCCGGGTGTCTACCTCAAAGTACTCAAAACTGTGGCAGTCGCTATTATTCCGAAGAGGACTGGAGCCATGATTGCGGCTGAGCCGACTCACCCGAGCAGGAAATGGTGAGGCGAGCGAGCGCGGCGCCGACCCTGAGCGGTGGGGGTGCTGGGCCAGGTAGCTGGGGAGACGCGCGGGGGCCCCCCGTGACGCGGGGCTTGGGCAGACGCGCGGGGGCTCCCCGTGACGCGGGGCTTGGGCAGACGCGCGGGGGCTCCCCGTGACGCGGGGCTTGGGCAGACGCGCGGAGGCTTCCCGTGACGCGGGGCTTGGGCTCCTTTACTCAGCGCTTGCGGCGCGGCCAGTTAATCAGGCACAGGTGGTAAACAGACACAGCCCGGCCTCGCTTCAAACCAAGCGTTCCTAGGCCCACTTTGTTACAAGCCCCGGAAGGAACGACGCCGGCGACCAGCAGGTCCCCGCAGCGCGCAGGTGCTCCGGGCCTCCTGCAGGGGGCGCCACAGCCCGGACCCAAGGAGGGAGCGAGGCGCGCTCTCCCCTTTCCTGCTCGCTCTCCACCGGCTATTACCTCATGGTTCTGTCACAGAACCCACTGAGGAGCCCCGCGAAGTTGAAAGGGCCATTGTCGGCAGGTGCCGGCAGGAACCCCTGGTGTCAGCCGACTTCCTGGAGGAGCTGCAGTTCCCCCTTCTTAGTCGGGAGGGTGCTCTGCAAGTGACCAAGAGGACCCTTGCTGAGAACTCACGCTCCCTTAAAGAGGCCGGAACCCATCTCACTCACCTGAGGAACCCTGCAGTTGGCCAGGCCTCGTACATACGGATTTGCAGAATGAATGCATAAGATTAATATTGATGGTGGAGTAGAAAACAGGATGTATCCACCTTGTTATCCTTGTAATAAAGCTAGGTTTTTAACATCTCATGGGAGAATCACTCCCCTTCCACACTCATTCTCAGTCCGTGTGGCTCACATAGAGCTGGCACAATCTTCCTCCCCAAGAGTGGGCACATGATTGGTTCGAGAAAAGTCACAAACCCAGCTTGGATCATCAAATCTCTTCCCAGATTTTTCCCATTTCCACAGTCAAAAAAGAGGGACTGTTGCTTTAAGGACCAGGTAAGCCTACCCCTGCCTGGGGCCACTGTGTCCTCCAGAAGTATTGTACCTGAGGAAGAAACCAGCACAAAGAAAAGCAAACAAGGGCAAGAGATGGGGTACTTTGAGCCTCTGGATTTGGCCAGGCCAGATCTCCTCTCAGACTTCTAGATATATAAGCCAATAAATTGCTTTTTTGCTACTTGGAAAATGAGAGGACTTGTACTGACGCATTTCTCCTTTTTCTTTTACTTCTGAGCAGAAATATGGTAAGGCTGAACCCTGAGAAGCCTTCCAGTGTAATCCTGATATCAATTTTTCCAAGATACCGAAAACAGGCTGAGGTTCAGATCCCTGTTCTGCTTCTCATTTGTTACATGATCTTGAAAATCTTTCAGGCCTTTTGACAATGAACACACAGTTCCTAGTCACAGATGACAGCCCATTTCTAGACTTAAAAATTGGATTCAAAACTTTCATCTTAACCATAACCATTCAAATTACTGCTTTTACAATTACTGATGTTTAAGCAGTAAACCTACAGTATTGTATTTGCACATAAAAACCATTAGAAGGCATTCCTCATTTAGAAGACAGCCACTGATTAGTCAGACCTAAGGTGAATTAGTAGGTGTAAGGATGTATTTACAGGCTGGACTGGTACCAATTTGGAGAAAGTAAGCAAATAAAATCAGCTTTGCTGGAGCAAAATGGCACACAATGAGGTCCTTGAGTCTCATTGCTTCCATTTGCTCAGATAAAGAAGGAGGAGGGTAAGGAGAGTTTTCTACCACGATGTTGTTAAATTTCAGAGTATGGTCCCCAATCGACAGTAAGGCATTGATTCTGGGAGGAAGGGCACTGGCTGACCACTGAGATCATAAATAAGGTGGGAACAGAGGGGTAAGGCTGGCCAGCAGTTGTCCCAACACCCTCTCCGCACATCCTCCCATCAACCCTAATGGGGTTTGATGACCTCTCCCCTTTTTAATGAGACCCATGCCCAGGTGCACCACTCTCTCCTCTCCATCCTTGGCCTCACGACCTCTTCATCCAGTCTGTTCTTCTCACTCCTTTGCTTCAGGCCTCCCTCTGCCATTCGCTGTACTTTGCAGGCCAACAGGGTGCTTGGGCCAAAGAGATTGATAACATTTTCCAAGTCCTAGAAGGTCCACCATAAATCTACCAAAAGGAAGATTTATAACTGCTCTCGCCTGAAAGCTGGATATTCATCAGCTGTGAAAAGATCCATTAATCCCAGGTTTGGAATACCAACTTTTTTAATGTTAAAAGTATTCCATGAAAATCTGAGTGAAGTGATCTGAGTAAAATCCCACTAGGGCAGATGGCGGCAACTCCACAGTTGACAGGGGTTTGGGAATCTAACCTCCTGGCAGTGCCTCCCCTCCTGTCCAGAATCTTCTCCAGCTCTTCTCCCTCTCGATGATGGCAATACCATCCATCACAGTCACCCAAGCCTGGGAGTCATCCCAGCCTCCATATCCCTCACCCCTTGGTAGTCATCCCAAAACCCTGGGCTTGCATGCCCTCTCCCTTTTATACTTACCCTTGTATTAAGGAGGAAACCTGGGAAAAGACAACCAGTTTCATTGAGAGTCTGCCAGCGAGAGAGGGGCACTTGTACCAGACTGAAAAGCAGAAGAGAAGAATCCTCCCCCCTCTGGCAGTAGTGGGCCTGTGTGTTTGTAGACGTGAGACTTGCATAGATCTGCAGGCAACCACCTACTTCAATGTGTCAGATAGCTGAGAGCCTTGGGGCCAGTATTTGCTGCCATTTCTCAGCCTCCTGATTTCCTGAAAAACAACGGCAGTTTTCCATGATGTTTGTTTCCCAATGTTCCAGGAGCCAGCAAACTTTCTATGAAGAGCCAGATAGTAAATATTTTAGGCTTTGAGGACCGCGTGCAGTCTCTGTCACAACTGCTCAGCTCTGCCATTGTAGGGCAAAAACAGACCTAAGCAATACAGAAACAGAGGAGAGTGACTATGTTCCAATAAAACTTTATTTCTAAAAACAAGCAGTGGACTGGATTTGGCTCACAGATCCAAGTTTGCCAACCTCTGCAATCTTCAGTTTCTTTCTGCCTGAACTATTTATACAGTGGCTTCTCTTTGCCTGATACAATTTCCTAAACATCCATGAATTTTCCTCTACCTTCCTTCCTTAGTGCCTTAATTCAAGCCATCATCATCTCTTACTGAAGCTAGTTGGCCCTGGCTTTGGTCACTCCATCTGGAGCCTTCTCAATCCATACATCACTCTTGCTGCTACAGTTCCCTGTCATTCCTGTATAAACTTCAATGTCTCTGCATCCCTTTTAGTTACCTTATGTCAGGGGCACCTGGGTGGCTCAGTCGGTTAAGCATCTGCCTGCAGCTCAGGTCATGATCCCAGGCTCCTGGGATTGAGCCCCATGTCTGGCTCCCTGGTCAGCAAGGAGTTTGCTTCTCCCACTCCCTCTGCCCTTCCCCCCTCTCATGCTCTCTCTCACTCCCTCTCTCTCTCAAATAAATAAAATCTTAAAAAAAAAAAAGTTACCTTGTGTCAGTCAGGGTCCACATAAGGAGCAGATGACAAGGCCAAGTTAGGATCATTCAAGATAGGCTTCTTTACTTACACAGGTGGCCTGGATTAGGGGAGCCACAGGCACAGTACTGTCATTTGGGGTTTTGTATCATGGGGCTGTTTCTACTGTTAGACCCATAGGGATGGTGCAGGAGTGGTCATCGGAACCCAAAAAGAGTCACGCAGAAAGACTAGGTTTGGAGTTTTTGTTTTCATGTTGTTTGATTTTTTTTTTTTAATCTAACTCTTCTCAGACTAGTACTTTCATAAAATACAATCGAAATTTATTAGAAGAAAAAGTGATATTTGGAAACACATAAAATACAAGCTTAATTTTTTATTATTAGATTCAACAGATATAAAATATATCTGTCAAATTGCTATAAAAGTTTATAAACTCTTACTCTCAATTTCTGTTATTACCTCATCATGGGGCCAAGACATCCCACAGAGAAGGGGCCAGCCGCACCTGGAGCTCTGGTCCCTCTCTCTCATCTCTACCAACAACCTCCACTGTTGTCTCCAACAACCAGACACTAGACAACAGGAGACACTCTCCACACGGCCCGTGCCATCAGTCTCCCAGGGCAGAGGACAGGTGCAGAAAGTAAGGATGGAACAGAAAGCAACATAAATCCCAGCCCTTTCACAGAACTACAACAAACAATCTTAAAATTTGTATGGAAACACAAAAAACACCCTGAATAACCAAAGAATCTCGAGAAAAAAGAACAAAGCTGGAGGCATCATGCTCACTGATTTCAAATTGTATTACAAAAAACCTAATTTAATCCAGACAGGATGCCATTGGCATAAAATGAGACACAGTGGAACAAAATAGCCCAGAAATAAACGCATACATATATGGTCAGTGAAATTACAACAAGGAGCCAAGAATATACAATGGGGAAAGGACAGTCTCTTTACTAACTGGTATTGGGAAAACTGTACAGCCCTAATGCCAAAGAATACAAAAATGAACTCAAAATGGATGAAAGACGTCAGTGTTAAGACCTGAAACATAAAACTAGAATAAAACATAGGCAGTAAGCTCCTTGACATCAGTGTTGGTGTGATTTTTTTGACACGAAAAGCAAAGGCAACAGAAGCAAAAATAACAAGTGGGAAAACAGACTAAGAAGCTTCTGCACAGCAAAGGAAATCATCCACAAAATGAAAAGGCATCCTACTGAATGGGAGAAGATATTTGCAAATCATATATATAAGGAGTTAATATCCAAGATACATAAAGAATTCATACAACTCAATAGCAACAAAAAGAGAAAAAATCCGATTTAAAAATTTGGGGGAGGGAGGTGCTGCACCTGACTGGCTCAGTCAGGGAAGCGTGCAGCTCTTGATCTCAGGGTTGTGAGTTTGAGTCCCACATGGGATGTAGGGATTATTTAAATAAATAAAAGACTTAAATAAATAAATAAAAATAGAGGATCTGAATAAACATTCTGTTAAAGAAGACATACAAATATCCAGCAGACACATGAAAAGATGCTCAACCTGGCTAATCATCAGGGAAATGCAAATTAAAACCACAATGTCGTAGTACCTCGCGCTAGCCAGAACGTCGACTATCAAAAGACAGTAACAAGTGTCTGCGAGGATGTGGAGCAAAGGGAAGCCTTGTGCACTGTTGGTAGGAATGTAAACTGGTGCAGCCACTGTGGAAAACAGTATGGCGGTTCCTCAAAAAATTGAAAATAGAAATACCACATGATCCAGCAATTCCACTATGGGGTATCTACCCCCAAGAAAACAAAAACACTAATTCAAAAAATATATATGCACCCTTAATGTTTATTGCAACATTATTTACGATCACCAAGATACGGAAGCCCCCAATTGTCCATTGATAGATGAATTGATAAAGATCACATACACACACATACACACACACATGCACACACATGCGTGCACACACACACATACACACACGCGATGGAATATTATTAAACCACAAAAAAGAATAAAATCTTGCCATTTGCGACAACACAGATAGACCTTGAGGGCATTATGCTAGGTGAGAATAGACCGAAAAAGACAAATACCATATGATCTCACTTATATGTGGAATCTAAAATGAAAACAAACCAAAAACAAAAAAACAAGCTCATAGATGCAAAGAACAGATGAATGGTCACCAAAGGTAGAGGGTGGGAATGGGTGAAATGAGTAAAGAGGGTCCAAAAGTACAAACTTCCAGTTATGAAATAAATAAGTCTTGGGGATGTAATGTACAGCATAGTGACTATAGTTAATAATACCGTATTGTATATTTGAAAGTTACTAAGAAAGTAAATCTTTAAAGTTTTAAAGTTCTCATCACACAAAAAAAATTCTGTAACTATGTATGCTGACAAGATGTTAACTACATTTATTGTAGTGATCATTTTGCAATATATACAAATATTAAATCATTAAACACCTGAACTAATATGGTGTTATATGTTAATTATACCTCAATTTCAAAAAAATAACCCGAAAAAGAAAAAAAAAAAGATCCCACCCCAAATTCCCCATAAGCCCATATTCTACCCTGTCTTCCTATGGTTCAATATTCTATCCATACCAAATTATCTATAGTTCCCTCATCCTTTACACATATTGTTCCCTACGCCTGGGAAGACTCCAGTCGTCTTCTCCTGGGAAAGCCTCGCCCGTGTTTCAGGACCATAGAGGTATTGATGGTTTGGGGGTGCTCAGAATATTTTTCTACCAATTTCCTGTTGGTAGCAAACCCCACTCCCCTAGATGTGGAGTGAGCACATGGCCAAAATTTAGCTGGTTAGTTCAGTTACTTAGCAAATATTTACTAAGAACTTACTTTGTGCTGTTCTAGAACATAGGTGCTATGCTAGATCATACTCTTCTACGTACTATTAATACAGCACTGAACAGAAGAAGATAAATCCCCTATCTGAATGATAGGGAAAACACATTTGTTTATTAGATGATAGTCATAATCCTTCCAAAGAACTGGTTCATGGACATTTAAAAAGCAAAGTTTTTCTTTTTCCTCTACGGAAGCCAAGCTGAGAGGCTGTGCATATAGTTCTCTTTCCTAGCCACACTGAGAAAGCTTGTCTGCTACAGAAGATTGACTCAGGGAAAAAGAATTGGGAGATGGAAAGAGAAGCACCTTGACTATATCATTTGACTCCTAGATCTAGCCAAGCCTGAAGTCTACCCTTGAATTGCTAGTTACATGAGCCATTAAGTTCCCCTTTTTTGCTTGGGTTGGATTTGTCACTTGCAACCCAATGAGTCTTAACTAATACAGGGACTTTACCTTCTTCTGGACATTTTCCCTGAATGACTAGTATAAGTCAGTGGCATGTTCTGAATTCTATGAGCACATACAAATGGGACATCTATCTTGGCACTTGACATAAGTAATTAAACAGACCTCACTTAGGACAAAGACTTTCTTCTCTGAATCCCCAGGGTCTTGTATATATATTAGATACTTCCAAAATGTTTTTGGGAGTAATTAATAATGAATTCCTGCAGTTAATAAATCCCTGGAGAGAGGTTGATTGAGATCAAAAGAGATTGAATACAAGGGGCCTTCTCTGATCTAAACGAACCGGAATCAACACAATACAACTTAGGTCAGAGCAGCTGCCCACAGGACCCCTCCAGTAAAGGGACCCATCTGTTTCTATGGGATATCTCTTTACAAATCACTAGGAAGCAGCCAGTCCACTTTTTTATTGACTTGAGGCAATTAACAACTTATACCTAGAGCAGCGCTTACTATTTGCTGAGCACTAGGTAAGAGTCCTCACAATAACCCAGAAAGGTAAATACTACTACAGTCCTCATTTTATAGGCAAGAAAACAGGGCCCGGAGAATTTCCCCTAGATCACACAGCCCAGTGAGACTCTGGCTCGATCCAGATCTGTGCTCTTAGCTACGACCACGCATGGGCTAATCTGTAACACCGGGAACTTTCCAACTCTGCAAGTCTGCTGAAATGAGTACCAGGATCCCCCTGGCTTCCAGTTAGGACAAGGATGTCGAAGTCCCCCGTCACAACCCCATTTCTCCCAGGCAGGCAGGAATTCCTAGTCTAAGGGGACGTTGTATTTCTGAGTGCTTCGTTCAACAACCAAAGTTAACAACAACATAGTCTTCAGTCTCTGTGCCGAACTGCTGAAAGCTACACCTTGATTCATTTGCTTACCTCAATTCTATGAAGTAGGTGTTACCACCCACTCTTCAGGCCTCAAGGTGGTGGTTAAAAAGCTTGAGTTGAATGCTGAGACACTAGTGAATGGGAGAGCTGGGACCGGAATCCAGGTCTGTGGTTCCAAGTCCTGTGTTCCGTCCGGCTGTCCTTCAAGAAGATCTGCAGCCAGTGGGTACCAGCACGGCAACCACAGGTCCTGCCTGTCTGCAGCTTCTGCCACCCCCCCCCCCCCCGCCGCCCCGGCCTAGATTGGGGGGAGGGGGGGCAAATTGTACCTGAGGGATGCAATCACAGTTCTACTACATGCAAATATGGGAAGCTATCACTTAATTTAGGGTTTTCGAAGTGTGCTCTACTCCAAGGAAGTTAATTTTAAAAATCAATATTGAAGGAGAAAACTGTTCTGTATTTCACCATCCATCTTTCTCAACTGTCTCTTGTGATCTTTCTACCTCTCTGTTGCAAAGAATTAACCTTGACTTTCTCCTGCTTATTATAGACAAGCATCCTCCTTAGCTACTTGGCAGTTAACCTAACTAGAGAGACTCAGTTTGCATTAATCCATTCAAAAAGCTTCAGCCTGGGGCGCCTGGGTGGCTAGGCTCAGTCCATTTAACATCTGCCTTCGGCTCCAGTCCTGATCTCAGGGTCCTAGGATCGAGTCCCACATCAGGCTCCCTGCTCAGCAGGGAGTCTGCTTCTCCCTCTGCCCCTCCCCACCCCTACCCCTCACTCTATCTCCCTGTCTCTTTCTCTTATATAAATAAAATCTTTAAATAAATAACAAAAAACTTCAGCTTATCCAAAGCATTTCTCTTGTTCCTTCCTTCCCTGAGACGATCACAATGAGTCCATCCTGACTGAAAGTTCCAAGTGGGGTCTTACGGTGTGAACAGGGGACTTTGTTTTAAAATCAGACTGGAGGGGCACCTGGGTGGCTCAGTGGGTTAAAGCCTCTGCCTTCGGCTCAGGTCATGGTCTCAGGGTCCTGGGATCGAGCCCCAAATCGGGCTCTCTGCTCAGCAGGGAGGCTGCCTCCCCCTCTCTCTCTGCCTGCCTCTCTGCCTACTTGTGATCTCTCTCTCTCTGTCAAATAAATAAATAAAATCTTTAAAATAAAATAAAATCAGACTAGAGTTTTCCAGTACATTAAAACAATCAGAGAAGCTACTCTTAAATGTTGGGATTACAAAAGCTACCTTCCTCAAAAAGAAAAATATTCCACATCTTTGATAATTTCGTTTGTAGGATTGTCGCAGGATTATGTGAGAAAAGAATCTAGTACTGACTATACCCCAATTCTCTACTAGGCCTAGGACATACATTTGTTACATTAATTAATTAGCATTTCTCTTAGACAACACAAAGGATCTGTACTCCTCATTTAATTATTCACCAATCTACTCTCTACAACCACCCTTTGGGTCTTCAACACATCAGAAGTATAAAATGCAAATAGTACTTGCAGTGTGATTTTTTTTTGTTTTCAAAAAGTTTATATGCGATAATGTTAGGTCGACAGAGAAAAAGACACCAAGACTTACTAGTTGCTATAATTGGGGGATGGATTTGGAGTAATTTTTATTTTTTGTTTATCTCTGTTCTCTAAATTTTCTACAGAAGTCAGACATAAGAGGGTGCCTGGGTGGCTCAGTCAGTTAAGCCTCCGCCTTCAGCTCAGGTCATGATCTCCGGGTCCTGGGATCGAGTCCCACATCATCAGGCTCCCTGCTCAGCAGAAAATCCACTTCTCCCTCTCCCTTTGTGCTCTCTCTCTTGCTCTTGCTCTCTCACAGATAAATAATAAATTAAATCCTTTTTTTTAAAGTTAGACATAAGAAAAAAACACTAAAAATGTTTTTAATAGCAAAAAAAATCTACTAAATCTGAAACCACGTTCCCCCTGATGACAAGTGTCACTTCCCTCCCTGTACCCCAGTGGTCCCTTAGCTGCCACCCCAGCTCTGTTATTACACCCATAGCTCACCCAGGGCTAATGCCAAGGCAGGAATTTCAATTCCCAGGAAGAAGCTCCAGGGACAAGGGGAGGGGACCAAGGAGAGATTGCTCAAATCAATAGTTCCAGCCCGGTGTCCCTTCTGTATTCTGAAGGCATTGGCCTCTGAGTGAGACAGAACTTTCCACGGGGTGGGACCTGCAACCTCACTCTGCCAGAGGCCCCACCATTGGGAAACCACCCACCCTCATCTCTATCCTGGTCTTACCCCCTCTTCTGCTACCTGATCCCGGTAACTGGAGGCAGTCCCAAGGGAAGGTCTCTCCCTTGGCCAATCCCACATTTGTGTTTAAGGAGATAAAGTTTCAAAGACCAAGCTTTTCTGGAACTCTGGCCAATGGTGGTTACTGCACCCTCCAGCATTGGCAATAAATTCTACCCAGCATAATGCGAATCCAGAAGCAACTCCGTGACGCTTGGAGCTTTATTCAGAATGCATGATCGTCAATGGACCCAGGAGGGTCCGGTTCCCCCTGCAAGGGACTTCAAATTGACTTAACCTCAAGTCAGTGACGTTCTCAGCCATTCTGAGAATCCCAGCCCATCCCTAAAAATGCAGAAACCGGCTTCACCAGCACTTTTGCCCACATCCAGGCAGAAAGTAATGTCTGGCTATTCCCAGCAGCTGGGAATAGCCCAGAAGGTGATGAGCTCCTTTTGCAGCTCTGCTCTCCCAGGCGAGGCCTGGGGTGTGGTGGGAGGCTGTGAGCACACCCACGAGAGTGGTCAATATATTGTCCGAATAGGACATTGTGGAATGGCAGGGGGCACTGCTAATAGCCATGCCAGGAAACAGATGTTAAACAGGAAAACTGCAGACAAGCCAGATGTGTGGTTACCACAGAAAACATCTTCCTTCCACTCCTATTGCCAGGGGTCCGCTGCTGGAGTGGTGCCCTGTTCCCTCCCAGAACATGGGCCACTGAAGAAAGTCTACTTTCAAACCCACCAAGGCCTCATCCAGCAAGCCCCCCGGCATCCCAGGAAAAGAGGAGGAAACTATCCCGTGAACCTCAAAAGTATGGGCAGAGCACCCTCCGTCTGGTTCACCGCTGCGTCTCCCGGGCCAAAAGCGTGCTTGGCAGGTAGTATGCGCTTAGTAAGTACTTGTTGAATAAATGAGTGCAGGAGCAGTTTCTCAAGTCAGCAGCAGAACTCCAGGAAATCAGAAAGACTTAGCATCCTAGGAAACATTGTTACCTAAACTAGGTAACTGTTTAGGTTTGAACTCTGAATGGTTGTAAAAATCTAACCGGCAGCGGCCACCACAGCCCTGCAGAGGAGTTCTAAGCATCGCATGTTCAGGGCTGTCTCACACACACCGTTTGAAACAGTATTTTCCCTGGAGTGACTTTTCTGTGAATCCAAACAGGCTCTGGGAAAATTACACCAGCTCTCCAGGGCACACATACAAGTCGGCAACAGGTAAGCTTCCGCCACCAACTTTGGCTCCCAACTGCTGTAACTTTTCATTCCACCAGTCAAGATAAAATTGTCTCACGGAATCTCAATCTACGGCAAGCTTTTATTTAAAAAATAGAAATCTATTCTTTCATTTGAATATTGCCAAAGAATCAGACTCATCCTACGCAGACCACATGGTGGCTATCCAGAGGCACTGAGAAGGGAGGCATTTGGTCACCATGATCCAGCAGTAGACTCTTTGCACAGGGTTAGGTTTTTAAGTTCTTCGTGCTGCTCTTGGTCAATCAGCCACTGTGATTTGGGTTCAGAAGCCATCCAAGGAGAGCAAGTGTTGAGCCCTCCTTAACTCATACCCAGATGGAACACCTTCCTCAGAAAAGCCGGTCCTCCCCAGTAACCCCTGGAAGAAATGACCAGGGAAGATTATTTGCATCAGAAAAGAAGAGGGCGGCTTCAGCAGCAGGAAGTTGAAAGAGAGGCCAGGTTGCTCCTGGAGTATCCTTCTCGGCACATAAAGCAACATTTGTCTAGTGAAGTAGAAAGATCCCATGACCAGCAGGGGACAACCTATTTTGGATCCTGGCTTTGACACAGACTTGCATGTGAGCCTGGACATGCAGACTCAATTCAGCAAACAAGTATGAAGCCTTTGCAATCCTCTCTACTCTCATTTGCTTGTAGATTAAGTATAGGTCAGGGTTTCTCAACCTTGGCCCTACTGACATTTTGGACCAGATATTTCTTTGCTGTGGGACTGTCCTGTGCATTTTAGGATGTTTAGCAACATCTCTGGCCTCTGCTCACTAGATGCCCCCAAGCATCCCCTCCAGTTTTGACAATCGAATACATCTCCCGATATTGCCAAATGTCCCCTTGGGGGCAAAATCAGCCTTGGTTGAAAACCACTCATGAACATATCCTGACTTAACTATCTCTTAAGGGTTTGGACAAGTGAAATGAGATTGTCATTTTGGGGACAAAGAGGAACTATTAATTTTTATTATTCTATTTACTTATTGAATGCCTACTATGTAGCTGTCTCTCTATGTGTCATCTATTAATCCTCATCCTGTGAGGTAGGCCATGTTCATTTCATTTTGTAGATAAGAAACTTACACATAAAAAAAAAAGGAAAGAAACTTAAACATAGAGTGTTTAAGGGACTTGCCCTAGGACACTCAGACACATGTCTGACTCTGAAGCTATGCTCTTAATCACTAGGTTTTATTTTTCCTGGAATACAATAAAAACAAAAGGTGGCAGATGAAAAAGTACTTGACATGTGGAAGTGATTTACTGCTACTATTATTATTATTATTACTATTACCATTATTCCAGTAGCAAGAGAGAGCCAGGGCATGGAAGACCAAAGACTTGGTCACTGCCAATAATGAAGAAGGGAAGCGGCTGCCTCCCCCTGTGGCTGGCAGATGTGGGATGGTTCCCTTCGCTCACCCAGAGCGGCCTCTTTCCCACCAAGTATGGCTGAGGTGGCAAATCCTAGGCCGCCATCACTCATCCGTGAGGAAACACAACAAAGCAGATGCCATCTCCCAGTTGTGCTTTGGGTCCTGATCGCTCCTATAGCTTGAAGGCCTCCTTGAAGCAACCACCCTGCACAAGTCAGTGAGGCGTGTCTCCACCCTAGGCGATGACCTTACCTCAGCATCATATTCCAATACAGGAAAGGCATCAGGTCGGCCTTCATGAGGTACATGGTAAGTCGCTCTCTGCTCTGGTCAAAGGGGAAGGTTTCCAGCGGCTGAGCATTGTAGTCGAACTCCGCAAGAATCACACGGTTGTAGCCAGTCACCAGTGGACACGAGGTGTAGCCATCATACTAAATTTGCATGTGAGACTGAGTTGGAAAGTGGCTTTTTTTCATGGTATTACAGAAATACTTGAGAATGTATTATTTACTCTAGAGAGTGGCAATTTTCTTCCCTTTTTGTATATTTTCATTTTTTGTACAGTGAAAAATGGAAATTACCTAACAAAAATACATACTAAAGGCAAAAATTTAAGTGCCCGGATGAAAGAAACCAATTAAGAAGGTGGCAGAACTGTGGGAAAACACTGCTTTCACGCAGAATAGGAGAGGATAATTGAGCTACGGCGTCTTATAAGGCATACAAACCTTTTTTGTTGGTTTTTGATTCTTCATAATCAGAGAAATTGTTCTGTCAAGTATTCCTGACTGTGCAGCTAGAAGAGAAATGGAAAAGTCAGAAAAATATAAGCATCCAGGTTTTCCAAGAAAACTAAGTTGCAAATAAATGCAAACAAGTTAAGAATCCTCTATTCCCTATCCCTCTAGATTTTAACTAGAACATGGCTCACCTTAGCACTTGAAGTTCTGGCTACCAGAAGGGGTTCTTTAATTCATCAAAGGCCCACACAGATGCCTCTGTAAGTTTGAAACTCTCCGAACAAGAGAACTGTAAGGATGGCCCTTCCCCAAACCCAATCCCCCTTCTCGTAAGGGTCAATGGTTGTCAACTTGGTCTGTGTCCAGAATCCCCTAGCCTATTCAGATGTCCCTTTGTCCTTATTCAGACAGCCTCAGATATATTCAATTGGGCCAGACAGTGAGATTTCCTTTGTACTGGAATGCCCTGGCAGAGGCTGGACCAGATGTAGACAGTCAGACAAGTAGACGGATGTTTTCGGTTTTTGATGGCAAGAGTGGGAGACTGCCTTTTCTATTATGAAAATATTCACACTCTTTCTTGTTTCATCTGTCCCATCATAGATGCCACTTTTATTTTTCTGGAGTGTTTTCAGAGCAAACATCACATCAATTCACCCATAAATATTTCTGTGTATATCTCTGAAAAATGAAGAACTTTTGAAATACAAACACAATAGCATTTTTACACCTGAAATACTAGCAATAATTCCTTAATATCGTCTAATCCCACTGTGGGTTCAATTTTGAAAAATCAAGACTGCCCTTTTAAAAATACAAGCAGTTTGTGTCTCTAGAGGTGGAAAACTAGATTTACTTTTGAGGAAAGATGGGTTATGTTTATACTGTAAAATGTTCATTAAAGCAGTTGTTTTGCGATCCCCAAAGTCAGGAGTCAACAAACTTTTTTTGTAAAGGAAAATTTTACAGGGGTGCCTGTGTGGCTCAGTCAGTTAAATGTCCAACTCTTGATTTTGGCTCAGGTCATGATCTCAGGGTCGTGAGATGGAACCCCCCCATCGAACTCCACGCCCAGCGTGGAGCCTGCTTAGGATTTTCTCTCTCCCTCTTCCTCTGTCCCCCACTCCTTCTCTAAAAAAATACAATAAAGAAAAATTTTACACCTTGTGGGCCCAGGGGCAAATATCAAAGATATTATATAACAAGAGAGAAAACAAAACAAAAAAATTATTAACAAAATCCAAAATATGAAAATAATTTTTTGTAATACAGGTCTACTAGTGAAAAGAATGGAATTCTTTTTCTTACTCTCAGTGCTCCCTATCATCAAACTGATTATAAATGTTAACTGGTAGAAATCATTCCTACAAAAAAAGGCAGCACGTTGCATTTAGCCAGCAAAGTATAGTTTGCTGATGCCCAAATCAAAAGAGCAATAAATGTTTTTTCCAAAATGAGGAAGTTCAAAAAAATGAGGAGTAAATAATTCTACTTAAAAATATAAACTGGATGGGGTGCCCAGCGGCTCAGTAGGTTAAGCATCTGAATCTTTTTTTTTTTTAAGATTTTATTTATTTATTTGAGAGAGATAGCATGAGCAGGGGTAGGGGCAGGCAGAGGGAGAGGGAGAAACAGGAGCCTGATGTGGGGCTCAATCCCAGGACCCTGGGATTGACCTGAGCCAAAGGCAGATGCTTAACAACTGAGACACCCAGGCGCCCTAAGCCTCTGACTCTTGATTTCAGCTCAGGTGATGATCTCAGGGTCGTGAGATGGAGCCCCGCGTCACACTCTGTGCTCAGCGAGGAGTTTGCTTGACGTTCTCTCTCTCCCTCTGCCTCTCCCCCTGCTTGCTCTCTCTCTGTCTTTCTCTCTCTAATATATAAACTGGCTGTCCTCATTGTTTTAACATCTCTAAAGATCCTATTTCCATTTTGGAAAACTTTGTTCCCCTTTGAGGGCCACAGAGAGTTTGGAATCTTTACCGAAAAGACCCGAGGAGGCCTCTGCAGCAGCGCATCCAGGCCAGCAGATGAGGAGAAACAGGGGCCAGCAGGCGCCACCTGCAGAGAGGCTGGGACCCAGGAAGCAGTCACACTGTGCAGTATCTGGTGTCCAGGTTTAAGGTGTGTGTGTATGAAAGTGTATGTGAGTTATAGGTTTTCCCTGTATTATAATTCCCTTCTGTTAACTTTTGTTAAATGTCGCATCCCAGTCTTGACTGTGGTGTGGGTAATGAAGGGAGAATCTTGGGGCAGAGAAAGAGGCATGAGCCACGGGGAAGCTAGATTCAATGTGGCAAGATGGGGTCTCACTCACAGTAGTATAGTGATCTGGAATGAGTTAAGACACCTGGTTAGGTGGCAAGTAAGCCAAGGATGGGTTATGGAACAAGTGAACGCCTTGCTAGGGATACTCAGGACACCTGGGGAAGGGAAGCTAATGAGCAATGTATATCCACTTGGGGAACACTGGGAATGCTGTCATTTCATCGCTAACATGTGAAATGACATATATATATGCATTTAACACGAATGAATAAAAGCATTCATGCTGTTTGAAATACAAATGGGTTGGAAACAACATAAATATAAATTAAAGAGCAGACTCATTAAATAAATTCTAGAGCAATCATACAGAAGAATACAGACTGGAAAAAAACAGATGTAAAAACAATGGGGACACTATGTGGTTAGGGGGAACGTAGAAGCAGCAAATGCAAGGCAGAGCTGGGAGCAAGGTTTCCCACTTATAACTTTTTGTGTAATCATATTTAATATTATCTCTTCAGAACAGTGAATGAACTGTGTTTGAAGTAGGCCACACACTGGGTAATCTGGGCCCCACGTGCACCCATAGGCATTTTCCACACATAAATTCAGCAGCTTACATTAAGAGAAATGTAAATTGAGAGTATCGTCACACAGTCTGCCTATAAATTACAAAGAGAAAAGATACCTTTACAGTGGAGAGAACCGACGGGCACCCCTTTACCCAGCGATGAAATCTAGCTTCGCCAAGGACAAGACAAGCTAACATGGCGGGCTCCTAAGAGGAAGCAGTGGGAAGAACACAGACTCACGTGTGGAGGGTCTTGCCAAAACGGATTGCCTGAATCTAATTTTTAGAAAACCACCAGACATTTCTAAATTATGGGATGTTCTACAAGACAAGCAACCTGGACTATTCAAAAATGCCAGTGTCATGAAAGTGAAAAAAATAAATGTCAGGAGGTCTATTCTAAAGGAAACCAAAGAGACATGTCATCCAACGTAGTGTATAGCCCTTAACTGGCTCATGGATTTAAGGGGGGGTGAGATGGGTGTAATAAAGGCCTTTTTTTTTTTTAAGATTTTTTTTTTTTATTTATTTATTCGTCAGAGAGAGAGAGTGAGCGAGCACAAGCAGGCAGAATGGCAGGCAGAGGCAGAGGGAGAGGGAGAAACAGGCCCCCCGCTGAGCACGGAGCCTGATGCGGGACTCGATCCCAGGACCCTGGGATCATGACCTGAGCTGAAGGCAGCTGCTTAACCAACTGAGCCACCCAGGTGTCCCAATAAAGGCCATTTTTAATGAAAACTGGAGAAATCTGAACTGGATATGAGATGATTATATATGAGATAATACAGTGTTCAATTCCTTGGACATGATCATTGTCTTATGGATATAGAAAAGAAAGTCCTTGTTCTTAAGAGATATTTACTTGACGTACATGAGGGTGAGGTATTACTATATCAAAACCCACTTTCAAATGACTCAGCAAAAAAATGTACACAGAGTAATAAAGCCAATGTTACAAAAGATGATTATTTGTTAATATCTGAAGGCTATCAGGATAGTCATTGTACTTCCCAATTTTTCAAGGTTTGAGATTTTTGAAATCAAGAGTTGGGGGGGCAATGATTACTAATAATGAAAAAGACATTGAGTGGGTTTCCTAGAAAGCCCTTCGTGGGTTGCAGTAGTGAAAGTAACACCCAATCTGTTCCTCGGGTGTGCAATTCACGCAAAACACTCTCATCCCAGCAGGGGGAACGTCTGTGTTTTACAGCACCTGGAGAAGACAGTTCTTGTCTAGAGAGGACAGCATCTAAAAGGCAATTCTCCTCATCACTGCTAGTGCAGAACATGGAAGTGAAGAATTTAGTTTTCCAGGCTGAGGCCTTAATAGTGTACCAATGAGGGCACACTCCACCGTATTTGTCCTAACAGAACAATTTTCTGGTCTGCAAGCTTTCATTGACTTGCATGCATTTTCTGTGGAAACAAACACTTCCCCAGCTTTACGGTGTTTCAAGCAGAAGAAAAATAGCCAACCTGCCTCGTGTCCTGGGCACAAAAAAGGCCAAGAAGAGGAGCGCGGCAGGATGAGAAGTAACAGAATTCCAGAGAGCTGGAAAAGTGGTACCCTCCTCCCGAATGCCCCCTGCCCGGCAAACCACTCCTCGGACCTAAACAAAGGCAGATGAAGTCGGGCTGCTCTTTCTTCTTTATAGGATGCTAAGTTCACAGACAACCTGATTCTGTGTCAGGGAGGCTGAAGTCATTTTTAGGCCACAAAAGGTTCATTATTAATGGAATGCCATTTGTGCCAAGCTTTGGTTTTTGTGATGATGGTGCCTTCAGGGTGACATCATTCTGAGAGAGTAAGAAACCTAGCTTGTTCTCTTACCCACTGCAGCAGCGGTCTTCGACGTGGGAAGATTGGTGCAGTCCCCGATACCGAAGACATTGGGGTATTTCTTGTGTTGAAGAGTTTCTTTATCGACATCCACCCAGCCGGCTGCATCAGCCACAGGACTCGTCTTGAGGACATCTGGCGAGCTCATGGGTGGTGTCACGTGAAGCATCTCATACTACAAAGAAGGAAAGCATCCAAACGGGTTGTTTTTTCCAGTATCTCTCCAGCCTCCCAAGCTGTCCCCTGACCTCTTTCACCCAGACACTGCATGGTGCCCTATCTACTTCGTGTTTGCCCTAATCCACACCTTCTCCAAGGTCTTACATGCTCCCAGGCAGCATCATGATAAAACCACTAACCATTCTCTTGCCTGATATGGTCTCCCCGGAGAGAGTCAATGTGATCCTTCTGGGCAGGAGGGATAGGGGGATCAGAAACACCGGCATGAACCTCACTAATGTTCTGAAAGAACCCCCTGATGTTTCTATTATTCCTAAAACACAGGAGGTGGTGTTTCTCAGTTGCTCTCTCCCTGATCCTCGGCTGTCTACTTGCAAAGTCTGGTACTTTGGTTTTTTCTGCAAAAAAGTGCTCAGAGTCCCCGAAACCTGTAAAGTCTGTGTGCAGAGCTGGTAAGGGAGCACCCTTCCCAAATACAGGTGGACTCCCAAAATCCATAAAGGAAACCAGTGGAATGCCAATTTAAGGTCAAATAAAGGGTGGTGAGAATATTAGCTAGCATTTTGGAGAAGAGAGGGATCTGATTCAGTGAAGGGTTTACTGAACAGTATAGGGGACAGGGTGGGTTTTTTCCCCCCCAAAAAAACCCTATATCAACCTCACCCTTGACAGCACTATGCTAACCCACTGTGATCAATTCAGATGGTTCATTTAATTTTTTCATTTATGTAATACTTTTTTGTTTGTTTACATAATATTTTTGTAGTTTATCCTTTTCAGTCTTTTTTTTTATTATTTATAAACTCCATCTAGCGATTTCAAACTGATTTGAGAGTCCCAAAACATTTTGTTAAGGTACAAACTTTAGCCTCTTAAGACAATCCCAACCTTGTGACAGTCCATAGCTCCTGGCCTCCATGAGGAGGTCCATGCCCTCGCCGGTGCTTGGCAATCATGGGCGGTGGAAGGAGCCCTAAGGCAGAACAGTGCTGTAAATGGCCAGCGCTCCTTTGCAAGGGGATCTTGGGTGGTTCTTTATAGGCACAGGTCCCTGAGCCTGGCTGTGCTAATTACCGTGGAGACGGGGCACATGATTGCAGGATAATGCATGAAATGGCCAACAGCCATCACCCACCAAATTACTAAGGCTGGGTCTGTTTTTCTACAGTTAACCAGAACTACTTTTTTTTAGCTGAGAGCGAAATCTTACCAGAGTCATCTCTATCCGTTGGCATCAATGTGCCTAAATTTCACAAGTACACAAGAATTCCATACATCTTTGCTAGAGGGAAAGTTAAATAGTTCCATATAATCATCATAAAGGCATGAAGTTTTACTTGAGCTGACATCCTACAAAAGATATACT
Organism: Potos flavus; assembly: GCA_028534135.1. NCBI lineage: Eukaryota > Metazoa > Chordata > Mammalia > Carnivora > Procyonidae > Potos > Potos flavus. The sequence goes on from CM052896.1 coordinate 49,475,849, forward strand.
AAGGTCTGCTGTACAGATTTATTGAAAGTTAACATTGGCATGTAGCCGTAGCTTGTCCTTTATACGTTATTTCCACAAACCATGTATGGTAAACAACTTGGTTCTCCTTCATTACCATAAATAATCTATTCAGAAGAGCGGTTTTGAAACTTTCATGTTGAGAAGCAGCATTTGGGAGGCTTGTGGGAAATGCAGGTTCCTGGGCCCTATCACCCCCAGAGCTCTGAATGCAGCAGGTCTGGGTGAGGCCCAGGACTCTGCTTTCTAACAAAATCTCCTAGAGATTCTGACACATGAAACCTACAGGTGACAGTCTTAGAAGCTCTGGCTTGAAGGAATGAAAAACAGGGGACGCCTGGGTGGCTCAGTCATTAAGTGTCTGCCTTCGGCTCAGGTCATGATCCCAGGGTTCTGGGATCGAATCCCACACTGGGGTCCTTGTTCAGCGGGGAAGTCTGCTTCTCCCTCTGCCTGCCACTCCCCCCACTTGTTCTCTCTCTCTGACAAATAAATAAATAAAATCTTAAAAAAAAAATGAAAAACAGAATGTCATTATATGGACAAGCCATTTCACCTTCCATTTGCTTATCTATAAAGAAATACATTGAACAATGCAGACTTAGGCTATAGGCTTTCTTTTTCTTTTCTTTTTTTTTAAATTCTTTACAGTGGTGGTTCTCAATCCTGCTTGTACATGAGAATTATCAGAGGAAATTTTGAAACTCCCAATCATCATTCCACCCCTCCCACTAATTAATTAAAATCTGTGGGGGTTAGACTCAGACATCAGAACATTTAAAATCTCCCCAGGTGATTTCCGTGTGCAGTCAGGGCTGGGAGCCACTATTTCAACACCTTCTGTAGATTTTTCAAAATTCATATTTTAAGAGTGGGGTTGGGTTTGGAAAGAAAATCCGACCTGAAAGCCTATCACTCAAAGGGGACACAAATATCTTTCTTCTTTATAAACCCTTCAGAAGAACAATAACCATTTATTTATCCAAGTCCCCATCCACAACTTCAACTATCCAGAGCACAGCTGAGAACCAAAGTAAAACAGACCAAATAACAAAATTAAGTTCATGCACTCAAGGGCATACACTTTGCTCATAAAGGTATGCTATGGGCCCTCACTTGTCGCCCATTCACTTTACTTTACATAGAATTGAACAAGTTTGGCTATCTCATTTTCCAGTCAATAAAGAATGAGCAGCAGCAGCTTAGATGAGCCGAAGCTGGAGGGACCTTCTGAAGTCACTTCCAACTGTCTGACAGCCAGGAAAGAAGAGAACTGGAAAGCTAAAAAAATTACACACACAAAATCAAATAACAGAGTTGTCTGAGACCCTTTTATGAGGTGATAAGTAGCCCCAGTAGGCCCTAGGAGCATAACTATATAAAAGCTATTCAAAATTATGACCCTGAGCTGCAGCAAGCAGAAATCAGATGAGCCTGGGACATCCTGTGACACCAGAAAGCAAGAAAGTGCTCAAAAATACGATGGCAACAAGTCACAAGGCCATTGCCATCTTGAAAGGGCTCCTATTGACCAAATCTGGACAATGTGAGCACCAAAATAATTATGGACAGTAAGGAATTATAAACCATTGGGGGTAAAAACAAAATGCATGAGTTCATGCTAATAACTAATGAATTAAGAGAAAAGGGAGGGCTTTTGCAGACAGAATGCTAACAGCCTACTGTTAAAGGTCGAGAGAATGCTTGATTTGAAAAAATCATCATTTTGCCACCACCACAGTAAAGACTAGATTAGGCAAAAATCATTGGTGGATGGTAAATCCAGTGGGAAAGTTAATGAGGAGGGAGTATAGTGTTTGCTTGGCCTTAAAGTGTCTCCCCACAAACTTCTTATTAGTAGCAAGGGCGGGAAATGAATAATAATTAAACAGTGGAGAAATTGGGCCATCTCCTGACTGGTGATCCAAATGAGCATCATCAACGAGGGGCAGTTGACCATTGTGTGCTCTCAAATGTGATACCCTAGAAAGACATGACATTGCTTAGGCGGTACTTCAGTCTAAAATGCACAGCCTGAAACTGATCACAAGAAAACATAAACAAACCCAAAATGAGGAACTTTCTTTTAAAAAAGAAAGCAGTGGGAGGCAGGCTGTAATATTCCAAAATATCCACCAAGGAAGGCCGTGGAAATATTCCAGATCAAAGGATGCTCAAGAGACATCACAATTATGGGCAAATACCTGCCTGTGGGCTGGATTCTGCCCTGGAGGGAGAAAAACACTATAAATCCTACTGGATCAATCAACAAAACCAGAATACAAACGATAGACTAAAATATTGTGCCCATGCTAAATTACCTGAATTGATAACTGTACTGTGGTTAGGTAAAAGAATAGGGATCTCTTAAAGGATTTACAGTAAAGTATTTGGATAAAGGGCCATGCTGTATGAAGTATATAACTCACCTTTAGAGGCTTTGAGAATATATTACATTACATTACATTATATGTGGAGAGACAGAGAGAGGTCAAATGATAAAGCCAATAGTATAAAACTCTATAATTAAATGAATCTAGGTAAAGGCTACAGCACACAGTTTTCTTTGTACTGGTTTTATGTTTGCAGCTTCTCTAAGTTTGAGATTATTCGCAAATAAAAGTTTAAAATTATGACCTTGAGTCATCAGTAACTTCTTAAATGAGAGTCAATACACACCACTTAAGAAAGGAAAGATGTGTGCGACGCGTTTTAGAAAAAGCCTGCACTAAAAAGCTTAAAATGTGAAGTTTTGATGTTCAGGAGATTCGTCGCTGGCTCACTTCAAAATTCCTTTTTTTACGGAACCCTTCATTCCTCTAAGCTGTGAGATGAATAAATTTTCACCGTGAGCTGTTTTCTCATTGCGAACGACTCTTGGCAGAATGCTGTAAACAAACGATTCTCCCATGGATGCTTCTCCAGATGCCTTTACGTCTTGTTCTTCAGCCTCATACGCCTCACAGAAGGACTATTCCCGCTGCACGGAAGGAGGAACGCACGCGCAGAATCCAAGCCCATCTACAGAGGCGCCATCTTTCCGCGTTAGGGAAGATCTCTCAAGGATTCTGAAGCGCCTCCTTTTGTGCACAGGTGAAAGGTGTTTAAAGACACCCCCATCCCTTGTGAACAACCCATAGGCAGGGCTGTTTCTCCATAAAACAAGACAACCACCAAATCCTCCATTGAAGGAAGCCCTTCCTGAACTCTAGGCAAGACCTGAAGTCATCAAATATTTTTGGCTACTTCAAGTGACTCAGGTGAGGAAAAACAAAGATACAAAACTAAATCAAAAGGCACCTGATACCAGTAGATAAATGCTCCTCAGCTCCCAGGACACTACCTCTTACCTCTTTCTCTTCCCCATCCATTCTGATCCGCCTCCTCCCCTACCGCCGCCCTGGTGTGCTCATTATAACCAGCCTCCCCCAGCACGAGGATGGCAGCTGGGGATTGGGGGCCACAGTGTCGCCAGCATCTAGAGGTGCGTGGCCCTGACAGCTTCACCTCCCCACTCACTGAAATCACTTGGGTCTCTCCAGGTTTGTCCAGATTCTCAAACACAGCCTCCTGTCTATCAGCTCGGACTTCGATGAGGTTTTGCTTGTAGTTAACGGTGAGGTTCCTCTCCTGGATGATCTCCTGCAGGGCAGCTGCGTACTTCTTAACCCCGAAAATGGTTCCAAGAGAAGTGTTGAAAATGATATTGGCCTTGGATCGCTTCCCTGTCTGGGAAAAATGGAAAGAACAGAAACAACCAACATCAAAGCATTACTTCGGCCATCTTCTTTTTTTTAAGCCTAGGCAAGAATTAAAACCCTCAGAAGAGAGCTCACCAGCTTTCTCCGACACTATCCACTAGGGGGGCGAGGTGTGAACCAATTCAGTCTCCTTATTTTCTGTCAGTGACACAGGAACTAAGTGCATATTTGAGTCAAGGGTTAAAGAGGGCACCGTCCATGGGAAGGCCAGAGATGGAAGTCAAGTCCAGGGAAAGACAAGCTGAATTGTTTATTCATATACTCATTTGTTCATCCCCTCAGTATTTAATGAGGTCCTAGAGGTGGCCAGTACTGTTCTAGGTGCCGCAGGAACAGCAGTGAACAAAGTTCCCATCCCATTGGCTCATACACGCTCGTATTGTTCATATGTTTCAGAGGCTGGTATTTTCCCAAATGCCTAAGATCTCACAGGGCCTGAAAAAGGCCCTCTTGACCATCTAAGACTTGGTAGAAAAGAGTTTTGCAAAGAGAATTCCAGGTGGGAAGAAACAGCTAGTCTCCCTTTTCCTTTATTCAGCTCCTTTTGGGGTTTGTTCACCTGGATCACACTATTTGTTTGTCTGTTCGTCTTGAGAGAGAGAAAGAGAGAGGCTGGAGGAGGCGCAGGGGAGAGGGAGAGAGAGAGAATCTCAACCAGACCCCATGCCAAACACGGAGTCCGACGTGAAGCTCAACATTGGGCTTGATCTCATGACCTGAGCCGAAATCAAGAGTCAGACGCCTAACGGACTAAGCCACCCAGGCGCCCCTGGATCACACTAGTGGAAAGAAGTTAGGTGGGTAGAAACCTCAAAAGCCTGTGCCATCCAGTAATTCTCATGACCCAGAATGACATTTCTTAGAAACAGAAATGACGACTCGAACTGTCCCTTAATTCCCCGGGGCGGTTGGCACAGGTTTGCATAACTCAGGTGAAGGCTTCCCAGGGTGGGTTCCAAGCATTACATTCGGGTGGCTCTTCAGTCCCAGGCCTCCCCTTCTCTCACCTGTCCCTTTACAGAACCAATGGCTGCTTTGAATCCTGCCACTGCCTCAGGTCAAACCACACTGTGATAAACCGAATGTGACATCCCACACAAGGGCAGGGGGGCGAGAGCAGCTTCCCGCCGCTTCCCGCCAGGTGGACTCGAGCTGCGGACACTGGCTCGGACATGCTGGAGGCATGTGGAGTGTCCCCACCCAAAGAGTTCTTTCTACCAAGGTCTGAAGTTCTAGGTCAACTTTTTTTTTTTTTTTTTGGCCTTTAGAATTGGCATTTTGCCTACTGTCTTTTCTAAGATGTTTATCAAGAGCCAGAAAATATTCATAACCTTGAACTTGAGTGGGAGCAATTGAGGATATTGTTATATGTACAACCAATTGTCCAGCTATATGGAACTATTTAAATAATCTCTAACATATCTCCCCAGTAGATTTCTACATACACATTAAAAGTATGTTACAAAGACTATTTAATAACAAGTAGCACATCAAAATTTGTATGGTATGATTGTAACCACGTTAAAAAAAAAATTGGGGCGCCTGGGTGTCTCAGTCACTTAGGCCTCCAACCCTTGATTTCAACACAGGTCATGATCTCAGGGTCCTGAGATCAAGCCCTGCATCGGGCTCCACTCTGGGCATGTAGCCTGCTTAAGATTCTCTCTCTCTTCCGCCAGGAAGTGCCTGGCAAAACAGAAGCAGCGGATGCTGGTGGAGAGAAAGGCGGCTAAAGAGGCTGCCACTGCCTAAAGCAGCTCCTTGAGCACTTTCACGCGACAATACTATTAAAATAAAGGGTAATAAGAAAAAAAAAGATTCTCTCTCTCTCCCTCCCCATCTGCCCCTCCCCACTCCATGCTCTCTCTCTCTCTCTTAAAAAAAACGTATAGGGAAAAAAATAGAAGGACATGTCAAATTGATAACAGCAGCTATATTAAAGTAATTGGATTATAGTGACTCCCTTTTTCTATTTTATAAACCTCTAATTATATAATTTTGTACATATACAATAAAAATTTATAAATAAATATCCACTTCGACATGGATAAAATGGAATTCTGGCATCACTGGATCGGCACCATCGGCCCTCCTTGTCTCTATCCCTGGGGAAGAAGCATACCTTCCGGAAATAGGCTTCTGACAAATACATGATCTTCTGGGGCGCTCCAGCACACTTCACAGGGGTATTTGGGAAGGTAAAGATGGCATTGCCCTCCTTGAAGTCCTGCAGAGCTTTCCACGTCTTCTCTACCGTCTTCACTGAATAATTGGACCCTATTTTGGGAAGGTCAAAACCTTCAGGTAAGCCTTTGATCTGCAAGAAAGCACACGAAAAATTATTTTTTAACAAAAGTGCAAATTCGCGGGTATAAATTTTCTAAGCGCAAAAACTCTTGTTTAGAGTCTTCATTCTCTGCCATTTCAATAACCGATATTTCAGTGCAGTCGTGAGCCCCCAGGACTCACACACACTGGAGCAGGCAGGAGGGCAAGGGACCTGCTAAGATCAGGACCCTGGTGCCTGGAGTCAAAAGCCAAACCACAGAATGGACTCGGCCCATGGGAAGCCCTTTGCCTCCCTGGTCTTGAGACCGTGTTTTGAACATATCTCCTCCGACCATCAAGGTGAGGACAAGAAGCCAGCCATGCTTCCTTTTTGGAGACTCAGTTGCCTTACTGGGAAGAAGAGCCATGTTGTCAATCACAACCTTAAACTATCCTGTATCAGGCTGTACCAATTCGAACTCTTGGTAAAGGCAATAAAGGCTGTCAATTAAAAACATGGACTTGGGAACCCCACAGATGTGGCTTGAGTCCCAGCTTTTCCACTTACAAGTGTTATGACCCTCGGTAAATTACTGAATATCCCTAAGCCAGTGGGTCTCAAGGGCAGTTCCTGGGAACTTGCTAGAAATGCAGATTATCAGTCTCCACCCAGACCTACTGATTCAGAAACTCAGGGGCAAGCCCAGAACTCTGTCTGGCTCTCTGGATGGTTCTAATGTATACCGAGTTTACGTTCTCATCATCTGTAAAATGGGTGTAAAAGAAACTGCTTCAGAGGGTTGTTGGCAGGAGGATATGAGACCACACACAAAAAGTGCTTAGAAAAATGGCACCCACACAGTAAGCGCCCCACAAAGTGTCTGTGTGTTCCTGCCAGTAAGATTAACTGGACACTTGTCTTCGCTGTTAGAAGGTTCACAGAAGGCAGTGAAGATGGCATAGACTGAATTAAGACTCGAGCACCAATTCTTCCAGCAAGAGCAGAGAACCATCAAAAACCAGTCATGAGGATGGGCTGGTCCTTCAGAACCTCCCAGGCTGTTCTCCAGCCTGTAGGGCGACCACGCGACACGCACCCCTCAGCTGTCAAGGAAGCAGTGCTAGGATCTCCTCCACAAGGCTCAGTGTAAAAAGCAACTATTCCTCCGATTACTGACCGTTATCTTCTGCTACAGTTTAAGTAGTTGTAATATCAGCAGTTTCAATAGCAATAATTCTCATATTATTACTATTTTTATAAAATCTCCTCATATTTTAATGTTTCTGAAGTCTCAGCCCATGCTAACAGTGGATAATTCGCTGCAGGCCTCTGAGGCAGGTGGGGAAATCATACTGGCTCCTAGACCTAGATGAGGGAACTAAAGAAGAGAGGTTGAGAGACCCACCTAGAATCTTACAGAACCAGAAGCCAAGACTCCAGACCACTGCCTCGGGGTCCCCTCACCCGCCCTCCATACTTCCTGGTTCCTAAAGCAAAATGCACTATCCAAGGGATAAACAAACAGCTGGTCTCTTATCTCCTTCATTATTTGTCTCTGGTTTGAAGAGGTTGTTGTTAAGGAAAAAGGTGCCATAAAGCGGTAACCAAGTTCCTTTTAGGAAGACTGGTCACAAAGGGCACTTTATCACCCCTCATCCAAGTCAAGTTGCTTCCCTAGGAACTCTGGAGCAGAGGAGGCAGGGAGAGGCAGAGAAAGAGAGGAGCTCTGACTCCCCCCTCTGGCTGACCAGGCCAGGTCACGGTGCAGACACCCCTTGGAACTGAAGGGAGAAAGAGGCAACTCAGTCCTATACAGCAAGGTAGTTTGCTTGTGAGTCTGGAAAAGCCTGCTGTTTTACAAGAATTGCCATTAGGGTATGGACATGCTAAACTCGGATTAAGCTTAAAGCTAAGACATATCATCATCGTTGACATCGTTGACAAAAATCTTAAAAAGATTTTTTTAAAAACATAAAAAGACCGCTGAGAAAAGAAAAACTAAAAGAGGATCCCTTAGAACTCTTTCCTGCCAAAATGAATACAAAGCAACTAAATGCAGCATTTGATCTTGGCATAAGTAGGCCAGTGCCACACAGAAGTAGTTTAAAATAGTACCTTCTCATAGTCCAGCTGGATCCCGAGAGCAATAATAAGGTATTTGTAGGAGATCTGCAACACAAAACAATGGTATTTTAGACCAGGATCCCAGAAGTGGCAGCCCAGGGGCTAACTCAGCCCCAGCCCTGTGTGGCCACCCCCATGCCTCCATTTTCTACCATGGACGCCTTGAGGCTGTGGGTGATGGGCAGGGCACAGGGAGGGAGGCATGCTCCTGTCCGCCATCCCGTCTGCCATTCCCGGTTTCTCATGCCTCAGTGCTTCACAAGCATTGAATAACCTGCCTGCCCTACCTCCCCCAAGGGCTTGAGACTCCTGTGTTTTTACACAGTGAAGAGGGATACAAAGAAGCAGATTATTTGTGTGGTGCTTCTCTTAACACCTCCTCATGCTAAGGGGTGGGAGAAGCACTTCCTAATCTTAAAAGACAATCAGTTTTAAAATGTAGAGAGTCATCTGTGACTCCCAGGCAAATCTGACCCGCCATATGGATTGGATTGATATTATAAGTGAGAAACTGCTTTTTTGAGGGTCATGGAAAACGATGTGATATAAGGTGCATGAGCTTACTTAATGATCTGTTTAGAACTTAAAAGTCCCCTCTTTAAATATAGGTATTGTGGGGCCGCTGGGTGGCTCAGTCAGTTAAGCGCCCACCTTCAGCTCAGGTCGTGATCCCAGGGTCCTGGGATGGAGCCCCACATTGGGCTCCCTGCTCAGTGGAGAGTCTGCTTCTCCCTCTCCCACTGCCTGCCACTCCCCCTGCTTGTGCTCTCTCTCTCTCTCTCTGTCAAATAAATAAATAAAATCTTTTAAATAAATAAATAAAACCTTTTAATTAATTCATGTATTATGATCACCCATGCCAAGGGCCAAAGTATCCATATGTATCGTGATGGAGATGTGGGTTTAAGATCACAAGGAAGAAAGCTGAGGCCAGAAGGCATAAGCAAGAGGGACATACAGAAACAGGACTTGCCTAGAAAACTGGAGTTGGAGAAGGATCGTAATGAAAGTCAGGAGCCCAGCAGAGGAGTAACGGGTTGTAAGGAATTATCACAATCTTGTACTCAAAGGAGAAGCAGAGCAGCAAGATGGGTAGGTCACAGTTGAGGAGAGAGGACTCCCAGACCTGAGAGTGCTCGGTTCAGGCTGAGGAGCCAAGGGCAGCAAGTCTCTGCAGAGGTCCTGCCCTGGGATCCAGGAGGCTCAGCTCCAAGGTCACCTCCACAGTGAGGCCTTCCGATGATTCAATTCCCCTCCCCGCTGGCCCCTTCTGGGAGCTTCCTTAGCACAGTGTATATGATGCTTTATAGCACTGGTTGCATTATACGGGAATAATATCTTCTCTCACTACACTGAATACTCCAGACGATAAAGGTTATGTCTTATTCTTTATATTCCTGAAATTAAAGCGAGGAACTCAATAATGGTTCTTGGATGGACGGATGATTTCCGTTGTTTGCGAAATATGTAAGTTATCAAAGTGCACAGATAATATACACATCTTCCTCTGTATGGTTTGCCTGTCCATAGAGAGCTGTATCCCGAAAATTCCTTGTTCCATAGAAGTGTACCAGGCCCATTAACTACCTGACTGAGCTATGTTGAATCTTCAAGGTAAATGAGGTCAGATGGGACATGGGGTCTACAGGTGATGATCTACAGGCAAACCATGAGCACGGTCTACAAGAAAAACCTTTGGTTTGTATGTGCCCTGATTGTTTAATTACAGTATAATATTGATTATTTTTAAGGACTAGTAACAGATAAGCTTAATATCATGAAAAAAAAAAAATCATTAAGGGAGAATAAACCCTAAGAGAACAAAGAACAAAAAGAAAGCCTCAAGCCTTCTGAGTAAATTCAAGTTTCCAGGCCAGATGATTTAAATTCTAAGGAACTGCAAAAACTGGTAGACAAGACTTTTGAGCAATTACAGGGAACACTGCAGACATTGCCAGAAGGCTCAATACAGGCACATATTCTCATTTTCTACAGGGAAATGGGGGCGGTAAATTCTGATACTAACAACCCAGTAAACAGGATTTTCTCCATTGTAAAATTCCAGACTCATCTACTAAATAAATGTCTCTTGGTGATTTGGGAAAAGAGCACCAACATACGTTCACAGACTGCAAACTGCTTTCAGTCAGTCAGGGGTCAAGAACTATGCTGGCACGCAGGATACCTAATAAGTATTTCCTTTTCCTTTTTTTTCCTCATGTGTTCTTTAAAAATAATAACAATAACATCTCTTGAGCATTCACTCTACAGGAGACTGTTCTGAGTCTTTCACATATTTTAATTCATTTAATCTTCAAAACAACTCAATGAGGTAGGTGGTATTATTACCATTTTTTTAGATTTGATTTATTCATTTTAGAGAGAGAAAAAGAGAGAGAGAGCAGGAGGAGGAGCAGAGGGAGAGGGACAAGCAGACTCTGCACTCAGCGCAGAACCCAGTGCAGGGCTCGATCTCACAACCCTGAGATCACAATCCGAACCGAAATCAAGATGCTTAACCAACGGAGCCATCCAGGCATTCCTTATTAGTCCCATTTTATACAGATAAAGAAACTGAGACACAATTTGCTCACAAATATTTACTGAGCACCTCCTACGTGACATACTGTGCTAGGTCCTGGACGTACAACATTGAACCAGAAAGACACTGTTCTCACCCCTCCAAGAACTCAGTCTAGTGGGTGAGATAGGTATTATCAGATAATCATACAAATAACTACAACATCACAGAATGATAGCATGTCAAGGGGGAATCTGACCTAGTCAACAGGTCAGGTAAGGCTTTTCTGAAGGGGTATATCTAAGCGAGAGAGGAGTAGGAGTTAGCTAGGAAAAGAAGTAAGCTCAGCATGTGCAAATGTCCTGGGGAAGAAGGAAGCTGAGGCTTTTGAGGAAATGAGAGGAAAATGTTCTGGAGCAGAAATGACGAGAGAAAGAGAAGGAACCAGAACCAGGTTAAGTCTGGAGAAGGACAAGGGCCAATCCACACAGAGCCTATGGGACACATTGCAGACAAACAGACCCCTGCATCAGGGGAGAGTCAGAGACACACTGAGTCTGGATTTCAGCAAAGCCTTCAACTCAGTCTTGAAGAAATACTAATGTATAAACTAAAAATGGAATAATTTTGGTAAATTTTTAGCAAAAAATATTTGCTAAACAATGTTGATTAATTCATGCAAGCTAGAAAAAGCTCTCTAGGGACATGTTATCAAATTAAAACCTTGATGGGGTGCCTGAGTGGCTCAGTGGGTTAAAGCCTCTGCCTTCAGCTCAGGTCATGATCTCAGGGTCCTGGGATCGAACCCCGCATCGGGCTCTCTGCTCGGCAGCGAGCCTGCTTCCCACCTCTCTCTGCCTGACTTTCTGCCTACTTGTGATCTCTCTCTGTCAAATAAATAAATAAAAACTTAAAAAAAAAAACAATTAAAACCTTGAACTTAAATGAAGCCATCATGGATAATGGCTAGGAAAAAAAAAACAAAACAACTCTGATGACAGAATCGTCAATCCACAAGATCCAGGCAAGTTGAGAAGATCAATAAAACCAACAAGATGACATCTCCCATGAGTTGTGTGTGTGTGTATGTGTGTGTGTGTCCATTGTGCTTTCTTTTTTTTATTATTAGTTTTATTTTATTTTTTTCAGTGTTCCAAGATTCATTGTTCATGCACCACACCCAGTGCTCCATGCAATACGTGCCCTCCTCAATACCACCACCAGGCTCACCCAACCCCTCACCCCTCTCCCCTCCAAAACCCTCAGTTTGTTGTGCAGAGTCCACAGTCCTGTGAGTTGTTATATGCAGATTTCTGAGATCTGGCTATAGCAGACTTTTGCTTAATAAAATCTTGGAAGAAAGTCCTGCCAGTTTATACCAATTTCTTCTCCAGCCCTAAAACAAGACACTGCAACTTTCCGAAGAGCCTGAGTGCTAGATGTCTAAGCAAGCTCCAAAGTGAGAACACCTACCAGTGCCTCGCTTTCTCAAGAGATGAGACAAGTTTATGATTCTTGAGATACGCACAAACCCAACCACAGAAGGCTCTAAGCTCTGTGTGTAATATGAAGGGGTCTCACCAAGGAGGCAGGCACTGTTATACCAAAGAGGTGATATATATGGTCAGAGACAGGTGTCCTGGACCCAGGAACAGTGGACTGGCAAAGGAAATGAGCCCCTAAGCTCAGTCTTCTGTTTAATACTGTCTGATCTCCCGGAGATTCTGGAGAAAATAAGTTCATCAACAGGGAGAAATCATTTTTAAGTATTTTATATATATATATATCTTAATCTGTTATATATATCCTAACCTATTATACATATTCTAATCCATTATATATATCCATATATTAGATATGGATGGAGAAAGCCTGACCTGACACTGGGTCATGTGAAAAAAGACCCAGAAGTTTGAACTGACCTCAAGCCCAGCATGAATCAGCACCGTGCTAACGGTTGGTAAAAAGGCAAATGCTAACTTAGGCTACATCCGGTTGTGGGAGAGAATAGCGTCACTCTCTTCTGGGCTGTTCTGTAAAGCTGCCTACTCTTCTGGGCAACCTCTTTCATAGGGGCGCCAATGTCCACAGATGATGTCCGCAGCAGGGCAGAGAGAACGGCCAGGGCGCTGGAGACCCTGCCGGAGAACAGGAGAAAGTGCTGAGGAAAGTGGAGACAGGGCACAAATCTACCTCAAGACTAGATTTACACAGATGAGAAGAGCCACCTTCAAATAGTTGAAGGGTTCCTCCACAGAAACCGAATGATACTCTTGGCCACGCTACAGGACAAAACAAGGAATAAGAAAGGCATTCAGGCCAAAAACGCCCTGGGGGCCCAAGAGAGAATATGAAAGGGGCTACAGAAAGGTGGATTCTGGCTCCGTTGAGGCAGAACTTTCATGTGACCCCTCTGTCTAAAAAATGGAGAGGGATCGCTTATTATCAGAGAACTCCTGACAACCGGGATGTGTAAATATTTAAATTCAATCCCTCCCCCCCACATGGCCCAATTCCAATTACTGTGCTCTATTTATTTTCATTAATGCTCATTGCCTTCTAACACACTATATCATTTACTTATTATGCCTGTTGGTTATTTTTTTTTAAGATTTTATTTATTTATTTGACAGAGAGAGAGAGAGATCACAAGTAGGCAGAGAGGCAGGCAGAGAGAGAGGGGGAAGCAGGCTCCCCGCTGAGCAGAGAGCCCGATGCGGGGCTCGATCCCAGGACCCTGAGATCATGACCTGAGCCGAAGGCAGAAGCTTAACCCACTGAGCCACCCAGGCGCCCCTGTCTGTTGGTTATTGCATGCCCTCCCTTGCTTGAAATAAAATCCAGGAAAGTAAGGATTTTTGTTTCTTTTTGTCCACTCATATATGTCTAAAACTGTATCGTTTATAGAAGACATTTAATAGGGGCACCGGGCTGACTCAGTCAGTAGAGCATGCAACTCTTGATCTCAGGGTCATGAGTTTGACCCATTTTGGGCGTAGAGCTTACTTCAATTTTTTTTTTTTTTTTTTTTTTGAGAGAGGGAGAGTGTGCATTGTGGGGAGCCAGCACAGGAAGAGAGAATCTCAAGCAGGCTCCACGCTCAGCTCAGAGCCTGACCTGGGTCTTGATCTCACAACCCTAAGATCATGACCTGAGCTGAGATTAAGACTAAGAAGCATCCAGGCGCCCCTAGAGTTTACTCTAGAAAAGAAAGAAGGAGGGACACCTGGGTGGCTCAGTTGGTTAAGCATTTGCCTTTGGCTCAGGTCATCTCAGGGTCCTAGGATCGAGCCCCACATCAGGTTTCCCCACTCAGCTGGGAGCTTCCTTCTCTCTCTGCTATGCCCGCTGTTTGTTGCGCACTCTCTCTGTTTCAAAAAAATAAAATCTTTTTTTAAAATATTTATTTAAGAGCGAGAGACGGCGAGAAGAGAGCATGAGCAGGGAGGAGAGGGAGAGATAGGATCCGACTGAGCAGGGAGCCCAACATGGGGCTCATTCCCAGGACCCTGAGATCATGACCTGAGCCAAAGGCAGATGCTTAACAGACTGAGCCACCCAGGTGCCCCAACAGACAAAATCTTTAAAAAAAAAAAAAAAAGAAGAAGAAGCAAGCAAGCAAGCAAGCAAGCAAGAATAAGGGGTCCCTGGGTGTCTCAGTCAGTTCAGCATCTGCCTTGGGCTCGGGTCATGATCCCAGGGTCCTGGGATTGAGTCTTACATTGGGCTCCCTGAGGGCCTGCTTCTCCCTTTCCCTCTGCCCCTGCTCATGTACTCTCTCTCTTGCTCACTCTGTCTCTCAAATAAAAATAGAAAATCTTAAAAATAAATAAATAAAAAGAAAAAAGAAAGGGAGGGAGGGGAGAGGGAAAGGGAGAAAGAGAAAGGAAGGGAGGGAGGGAGGATGGATGGATGGATGGATGGAAGAAAGGAAGAAGAAAGAAGGAAAGAAAGGAAAGAGGATGCTTACTAAATATTTATGGGAAGAGGAAGGAAGGCAGGCAGGCAGGCATACAGGCAGGCCCGCTAGAGAGCCAAGGATCGTGAATGCTGTCAGGCAGGTACTCCTGTTCAAGGTTCAGGAAAAGGCTACAAAGAACCTAAATTTGGGCGCCTAGGTGGCTCAGCTGGTTAAGCCTCTGACTTCCACTCAGGTCATGATCTCGAGGTCCAGGGATCAAGCCCCAGGTGGGACCCCCTGCTCAGCAAGGAGTCTGCTTCTCCCTTTCTCTACCCCTCCCCCTGACTGTGTGCTCTCTCTCTCAAATAAAGAAAATCTTTTTTTAAAAGACTCTCTAAACTCAGTGAAATTAAATGCAAATTTAATCATCTCAGGGTCCTGAGATGGAACCCCAAGGGGGTTCTGTGCTCAGTAGGGAGTCTGCTCAGAACTCTCTCCCTCTTCCTCTGCCCCTCCCCCTGTGTGTGTACGCACACACGCTCTCTCTCTCTCTAAATCTTTTTGTTAAAAAAACTGGTAGGTATATGCATTTTCTAGATAAGGCTTTTTATCAGGTGCTCAGAAAGATCCATGACCCCAGGAAGGGTTACAAATCCCCGCGGCCAATGAGTCCCCGTTTAGAGGAAGGCATTGGGACTTAAAAACCTTTCAGATTCCCAACAACTCTCAGATTCTACGGTTCTGTGACAATGCCTGCCGCGGTGCTGGGCTCGGGGGCAGGCCAGAGGACAGGACACTGCAGAGGGCTTCGGAGCCTGTCATCTCACCATCCAGCTCTCATCCCTACAGGGGCTTTGATCTCTGGGTGATGAGAGCAGACTTCTAAGTGGTACTGAGCACTTAAGAGTCTCAAATTCAGGAGCAGAAATTCTCCTTAGCCCTCGCACCATCGGGACCCCACAGTCCCTTACGACTCAGGCAGAGCACCCCCTGGCATAACTGGAACGGATGTTTTCCAACATTTTCCTCCAGGAGGTCAACTGGCAGGGAGAGAAGCGGCTGTTTTCAAAGGTGCTGCTATTTGAACACATAGCGACAGTATTTGTTGAATAAACATTCAGATGCAAGATACTGTACCAAGCAACTGAGCAACAGTTCCACAAATACGGGTCTTAGTTGGTCACTTATTCGTCACTCACTCCTTCCATCTATCCCATCCTGCATCCCCCACACACTCTCTCACCTCATGCACTATCAACACCCTCCATGCACACGCGTGCATGTATGTTGCTCTCTCTCCCTGCAGCTGCCCCATTGGCTAATGGCTGTCAACGAACACGAGCCCCGACTAACAAAAGCCAAAGGACCCCGACACTTACCTCCTTGCCGCTGTCTGTGTGGACACGGTTCTTGTCTGGGCTCAGCTCGACCACTCGAGCTTTGATCCATTCCACACCAGAGGGCATCACACTCGCGGTGGGACGGCCCGATGCGGATAACTGCTTGGCACCAGCACCCACCAGCGTCCAGATTGGCTGGTAGAAATGCCTCTGCGAAACAAAGGATTTGGAGATCCGTTTCAATCTGAGACGGATCAAAAGGGTCATAGTGAAAGGTACATGAGCCAGACTCCCGAGTATCCCTCCCAACCCTTGGAGGGTCGCATAAAAAAGCCTTAGAAGGTTTCTCCCCCACCCCACCTGTTGGCGTCTCCCATTATGTTAAGCTCTGAAGGGAGTCACCTAACACAAGAATTCTGCCAAGATCAACCCAAAAAAGCCATCAACTATCTTTCATGACCATTTTCTTATTTGTTGCTCAAAGTTGATTTGATGCTTAACATGTACATGTTATATTATATATATACACACACAATTATGGATACATTTATGTGCACAGACATAAAGAAAAATTAAGCCTGGCAGCCTAAAGGTGGTTCTTTAGAACCATCTGGAGACTCTGGTAAGTCTGGGAAGTTTACAACCACTTTTGAAGAGTCTCAAAACTTCTTGGACTTCCAACGGTGCTTCCCAAGCCGATGGAGGACTGCAGACATTTCCTATTGGCCCTAGTATCTCCTCCTCTCCTTTCTCAGAGGTTTTATACCCAAAGCTAGTAGGCACCAGATCCTACCCCCGATGCCAAATTTCCACTGTTTTCTAGAGTTATCTTGCTTCAGATGGTCCTCACTTGAACTAAGCTAGTTTTGAAAGTTCTAGACTCACAGGCAAAGGGCGGATTGATCTGAAGGCGCCTGAGAATCCCAGTACGCTCATGGAGTGGCCTGGGGGATCAAGAACTCTCAACACCGCAAAATGCCTCATTCTGGCTGGACGGAATTGCCAGGCACAGAGATGTTAAGGACGATACGAAAAACGGCTTAGCCATCTCCATACAGCCAATAACGGAGGTGCTCAAAGAGAAGGAAGGCAGAGGTCTCCAGTGGTGAGAACTCATTGATTTCGAATCCATCTTGAACAGAAAAAGGAATAAAAATACAACCTCAGATTCTTGTTTAGACTAAAAACAGCATCAGCTCCGCCAATCACTAAAGCAGACACA
The DNA here is from genome assembly GCA_028534135.1 of Potos flavus. Lineage (NCBI taxonomy): Eukaryota > Metazoa > Chordata > Mammalia > Carnivora > Procyonidae > Potos > Potos flavus. The sequence goes on from CM052896.1 coordinate 49,493,005, forward strand.
GGAAAGAAAGCACCAAATACCTGATCCCTCACAGCACCTTTGAAAGACTTTTAGCCTGCACTTCCTCACAAGGGAGGACAGCCATGATTCCGGCCTCCTGAATCATGCCCAATGCCTCAGAAGAGCCCCGGTAATTACCAAGACTAGCCCCAGTGGGAGACCTGCCCATGGGTTAGCTCCAACACACCACAGGCCCCTGAGGGAGCTCTCAGACCAGTGTCATTTAAAACACTGGGGCACCTGGGTGGCTCAGTGAGTTAAGCATCTGCCTTGGGCTCGGGTCATGATCCCAGGGTCCTGGGATGGAGCCCCATGTCTGGCTCCTTGCTCGGCGGGGAGCCTGCTTCTCCCTCTTCTTCTATCCCTCCCCGCTGCTCATGCTCTCTTTCTCTCTTTCCCTATCTCTCTCTGAGACAAATAAATAAAATCTTTTTTAAAAATTAAAAATTAAAAAAATAAAATAAAATGCTGACCCTGAATTAGTCACTTTAAAAAGGAAAATGATCAAGAACACACCCCCTCAGATCGCAGCATACCAGTCGGAGACTGCAGCTAAGCCCCGGGCAACCTCATGGGGAGCCCGGCAGACTTCTTGAAAAGGAATGAGCTTTTCTTGACCTGCCCTCCCCATCAAACAGGCGCTGAATCCATTTTGCTTCCCTCCCAAGGACACCGCTCCCAACCGGTGCACACCTAGCTCCTCACAAAACATTAATCAAACCACCAAAAACCTGGATTATTTTTTCCGAAGCTACTGGATCATCTTAAAATGTTTTGCATGAAATAAAGCCTTACACACACTTCCCAGCTTCCTTCCTGGCATCTCTACCTTTTTCTGCTTTATAATCTATTTATAATCCCTGGTACTTCAATTTCTCAATCCCACTAACACCTTTCCCAGAGGCCTCCCTGACCCTCAACTCATCACCCATTCTCCATACTAGAACAGAGAAAGGAAAGCATAATGGCCATTGATCTTCCTCTGGACACTGGGTTGGAACTGGGAGGCCTTTTTGCGTTGAACTATCTCTCCCCAAAAGATATGCTGAAGTCCTCACCCCAGTTACCTGTGAATATGATCTTATTTGGAAATAGGGTTTTCACAGATGAAATCAAGTTAAGAAGAGGTCATGCTGGATTAGAGTAGGCCCTAAATCCAATGACCGGTGTCCTTATAAGAAGGTCATATGAGGACACTAGAGACACACAGAAAGAAGGCCATGTGAAGAGAGAGGCAGAGATTGGAGTGATGCCAGCTATAAGCCAAGGAACACCAAAGACTGTCCACAACCACCAAAGCTAGGAGAGAGGCATGGGACAGATTCCCTCTCCTCTCCACAGCCTTCAGACGCAGCATGACCTTGCTAACACTTTGGTGTTGGACTTCTAGCCTCCAGAACTGTGAAAGGATAAATCTATTGTTTTAAGCCATGCAGTTTGTGATAATTTGTTATGGCAGCCCTAAGAAACTGATACAGAGAACATACAAGTCTAGAGAGCTGTCCTCTCCCCCCCTCCTTCTCCCCACCTTCTCCCAATCCTTTCTGTGCCCAGAAGGAGAAGCACTAAGGTGGAAACATGACAGCAGCAGGGCCCAACAGCCATGCATATGCCACCCTCTTACACACACGCACACCGGCACACAGGCACATGCACTCAAAAGGGGGACACTTACCTCACTGGGCTCAACAACGGCTACATTCTCTGCCCCTACTCTCCTCTTCATGCGGGCGGCCATGGTGATCCCACCACTGCCCCCACCCAGCACCAGCACTTCGTAGTGGTTCTTGGCTGCAAGGCTGGCCCCTGTGTGCAGCTGAAGGAGGCTAGTGTGCTGAGTGCCCAGCCTGAGGGAGCAGGCAAAGAGCCGGGCTCGAGGGCCGGACATCACAGCGCCCGGTGGGGTCATCTTCAGGCTGGATCAGGCTAGAAAGGAACAGACAAGGCTAGGAGTAAGTAGGGACCACTACAGGACCAAACATTTTCTCTCGGGGAGGAAGGGGAGGATGGCGTCTGACCAGCTCTAGTTGGTTCCCGCCATCTGCTCTCAAGACCATCTTCCCACCTGGCTGTAGTCAAAAGTCTCCTGGGAACACCACTGAGAGCTAACGATGGGCTAAGCTTTCCATTTCTCTCATCCTCCTTCTTTCAGGACACCTCGGACTTTGTCTGAACTAGACAGGCCTCACCTTCTAAGTTCTAATAATTTGCCTATACTTGTCCTTGTCTGTCCGTAACTCTAGGGCTTCCTGTGGTTTATCCGGCTGCCCTCATTCTCCTCTCAGACACACTCTATGATGGTCTCTTTGACTTTTTAGTCCCTCAAAGATGCAGGAGTCCACAGTGAAATACTGTACAATTCCTTGCCATAAAGGGCACCTAAGACCTTGGGAGATTCCTAAGACACCCACCTTCTGCAACTCAGAGTTTAGACCAACTAACTGGGGCCTTGGCCTCCCCCAGAGGCCTCCTGACTCTGCTTGGCCGCGGACACGCAGTGTAATCACATCACTGGCTACACATCAGCAAAAGCCCTCCACACCCTTGGTAACTTCAACCAGAAGGTAAAAAAAAGCCATAAAAGGAGCCCTGCCTGGGATTGTAAAGTTATGTTTTATGTACAGAATCTGCACGTGCTGCTGACCGGTCTTTTATTATGTCCAATTCAATAAACAATCTCCCCTTCACAGTTCCTCCCAGAGACCCACTTTACCTTTTGGAAGATGTGTTTCTGTGCTGAGCAGTTAGTGCTTTGCCAGTGAGATAGCAAGGGCTTCTCAGGAACTGGCCCCAGCTTCGCCCCATCCACAGGACGGGCCTCACACCTTGCACACCATCTACTTGCATAACTTGAAGGGCCCAGACTCAAAATATCACCCTCTCTGGGTATTCCACTGCCAAATTCCGCCATCGAGTTCAGTCCTTCGGGTTCAACAATGCTCCAGGAACCCTTTACTAAAATGCGGGCACCCAGCTGGGGGATAACACTTCTAGCTGCTAAAGTCATGAACTTCTTTATGGGAACACTTTAATTATATGATTTGTCCCCCAACTAAAGAAAAGGAAGCCTAATGAGGGGATTAAACAAAGCCAAGAGGAGAAAAGGATGTGAAAGGAAGCAAGAAAGGCCCTGGAGGAGGAAGGAATGACCTAGTGGGAAGGAGGAGGAGGCGAGTGCTGATTTGATTAGAATTAACTATTCCGCACCCCAACAAGTTCCTCAGTATCTCAGCTCTGAGGAGCGAGGGGAGGTGGGGCAGGGGGCATGGAGGATTTGGGAGCCTACAGTAAGTGGGGCAGGCTCATAAATTGTAGCTACATGTTTAAAATCAGTGCAACCCTTCTAGAAAATAACATTTCTCATCCATTGACCTTGTGTTTCCATTTCTGGGATTCCAAGCTAAGGAAATAACCTCTAACGCTAAAGAAAAAAATCCTTTATAAAGATATTTCTCACATACTCATTCCTAATACGGTGAACCCTCAGTTAACTGGTTTGTGAACCGGATCTGATTACATCCTGGTTACAGAAAAAACCACAGGCTCCACTCAGGGAAAGCTCAGGTCCAAGACTGTTTTAACCAATGCTAACTCATGACTGATTCAATTTAACATGGTACAGAGGGGCAGGAATAGCGGTCTGAACGTCAAAACATCAGGGGGAAAGGTTAAGTACAGTTATACATGATATGGGCGATTTTGAGTTCTTCTGCTTTTCTGTTTTATAAAATGTCGCCTATATACATATATTAATGTTCTCACAAAATCCTTATTTTGATAAGTAACATGTATTATGTCTTTTACATAAACCTTCAATCTGTGAGTTGGGTGCCATTATCATCCCCATTTCACAGATGATAAATTCGAGCCAGGGAGCAGTTCAGTGACTTCAAGATCATATGGCCCGTCATTGGTGGTGGGCTAGGAACTGAATCCAGGCACTTTGGTGCCAGAACTTCTACTCTAAACCACTGTACTCTACTATCTCTGTGATCTTTATCAACAACAGCAAAACACCACTGCCTATGTGATAATGTTAAACGAAAAAAAATCCAGATATATTTTCTACACTTCCCAGAAAAGGGAAACTTTTTTTTTTTTGTGGTACTGACACCTATTAATGTTTTGGTATAACTATAATTGATTTCTCCTCTTCTTTTTGTATGCTTTTCCCAAGTTTTTTTTAATGAACTCTAGATTTTACATTTGGAAAATCACTCAATTTGATTTTTTTTTAAATGACTGAGGAGTGGAGAAAAATCACCAAGTAGGATGTTGCTGTTTTATGGGGAGAGACTTTTTTTTTTTAAGATTTATTCGTTTATTGGGGCGCCTGGGTGGCTCAGTCATTGGATGTCTGCCTTCGGCTCAGGTCATGATCCCAGAGTCCTGGGATCGAGCCCCACATCGGGCTCCCTGCTCGGCTCAAGGCCTATTTCTCCCTCTCCCACTCCCCCTGCTTGTGTTCCTTCTCTGGCTGTGTCTCTCTCTGCCAAATAAATAAAATCTCCTTTCTTTCCTTCCACTTTTTTCCCTTTTTGAACCAGAGCCTACATAACTTTCGTCCTATGCCTATGCTACCACTGTATTTGGGGAGCAGTAAGTTGTTTCTCTAGTTTCACAGGCCCATGTACCAACAGGAACTGTGGCCTCCCTCATACATAATTTAGAGTATTCAGAAGATGAAGTGGAGACTTTGGAGCTGATGAGACTCAAATTCGATTTTGTACCTTAGTCAATACTCTGATAGGGGACCTCTCTGGGGACCTTGGAGTGAAGATATTTTGTATATGGGATAGGCATGAATCTTTGGGAGTCAGAGTATGAACGGTGTGGCAGGCAGAATAATTCCCCCTCCCGAAGATGTCCTCCTCCCGGGAACCTATGAGTCTGTTACATTGAAAGGTAAGGGGACTTTGCTGATGTGATTAAGTTAAGGACCTTGAGATACGGAAAGTAGCCTGCATGATGCAGGTGGGCCCACGTATGAATGGGATGGATCCTCAGAAGTAAAGAACCTCCCCCAGCTGTGGCCAGAGGGCAGGCGTGACTCTGGAAGAAAGGTCAGAGAGATACCAAGCTGCTGGCTGTGAAGATGGGAGGACAGGGTTCTAGATGTGGGCAGCATCTAGAAGCTGGAAAAGAAAAAGGAAAAAACAAAAACAAAACTAGATTCTCCCTTGGAGCTCCCAAAAAGAATGTGGCTCTGCTGGTGCTTTGATTTTCTAGTGAGACCCATGCTGGACTTCTGAACTACCATACTGTAGGAACAGAAATCTGTATCGTTTAAGTCACCAAATCGTGGTAATCAGAGCAGCAGTCGGAAACCAATGCATCATCTTACTCAAGCTTCCCAACAATCCCATGAGGTAGGTACTGTTATTCCAATCTACCATTGGTGAAACTGAGGCTCAGGGACGTTAAGTGACATTCTAGTTAAATCTACGAGCTTGGATATAAACCCAGATTTTTGAAGGTCAACCCTAACACTCCTTCCACTAACCCAGAGACGGTGGAGGTGTAGAAAATAAACGTGGCCCAATTTTTGGCAACTGTTCCTACAGAGGCAGCCAGAGTTCAGAGCTACGCTCTTGGTAGACTTCAGAGGTTTTCTGCCTGCTACTCTCCGCTATCTTGACCATCCCAGGGGATGACAGGAACAGTCCGGTGGGGATAGACACGACCAGAGTCTTGAACCAGAGTCCAAAACCACCAAGAGGTTTCAATCTCTCTGGGAAAAGAGATGCATCAAAATGCCAACAAATAACTGAGTAGCCGCAAGAAAGTTCCAAGAAGGGCAAGGAAGGTAAACACAACATGTAGAATTGGCTTGAGCTGGAGGAACTAGAGCAGTGTGAGCTGGACTGAATGTTGGGCCATGGCTGAGATCAGGGCATTTCGGGAGGGTACAATCATGGGGGGACAAGGGAGCACCATGTACTCCATTCCCCTCGGAAAGTAAGTTCTATCCGTGCAAGGACCCCATGTGACATGTTCACTGTTAGTCTCAGCACCTAGCACAGTGCCTGCCACAGTGAGGGATCTCGGTAATTGTCTTAGTCCATCCAGCCTACTATAAAATACCACAGACATGGTAGGCTATAAATAGGAATTTATTTCTCACGGTTCTGGAGGCTGGGAAGCCCAGGATCAAGGCACCAGCATAGTCAAGTGAGGGCCTTTTTTCCTGTGTCCTCACCTGTTGGAATTGGCTTTGGATCTCCCTGGACCCTCTTTTGTAAGGCAATAATCCCATTCATGAAGGCTCATGACTTCATGACCTCCCAAAGACCCTACCAACTAATACCATCACCTTTGGGGGGGTAGGAATTCTACAGATGAATTTTGGAGGGCACACACCTCAGACCACAGCAGTCATATTTGCTTTGAAACATAAATTAAACGATGAATAGATTTATGGGACTAAATTCATTCCAAAAAAATCTACAGAGTGTACAGGAAAACACAAAGCTCTAGGATGTGTTCCTTCTCGAGCTAGTATGAGAATGCTGTGCATACTTCCAACTTTACCCTTTAGTGACAGAATGAAATGCAATGTAATCAAAACGAGCCAAACACCTTAGGAGTTTCAATGAAAGAGTAATCAATGAAAACCTGGTGAAACAGGCAGAATCGGAGCAGGAGGAGACTGGCAGGAGGTGACAAGTGGAGATGCTATGGAAGGGAAGAGCGCAAATCAATGAGTCAAAGAGCACATCTCACTCCAGCCTTCTCTGCCCTGCTCTGAGCCCTGAGAGCTTGGTATCAACTGGCCTGCTCAACCAAAGCCTTAATTCCTATGGGGATGCCCTCAGCTACAGCTCAGCTTTCTTCAGGGTTCTTTTTTTTTTTTTTAGATTTTATTTATTTGAGAAAGAGACAGGGAGAGAGCAAGCATGAGCAGGGAGAGAGAGAGAGACGCAGACGCCCCGCTGAGGAGGAAGCTCTACGCCAGGCTCAATCCCAGGACCCTGAGATCACGGCCTGAGAACCGACTGAGCCACCCAGGTGCCCCCTCTGGGTTCTGGTAATCATGCCCTCTGTTTGCTTTTTCAGGCCTCGAATCAATACGATCGTTTCACCACTCCCATTGGTTTCTCTTAACCTTGCCCATACCTTTGTAAACAGTTATTGTATTAAACCCTTCTTAATAACATGCTTGAATGTGCCGACTGTTTCCCAGAGACCCTGGCTGATAAGGTGGAAAGGCCCAGAACGTGTTTGGGCAATGGAAGGCCAACCAGATGTGGCTGCTGTTCAGAGGAGTAGAAGAGTAGACAAGAAAGAAATATTACAGCCCAATTCTGAAGGGCCACACTAGGGAACTGAGGCTTTCTACTGAAAATCACCTTCGAGAAGTAACAGAACAGAGGGAACAGTTTTGAGAAAATGAACCTGGTATCAGGGAGCAAATTTTTTTTTAAGATTTTATGTATTTATTTATTTGAGAGAATGCAAGCAGGGGGAGGAGCAGAGGGAGAGAGGGACAAGCAGACTCCGTGCTCAGCGCAGAGCCTGACGCAGGGCTCAATCCCACAACCCTGTGATCTTGACCTAAGCCGAAATCAAGACTTGGATGCTCAACTGACAAACCACCCAGGCGCCCCTCAGGGAGCGATTTAAATAGGAGGAGAATCAAACCAGTCCTGGAAGTCAGTTTGGAGACTAGCGCAGTGGTCTAGGTGTGAGTGATAAGGGCCTGATCAGGTGCTGGCATTAGAAATGCAAATAAAGGTTCAGATAAGAATGAGGTGGAGGATAGAATGAATTGAATGAGAGGTGGAAAGGACACCCTGGGCGTCAAAGTTGACACCCAAGTAGCAGAAGAGAAAGGAAGTATATGAAACAGGAAACAGGGCAATAGGGCAGGCAAGGGAAAATCACCTAGAATGAGCATCATGTAACTGTGGACAAGGAGGAGGGCAGCCTACAGCTGATAGGTGTCCCCTGGGAAGAGAGAAATAAGCTTGGAGAAGCATATGGAACTGAAGCTTAGTCTGGGCGCTAAACCCCAGATAACCGCAATCCCATCTAGGGGTCACAGGTCACAGAGCAGCAATCTGCAGGCCAAATGCAGACCGGAGCTGTGTTTTGGCTCACTGTGTTTTCTTAAATTTTTCATTAGCACCAACATTAAAAATTTTGGATATTCCAGATTCTTGGCCTGATAGCACCGGGCCCACATTCTCACGTGCCAGCCCTCGGCTGAAGCTGAGCCCTCACTGGTTCCAGTTCACCCCAGCCCCACCCAGTCTAGGTTGCTCCTTTGTGTCACCTGCCCTGCCCTGGCCGGCCTTTGAACTCCTGGTCCCTGCTAATGGCAGTGAGAGGCCTTGCACGTTCTCGATGCCAAAGATGCCCTGTGGGAAGCACAGAGGATGAAATGGAGCAATTCAGTCGAGTTCAGCATTTCCGAGTGTTTGCTCTGTGCCAAGCGTCATGCTGGATGCTATGGGGACCGCCATGAAAAAGAACAGTCTATCTGTTTTACTAGAAGAAACCAGGAATACATGCCCCCACTAAGCGGCTGTTTCAGAAACTCAGGCCCTGGCGAGGGCCCGGAATAGACAATGTGAACAGAGATGAAGGCGCAAATAAGAAACACACGCTGGGCGGACTTTGTGTGACACACAGGCTATAGGGGACCAAGAAGGAAGAATGCGAGCCATGACCTTGGTCAGGTGGACCTAATGAAGAAAGGCTGTAACAGTGTTGGATTACTCAGAGCACAGTCAAGGTCCAAAGCAGGGTGGGAGAGAAGGAAACCACACCCCCGAAAAGTGAAGCAAGTGGTGTTCTGCGAAGACCAATGTCGGCGGCGCCCTTCCTCTTGGCACACGTCCCCTTGAGTAATGGCAACGCTGTCACCACCTATGTGTTCGGGAACTGGATTACTATATTGTTAGCAAATAAACAAAACTGAGCAATCTTCGTTGAGGCCTGCAGGGCCACGGGGGAACTCTCCAAAGCTGCTATAAAAATTAAATATTTTAATATTTTAACATTAAGTATTAAGCCGTGGAGCAAATGCCCTGGTCGTGGATCAAGAGAAAATCATCCAGTAAACAAATATCATGTACTGCTCCCTGATGACTCAGGGGTCAGAGCCACATTGGGGTTCGTTAGTTCCCTAACTCTTTAGGAAAAAAGCATAAGAAATGTCTTTGAAGAGTGACTGATAAAGAGTTATCAGGGAGGAGCTGGCCACGAAACAGCGGTCCCCTTTGCTGCTAAGAAATTTCCTACCAGTTTCCCTAGCCTACACCCATTTTATAATCAAGAGAGCCTTATAATGACAGCGGACTGACAATTTCACCAAGCCATATATTTGCTAAACAGAAAACGAAAATTCTACTTACAAAAGGAAAATGCTTGCACTCTGACTTCAGAAAAGGAAGAAATAAGTCTGTCAACTGGGTTATTTCAACCAAAAGTTAGAGGTTTTGGTTGAGCTATTTGCAGGCTGGGGGAATGCCTTGTTTCTCTGCTTGTGTTAGCCAATGGGAGTGTGGCCACTCGTGTTCTGGTGTATGAATAATCACCATTTAGCTCTCCTTCAAGTCCCTCATTCACAGTTGGCCTCTAGTCAAGTATACTGCAGGCTTCCTTTCAACGTCTGCATATGCCTGTGTGTATGCCCATCCCCAGGTTGTAGAAGAGGACACACTGGAGAAGAAGGCCTGATGTGGGATTAATTTGCTCCCAGTTCCACAGCAGGGGTCAGCTTAGGCTAAATCTGGTAAATGACCACAATAAAATTACTCATCAGGCTCTGGAGTGCTGGGCCTCCTGCTCAGTCTCCCATACGAGAAGGCTCTGAAGGGTAGAATTTCATTATAAACAAGGATTGGGCAATTAATCAGGCATATTAGTCCCTGGAATCCAGTGTGTGAGGTCTTAACACAATGAGAAAAGACTCTTTAATTACAAGTTATATATCTGTTGTTTGAACATGATTGAAGAGACGCCAAACTCAATCCTTCAATGGTTAGAACAGAACGAGGGGTAGGCTAGGTAACAGGTGTACCAGGTCGCCTAGGCTCATGTCTGTCCTATGTCTAACCAAATGACGTGGTTTCCCATCCTGGTGAAGCTCTGTCTGGGGGTGTGTCAGGAGTCAGGGAGTCAGAAGACTGGGTCTACATTCCAGGCAGTGCCAGGCAGGGCTCGTCTCGAACCATTCTGGGCCATGGATAAAGGATTGGACTGGGAGTCTCCAAAGGTCCCTTCCTTTTCAAAACACTGTGATCTTCTAAATGAAGGGGGAAAGGGAAATGGAGGTTCATAAGCAGGACTCAAACGGGAACACTGTTCTCCTAATGCCTTAGATTGATCCCAGCTGTGAATTATTGCAGCACAGAATCCCAAAGGTATAACCAGGCCTAACCCTGGTGTCTCTTCCTCTTATAAGAACATCAGTCATATTGGATTAGGCCCAACCCTATGATCTCATTTAATCTTAATTACCTTTTTAAGGGCCCTATCTCCAAATATAGTCACACGCCAAGACACTGGGGATTAGGGCTTCAACATAGGAATTTTGAGGGGACACAATTCAGTCCATAATACCAGACTGAGTATTAGTCTGGCTAAAACACTTAGCCCCAGTGTTTTCTAAATTTCCTATTCCTTTCAAAGTTCTCTCCCCATCTTCCTGCCCCCAATTTAGCACTTTTACAAAGTAAACCTCAGGGCTGGCTAGCTAGACTGACTTTTCTTCTTCCTGTTACCATCCACATTTGCTGGATTACATAGACTTTTAAGGCTGGGAGTTAAGAAGTAACTAGTTAGGAGGCACTTGGGTGGCTCAGTCGATTAATTGAGACTTTGGCTCAGGTCATGATCTTCGGGTCCTGGGATGGAGCCCCCCACCTCGGGCTCCCCACAGCATGAGCAATCTGCTTATCCCTCTCCTTCTACCCCTCCCCTGCTCATGGGCTCTCTCTCTCTTAAGTAAATAAATAAAATCTTTTAAAAAAAAAAGAAAAAGAAGCAACTAGTTGGCTTCGTACCTAGTCTGGGCAGCTTCTAGCAACTTCTTCCCCCCACTGCTGCTATTTACCAAGTCTTCAGGGTCAGAGAGGAGTTATGTAATGGGTGGTGGAGCAGGAAAAGGTAAGAAGAGGAAAAAGAAATGTGCATCTATGCCCAGAAATGCCTCATCATGGGTCTGTCTCCATTCTCTATTAGACATTTCCTGTGTTACAACATATCAGATTAACAAGCCTAGACACAGTAAAGATGGAAGAGAAACCGTTCTGCAGAGGAATCCTGGTTTCCCAACAACATTCAAAATCATTTTCTCGGGCAGAACATCAGCTGCACAGACCCACTCACACAACCCATCAGCCCATCTGACATCTCAAGCACTCCAGTTCCAGATGTGTTTATACGTTTAGCATCTTACATATATGTTAAAAAAAAGAAGCCCAAATTTTAAATAGTACTATCTCAAACCACCAGCTGTCTCCTTAATGAATTTTGGGTTTTTAGATGTAATGATAAGCAACCCTCTCCAACCTGCTTATTCATTCAATAAATATTTATTGAGTACCTTCCATATACCAGGGCTGGGGATACCAACTGTGATGGCCATAAGCTTGAGAGAGACAGGTTCTAATAAATGGTATTTATTTCACATCTCTGTGCCAGGTGTGGTGCTAAGTACTTAAATAGATGGGAAGACACAATTATCTCCACCGTGCAATGAAAAAGCTAAGGGAGAAAGAAGTTCAAATGCCAAGGTCATGCTGCCAGTCAAAGCAGGTGTCAAGACACAGCCATGTCACCTGACCTCTGGGAGTACCCTCTGCACTCTGCAGAGATCTTAACCTGAGCCCTGTGAACTTGGATGGAAAAAATCACATCTTTATTTTCACTAATTTCTAACTAAAATTTAACTTTTTTTTCAATTATACATGTAGGCAAAAAAACACACCAGTATTAGCAGTGCCTATGATTGCCAAGAGAAATCACAGGCAGTGGGGCACCTGGGTGGCGCAGTCAGGTAAACATTGGCCTTTAGCTCAGGTCATGATCCCCAGATCCACCTCTGCCTCTGGCTCCTTGCTCAGAAGTCTGCTTCTCCCTCTGCCCCTCCACCTGGCTTGTGCCCTCTCTCTCTCAAATAAATAAATAAAATCTTAAAAAAAAAAACCACAGGTGTTTTCTTATATCACAGGTGTTGCCTATATTTTGAAATATTGTTTATGCTCATTACTATTTCAAAATTATGGTAGCTGTTAGATCTGCCACTAGATCTTTAATGCGTTAGGTTTTCTTTAAAGCACATATATTACTACATTATAAATTCTTTTAATATTTTGATAAGTGCTTTGGAAATAGTTTCCTTTATAATACTCTGCCTTTTATTTTATAGCTTTGAAAGTATTGTTCTGGGAAGGCATCCTTAGTCTCCCCTGCACTGCCTGCCGAAGGGGTACATGGCACAGAAACGGGTCAGAACCCCACATTACAGCAATGAGAGGTCCCAGCCCACTAGTCTTTGAGCAAGAAGCGAGGCTGGGATTTTCACATTTAAGAGAGAGATGAAGAGCGAACGATAAGAGCCCCAATTCCACCACAGAATTCTTTCTCTCCTTTCCACCAATTCCCGTTCAGCGTGTGACCTAAACGCTCTCCTCTGCTAGTTCCAGCCCATCCCGATTCCTTGAGTGTCCCCCTCTGTCCGACGGACGGAGGTCCGTCGCTGGGTCCCCGCTGCGGGCTGATTGGCTGATGTCAACCTCGGATCCCTGAGACTGAGCACTTGTGTGCCGGGACGGCGCTAAGTGACATATTCAAAAAGTGGAAGGCGTCACCAATTCCCACATACCAAGACGCCAAGAAATTCCCACACACCAAGACCACGGATCCTTCGGTTTTCAACCGCCCCTCACAGGTTGGCCCCCCGAAACCCGACACCCCGGGAAGGAAGCACGAGTCCCCACAGCCAAGTTCCAGACAAGGGCAGCAAGAGCTGCGGGTGTCGCGGGTGGGGAAGGAGCGTGAAGCGCGACGGTGCGCGCACATTCCCAACCGCGTGGGCAGAGCTGGGCCACCAACCAGCCTCTGGGTTGACCTCTGTCCCCGCCCGGTCCCCCTCCCCTGGCCGACGGCCCGAGACAGCCTCTTACCCAGGGGCGAGCGGAGCTTCCGGCCACAGTGTTGGCGCAGCAAGAGCTGCTGCTCCCTGCCCGGGCTCACCGCCTCGGCTGGAGCCCCGCCCGCCCGCCTGCCCGGCCCCCGGGCGGATGCTAGAGGCGGGGAGAGCCGGGCTCCCCCCAAGAAAGGTCCGGAAAGGTCCTGCCGCTGCCCCGCCTGGCGCTCCAGCCTGACACCGAGGCCAAGTGCAGACAGCACCAGGGCTTTCAGTGCGCCCGGAGGACAGAGCCAGGGACGCGGGTCCAGCCGGCCCTGGGCGCTGCCCGCGGGGCCACGCTGGCCCCTGCTCCTAGCGCACTCTAGAAGGCGGCCGGCGTCCTCGCGCGTGTCAACGAACGACACGGACGCCACCTGTTACTCCCGCCTCCCCTACCCCGCGCCCTCCTGCCCCACCCCTTCCCGGCCGGCGCCGCGTAACTGGGAGGGGCGAAAGGGAGGCCGGGCTCTGGATAAAGTTTGGGCTGGGTCCTCCTGGGCGTGCTTCTGCGTGGTTCCCAGCACGTCCCAGGAAAACAGCGACTCTTACACACACTTAATAGGTAAGGCCGCCCTGGCCCAGAGCAGCCCAATGACTCGCTTTGGTAAACGCTGGAGCCTCTCTCTTAGCTCAGGGAGCAGGCTCTGGTCAGCTGGCTTCAGCCACTGGCCTGCACACCGTCTTCCATCCTGCTTTCATGACTGGACATTTTCAGTTGGCTGCTGTTTCAAGGGGCCTGCAAAGTGTGGATGAGGGGTTCTCCACCAAAACAGATCAAGCAGCACCTTTTTATAATAAATAGAGGGTGTCACAAAAGTCTTACTACAATTTAAACTGCTTAAGACCTTGAAAACTGTAAGATGAAAGAAATTGAAGAAGACACAAATGGAAAGATAGTTGAAAGATAATTGAAAGAATTAATGTTAAAATGTCCATACTACCCAAAACAATGTGTAGGTTCGATGCAATCTTTATAAAAATTTCAATGACATTTTTTTCACAGAACTAAAACAAACCCTCCTAAAATTTGCATGGAACCCACAAGACCCAGAATATCTAAAGCAGTTTTGAGCAAAAAGAACAAAGTTGGATGCGTCTTGCCTCACCTAAGACCCCCCCTTCTTCCAAGAAGACCAGTGACTGTAACATCAGACAGCCAGGAAGGGGGCTAAGAGTTTGCGCACTCACTCATGCAATCATTCTTTCATATGATGGATACTCCTCAGTCCCTGACTGTAGGTGTCAAGCAAGTGCTGTGCCTGCTCCCTGGTCATACACTGTTGACAAAACCAGACTTGGTCCCTACCCAGGTGGGGCTTGCAAAGTAGTAAAAGTGCACTTGCCAAGATGGGGGTCTAGGACAAACATCACTGAAGGGTGGGAAGAGGAAGGACTCCCACTGAGAACATAACCCAATTCAAGAATATTTAAGAGAAGGAAAAGCAAACCGACAGGGCCCTGGAAGGGCAGTGCAGGCTCCTAAGCAGGAAAAGCCCGAAAAGGAATGGGCAGGAATAGGGAATGGAACCGAGAAAGAGACCCTCTGGTGAACAAGAAAGGGAGAGTGGGAAGGAAGGGCATATAGAGAGGCTGTTTCTGCAAATGGTCAACTATAAAAGGTACTCTCTGCTTGGCTCCTCAGCAAGTCCCACCCTTGTCCCCTGCCGTTGCTCCCTGGGTGGATGGGTTACTAGAGAAAAAGCTCAGTCCCGGGCCCCAGCACATCCACCTTACCTGAGAGAGCTGGCCGGGTGGGGGGGGGGATGACGTCAGATTCTGAGAAGCTGCAGTGAGACCTATATGGGGGCTGAGGATGGGTTCCCCCCCACCCTGCACTGCAGGGACAAAGCGGCATACACAGGGTGGGCATAAGCCGAGCTTTGAAAAGGCACCCCAGCATCTCCCAAATGTGCTGTTTTCCTCTGAGCCATCCTGCATATCAGATAATCACCAAAATTGCCATCAGGCTCCAGGATAGCTAGAGTTTCCCCATCAGTTACATAGAAGATGAAGCTGTTTTTCAGACCAGAAGCACTAGTGTATATGGAGGGACTTCACCAATTTCAGAGGGCTCTATCTCAATCAGCATTCTTGGTCGCCAGCAGGAAACAAGCTCTGGATACCATATATAGAAAAGGGTTATTAAAGCTCTCAGGGAATCACGGAACCACCAAAATGATGCAGTAATGGTGGCAGAAGTGGACAGGAATCAAGATGGCTCTGCAGAATCAAAACCCAGAAAGCACAATACCTCTGGCGGCACCAAGAATGTTGCCACTGCCCTCGCAAATGACCCAAGATATAAAGGAAATGAGAATTCAAGTCCTCTATGGGAGTGTCCACTGACCAACTCTATGTCAAAGACCAGCCCACAGCTATTGAAGCAGAGCGAGAGCACATTCCGTCCCTCTTCCACCAGTGTTCTTATGATGGGTGTTCCCCCCAAGTGGGGAAAGGGGTGGAATACTGGGCAGGAAAAAAGAAACAAAAGAAAAAGACGCTGTCTACTATAGGCTCCATAAATATAAGCTCCTATTAGTATAGATTGTCTTCTACATACATAAGCAAGGTGGTATGATAGTGAAAACTCTCAGTCCTAGAGCAACCATGGGTTCCGCCAAACCTTTCAATGTTAGAATGCAGTAGAGTGAGGGTGTGGCTCCGGGCGGTTTAGACTCTCCATCCACAGGAATCTTCTGGAATGTAAGAAAAATACTGGGTCTGAAATCAAATGTTTCTCAGAAACATAGTCCCAAACTCCATTTGAGGCAATTCTTTTTTTGCCCAAATTTCCTGGTCCATAAAATAGAGATAAAACCTGTCCTCTGATCTCAAGGATATACTAGAAAAATAAACATTGTGTCTCTTGGGCCATGAATACTTCAGTGTATGGAACTAGGAGGACCCATATACTTTGGGTTTGTGCACCACCAGTCTCAAAGACTGTATTACTATGCCTCAGTTAACTGTATCAGTAAAATGGGTATTTTTTAAAGTGCCTACCTCATAGTATCCCTATGAAAATTTAAATGAGTTTATATTCAAGTGAGGGCGCCTGGGTGGCTCAGTTGGCTAAGCTACTGCCTTCAGCTCAGGTCATGATCCTGGACTTCCAGGATCGAGTCCCGCTTGGCAGGGAGTCTCCTTCTCCCTCTGACCCTCACCCCCCTCCCCATGCTCTCGCTCTCTCTCTCCCTCTCCCTCTCAAATAAGTAAAATCTTTAAAATAAAAAAAATACATATTAAAGTGATTGAGACCGTAAGGGGCACACAATGCCCCTTAGACACAAAATTGAACCTGAGAGTGGGAGTGATAATCTCAAGAGATGAAGCAAAAAGGGAGAGGAGGGCCCCAGTCCATCCTCCAGGGCAGATACCTGCTGTGGGTGTTCCTTCTGCCCCAAGAGCAAGAGCTGGGGAGTGGGAGGGGCTTCTTTGGAGTTGATGCTTGGCTCCTTGTCAGCGTTGGCTCCTTGCCAAAGATACATTTCTTCCCAAACCTGCCCTAGTGCCCACAGTGGGTCCCATTATTCCTGGTCTCTGTTCTTCTGATACTTTATGTCACATTACTTACCGCTCTCTCTCTAATAAAGTTATGTACAAGGTGACAAACTGTGTCTCTCCAAGAAAAATACAAACCCAGTGAAGACAGGAACTGTGTCTTCACCTTCTTGTCCCCAGGGCTTAGCACTATGTTGTTTATCCAATAGAAGTGTGTTGGGTTCAACAGAATGGTTTCTAGGTAAGAGGATAAACACCAAAAGGGGGCTCAAACAGACTGCCTCAAAAGCATGTTAAAAGTCCAGTAAACTTCTAATTCACATATGAAAGCACCGTGAGGGCTAGTAATTCAAGGAAAAACTCGGGATTTGGGGAGAGTATGGTGATCTAAGGCCTTCAGGAACCCCGGAACAGGTAGCAATTCTTATACTTGGCCATTTACCACTTTTCCACATGTTTTGAACAACACAGGAAAAGTCCACCTAGGAGGGAGCTCTAGGGGGCTATGAAGTTGCAACAAGCATTGCCCTGGGGGGTGTGGGGACTCCCAAGGCTCCAGATGCAGCATGAAGAATGGAGGGAATTTGGGCCTGGTTTGTGGTAACTCTATTCAATTTAGTTGGGCAGTTGACACAACCCTGAAAAAGTTGCTGTGTGCCTGAAGACAGCAGTGAGTGAATGAAAGCAAGCAGTCTTTTTTCCAAGAGCCAAAGGCATTGGCCCTGGGACTACCAACATCCAAGATCCAAAGGGTCTTTCTCCAAGAAATGCCACTTTAAGGCTTCCTTGTTTTCTCTCTCAGCTAAGCTCTACTTTTGTCCTTTCTTAAGTACATCCTCTCTCCTGTTACTGATTTCTCACTTTTCTATCTGGTATCTCTTTCTGCCCCAGGAGTTTTAACCTCTACTACCACCTCATGCCCAAAATACAGCCTTGTCAAACAAGAGAGAAGTCACGATGAAAATGGAATAAAAAGGCTTAGCCTCCATATAACCTGGGTCGCCCATTTGAAATCAGGTCATTTTGTGAATAAGCAGTATCGTCCAGCTTGGACCCAGGAGACAGGGGGGCCTAAATTGTTTTTATTGTGGGGAAGAAAACCCTTGAAGTCATGTCGAAGGGTTTGTAATGTACATATGTGATAGGACAGCAGGATTAAGGCGCTGTGTTAGTCTAGGCATTGTGAGAAGCAGATACCAATACAGAATCAAAACGTGCAAGGATTTTATTGGGAGAGAAAATGAAGAGGGAGTTGGAGAAGGTTGGGATAACCATCCGAGTAGGATGCAAGCCTGACCCTAAAAGAAGAGAGGGAAGAAACGTTGAATGGAAGCTTTCTAGACAGCTGTGTAGTCTAAAGAAGGTTCAGCAAAGCTATCAGGCTGAAGTCAGTTATTAGGGGAAACCCATACTCTGCTAGGCAGAGCTAGCTTAATGAGATTACAACACGTAGTCTCACAGGGCCCACACCTGGTTCAAAGCTCTTCGGCTGCCATCTTGAAATTCTTAACAAAATTTGAACAAGGGGCCCTGGGCTTGCCTTAATATCCCCGCTGAGCTCAGTCATTGGCTAGGAGCAGCCTGTGGGAAGCATACTTTAGCAAAAATGTGGAATTCAGAGTGAAGTAGTTGTGGCCTTTGTTCAGTTACGTTCCTATAGCTAGAGAGCTGTAAGGCATGGTCTCCTGGCCCCCACAGTCCCCCTCCTGTGCCACATAGATCTCCTTCTGCACAAAGGTGCAGAAAGCAGCTCCTCCATGGGCCTCCAGGCCTCCCTCTTGAAAAGCCACTGAGAAGAAGGAGTTTATTGGATGAACTACAGTCCCCCAAGATCATCACAGCTGATCCCAAGGCCACAGTGAATACTCACCTTCTCCCTTCTCCAACATCCATTCTAAACTCCTTTCAGCCTCTGCTCTCACCTTGGCAGGTCTTGGGACAAACCCTGATTCCTGAAGCGTTTGAACACTTGATAGTCATAGCCTCCCTTCTCAGGCTGGGTCCCTGCACATGTTCTAGTCACAGTTATAGTGGGACAAGGGAGTAGAGGAGGTGCCCACATGAATTACCGGAGTCCCACCCGTATTCCTCCTGGCCCCCGCGGTGTACGAGCAGCCCCTCTCCTCCTGACGATCAGGTTCAGTTACTCCTGCTAGGGTGGCAACTCCCCTCTTGCCTGCTTGTCCCTGACATAAAACCCCAAAGTGCCCTGTCAGCAGCCATAACTTCTCATTCAATGGGGCCTCCATTGTGCCTCTGGCGAGGGTGTTCCCTTTGGGGGGCCAGGCCCCTCAACTATACAGAGTCCTGGGTTGCAAGGAAAGGAAGCACAGATTCCCTGGGGTTCATCAAGAATGATGGTAAGTGAGGCGCCTGAGTGGCTCAGTGAGTTAAAGGCTCTGCCTTTGGCTCAGGTCATGGTCTCAGGGTCCTGGAATCGAGCCCCGCATCAGGCTCTCTGCTCAGAAGGAAGCCTGCTTCCCCCTCTCTCTCTGACTGCCTCTCTGCCTACTTGTGATCTCTCTCTCTGTCAAATAAATAAATAAAATCTTTAAAAAAAAAAAAAAAGAATGATGGTAAGTTAGGCCATTCCTGCTTCCACTCCGTGGTTTTCAGACCCTTGTATCCTTCCTACTGAGAACACAGCACCATACAGAGGGCTCAGATTTAAGAAATGCACCATGTCCTAAAGGACAGCGCTCCACCATTTCAGTGTGACTTTAGAAGGCCATTCCGGAGTCTGTCGGACCAGTTAAGTCTATGTCATATAATACACGACAGAACCAGGGGGTCTCATGGTTATGACCCACTCCTACCCCTCCTCCAGTTGAAGTAGATCCCCTGGTTGGATACTCTGCTAAATGGGACTCCATCCCTGTGGATGAGACACAAGCCTCCAGAGAGAAGGGCTGGCGGAGACTGTGGGCGGGGAAAACAGACAACATTCAGTTGACAGTTTGCTTCAGGGTTATGCTAATGCTCCCACCTCCTGTCATAACACGGTCTAACAGATCTGGGCCTCTCTGCTATCCAAGAGAATATCACACCGATCCACTTCACTGATGACATCCAGTGACTGGACAGGACGAGCGGGAGGGGCTAGAATGCTACAGGCCTTGATCAGATGCATGCACTTGACAATGGGAGAAAACTCTACGAGGAGCCAGGAATAGGCCATTTCTGTGACATTTTTAGAGTTCTAGCCGTCAGGGGGTATCCTGGGATATCCCCCTCCAAAATAACAGGCAAACTGCTGCATCATACCATCGTGTCGCAAAGAAGGAAGCACAGCCCCTTGCAAACCTCTTTGTGTTCTAGAGGCAACACATCCCACCCCAGGGATGTTTTCTAGACCATATATTGGGTGACACAGAAGGCTGCCAGCTTCAAGGAGAGCTGAAGCAGGAAAAGGTGTTGCAGAAGGTTCCAGCCAGTGCCGTCAGCCCTGCCAGCTGCCCTCCGTGGGGTTAGATGGGTCAGTGGTGGGAAAAGACGCAGTATGGCCACTGGATGGAGCTGTGGCTCCCACAGACCCGTAGTAAACTGGACCTGATGCTCGACCTCATTTTTCACCTGGTCCTCACAGGCACCCTTTCCAACAGGGGGGCCATGATGCTCCTTTGGGTCTCTATGGATCAGGGTCAACTCAGAACCTTTTGTCCAACAGTCCTAGTATACAGTCACCCAAGCAAATGGCCATCGGTTCCTTTGAGGAAGGACTGGAGGGACTGTCACAGTGTGTACGGGCCAGAGTGTTGCAGGGTCCTTCCACCAGCCGCCTCGTTAGTTAGTGAGTTCTAGATCTCAAAACTGACTCAAGTCTGGGAACTGAGCAAGAGATCATGACTTGTATTGAAATTACTGTCCTCAGCTTCTTGCTTTTCCAGTTTTGCTTTTTTTTTTTTTCATAGATAAGGGATCAGTAAACAATGGCCCATGGACCCAATCAAACCAACCACAGCTTTTTGTAAACTGAAACACAGCTACACTCATTTGCTGACATAGCGTCTATGGCTGCTTTTGTACTACAACAGCTGATGTGACCTATAAAACCTAAAATATTCACTATCTAGCCCTTTACCAAAAAAGTTTGCTGACTCCTTTTATAGACACTAAGCAGCACCCTTGCTATCTCCCTATTTTGCCCCCAGATGCAAAACTGACACCATCCATTAACCATCACCACAACCCCCTGCTGGCAAAGCCCACTGACTGCCCTCCAACCTTGCCTTCTGGTGAGTAAGGTAATTCTAGCCTTGGGACTTTCAACAGTTGAGTGCCACTCCTGGCCTCCATCAGTCCTCACATATGCTAACATATTCAGTTTATAATCACTTCTCAGAACTTCCACCATCCCTGGCCTGCAGAACTTCCTAGTGATGTTGGTGCCCTTCCTGGTGGTGTGTCCTGTGCTCTCTAGTGGGACATAATTCTCTGAGGGTCTTCAGGCCTTATGTAACACACCCTTCCCACATGCCCACTTCCATCCACCTCTTTATTCCTTCTTTTGCTGCCTGCAGGGATGAAGAAAAGGAAGGAAGTCTGGCAGGTTGAGAGCAACATCCTAAACTGCTGAGCAGAGCTTCGGCGATGCCAAGGGGGAGGTCTTTCGCCAAAGCTGACCATCAGGGGAAGGCCCATCTCTCCTGGGAGCAGGCTGTGCAAATGCAGAGAGGCCACAGAGCACCGCAGCTGGGGCCCCAGGTCAGTTACGGTCCCCATAGGTAGAGGTGTGTGAGGCATAGTCTCTTGGCCACGATGGGAACAGAAAGAAGATTAGGGTAGAGGTGACAGAGCCTGCTTTAAGTGCCAGTCTGCATCCTTCACATCAGGGGGGGCTCATAAGGTGGCACAAGCAGCAGCTTGTCACCTTACGAGTTTGTCACCTCTGTTAAGGAGCGGAGGGTGGGTCAGTAGAATAAGAGGACACCAGGAGGGACTGCAGAGATGGAGAGTGACTCATGCGTGCCTCATCTCCTCTGCTTACCATTATACTCTCAACCCAGAAAGGAAAAGGGCCTCTGCCCTCATTCAGAAGCAGTCTCTTCTCTGCTCCCCTCTTCTGAGAGGGTACATTTGTGGACCTCAAGGTTTGTCTGAGGCCCAGACTGTGAGGCAGTCAACAGCCAGGAACATCTCATCCGAGATGAATTCGTTTGCCTGGATACGGCCACCACACTGAACAAAGAGACTGGTGCCATTATTAGGTGAAAACAACAGTCCAGAAGCCAAGGCTCGACAGCCACGGAATACAAAGTGTCGTCTGTTAAGTAACGCTGGAAAAGGGTTAGGGCTCACCTCAGGTCTGCACACTTACCCCCAAGGGAAACTGAATGACGCCGGGCCCTCCAGTGAGAAAAGCTGGCTTCCAACTCTTCTGTGTTCTTCCCGCAGAGCTATACGGTGCAGAAGAGCTGGAGCTCAGTGGTATAGGCCAGAGATCCAGAAATGCAGGCCCAGCGGCGCGACATCAAAGGCAGCTTTCTTGAAGTGGCGGTGGTGGGGAAACGACTCAGAACAGCCATAATGGGACTGTCCTGGCCACTTTGGAGTTGTTCATTCCTCCTAGCAGCTTGGCTTGGCTTCTGTCAACTCCAGCATCATTATCATCTCAAGGCAAGACTCCTGCGCCACGTCTCACCCAGTTCCAGTCTCTACGTTGCTTGTTTCTATCAGAGAGGCGTGGAGCTTCGCGGTCAGCCTAGAATTAAAACAGCCTTGCGGGAAAATCAAAGAGTTCTGTGCAGTCTTCACACTCGCCTCTCTCCTAATGGAGAAACTCAGGCCTCCTCCACTTCTGTTCTTCCAATATTATCAGAATGGATTAAGAGCATTAGCAGGTGAAATGGTATATCCATGTAACTCCCTATTATTGGTATAGTTTTACCAAAAGAGGTAAGGTAAAACTCTTAAGTTCTATTGTTTAATCTCTGTTTCTAGGGTCTCCAGCCCAGGAAAATTCCCCCACAATGCAGTAGCTTCGGGTTTTTCCCTGAACCAAATCCCAGCTCCACCTCTTGTCCTCATCTGGAAAATGGTGACACGAACAGTGTTATGGGGATGACCTCCTACCACCACTGGTACAAGATAACGTGTGTAAAGCGGCACATGACAGATGCTCCACAGAACTGGGGCTCTGAATGTTGGGCTTGAGAATAAGCTGCAAGTGTACTGGGATCAGAAAGATGAAAATACTCTCAGAAACTGAACAAAACAAGAGAAAAAAACCCAATAAGCAATGAGAACAGATGTATGGCTGACAGGAGGACTGCACCTGGGTCATTGTCCTCTTCTTCTTTGAATTCCTGGGTGAGCACGCATGTACATACCTACACTCCTAAGTAGCATCCTCATTATTAAATTAGCTGGTGCATATTAAAACACTTTGAAAGCCATAATATTCTAGAGCCACCTGAAAGACAACGACAATGTTAGGTGCTTCTCGTTGTAATAAATGGAAATTTGTTCAGGTTACTTCAGAAATGGGAGAGGTAGGAGATGGGAGGGAGGCATTATAAAATACCCGTGGAAAATAGTAAACTTAGCTGCACACTCAAATCCTATAGGAACCTAAGAAAAGACCCTTCTACAGGAAAATTGCTCAGGATTCACAGCATTTGGAGGGATCTGACCACTTTGTCGCCTTTTTTAGAAGTGGAAGTTCATGGTTCCCTACTCCTCACTTAACACTCAGCTATTCTCTGTCTGCTTCTTATGTCTTATTTCTCCTTCAATGACTAAAGGGCTGATTCTGAGTGAGTATTCTAATAGATATTCCCAAGACAGTAATGGACAAAGCCAGTGAGATTCTCTGTAGTTTCCATTTAGGCAGAGTTCTTCCTGCCAGGCTAACTTTTCCCCAACTGGCCTCTGGGTTGGCTGCCGTTGGGTCAGGTGCCCATCCCAGATCTTATCAGCTGAGGCCCAGTGTGGAGGTTCAGGGGAATAAAAAAACAGAACTTGCCCACAGCGAGATCTTTGGCCTGGAATGTTTTTCTTAGAACAGGATACTGAGTGTGGTTGATGATAAATTACATGACTGGAAAAGAAGGAGAGGAAAAAAAAAAGCCCTCAAACCCAACATCAAACTAAGACTCAGAGTCCCTGGCTCGCTCAGTTGGTAGAGCATATGACTCTTGATCTTGGGGTCATAAGTCTAAGCCCCGTGTCAGGAGGTAGACAGTACTTAATAAGAATTTTTTTTAATCTCTTAAAAAAAACCTCAAAAACTCAAAAAGTTAGAAAAGTGTAGTTGTGGGGCGCCTGGGTGGCTCAGTGGGTTAAGCCTCTGCCTTCAGCTCAGGTCATGATCTCAGGGTCCTGGGATCGAGCCCCACATCGGGCTCTCTGCTCAGCAGGGAGCCTGCTTCCCCATCGCTCTGTCTGCCTCTCTGCCTACTTGTGATCTCTCTCTCTCTCTCTCTCTGTCAAATAAATAAATAAAATCTTTAAAAAAAAAAAAAAGAAAGAAAAGTGTAGTTGTAAACTTTATCAGACATTTCACACAGATTACTTTCAAACACCTCACTATTTAAACAAAAGTTCAGACCATACAGAAAATCATGACTTCTCTAAAACTAGAGTTGAAAACCCTCAGCCAAATTTCATCAAACAGAGACAACACAGGGCACCTGGGTGGCTCAGTGGGTTAAAGCCTCTGCCTTCGGCTCAGGTCTCAGGGTCCTGGGATCGACCCCAGCATCAGGCTCTCTGCTCAGCAGGGAGCCTGCTTCCCCCCCGCCCCCTCCCCCGTCTCTGCCTGCCTCTCTGCCTACTTGTGATCTCTCTCCTCTCTGTCAAATAAATAAAATCTTAAAAAAAAAAAAAAAACAGAGACAACACTAGAAACTTGTAGAACGAGGGGAGCAAAGAGAACCACAAGATGGCAGCATTATCCCATCTGTGCTCTATCGGGTTCTACATCTAAGGAAGTGGTGTCTGTTGAGCCTGCTCTAGAATGGCCCGCCTTCTTCCCTGAAGCTATCTTTAAGAGACGGGAACAGCCCATAGTTGACAGAAAGTATAAATCTAAAACGCACATTAATCATCTCTGCGCTCATTTGATTCCCCAGATCTGGCTACCTGTTTTTAGTCTAATTGAATTAATGGAAGCAGTGACTTGGATTATCCAAGGATTACAGGCTCCTGAGGCATGTCTGCATTGCAGAATTTAATCTTTAAAAAAAAAAAAAGAAAAAAGAATTTAATCTTTTTATTGTAGTATTCCTTATTTGACACTTATGGAATCTAGTTTTTTTATTACAGCTATTTTTAGTATCTGTATCTGTCTCTCCTACCGGATTCAATTCAAGCTCTTAACCGAGGTTAATTTCCTATGGCAACTTGACTGAACCGTTAGGTATTTAGTCAAATGTCAGTAGAGAGTATGCCGTGAACGTTTTTTTTTTAGACTTAAAGAGTACCCTCCATAATGTGGGTGGACCTTAATCAAGTGAAAGCCTCTAGACAAAAAGACTTAGGTCCCCTGAGCAAGAGGGAATTCCCTCCAGACTGCCTTTGAACTCTAGCTGCAACATCAGCTCTTCCCTGGGTCTCTGGCCTGCAGGCCTGCCCTGCAGATTTTGGAATTAACAACCCCCACAATCATGGGAACCAACTCCTTAAAATAAATCTTTCTCCTCTCTCTCTCTAAACACACACACACACACACACACACATACACACACACACACACACTCCTACTGGTTCTTTTTCTCTGGAGAACCCTAAGACACCAACTATAGACCAGGCAGTAACTGCACCATGGAATAAAAAGATAACTATGAAGTATCTTTGATCTTGAGAGACATGTGAATACATAACTAATACTGTAAATGCAAAGGCAAATGTATTATTAAGTACTATAGAACACAAGAAAAAAATTCCTTAGGAAGTGGTTTGGAAAACCACAAATGACATTTGAGCTGCAAAGAACGAACAGGTGTCTCAATAGGCAGACATTACAGAATGAAGGATCCTCGGCAGCGGAAGCCCAGGGAGCCAAAATCAACGTGTAAAAAGGGGCAAAATAAGCACCACCGCCCTGTGGATATGTGTGACTTCAAGCTACCTCTAACATCCACCATTTCCCAAGCTCTATTTTGTTTTTATGTGGATATCATAAAACCTTATAACTTAAAAAGCCAGAAACACTTATCCCAACCTTACAGTTTAGAAAACTGAGGTACCCAAGGATCAAACAAGTCCAAGGCCCAAAAATAACCAGGAGTATAAATCACAGCAGTCTGACTTTAGAGGCCGCAGTCCCAACCACTGTATTTCGAAAGCCCTACACACTGTAGTTTTATGATCAAAGCAGAGGCCAGAACGTTCACGTCTATATACACATTTTTGTTGCTTAGATTCCCACATTCCCTTGCACAGTGTTCAATATACTTTTTGACTGTCTTTTTCCAAAGTTCTAATAAAAGTCAAGCCTAAAATAGGAGTGAGCAGCACCCATACATGCTCAGAGATTTGCAGCCCCACCCTTTTACAGCCTGGAGCACTGCAGGCCTCCTGAAGCATATCAGGAATATATTTATGATCTAAACCAGAATGAACAGCCAGCTACAACCTTCTTTCCAATTTACGATGAAGTGACAGTAGGGGGTGACCTTATGCTAAACAGGTGGGTTTTGTTAATTTATTATTCTGTACATGCCTATCAGCTTCCCTTCTTTTCAGGCTACACAGGTCTGCAAAAGATCATTACCTTTCCTTCTACCTCAGTCTTGGCCTTCCCTTGTCTCTTTCTCAATTACCATTCTCACACTGCCCCAAATGTTACTTATCTTCTCTTTGACCACCCTTCCTTCACACTGTGTTTCTTTGGAATTTTTGCTCTAAGTGCTTTTTAAACTAGTCATTAGAATGTCTCCCTTGACTACTCTCTTCACTCTCTTAATGGTTTTGAAATAAACCTAGTCTCACCCAAATGCTAACCTGAAGACTGGATGGCCTCCGGCCTCATACATGCAAACAGAGCTAAAACAGTATGAACATGCAAGAGAACACATCTTAAATACCTGATTAATCTGTATAAACACAGTCTTTGAACAAACACACAATATAGGAACTATCTGGATGCCTGACTGGGTCAGTGGGTAGAGCATGCAACTATTTTTTTCTTTTTTTATTAATTTATGAGAGAGAGAAGGCTTGAGCAGGGGGAGGGGCAGAGGGAGAAGGAGGCTCCCTGCTCAGCATGGGATGATCAAGCCCCAACGATGTGGGGCTTGATCCCAGGACCCTGAGATCAGGACCTGAGCTGAAGTCAGACACTTAACCAACTGAGCCACCCAGATGCCCTGAGCATGCAACTTTTGATCTCTGGGTCATGAGTGAGTTTAAGACCCAAGTGTGGTGTTGAGTTTACTTAAAAAAACAAACAAAAAAAACTTCATCCAAAAGGAAAACCTAGAAACTAAGTAATTTTTTTAATTATATGCACAGTGCAGTTTGGAGGTTTAATTATTAAAAATCATTGCTTTGAAGGAAATTTTATATGTACATAAAAGAACTTAATGAAATCTATAGACCCAATCTTGGGAAGCACATATATACAAAATTCTAGGAGAGATTTATGAGAGTTCATGTCCCCTCCAAAGGCTATCCACAGAAGTCCATGGACTCCCAGGTTAAAAAAATTAAAAACCGGACCTAAAATACTCTATTAGTTGGAAATTTCTATTATTTACAGGTGATTCATGCAGGGATCCTTATGAAGCACTTTCTACCAAATCACTACAAGTTGTAGTCATTAAATAAATAAATAAATAAATAAATAAATAAAACTTGTAGTTATTCTTTCTATTCTCAAATAGTAAATAACTTCATCAAGTTGGGTGATTTGAACCAGAATCTTTTCACAATACTTTCTATCATCTTTCTTTTTTCAAGATTTTATTTATCCATTTGACAGAGAAACAGAGAGAGAGCACACAAGCAGGGAGAGCAGAAGAGGGAGAGGGAGCAGACTCACCGCTGAGCGGGGACCCCAATGTGGGGCTCGAACCCAGGACCCTGGGATCATGACCTGAGCTAAAGGCAGATGGTTAACCGACTGAGACATCCAGGCGCCCCCGATCATCTTTCTGAAAAGGATTTCATGAGTAGCCCAGTCTAGATAGATATTGTATCTCTGTAGATACAATCTACAGAGAATATTAAGTAGATGATAGGAGAGGAAAGCAAAGGAATGAAATGTTTGAAATAATATACATGAAAGGAAATATACAGTGCTATGCACAAAACAGAGCTTCATAAATGAACTGGGATAATTCAGAGACCTTTTTTTTTATTAAATGTGTAAAAAGTAGTCCACATCGTACAAGCTCAAAATCAGACAAATGTACAAGGGTGTATAACTGGCATATTTATGAACTATATCCACCCAAACACTCACTGCAGACACAATCCATATTACATTCAATGTCTGCATATATACATAATACCACAAAGTAAATACAAAATTAACTGTCATCATTTTAGTGCAGTATATATGTGATATAGTTCAAGACAAAGGCAATTTTTTCCACCAAAAAACCAAAAGTAATTATTTTCAAACCAATTCATTATATTGTACAAAAATATTTCAAGACTTATATAAGGGTTCCATTTAGGTTTACCCAGTAAGGTATGTTTCTATGCTACTGAAATACAGCTAAAGTTTTAGATTGTAATTACCAATAAAACAGAACTTCTGATTTACAACTGACCTAAAAATAGTGGTTGCTAATATATATTCTTGACATTTTAAAAAATCTTCAAAACTTAAATATAATTCTAGAAGTATATGTGCCTTGCCACTCACTCAATAAACATGATTTATTTTAATACAGGTCACAAAAGTTCAATTAATTAACCAGAATTCTGTATCTATTTCCTGCCTGCTATCTATTTCAGTCTTAAATCTGACTTTGCATCGAAAGCAGCAGTTCAAAATTTATTTCATAAGATTAATCCCAAGAGTTACTGGGTAGCTTTTAAACTATTTCATTCCTTATAAATATAAATCACTAGGCAGTCTAGATGGGTAGTTCTCTGTATTAGACTTATGTGGGGAGCTCTTAAAATTTACATGGGCCCACCTAGAACTAATGAGTAAGAATCTTCCAGAATGTTTTGTTTTAAGTTCCCAGGTCATAATGGCATGCAGCCTAGTGTGAACCTCTAACCTAGACCACTAGACCAGTGGGTCTCAACTTTAAGGTACATCAGGAATCACTTGGGGGGAAAAAAAAGACAAAAAAACAAACAGATTTGCTTCGGTTAGATTCAGAGTGTGGTGTCCAGGAACCAGCATTTTAAATAATCACTGCAGCTGGCCCATAAACCACTCTGAAAAACAATGCACAGCCTTTATAAATGAATACATTCAGTAATTTAGGTGATATTGTCCCGCAAGTGCTAATGAATCCTGCCCTAGGCAAGTTTTAGCTAGTGTTTGAGGGCAAATGTAGCCTTTTAAAATATATTTATATTTTTAAATATCAGGTAAAGTCAAGGAAATTGTGAGATCATAATTCATTCATTAAAGGGACTGGCTTTCCAATAAACTGTTTAAACCTTTAAACAGACCAGTTTTTAGCAGTCAGCTTAAATCTAATGGTTAATTAGCCTGATATGAGATCAGAGGTAGTGATTCCAGCTTACCAAAAATGTAATGCAGGCTATAAAAGATACACAATTCTCAGCATACGCTTTTATAGGTTCTGTACAGTCTCTATGTAACAGAGATTGAAGACCGGTTGGATATTAAATAACACTAAAACAATGAATAATATACTCTCAATCTTAAAAAATGAAACTTCATGTAATATTTCCCTTGCATAAGTTCCTAGAGAAAATATGGAGGGGAACAATCTAGAAAATACTAAAGGAATCATGCTGCCTCTTGTGAAGAAGCTATCTGCTAATTTTCCACCATTCTTATTATTATTTATAAAATGGGTAGTTGCTATAGATATACTTTACGAGTTTTTTTAAAAGCACAGAAAAAGTAACCACATGTAAGGCCACACGGCAAATCAGAGGACAGACAGAGCTAGCAATAGACCTTCCAAATGGAAAGCTGGACTCATATCTTATCAATTTGGCAACTGGATCTCAGTGTGTGACAACTCTAAGTATAAATATTGAAGCCTACTTGAGCATGTGACAGCTCTATCACCCGTGCCAAACGTTAGGAGTAGGGATCATCTACTTTCAGCACAGAGAATACATGAAAACAAAAGAGCAACAACATTAGGAAGCAGAGGAGATGGTTAGCAGGATCTGTCTGGAATCTTGCCCACCTGTCCCATGTCTAAGATGCTATTTCCTGTTTACACGTCTCCATCATGTTCTTCACAAAGGCTTATACCACCTCTTTTCCAATGGCATATGTGATTAAACAGCATTTCTTTTTAACCAACCTATGAAAAGGCAATTACCAAAAACCAGCACTGGGTTGCCAGAAAGGCAAGTTATTCCATAAATAAGAAACTGAATCTTTTAAATCCACGCTTACCAAGATGCTACAAAACTCATACTAGTTTTTAATCACTTAGAGTCTATACCATGTCCCAGTTTATATATCACTCAAGGCCAAAATAATAAATTTGAAAATTATGCACAACAGAAGTTGGAAAATGACACATAAATACTCAAACCAAGTGACATTATGTCTTCTACTTGGGGGGAAAGCTTCTTGAAAGCGGAAATGAAGATATGGAGACAGCAGTCCTGGGGAAAGGACTGCAAGACGTGAGACAGTGGCGTAAGGCACTAACTTCACTCCAGTCTACACTGAGGCCACCCTGGATGCCGGCCACATGGGCAGGGAAGAGGGAACACACACACACACACACACTCTCGGCTTCTCACGTCCTCTTAGCTGGTTTGGCAGTTAACTGCTTTTCTCTTTCAAATTCCTTCTCACGTTGCTGTTCCCTTTCCAACTCTTCCTTCTGCCTCTTCTGCTGTAGTTTAAGGGCT
This sequence comes from Potos flavus, assembly GCA_028534135.1. NCBI lineage: Eukaryota > Metazoa > Chordata > Mammalia > Carnivora > Procyonidae > Potos > Potos flavus. Next base: position 49,523,627 of record CM052896.1, read on the forward strand.
CTTTTCTGTGTCAAAAAAAATTTCAAACCAAAAGAACAAGGCTTATCGGCTGTGGCCTCACTTCAAAGTAGCAGTACTCTGACTTGAGGTAATTCACATGCATCAATAAATTTCATATTTAATTTTTAAATTTGCTCTGGGTAATTTAAGGTCCCCCTTAATATTAAAAAAAAAAAATTTAATTTCTTACTCCAACCTTACTGAATGAGAACAGCAGGGACAATGAAAACACATTAGTCCAGCTGTTAATAGAAAAGTCCTTAGTTCTTAGTCCAGCTATTAGTAGGAAAGCCCAGAGTAGAATGTGTTTTAAACAGTGAACCATGAATTAAGTATGTTATTGAATATGGATATCTAAGAAGTCAGAAAATGAATACTGAAAAAAAAAGACAATTAAACCTCCACTTCTATAAAGAATGTGAAAGAATTTTCAACTCACTTTTAACTTCGACGTCTTTTCATGAAGCATCAGCATCTCTTTTCTTATATTCACCAACTTGGCATGATAGTGTTTAGCTTCAGTGAACTAAACATGGAAAAGGAAATGAAAAGGCAAGTTAAAATAGGCTGAAATTTAAAAAAAAAAAGGGGGGGAACAGACTGAAATAGTAAAATGGATGAGTTATAAATTACAGTTCATTCCACCTCAACTGGTCACATCTTTTAAAGCCTTAATTATCTCCACATTTTAATGCCATTAGTAGGCATTTGAAAACACTTGATTCAGTTCAAATTGAAAACAGAATTACTAAACATAAAATAGACATTTATATTGCGTACAGGTAAGATTTTGCTTTAAAAACATGCATCATAATCCCAAAATTGTATTAAGACTATCCAGTAATGCTATCAGTTTCATGTAAGAAAAAGTAGAACATTCCACTGTCTTGACAAGGGAGAGCCTGAGCCAGGGTCCACAGTACAATTTCAGTAAAGTGTCCGCCCATCAGGAAAAACCAACCTATGGCCACAGAATCCTGAGAGGGCTGTGGACAAATCTGGTCATGTTCCTTGGGCTTCTAAAGTGAGACCAAGCAGAACCACCTCTGTAAGGACACTTTTCTTCCCAAGTCATGCTATATATAGACATTCCACCTCAATCAGAGATGGAAGCAAAGGAAAAAAACACCTCATTCTCAGGAGCCAAGGTTAATAGAAAGAGAAGGCCAAGTAACAAGAACCAGAGAAGCATCAGTAAAGATATCAGCAACATACATATATCTACAAGTAAAGTCTTAGTCTGATGAGCTCTAGAACTCACAGACTCTCTTCCTTCTCTCTCTCTGGGCCTTACAGTTTTCAGATTCTGAATGATAATCAAACCACTCTTGGGCTGAGAGAGTTAAAAACAGGAAGGCCCCTGCAGACCGAAGCAATACTATTACATCTGCTTGGTTCATTCATTTAGCATTCATTCACTCAGCTAATGTTTGTTGAATTGAGCAAATGTAATATGAATTTAATGGGGAAGACAAAAGTAGGTCAGCATAGCCTTGTCCACCTCCTTCACAAGTTAGAAAACCATTAAGTGGAAGACTTTGTATGTACTACCCCAGGCCTGTGCCCAATGCTACAGAAGATGAACTCTGTTTTTGGTCATTACAAAGGGAAAACATTAATGACTCACATTTGTTCAACAAAAGTCCATTTTTTGACATACATATGAAAGTCCATAAAATCATGCAAACCAAGCTACTGCTTAATGTTGAGGTGAAAAGAAAGCTGGCCACAAGTTTCTTATTTTCGTTAATTCCCTGTTTCTTAGAGTATCAGTTCCTCTCATCAAAAAGCTATAAAGCTTCTGATGAAATTCACTACTGTCACATATACTGAAAAATATAAGGATCTATAAAGGACCCCCAAAGGGTCCATTTCAGCATTAATATGTTATGGTATTGTGAATGGACCATACAATTAAATAAAATGCTGATTTTTAAAAAGTCATGTAACTGATTAGGAGACATGCACTTCCTTAAGGGGAAACAGTACCCTAAAAGTTCCTTACTTTCAGTTCTCTTACTTCTCTTTTAGAAGTCTTTAATTATTATGAGCAAATCTATTCCAGACTTTCACAAATAAGTTCCATTTTCTACTATAAGTTCAACATTTGAAAGATAACAATTCAAGACAATGGAAGCTCTAGTACAGCAAATCAAGGTTTCCTGTTAAAAGACAAATTCTAAACATTAAAAATCAGAGGAAAAGCTAAATATACCTAAGTACAAAGTTGCATGGGATAAATCCAGCTATTTCTAAGCCAAGTTCTCATTACACTGTGTCAACTAAATCATACTTACCAAAGCATTAATATCCAACATAGAATGACATTCTTTAAATTTTGAAATCTCTTGTTCCAGTGTGTCTAGTAATACAACTTGGTTCTGTCTGAAACAAGAGCACATAGCCAAAATAAACTGTATGTACTGTAAGTGCTGGAATCACATTTCACCTTGCTTAATGTCAAAGGTAAAAATTAAGTTGAATATGTATTGCCTTCCTGAGGCTTATTTGGTTTAACAAAATCTTTTTCAAAATAATATTTCAGGGGACTGGGTGGCTCAGTCGGTTAAGTGCCTGACTCTTGATCTCAGCGCAGGTGTTGATCTCAGGGTCATGAATTCAAGCCTGGCATTGGGCTTCACACTGGGCATGGAGCCTACTTGAAATAAATAAATAAATAAATAAATAATAATAATGATGCTGTTGTTATTATTACTTCAAAGCCACATTCTGGTAACTATATCTTTTATTCTTGCCTAAATGAATAATAATTCTAATAACTGAATCTAACTGTGGATAATTGAAATCACCAAATCATTTAAAATCATTTTATTATTTGCTATTTCTAGCAACTCTATTATCCAAAAAAAATTTTTTATACTATCTTGCCAAAAAACTTGATTTGATGTATATTAAAACTGCAAAATTACCATAAATGAAATGGGGAGCAATGACTTTTTGGATTAGAGTTGGGGGAAATGCAATTATCAAGTTATCAATGCATTTAGTGAATACTAAATCAAAAGAGGTAAATAAGAAGATGAAAAAATAGGACTAGGAAACACAAGATTCCCCATCAATAACCAGTTGTGTGACCTTGGAAATTTATTTTATTTCTCTGGGCCTAAATTTATTTATAAAGTGAGAGGGTCAAACCAGGTAACTTCTAAGGGTCATCATTAAAATTCTGATTCAAAACCTTCCACTGAAGAATAGAAGCCAACTTCCCTGATACCCCACTCCAGATCAACCAGTGCTAGGATCACAAGAATAAGTAACACTGAGGGACCACTGAATTAAACGTTTTAAAGAATACTACAGGCAAAGCAAAATATGGCATGATTTCCTTGCAAAACTATGCTAAACAGAAAATGATGAAAAAAAGAAATAGCAATGAGGAGAACGAAGAGAGCAGCTCCATCTCCACCATCCAGCAACGAGTTTGGCACACCCCCCAGGTCACAAGTTTGTCTGTTCAGCTCTAAGTAGAGACCACAGAAAGTGAAATACACAACGAATAAGAAGAGAATCCAGCAAGTCAATGACCTGACATAAGCAGGATGGCAATGACAGACTGTTACAACTAGAAAACAGTAAAGAGAAATCAATGAAGCCAAAAGTTGTTCTTCAAAAGATCAATAAAATTGATAAACCTCTGGCCAAGAGGAAGGAAAAAAAAAAAGACACAAATTACTAACATAACTTATAGAAGAGATATCATCACTGATTCCATGGACATCAAAGGGATCAGAAGAGAATATTTTCAACAATTCTGTCCACAAAATTGATAACTTAGACGGAAATGACGAATTCCTTGAAAGACACAAACGTACAAAACTCACACAAGGAGACGCAGATAATCTACGTAGGCCTATGTTTGTTAAAGGAATTCAATCAATAAGTAATAACCTTCCAGAAATGAAAATACCAGGACCAGATGGCTTCACATGTATTTCTAACAAACATTTAAAGAAGGAATTATACCACTTCTCCACAATAGCATCCAGAAAACAGAAGCAGAGGGAGCACCTCCTAACTCATTCTATGAGGCTAACATTACACTAAAACCCAAACCAGATAAAGATATTACAAGAAAGGAAAACCACAGACTAATATCTTTCATGAACAGAAATGCAAAAAATCCTCCACAAAATATTAACAAAATGAATCCAACAACATATAAAAAGAATTACACACCACAACAAGTGAGATTTATTCCAAGTATGCAAAGCTGGTTCCACGTTTGAAAATCAATCAGTGAAATCCAGGACATCAACTGAATAAAGAAGAAAAATCATTTGGTCCTATTACACGATGCAGAAAAGGTATCTGATAAAATCCAACACCCATTTGATTAAAAACTCTCGACAAATTAGAAATAGAGAGGCTGGGACGCCTGGGTGGCTTGGCTGGTTAAGCGGCTGCCTTTGGCTCAGGTCATGATCCCAGGGTCCTGGGATCGAGTCCCGCATCGGGCTCCTTGCTCGGCGGGGAGCCTGCTTCTCCCTCTGCCTCTTCCTGCTACTCTGCCTGCTTGCGCTCTCTCTCTCTGACAAATAAATAAATAAAATCTTAAAAAAAAAAAAAAAAAAAAGAAATAGAGAGGAATTTGATCAACTTGATAAAAACAAATTTTTTTAAAGCCTATAGCTAACACCATACTTGTGAGAAACTAGATGCTTTCCCATTATGATAAGGAGTAAGGAAATATTGCCTGCTTTCACTTCCTATTCAACATCATACTGGAAATTCCAGCTAATATAATGAGACAATAAAAAGAAATAAAAGGTAAGCAGATTGGAAAGGGAGACATAAAACTCTCTGTTCACAGATGACATAACTGTCTATGTGGAAAATCTGAAAAAATCAACAAAGTATATGAGTATAGCAAGGTTTCAGCATACCAGGTTAATGTATAAAAGTCAGGAGTGAATAATTAGAAAAATCATTATCATTTATAATAACCCCCTTCATATAAATACTTTGATATAAATCTAACAAAATATACACAGGAGTTATATGCAAAAACTATAAAACTCTAATGAAAGAAATTTAAAAAATCTAAGTAATGGATATTTCAAGTACATAGAATAAAAAACTGAATATTGGCAAGATATTAATTCTTCCCAACTTGATCTAAGGATTCTATGCAATCTCAATTTAAAAAACACACAAAGTTATTTCGTAGATATCAACAAACTGATTGTAAAATTCACACAGAAAGGCAAAGACTTAGAATAGCCAACACACAATGAAGAACAAAGTTGGAAGACTTAAACTACCCAATTTTAAGATTTACATAAAACTACAGAAATCAAAACAGCATGATAATGGTGAAAGAACACATTGATCAATGGAACAGTATAGAAAGCTCTTAAATAGACCCACACAAATAGAGTCAATGGTTGTCTGACAAAAGAACAAAGGCAAGGCAGTGGAGCAAGGATAGTCTTTTCAACAAGTGAGGGAACAATTGGACAGTGATGTGCAAAGAAATTAACCTAAACTCAGACCTTATAATTTCACAAGAATTAACTCAAAATGGACCACAGATCTAAATATAAAATGTAGAACTCTAAAAAATCTAGAAGGAAACACAAAAGAAAATCTAGGTGACCTTGGTTTAGAGATGAATCTTTACACAAAATATCAAAAGCATGATCCATGAAAAAAAAAATGTTAGTAAGTCAGACTTTTAAAATAAAAACTTATTAATTAATTAATTAATTAATTAAACTAAAAACTTCTGCTCGAGTGCCTGGGTGGTGCAGTTGGT
>CM052896.1:49529502-49544351 GCA_028534135.1 Potos flavus
AAAACAAAACAAAACCAAAAAAACTTCTGCTCTGTGAAAGACACTATTAAGAGTACAAAAAGACAGGGGCGCCTGGGTGGCTCAGTGGGTTAAAGCCTCTGCCTTTATTTAGCTCAGGTCGTGGTCTCAGGGTCCTGGGATCGAGCCCCGCATCGGGCTCTCTGCTCAGCAGGGAGCCTGCTTCCCCCTCTCTCTCTGCCTGCCTCTCTGCCTACTTGTGATCTCTCTCTGTCAAATAAATAAATAAAATCTTAAAAAAAAAAGTATACAAGGAACACTTAAAACTCAACAATAAGAAAATAAGTAACCCAATTTAAAAATAGGCAAAAGATCTGAATAGACACTTACTGAATAATCATGAATTTGTCTGATCTTTCTCCCAGGTTCCTGGCATGCCTATTTTAAGATGCTTGTAATTTCCCAAATGATAGGCGCATCTTCATTATTCACAAACCCCTCTTGGAGCACCCCAGAGTTTATACTAATGAGGTGTTGAGGGCTGGTCATGCAAGAAAGATCAATCAAGTGGTTACAGGGTTGGGGCTTTGAACCATGTGGTATCAGTCCTTGTGATACCATGACCGTTATCAGTCTTCTCTCCACAGAAGGGAGGTAGGGGGAGGGTGCTGGAGAGTGAGTTCAATGATCCAATCAATTATGCTTACAGAGTGAAGCCCCAATAAAACGTTAAACCCTGAAGCTCAGTAGAGCTTTCTGGTTGGTAAACACATTGATGTGCCAGGAAGGTCACATGACCTAATTTCACTACGAGAGGGGCGCTTGGGGGGGCTCAGTTGTTTGGGTGTCTGCCCTCGGCTCAGGTCATGATCCCAGGGTCATGGAATCCAGCCCCGCATGGGGCTTCCTGCGCAGCAGGGAGTCTGCTTCTCCCTCTCTCTCTGCCTGCCGCTCCCCCTGCTTGTGTTCTCTCTCTCACTCTATCTCTCTCTGTCAAATAAATAAATAAAATCTTCAAAAAATAATAATAATAATTTCAATAGGAGAAAACACAGAAGCTCCGTGGTGAAGATACTCCCAAATGCCACCCTTATGTGTGCCTTTATGTGGCTGGTCCTGATGTATATTCTTTATAATAAAAAATAAGTAGTGTTTTCATGATCCATAAGTCTAGACACTCTAGAAAAAGATTCCACAGAATATTTAGCTACAATATCAGGCAGAAATGACTGGCTTTCCTTTCCCTTAAAGTTCTGTATAATCTGTGGCACATATGCTGGGAGTGACTGAGAAGTCTTGATGCAGTATCTGGGGAATGATCCTCTAAGAAAAAAAACATTTCCTTGGAAGGTCCAAGCATGAATTATCTCAAAGCGAACCCCACTAAGGCTACTTACAAGTATCTTGCTAGAGACTTTTAGGACCTAGGTCCCAGAACCTCTTTTCTTTCTTTCCAATGTTCTTAAAATGATGAACACATGTACAAGAATATTTATAAACTTTCTTATATATAAAGTCGAGTTTTGTTTTTGGTCTTCCCTACCCATTGTTAGCTACAAAGTGAACTTGATTTGTCTACCTCTACCTTCTCCTTCATCTCTGTACACCTGTTTCTATAATGTAAAGTGGCTTAATGAAAATTAAACTGTTTGATAACACAGCCAGTACTGGATCCCAGGTGCCTCTCAGTTCAGTACTCTTTCCCCTAAATCTTTATCAGCAGTAGGATTTGTGGAGAGAGTGATGAAAGAGGCAACTACTAGAAAACATCTTTTTCCTTTCTCTGAAGTTTGCTTATCTTTCCTTAATGCTACAGAGGTATAATAACTGCTTATTCATCATATTTAATTATTAATTCTACCACTAACCACTGCCTGTGTAATCTTTTTCAATTTACTAACCTTTCTGGACCTTGGTTTCCTCAACTATAAACAGCAATAATATTAATACTTCATAAGGTGTCGGGATTGAGATACAGTATACAAAGTGCTGGGCAAGTAGTCTATATAGTAATAGCAGCTGAGTTTACCATCATCATCATCATCATCATCGTCACCATCATCATTTAGGTGCCTTGGAAGGTAAGTGGGATTATTAAACACTAAATTTTAGCCAATGTCACCAATTAAACTCTCCAATTAAACTGTGCTTCCCAGCTCCCTGTAAGCAAACTGCTATCCAGACATGTTTTGCTTGCAGTTTCTTATCTTCCTTCAGTCTGACATACTTCATCCAAACTCCTATACAAAATTTTTACGACTTTTTGCCACAAGAATGGACTGGCTTTAAAATACAAGGAATACCGGGCCTTCAGAATCGAAATCAACTTTCTAGCAGAGTACCCATTCAAACCACCGAAGATCACATTTAAAACAAAGATCAATCACCTGGTCATCGATGAAAAGGAGCAGGTCTGTCTGCCAGTAATTAGTGCTGAAAACTGGAAGCCAGCAACCAAAACCGACCAAGTAATCCAGTCCCTCAGGGCACTGGCGAACGACCCCCAACCCGAGCGCCCACTTCGGGCTGACCTCGCTGAAGAATACTCTAAGGGCCGTAAAAAATTCTGTAAGAACGCTGAAGAGTTTACAAAGAAATACGGGGAGAAGTGACCCGCACATGGACTAAACTCTGCCGGCACCGACTCTAGCGCGTGTGAGCAGAGACCCCGAGCGGCACATTCAGACACTCCGCAAAGCAGGACTCTGAGGAAAATTGACATGTGCCACCGCCTGGCGTTTGCTTGTGGCAGTTACTAACTTTCTACAGTTTTCTTAATCAAAAGTGGTCTAGGTAACCTGTAAAGAAAGGATTAAAAATTTAAGATGTTCTAGTTCTGCTTTCTTTGTTTTAAAAATCACTGCTCCAATCTATTTAAAAAAAAAAAAAAAATGCAAGAACTACCACACACTAGGGATAAAAAAAAAATGCCACTGGAACTAGCAGAAAACCAGGAGTGCTGCCAACTCCCTAACGCCAGGAGTGTACCACGTAGAGGAGAACACAGCACCACTTTCACACTCATTTATCACCTTCAAATCCAAGGATTATAACATTCCTTACTAATACGTACAAAATGGACATAGTGGTTGACTGATCCTCTCCTTTTGCCCTAATACAATACAGGCTTTGAAGGTAAGTTCTCAAAGGGTAGGAGGTCTTAGAGCAGCAGCAGCTCATAGCCGGTTCACTGCTCATGACCACGAAAAGAAATGATAGGCCAGCTTGGGCAACCAAGCGAGGTCCTACCCAAGAGGAAGTACAAGTTCAGTCTGCTTTTCTGGGTAGGAGCTGATAAAGTTAGTTTTTATTTTGCATACTGATCCCACTTCATGAAATCCTGTTTTTCTCTTGGCGTAACCCCCAATCCTTTAGTTAAGTAGACTTATCTCCTAGAAATGAAATGGGCCCTCTCAAAAAAAGATACTTAAAGACTTTTGGCAACTCATGTGAACCATCGACTGAAAACAAATGTGGCTCTTATGGACGCAATTTTGCAACACTACTCAGAAACCGGTGTGTGCCCATCCTGCAACACTCCCCATAGGCAGTATTTTCATAAAATAATGGTAAAACACCAAAACTAATCAAATAGTCCAGATCATTGGGGCGCCTGGGTGGCTCAGTTGGTTAAGCGACTGCCTTCGGCTCAGGTCATAATCTTGGAGTCCCGGGATCGAGTCCCGCATTGGGCTACCTGCTTGGCGGGGAGTCTACTTTTCCCTCTGACCCTCCCTCTTCTCATGCTCTCTTTCTCTCTCTCATTCTCTCTCTCAAATAAATAAATAAAATCTTAAAAAAAAAAAACAAGAAATAGTCCAGATCAGATTTAGGGGTACCTCTTAGAAAAAAGTAGTATTCATTTCACTTTTTATATTTAAAGTTTTATTCATTTAAGTAATCTCTATGCCCAGTGTGAGGCTTGAACTCAGGACCCCAACATGCAGAGTCACATGCTCCTGCTTCTGGGCCTGAGCCAGCTGGTCGCCTCTCACTTTTTACATTTAGATTACTAAGTACTCCTTCACTCCCAACTGCTACCACTAAAGACAGAACTACTCAATGTTACAAAATGTTATACCTTAATACAGTTTAGATACACATATACAGTAAGTTATAACTACGCCAAAGGGGAAATGAGTGCATCTAAGGTTTCTGTTAGCTCACGTGAGTTCCTGAAGAGCTTGTTTTGATCTCTGCAGATCTGGCAGGTAGTGAGAAAGCAATCCTTCTGCCAGCTGCTCCACAGCTTTGTCCTCTACAGTCAAGTCCTCTAGTAACCCTTCATCCGGTGAAGCATCACCTAAACCTGTCCCCAAGAAAAAAATCAAATGTAGGAGTACTGTAAATGGACTTGGGGGTAAGAGAGTGGTGGGGAGGGAGGGGGCTGGCAGTGGGGTTCACAGCACACACAGGATACTACAGGCATCCTTCCTTTGCTTTTTTTAGTTTTACCTTCTGAGCGTCCTCTAAAAAACAGGATATGAGCACTCAAAAAATGTTTTTAACTGCTAGTATAAGGAAAAGTCTGGATTAAAAGAACATTAACACCTGCAAAACATATTCTGCATGTTTACGTATTTTCCAGGGCAGAGGATTTACAGTTTTCAATGGATTATTAAGAGTCTGAGGCCTTAAAGTGGGAAACAGTCACTGAGTGAAAACAATAAATTCTTCTTTTCAAAAGCATGCAGAAATGCAATGCCTAAAAAAATTTTTTTTCAGTTGAATGTAAGTAAAAATGTGGGTCAACATTTACTTTGCATATAGTGTGATATATTATTTACATGTAAAAGGAAGGTTGTTTTATCATTTGTTAGGAGAAAGATTTTCAAAGGATTTCTCCTGAGACTCAGCACCTTAATTTACCATAGAAAATAATGTACAATAATAGCGTGCAAATCTCAATGTGATGCCAGGAACTATGCTTCATACTTCTCCTTTGAATAACAGTGTAAGCACTGTCGGCCATTCAAAAATATCTAAAATCAAGACTCATTACTCACTACTCCTACCAAGAAAAGTAGAAAACTATTTCTAAACAGGGTTCAATGAACTGTTTGAAAGATTTTAGAAACATTGGTTTAGAATGAGGAAAAAAGTGAGATGGTCACATTACTAAAATTGTACTCCAAAAGCATTTTTATATATTAAACTCTGAAACATCTCCATTTAATCATAATCTGGTAATAACCAGTAACATCAAATTAGATCATTATATAAAATATATTTATTATGGCACACTACTTATAAATCATTTCCAAGTATAGTTTTTACCATGGATTAAAATTTTGGCAAGATTGAGAAAAACAACATGTTGTCATATTCAAAGTAAGTTTTTATAGATCAAAAAAAATAGTATGATTTTTGATTCTGAGAAACATATGAACAAACTTTGGAATTCTCCAAGTAACAAGGCAATATTCAAACAGGTAAGAACTAACTAGAAACCAAAGTAGTCCACAAATGAAATAAAACTCTAATGGGAAAGGGGTGCCTAGGTGGCGCAGCTGGCTGGGCATCCAGCTTAGGTGATGAGCTCAGGGTCTTGAGATCAAAGCCCCAAGTTGGGCCGGTCATCGCGGAGTCACCTGCGATTCTCTCTCTCCCTCTCCCTCTGCCCTTCCCCACCATTTGCCCGCACACTCTCTCTCTCAAATAAATAAATAAACCTTTAAAAAATATATATATATATAATGGGGAAAAGTGGAGTTTTACAGATATTGCCACTAATGTGCCATCAGATGGGAAGGGAATAAAGTATATCTCAAAATTAATGCCACTGCTTAAGGCTTGATTACAGTAACAGTGCAAACAACAGCAACTCTCTTTAAGGAAATATAGAAAACAAGTATTACAGATAAACAACAGAAAAACCCAAATAAGGATATGTCAACTTTAAGGAATAACAACTAATACACTTCCCTTACATTAGATAAACATTTTAACTCAAAGACCTCCCCCTTACTCTACCCCAATCTTCTGGTTAATTATGAAAGAGTCTAAGTTACATTTCTAAATACATCAAGTCACTAAATTCAAGGTACTTACTGTGAGAGATTAAGGAAAAAAGAAAGGGTCCTTACCCTACTCATACAAGAAACAACAGCTATACACTTGTATTAATACTAGTACTAGTGTACTAGTTTCCAAGGTTACAAGAATAAACTAATCAAGTCCCCTACTCTGAAAGGGATCAATACAGGGGAATCATAATATATGAGAAGCGCCATTAGAGAAAAAGAAATTGTTGTGGGAATTCAGAGGACAGAAAGATCATGTTCATCAGGGAAATCTGATAACTTCTAAAGGAAGTGTGGGAACTGGAGCTTAAGCTTGCAGAATGGATAGAATTTTCTTTTTTAAGTATTACTCGTTGTAAAAACTTGAAATACAAAAGAGGGAAGTATAATCTGAAAAGTAAAAATACTCTTTCTTGGGGCATCTGGCTGGCTCAGTCAGTAGAGCATGTGACTCTTGATCTTGGGGTTATGAGTTCAAGCCCCACACTGAGTGTAGAGATTACTTAAAAAATAAAATCTTAGGGGCGCCTGGATGGTTCGGTCAGTTGGGCATCTGCCTTATGCTCGGGTCACGATCCCTGTGGGATGGAGCCCGCATCAGACTCCCTGCTCTGTGGGAAACCTCCCCCTCCTTCTTCCCCTCCTTCTGCCTGCCACTCCCACTGCTTGTGTGCTCTCTCTCTGTCAAATAAATAAAATCTTTGAATAAATAAATACAATCTTTAAAAAAAAAATACTCTTTCTCACTCCCTTACTCCAGTCACTCTGTGGTTTCATACACAGCCTTCAAAAAAAATTGTCTCTGCATACCCATGCATAAACCCTGTTTTTAGGGGCACCTGGTGGCTCAGTTGGTTGGGAAACTGCCTTCTGCTCCGGTCACGATCCCAGGGTGTTGGATCATGCCCCACATTGGGCTCACTGCTCAGCAGGGAGCCTGCTTCTCCCTCTCCCTCTGTCGTTCCCCCTGCCTATACTCTCCTGCTCTCTGTCAAATAAATAAATAAAATATTTTTTAAAAACCTGTTTTAATTGTAAATGAAATATTACGCATATTGTTCTTCTCTTAAATATACATCTTAGATATCTTCCCATATGCATATATATGCATCTACTACATTGTTTCTAACAGAATAGAATTCTACCGTATTTTGCTTACCAGTTCTCTGTTATGGACTGAATGTTTGTGCCCCCCCTTAAACAAAATTCTTTTGTTTAAGCCCCAACTTCCAACATAAAGGTATCTGGAGGTGGAGCCTTTGGAAAGTAATTAGGTTTAGATGAGGTCATGAAGGTGGGGCCCCAAGATGGGGTTATTATTCTTAAAAGATAAAGAGAATCCAGAACTCTCTCCCTCCACCATGTGAGGACACAGTGAGAAGGCAGTTGTCTGCAACATCAGAAGAGGGATCTTACCAGGAACCTGACTGGCCAGCACATAGATCCTGGACTTTGTAGAACTCCAGAACTTCAAGGAATAAATGTCTGCTGTTTAAGCCACAGCCTATGGTACTTTGTTGTAGCAGCCCATGTAGACTAAGATACCTAAGGATAGGTATTTAGGTTATTTTCACTTTTTGCTATTTCAAACAATGTTACCATTAGTTTCCTTGCTTGTCTTCGCATATCCATGTCAATGTTTCTGTAGGATAAATTCTTAGAAATAGAATGATGGGATAAAGGGTTTATGCATTTCTTAAACAGATCTTGCAAAACTGCCTTCCTAAGATAGGTCACCAATTTATACTCCTACCAACAATCTTTGAAGGCCACTATTTCCAAATGGGTAAGAATTCTAAAGGATTGGAAGGAATACCATATGGCTTTAAAAAAAAAAAAAAAAGGCAGCATAAGGAAAGGTGGAAATATGGGCTTGCTCTGGAAAGAGAACGTAGTATAGGGTGTCTAGAACATAGGACATACGCAATGGTGAGCTTATAAGATCTTGTGGCCAGCCCATGAGGACTCCTGAGTGTCAAGTTAAGGGGTTTGGCCCTTTGGTTAGAAAGTAGTAAGGAGACATTTTAAGGTTTCCAAGCAAGAAAATGACATGACTGGAGCTGTATCTTGGGGAAGTGATATGACACCAGTGGGACAGGTGCAGTGGAAGAGTAAGAGACTGGAGGTGGATGGCCTTAAAATTGTCCTTGAGAGTGAAACTAGAGAGAGGAGATGGAAATTGCATAGTAGAATCCCTTAATAGAGGTAGAAGGCAAGTGAGAAGAAAGTCAAGAGTAATGTCAAAGTTTGAACTTTGACGTTAGCAAAGTGAGTTAGCACCATTAACAGAATCAGACATCTACTTTTATTTATGTACACACTATATGCGAGGTTAGAGCAAAACGACCATGTCAAAGTATCCAGCAAGCAGATGGAGAGGCAAGTGAACCCAAGCTGCACACATATACAAGGAAGTCATATTAATAGAAGCAGCTTATAAAAGAGTAAAGAGGGGGCAATCACTGAGGAAGAGCATGACCAAGAAAGGCCTGAAAGCACTATTTTTAAGTAGCCCCTATATTCCTAGAACCGGAGGTAAAACAAACACATTTAAAGCCCTGCAGCCTTCCTCATTTGGGGTTCCTCATCTGAACAGAAACTGTTCTATCTTCTCAATTCTACTAAGGATGATACTATTTATAAATAGTACCATTCAGGATGCCTGGCAAGTCAATTTATTACAGTCGATGGACGCCTTAGGGTATTAGGGCTTAAATCTCTCCTGGAACTCAGGCTGAGAAAGCCGCTGGAGGGATGTCAACAAGCAAGACAGCACTTCACGAGTGAGTGGTCAATAATACTTGGATACATCAATTCTCTGAATGACAGACCGATCATCTTTCTGACAAACTCATCCTCAACCGCTAACATAACAAAAAGCCAACAATGTGCTGGAGTCGACTCACGAACGCAGAAATGACCTCACCATCAACCACCCCCCAAACACCGCTTCCCCTCCAGACTTCGTTTCCCACTCATTCAGCTCCGCACGGGGGCCGACCCCATTCCCCACTTCCGCGCTGAGGCCAGAGCGTCAGAGACAAGCAGCTCTCTCCCGCGGGGGAGCCCGGGAGACCCACCCACTCGGGTCCCGGCCACCCGCCCCGCCCCATTGCACGTACCCGGCGTGGGCTCCCCGGCCCGTAGGCCGTGGGGTGGCCCTGCCAGGACCCCGTCCGGGGACGTCGGCCCAGGAACACTCATGTCCTTCCCGCTGGGAACAGGGAAGGAGCAGTTGCGCAGCCGGTCAGATGCAATAAGAGAGAACCCAAGGCGTCCAGCGCCCAGCCGGACCGAAGCGGCGGTCGCACCCGGAAATGACGGAAGCGGAAGACGGTGTGACGGCGGGTCCGCCCCCTTTTCTAGCCTCCCCCTCCCACTTCCGGACCACTACCCGCCGCGCGCCCGGCACTCCGCGCTGACTTCGTGGTCGAGCGGAGGGTGCGCGGTCAGTAGCGTCCGCGGTGTCGGGGTCGTGTTCTTGCGACCGGTTGTAGCGGAGCGGGTGGAGAAGAGCGCGCTCCCTGGTGAATCGCGCATAGGGGAAGAGGGTTAGTGTTGAACGTGATCGTGCAGTCAGGCTTTGTTCACCGAAGCAGGCACAGCTTTTCAGTTTCTTGTCCGTGTTAAGGAAACACCTTAAGAACCATGACTGCGTGGTTTTCTTGCAGTTTGGACCACTTTAAAAAAAATAAGTGTTTAGCTCTTTGAGCTTCATCCTTGCTAATTGGAGATTTGCCAGGATTCCGGTCTCCCCTTGTTGGTTGTATGGGAATGATTTTAAGGCCTGGGTTGCAGTATCTACTGGACAAATTGAGCCAAATTACCGGAAACTGCCCATGCAGAGTTCCTGCGGGATGATGTCATCATTTTAATGAAAAAACTCAGAAATGGGCAGAGGCAGCCTCAGGCCAAATAAAAAGATCAGCTATTCCTCCCTGCCTTAGACCATCTCACCTTGAGTGTAATAATGGCTTTCTGGTGTTGCACCCCAGAATTGCCCGTTCAGTGTTTTTGGGGGCAGCCAAAATTGTTTTTAAAAAATGTGGGTTTATGTCGAGCCTCAGAAACATGCACCTGCTCCCCATTGTCCTTATCAGTGCATTCACACCCTTTTGGCCTCCTTCCCTCTCAAGATTAGCTCCTTACTACCTGTGGTAAGCAGAATAATGCCTCCCCCCAAGATGTCCACAGTCTTAATCCTCAGAACCTGTGAATATGTTAAGTTTCACCCACAAAGAATAGTTAATGTTGCTAATAATTTGACTCAAACAGATTATTCTGGATTACTAAGTGGGACAAGTGCAATCACAAGGGCCTTCAAAAGGAAGGGAAGCAGAGAGAGATGTGACTATGAAGAATGATTAGAAAGGCTTTGCTGGCCAGGTTTGTGGTAACCTCTAGAAGCTGGAAAAGACAAGGAAGTGAATTCACCCCTAGAGCCTCTAGAATGGAACTCAGCCCTGCTGACACCTTAATTTTATCCCAGTGAAACCTGTGTTAGACTTCTGGCCTACAGAACTATAAGAAAATAAATTTCTGTTGTTTTAAGTTTGTGGTAATTTGTTACCATAGCAAAAAGTAATGCACTACCCTTCAAACATCTTTTGTTCCTTCCCAACATACGACTAAAACTATGCCCTTTGATGTCTTCAGTGTTCTTGCTCATGCTTCAGCCTGGAATATTCTATTCTTTTCAAAGTCCTACTCATCTTTCAAGGCTTGGTCTAAATAATACCTTTAAAATAATTCACAATCCCACCTCCCCTTTCAACTTCCAGAAATTACAGTAATAATCTTTTCTCAACTACAAAGCGTCCTGCTATTTAGCACTTAATCCATTCTTATATGCGTTATTTCCTTTGACTTCTTTTATTAGATATTAAACTCCGAACAGAAAGTCTTATTCAGAGAGAATCATAATGGATTTTCAATAAATGTGTGCTGAATGAATGAAGTATTGATTGTCCAGAGCCAAATTCCAAATACCTATAATCTCCAAAGTTTGAATTACACAAGATGGCAATAAACTGCCTGGTAGCCCTAGTTGATTATTAATATTATCCCAACTACATATTAAGGTCCTTTAGAAGAGATTCATGTCCTATGGGTTGTCTGTAACCTCTTTATCTCTTAGCACAGTATTAAGCATATTACTCGGATTTTAAAAGACTGATTGTTTGAATTTAATAGGATGAAATTAAACTGTCACACCCTGCCTATTTTTATTATCATCTTGTCCTCTCTTCTCTTTTGCTTTCAGGGAAGATTCATGTTAGAAATTTTGATGAATGTTCTTTTTCAACATTTTAATTTACTGTAACAAAAAATGCATCAGCTAAAGAGACAAAGAGGACTTTCTGCCAGACCCATCTTGCTTTTCTCTTTCTCCTTTTCCTTCTTTCCCCTGCAGATTTCAGCTCAATACATCAAGTGCTTGTTGAAGATCCACTGTGTTCCACCCTCCATTGTGCAGGTACTGTGCACCTAACACTGCATGTGAGAGAGAGCTCAAAGCACAGGGTTGGAATTTGATGCCGGAGAAGTAAATACAGTTCATTGAGTCATCTATGTCTTTCAAAATACCTTTCATCTCCCCCTTGGTAGGGACTGTCCTCTCTCTCTCTTTATTCAAGAACTCATACAAAATATTCCAAATAAATGAGTTTTAATCCTCATTTTCCTCCTCTTCCTTCTGGTTAATCTGGAAGTAATGCAGTTCATAACTCTATTTGCTGTTAGCAACCACGCATAACCAATCACCTCGATTAAGCTTTGAATATTTCTTGGTGAGCTATTTCAAATACCTTTTGGAAAGACACCTCAGAAGTTACAGAAATCTTGCTCTTGCTCCTTTCAATGGTTACAATCCCTCCACCGAGATTCCAAGCTTTTCCATTCACTTCAATTCTTTTTTTTTTTTTAAGTCAAAGCCTGTTTATTTGGTCACCTTGATTCTCTCTTGAAGAAACTGCTCAAAATTGGCAGCATCCATGATTCCATCTTGTAAAGGGTGAGTGCAGTCAAGGGTAAGCTTCAGAACTTGCTTCTTTTTTTGCCCCCTTTCACCAAAAGCTTTTTCACAGGTGCATGGCAGCAGTGGAGACAGAAAGGGGGCCATTCTCTTTTATGCATCAGTCCTTTCCAAATGCCTCAGTTCCCAAGATTGGACTAGATACTGTAGGGTGTGAAAAGAAAAAAAAAAAAAAAGAGGTAGAAATTCTGGTTCCTGTCCACCAATAATTTATATTCTACCATTTATATGTAATAGGGTTGGAGAACATGACAGTAAAGTGCTAAATTATGTGGAGCAGACCTAGAGGATTGTCAAGGGTATAATGATGTCATGTTAGTTTCCTACTGTTGGTATAACAAATTACCACAAACTCGGTAGCTTAAAACAACACAGATTTATTATCTGACAGTTCTGGAGGTCAGAAGTTCACAATCAGCCTCAGCGGGCTAAAATCAAGTTGTTGGTAGAGCTGGTTACTCTGAAGGATCTGAAAAAGAATCTGCTTCCTTGTTTTTTCCAGCTTCTAGAGACTGCCTTCATTACTTGACTCCTGGCCCCACGTCTCATTGCCTTTTCTCCCTCTACTACCATTGTAGAATCACCTCTTCTCCCACTGTGATCCTCTGGCCTCCCTCTCAGAAGGACTCTTAGGATGACATTGAGCCCCCCTGCATAACCCAAGATAACCTCTCCATCTCAAAGTCCTTAATTTAACCACATCTGCAAGGTACTTTTTGCCATGTAAGATAACATTGACAGATTCTGGAGAATTGAAAGTGGACGCCTTTGGGGGCAGGGGCCATTATTCAGCCAACCACAAATGCACAGTCATATAGGGCACAATTGGGAAGTAACTAGAGAAATTTTTAAATCTTAAAAGAGGAAATGAACTTAAGCCAAACCTTGAAGGTCAGGTCAAATGTAATATGCAGAGAAAAAATAGTAAAGCCTTTCAACAGGAAGAAAACACCACAAGTGGCAAAACAATACTTCAGATTCAAGGACATCAAGATGCTGTCTTTTGGGAAAACAAAACTAACACAAATTCAACAGTTAATAGAAGAACCTAAAGAACCTAACAGGAAAAAGGTGTTGTGTAGTCTTTTAGGCCAAAATAACTTAAGAAAATAAAAGATAACACAAAGTGTAGTCATACAGCTCTGAAGAAATTAGTCCAAAGAAATGATGTCCAGAAAGAGTTAAATACTGTATGTATTCATAGCAAAAGGAAAACATGCCCATTGGTCCTTGAAATTCAAAAGAGAAAGAGCAAATATAATGTAATAAATCCATCAAAACCATTTATTCACCTCAATTTTGTGGTTTTCCTTAAATTTTCTTATATCCTTTATTTTTGCTAACTGAAAAGGAGTAGGTAGATGGGGGATTCAAGTAAAGAAAAAAATGTTCATACATTAAAACTCTATTCCTTTTATTGATCAAGGATGTCCTATACTTAGAACGTGCTAAGATTGATAAATCTGCTCCCAGTTTGACCTACTTCTCTCACAGAATTTGCTTCATCTTCTTTATTTTTCTCCATCCTTTTCCAAAAACAAAAGAAAAATGGAGGAGAGGGGACAAAAAGATTTGAGTGAGGGGGCGCCTGAGTGGCTCAGTTGGTTAAGTGTTTTGCCTTGTCTGCCTTCGACTCAGGTCATGATCCCATGGTCCTGGGATTGAGCCCCTCAGTGGGCTCCCTGCTCAATGGGGAGTCTGCTGCTCCCTCTCCTCTGTGCCACCCCCATGCTCCCTCTGTCTCTCTCTCTCAAATAAATAGATGAAATCTTAAAAAAAAAAAAAGATTTGAGTGAAAAAGATGTAGGAACCAGGGCCTACAGAGAAAAGGGACGATAAAAGGAAAGATAAACGGGAGAAGGACATTACAGTCCATGACCTTATGGTTCCGGCGGATTAAAGCGTTGCAAATTTGAACACACTCACACAAGTTATATGCTCACAAAATAATAAAAAAGGAAAGAAGGAGGGGTGCCTGGCTGGTTCAGTTGGTAGAATATGCTATTCTTGATCTCAGGGTTGTGAGTTTGAGCCCCACAGTGGGTGTAGAGATTACTTTGAAGTAAATAAAATCTTTAAAAAAAAAAAAAAGGAACTGAGGATAGGAAATCAGAGAAGTTGGGGTACTAAGAAAAACTAGTTCACCACCTTACCTATGGTTAACCAATCTAAAAGGGTTGCTCAAGCAATTTTAACCACTTTTCTCTTATATATTTACATGAGAAATATTCTTTTACATTCACAAAGTGCTAAAATATTTCCACTCAGTGCAATTCTGCTGCACTTTCCATCATTCTGTGAAAATTAATAAAGGAAAACCTCACTAAAGTAGAGTCAGGAGGCTAGGAGCAGGGAACATTACTACTCAGTTACAGGAAGAATTGTCAATTATAGATCCCAACAGAAGAATCTTCAACAGGAAAAATCATCAATTACACACCCCAATAGAGAAAAATGTACATTGCATCTCCTATAAGAAATCAACTACTAGGGGTGGCTTAGTGGGTTAAGCCTCTGTCTTCGGCTCAGGTCATGATCTCAGGGTCCTGGGATCGAGCCCCACATCGGGCTCTCTGATCAAAGGGGAGCCTGCTTCCCCCTCTCTCTCTGCCTGCCTCTCTGCCTACTTGTGATCTCTCTCTCTGTCAAATAAATAAATAAAATCTTAAAAAAAAAAAAAAGAAATCAACTGCTGCAATTCAGCCAATGAGAAACTCATCACACTGAACTTTTGCTTTCCTCCAAGGGACTTATTGAAAACAATACAATTTCCTCCTCCTTCTCCATAAAGTAACATTCTTCTTTGTTGGATTTGCCTTTGGTTTTTGCTATAG
>CM052896.1:49544851-49598448 GCA_028534135.1 Potos flavus
TGCATAGTATTCCATTGTATATATATACCACATCTTCTTTATCCATTCATCTGTTGATGGACATCTAGTTTCTTTCCATAGTTTAAGCCAAATAGTTTTAACTTCCCCAGGAGAGTAAATCCAGGCCTAGCAGGTGGTATTGGACATTGCACAGATACCTCCTAGATCAGATAAAAGATAATCAAGAGCTATTCTATTATTAAGGACAATTTTGGGCACCTGGGTGACTCAGTTGGTTAAGCGACTGCCTTCGGCTCAGGTCATGGTCCCAGAGTCCTGGGATCAAGTCCCGCATCGGGCTCCCAGCTCTGCGGGGAGTCTGCTTCTCCCTCTGACCTTCTCCCCTCTCATGCTCTCTCTCGCTCTCTCGCTCTCAAATAAATAAATAAATAAAATCTTTTAAAAAGGACAATTTTAACCAGAGAGCCTAAGGATTTTTGTTGAGTGGCTATTGCTTTAGCAGCAGACTTTGTAATGATTTTAAGAATTAAGGAGAGGTTTTTGATCAATGCTTCAATTTGCATTTATGCCTAACCAGGGAAATAGGGACCTGCGCCAAAAGCAGTGTCCTTTTTAACCTAACAATGTCAGTTTAGAAGAGTGACCAATGAGATTGGTCAGACCCCAAGACCTGACTTATACTGCCCACCTGCTTATAGCCACCAACCTTTGTCCCACATTTTTCCTTACGTTCTTCTTTCTAGCTTATCTCTTAACTCAGGCAAGAGACCTCAGGGGCATAACCTCCCATGCTGGAAACTGAAACTGCCCTTTAAGCAATAATGGCTGTCCTGAAAAGACCTCCAGCTGGCCCAGACCACCCAGAGCAGTTCAAGCTCAACCCTCAACTCACACCTGTGCAGATGGACCACGGAGTGACCCACGGAATAATGACTGTTACCTTTACCTCATTATAATGCCAAAATCTCTGCCCAAGGAAAGCATAAGCCTCACTGACCTAACATACAATGTATGGATAGGCGTGTTTCCTTCAGCCACATGCACAACTTTATGCCCACCTCTACGTACAAGGATCCCTGTGATCTCCTTATCTGCTGCAAATAAAGTTTATTATATGCGACAACTCCTCCTGGTATAGTTTCTCTCTGTGACTCACCAAAGGAGCAAACTCATGTTTGTTCGGTTACAAGAGGTCTTATTTTGCTTGTGAAAAATTAGAGGCATGGTCAGATTTTTTTCCTAGCCTGAAATAAAAGAGGTTACCATCCTCCTTAGCAATGACCTGGGAGATACAGCTGAGGGTGCCATCCTTTTGGGGCAGTGCCAGAAAAGGACAGGAGAAGAAAGAGAAAGGGTTTATGCTTAAAGTGTGATGCTCGATCTGGCGTCTTGGGTGGAAGTAGTCTACACATGGATGTCAGCTACTTTTCTTTCTGGTCAATTTGATTTAGAGGTCTCTCACATCTTTTCATTTTGCAGCAGTGTCGGTGGTCAGGGGCATTTGGGAGAATCCCTTTAATGGCCTGAGGGCTGTTTTCCTCCGATGATGTTTTACAATATCAAATTAGGCTCCAGACTATAACAGACAGGTTTCTTTTCATTAGGATCCAAGAAGGCTTCTTAACCTATTGATGACAGGCTTGAGCATAAAACATTAGAGATTTATAGCAGCTGGTCATATGAGTATAAAACAGCAGGGATCTATAGAAGGTTGTATACTGATAGAATTTCTAGAATTTTGGGCACCTGGGTGGCTCAGTGGGTTAAGCCTCTGCCTTCGGCTCAGGTCATGATCTCAGGGTCCTGGGATCGAGCCCCGCATCGGGTGTTCTGCTCAACAGGGAGCCTGCTTCCCCCTCTCTCTCTCTGCCTGCCTCTCTGCCTACTTGTGATCTCTCTCTCTCTCTCTGTCAAATAAATAAATAAAATCTTTAAAAAAAAAAAAAGAAGAAGAAGAATTTCTGGAATTTTGTAAAGTTTTGTTAAGGCTCCTATGATTCGTCCAGTGAAGTGTGTGCCTTGATTCATAGAGAGGATGGAAAGAATAACCCAAACAGGAAACATTTTTTTAACATTGTTTGTTTTCTTCTGTTTTGTTTTGTTTTACTGTGAGGGCATCAGCCTTGTAGCAAGGAAAGGTTTTAACCCATCCAGAAAAAACTCAAATATAGTTACAAGTACACATTGATAACTCCCACCAAGTGGCAGCTTAATAAAGTCCAGTCGCAAGTGTTAAAATTCTACAGAAGTCTCTACATTCTTGTTTATTCATGATCTGAGTCACCTTAAATATACTATGGTTGGTGAAGGAATGCAAAAACTGAAAAAAGGGGTTTGTCAAGAACCCAGAAAGAAGCAAGCAGCTGTCTTGGGCTTCTCATAGCCCTGTTTATTGAATTTATAACCACTCTGTGTCTATTTTAATACTATTTTTTTTAGGATGCAGACTGTTGCCATAGCACAAGGACATTTTGATGGCAAAAGTGTGGCAATAAGGGGCCATGTGTGCAGCAGAATGGATTTCGTGTACATGT
This sequence comes from Potos flavus, assembly GCA_028534135.1. Taxonomy (NCBI): domain Eukaryota; kingdom Metazoa; phylum Chordata; class Mammalia; order Carnivora; family Procyonidae; genus Potos; species Potos flavus. The sequence goes on from CM052896.1 coordinate 49,547,347, forward strand.
GCCACAATCTTACAAATATAAAGAAGGCTTAGCAACTATTTATTTGACAGTATTTACTATGCAATTTACATAGTAAATAAACCTAATTAGTTTTACAACTCTTTTGGAATATTTCAGGTCAAAAAGACTTTTTTTTTTTAATTTGGGGGGTTCTGGATGGCTCAGTTGGTTAAGCGTCTGCCTTTGGCTCAGGTCATGATCCCAGGGTCCCTGGATCAAGTCCTCCATCGCATAGGGCTCCCTGCTCAGCGGAGAGTCTGCTTCTCCCTCTGACCCTCCCCCCTCTTGTGCGTGCTCTCTCTCTTTCAAATAAATAAATAAAATCCTCAAAAAAAATTTGATTTGGGGAAGTTTGTCAAAAATGTCAAAAAAAAAAAAGGTTTTCAAGCACTTATCTAAATAGGATCATGGATCATTATGAAACTTGATAGAGGGTAAAGAAACTTATAAAACCTTATCAAAAGCAGACTGAAAGTCCAAGAAAACTTCATTAACAGATAAAATTTTAAATTTTAACTTTATACCAGTTTAATTTTGATATTAAAACTTATTTTTTTAATTTATCTTAATCTTAGCCAGCTTGACCACACATTAAAATTTTTTAAGATTTTTTTTTTACCTCTGATATTTGTTTTCTATATTCTGATTTTGTCCTATTGTTACTAAAACCCAAGTTTGGCTACTCAACCCTCAAAAGTCAATAGTTGAGAGACAAGTGTTGTTCTGAAAGGAGAGGTTGCTAGGGGCATCTGGGTGGCTCAGTCAGTTAAGCAACTGACTTGGTTTTGGCTCAGGTCATGATCTCAGGGTCCTACGATCGAGCCCTTTGTGGGGCTCCACACTGAGTGCAAAGTCTGCCTGGGATTCCTCTCCCTCTGCCCCTCCCCCTGCTCGTGTGGTCACGTGCTTTCTAAAACATAAATAGATAAATCTTAAAAGAAAAAAAAAAAAGAAGGAAAGGTTGTTTTACTCACGAGGCCAGGCAACCTGGGAAGATAGTGGACTAATGTCCAAAGACCGTCTCCAAGTCCCTGACCAAGCAGGGGGTTTTAAGGGGAAGGCGCTGCAAGGTGGTAGGGTTGATGTGCTGGGGAAGCATTCTTAGTGTGAGCCCAAGTGGACTTGCTGGCATTAGGAAAGGCTGTTTACTAATGTAGTCAAGCTTGATCTTCTAGGAACACCTTGTACCTTGTTTCCCCAGGGTCAGTGTTCTGTTGAAATCTCAAAGAAGCTATAATTAGTCAAGCTATATGCTAGAGGGCCCAGGTCAGTGAGTTCGAAGTATGTAGACTTTAAGGGGCTGGGAGCTCAGTTACACTGTGTTTTCATTTCAAACCAACCTCATTTGAGGATGAAATTATTATTGTTGTTGTTGTTATTGTTGTTATTATTATGACTACTATTACTATTATTTGTGGGGCATCCCAATTAGGTGGGGGCTGGTGGTGAGGGTGGTGAAAGGATTCACCCAAGGCAGAACAAAAGAGATGGAAGTTTATTAACTACACCCCAAGGGAGTGCAGGCAGGACAGCAAAGGAGAAACTGTGACAGGGCAGTGGTGAGGGGCCAAAGTTACAGGGCAGAGTGAATAGGTATGAGAATGTATGGAATTTTCCCTGATTTGGTAATCTTAGGAACTGTGTCTGGTCACTGATCAGCTAGGGCCTATGGCAATTTCGAGGAGGGTCACTTAATGAGCCTGTTCGCATTACTTGTTTGCATTCGGCAGTCCTTAGGGGCCCTTTGCCTTACTCAAGTTTTCATTGTTCCGGCTTGTGGCCTAAAAGTGGCCTCTAAATAACGTCATTATTATTATTACTGAAAATATCTCTCATTTTCCTGGCATAGGGGGATGTTTCTCTTATTATTTTTAGTAGTTTTAATTACATACTAATTAGAATTTTTAACCCTTAGAAACCTTGGTTGTAGGGGTCAAGGGCAAGTCCCCCTAAGATAGACCACTTTGGCATGAACATTATTTTGAGTTAAAAGCAATTAAAATCCAGAAGATTCAGGAAAAGCTCCTTGGTCCCCCTCGACTGCCTGCTTGTACTAGGAAGAGAGCTTTTAACAGAGTCTCTTTACCTAAGTAACTTACCTACATCACAGGGCAACCTTTGTTTTCCAAACATCTGCTCTCACCTTCCTGCTAATGGTCTTTCTCCCCTTTGCATCCTAGACCCTACCCCTCTCCTTAGCTTATATAAACTTCATGCTGCTTTACTGTCTTAGGAATTTCCATGTCTGTGTGGATTGCCCATACACATATCATTAAATTAGATTTTCTCCTGTTTATGTGTCACACGTCAATTTCATTCTTAGTCCAGCTAAAAGGACCTTGAAGGGTAAAGGAAATTCTTCCTCCCTGACACACTGAAAACCAAGTAAGTGATTGCGATCAGTCTGTTATATAATTTTTTACATTTGCAAATTAATGAATATTTAAAATTTTTAGAAGCATATGTCTTTTTAATTTATCTTAAAGTAACATTAACATAGCCACAGAATTTTAATTTCTCTTTAATAGAAGGCCAAAAGTAGATAAACCTACGTTTAGTAATTAGTATTCTAGTATTTTGTCTTATTTGGACATAATCTAGATGTTTAATGAATTTAACTTAACTCTTAACTTAGCAAAACTTTTAAGATTTGAAGTTGCCAATTGGGGTGCCTGGGTGGCTCAGTGGGTTAAGCCTCTACCTTTGGCTAAGGTCATGATCTCAGGGTCCTGGGATCGAGCCCCACATCAGGCTCTCTGCTCAGCAGGGAGCCTGCTTCCCCCTGTCTCTCTGCCTACTTGTGATCTCTTTCTCTCTGTCAAATAATTAAATAAATAAATAAACAAATAAATAAATAAATAAATGGATTTGAAGTTGCAAAATAAATTGGGGGAAACTATTGTTGGAGAGGGCCTTGACCCCTTACCTGAATCTTTTTATTTAATCAACTTGGTTTTGTTTTTGTTTTTGTTTTTTTAAAGAATTTATTTATTTGACACAGAGAAAGATAGTGAGAGAGCACACAAGCAGGGAGAGCGGGAGAGGGAGAAGTAGGCTTCCCACTGAGCAGGGAGGCTGATGCGGGGCTTGATCCCAGGACCCTGGGATCATGACCCGAGCCAAAGGCAGACACTTAACAACTGAGCCACCGAGGCACCCCTAATCCACTTGTTTTTAACAATTATATTTAGATTACTTACAAAAACTTTATGAAACATTAAACAAAGTCAGTCATTATTTTAAGCCATTATTTTTTTTGTTGATAGAGCTTAGAAGAGATAACAAAATTTGGCTAGTAAACTCATATAGATAAAAGTTTTATATTTAATATTGATATAAGGACCTTGAGATCATAACCTCAGCGGAAGGCAGATGCTTAACCCAAAGACTGACTCTTAACCGACTGAGCCACTCAGGCGCCCTGGCTAAAGCTTTTTAAAAATATACTTATGGCCTTTCGTGGGTGGGGGCAAGAGCGGAGAGTGCACCACGAAGGCCTCAGGTACATTTCGAGAGTACAAGGTGGAGGCCACTGCCTCCCTACCCCCAAATGCAGCCCTCCGCCCCCCCATTGCATACACATCTTTGTACCTCATCATACTGTTGCCCAGTCCACTTCTGGTACTTTTGTTGTGGGATTGTTGAGTGTGACAGTCAAGAAAGAATTCTGGAGATGTTTGATGTTGTTTAACAACTTAGTAAATTTATTTAAGTAGCACAGGGACAGGACCCGTGGGCAGAAAGAGCTGCCTTTTTCCTGTATGAAGCTGGTGACTATACGCTTAGCGCTCCAGGAGGAGGAGGGGATGTGTGGGAAGTGTTAGAGCATAAATGTCTTCTTCATATTTCTACCTGTAAAACTACTTTTGCAAGATTTCTTTGGCACTTATCGTTCAGCTTGATATTCACTATTGGTGAAATATACAGGCAGTCATGAGACCCTTTAAGAACGTAGCAGCCAGCCCCTATTTGATCCTTGTCAAAACTATGCAGACTATAAGTCAGCCTTCTGGGCTCAAAGTGAACATTTTTCTTCCTTTATCCTTTGTCACTTTGTGTCTCAGCAGAAGGAGAAGAAGTTTTCAGAGGAAGTTGTCCACTGTGGACAGGTGTTCGAGAAATCCCCCTTATGGGTGAAGAACTTTGGCCTCTGGCTGCCGTATGACTCCCACCGCAGCACGCACAACACCTACCAGCAGTACCAGGACCTGACCACTGTGGGTGCTGTCACCCCGTCCTACCAAGACATGGGTGTCTGGCACCGTGCCCAGGTCCACTTGATCCGATCACTAAGGTAGAGGAGATTGCGGCCAGCAAGCACTGCCCAACAGCAGTCCAGCAGTTCCAAGACTCCAAGATCAAATTCCTGCTACCCCACGAGGTCCTACCTTGCCAACACAAGCCATGCTTCACCACGAAGAGACCCCAAACCTCCATTTAGATGCAGAGCCTCCCTGTCCCCAGGTCTGCCCAAATAAACTGCTTAAAAAACCAAAAAAATAATAATGGATAGATAGATAGACAGATAGACTGATAGCTAGATAGATTTGTGGAGAAGACCCTTAAGATTTGTATTCGTCCTTGGCAAGTCAACTTTTAAGTGGACTTTCCTTCTTCTTTTTACTTGGTAAGTATTACTTTTCCTGGAATTTGCTTTTTAAGGAGATGGACTAGATTAAGAATTCCTAGAAAAGGCAGAACACTGTGTTTAGTATGAAGGTATGGGGAGGGGGGAAAGGCAAACACTTTCTAGAAGGACTTTCCTTCTCTTCGGGCCAGAATTTTTACAATACTTATAAGCCTTTTGAGATAAATAAGGGAGGTTTTAGGATTGGTAAAAAGGATTGTTCTTTGAATTGTTTTTGGAACCACACTTCTGGTCCTGTATCAATTAGATTTGTAAAACTCAGAGAGCCATTTTTCGTTTCTCAAAAAACTGGATTGTTGCCTAAATAATACCAAAGGACTGACACATCCATCTATCTATAAGAAAGTCTTCTTTTCCTCTGGGTACATTTAGCTTAGGGGAGAAGGTCTTTAAAAAAAATTTTTTTTTTTTTCTAATCAGGGGGCGCCTGGGTGGCTCAGTCAGTTAAGTGCCTGCCTTCGGCTCAGGTCATGTTCTCAGGGTCCTGGAATCAAGCCCTGCATCGGGCTCTTTGCTCAGCAGGGAGCCTGCTTCTCCCTCTCTTTCTTACCCTCCTCCTCCCTTGTGCTCTCTCTCTGTCTCAAGTAAAACAAAAATTTTTTAAATAAAAAAAATTTTTAAATAAAAAATAAAAATAAAATAGGCATCCTATTCTGTTTAATTTGGCAACCCTTGCTTTCAAGCACACTTCTTAAATAAACAAGTTTGTCTAATGAACATTTCCCATAGTGGCCTCTGTAATTCTAGTTTTTGTTTTGTTTTTTAAGATTTTATTTATTTATTTGACAGAGAGAGACACAGCGAGAGAGGGAACACAAGCAGGGGGAGTAGGAGAGGGAGAAGCAAGCTTCCCGATGAGCAGGGAGCCCGACTTGGGGCTCGATCCCAGTACACTGGGATCATGACTTGAGCTGAAGGCAGACACTTATCGACTGAGCCACCCAGGTGCCCCAATTCTAGGTTATTTTTAATAAAATTGCTTTATCTTGCTAGATATCTACAACTTCTGGGACTATGGTTCTTAAACACAAAACAAGCAGGCGCACTAGAAGGTAGCATGCCTGACTCTTCAGAATGTAAGGACTTCATTAGCTAAACCTTTGGGATTCTCGGATCCAAACTAGTACCTAAAAGGGGTGTACGGCAGGGTTGTGGATTGTGTGTGTTTTGCAGTATACCTCGTGGCACAGAAGTTTTCTTGAGGTTGACGGGTGACCTAGTCTCAATCTAACCCATTCTGTGACCAACTTATCTTATCACAGGAATCTTCTTCAGGTGGCTCACTCTCTAACAGCCTTTAAATATGCAACACATGCCCACCAATTTTTGTAGCTTCATAGCCTCTGAGACCCTGCTAGCAATAGCCTTAATTTACACAAAATAAGACAGACAAACCTTCACCTTAATATAATAGTAGTACTGTGTCCTGGCCAGAAGAAGGCCCTGTGCACACCACCACCAATTTTCATGGAATCTTGCTGGGTTTTCCACCTGGGGAATTGCCATCTCAAGGTCTAGAGGCTTGGCTCTGCCAGCTCAGTAGGGCTCCAGGCAAACATGTCAGCTCAGTTGGCTCTGGGCATAACTGTCTGTCAGCTCAAGCCCACCCACCCTGTAAAGAAGAGCCAATTAGATGAAGACGTCAAACACAAAATAGAGCAGCACTGAGACCAAGAGGAGCTTACCCTTGGAAACCACGAGAAAGGCAGTGACCTCAAAGGGATTGGTAGATACCACACGTGTCATTCTCACTGTCTCCAAATGCTGCTAGAAGGTGCTGTGGATCCCACCACTGCCACCAAATCTGTCAAATAACAAAATTCAACCAAGTGAATTTGAAGATCTAATTAGCTTTGTTCAACGATTCACGGGTTGGACAGCACCCCATCTAGCCAGCAGAGAGGCGCTCTGAGGAGGTGTCAAAAATGAAGGTTTTTTACAGACAGAGGGTGGGGACAAGAAAGTTACTAGCAAAACAAAAGGATTGTCCCAGAGGAAGCTGTTTGCTAGAGGAAAAGCCAGGGGTCTTCTCATGCACATTACCTCATCTCTCTTTGGAGGATGGAGAGGACCCACGTGACAGAGTCCTTGGCACTGATGGAAAGAAACAATTCCTGACTGACCGGTGAAGGCCACATATTTTGGGGAGGTTGAAACTGCAATTAGATTGGGTATTAAGGGGCGCCTGGTGGCTCAGTGGGTTAAAGCCTCTGCCTTCAGCTCGGATCGTGATCTCAGGGTCCAGGGTTCGAGCCCCGCATCAGGCTCTCTGCTCAGCAGGGAACCTGCTTCCCCCTCTCCCTCTGCCCGCCTCTCTGCCTACTTGTGATCTCTTTCTCTCTGTTAAATAAATAAATAAAATCTTTAAAAAAAAAAAAAAAAGATTGGGTTTTAAGCTCTGGTTTGGGAACTCTGTCTAAGTGACACCATTTGGGGCCTGAGATTTTCTTTTTTTTAACAGACCCATTCCTCACCTTTCCCTTCTTTGCTCTGTATCACAGTGGTCTGTGTTCCCTGGTCTCTGTGTCATGTGGCTTCCAGCTGAGTTTGGCCAGTGGGGGCACTGGTAGGGACTGGAGGCTGGGAGATTGGAAGGGGAGAGTAAAAGAGAAATTAGGGTCTTTGTCCCTCCTTCCTCTCTGCCTCAGGAAGCAACTCAGCTGGTTCAGTGACTGGCTCCCTTGGCTGGCCTTGGCTTCCAACCGGAGAGTTCTACCATGGATTCCAACTTTGTCAGGTACGTCAGTCAGAGTCCAATCACAGGAGAGAGAACCCATCCAGTAATGTGAATGGGGAAAGTTTAGTAGAAAGAATTATTCACTCTAACAGACACGGGAGAAATGCAGGAGTGGCCAGTAAGAAATCAAGAGAACTCTAACGAATTTTAAAATAGCAGATATAAAGAACAGTCACGACCTGGCGCTAAGATAGCGAATCGAAGTATAATCCTTCCCAACCTCACCAAACTAAGATCTCGATCTTATTGGAGACAGAGTTGCTATGGCTCACTGGATGGTGGCGAAGTTTGCTAAGGTGCCATGCCAGCGAACTCGCTGAAATACTGGGGACACCCAGCTCCAGGCATGTGCTTTACCTTATAAAACTCATTGCAAAGCCACTCCAGGGAATGTGTAAGTGGGGCTCTCAGTCCCCAGATTCCCCATGAGATGATTTACGTGGGGATCCACGCTCAGAATAGAGACAGAAGGAAAGTAGCAAGCACAAGTTGCTACTGCAGGGAGGTTCCATATGCCACTGGCTAGGCGATCCTGCAGAACCTGGGCATTGCAGAAGCAGAACAGTCTATGGGAGCACTGGTAAGAGAAGCACAGGGAATCAGGAAGAGGGAGGAAAAGAAAACCCCAAAACTCCTCCTGAAATGTTTCTCTGGCGCCTCCTACTGACAAAGCGTAATAGTATGCCAACTGAGAAGTCCTTGGAGTAGTATTTACAGGACCTGTATTAGTTTACTATTGCTGCATCATATATTACCACAAACTCAGTAACTTAAAAAGTACAGATTTATCATCTCCCTCTTTCTGTGCATTAGGAGTCTGGCTCATTTTGTCTGGGTCCTCTGCTTAGGATCTCAGAAGCCTGAAATCAAGGTGTCAGCTGCTGCAACCTCATCTAGAGGCTTAGTGAGGAAAGGACCCACTTCCAAGTTCATTCAGGTCGCTAGGAGAATTCAGTTCCTGACGGAGTAGGACTAAAGCCTCTGTTTTCTTGTTGGCTGTTGCCTGGGGACCACTCTCAACAACTGGGGGCCTCTCTTGCCATGTGGCCCCCTCTACAGGCCCTCTTAAACTTTGAATCTCTTCTCTTAGGAAAAGTACAATTCCTTTTTAGGGATCACCCGAGTGCCATGCCCACCCAGGAAAATCACCTTTTTTATTAACTCTGTCACCTGATTAAGACATCAACTACATTTGCAAAAGTCCTTCACTTTTGTCATCTAGTGTAACCCAATCATGCACTTGAAAATCCATCATGATCACAATCTTACCCACACTTAAGAGGAAGGGATTACACGCATGTATACCAGAGAGGTAGGGATTCTGCGGGCCATTTTAGAATTATGATGAAGGGTGGATTTGGGGTAAATAACCCTAACTCCTGGGTTCCAGAAACCACCTCCTCTCCAGCCAAGAACAAAGCAACTGTCCACCGTTGCTAATCTCTGGGTTGCCTCACCATGCCCTGTTGATTTTTTGGTTTTCCATCACCCATATATTACGACTTCCTGTACAAAATTCTTTGTGTCAAATACTAATAGTTCTTTTTCTCTAGTTAGACCCTTATTAAGACAAAGTTTTGCTGGTGTCTTTTCACTCAGGCAACACTGGGCAAAACCATAAAAGTGGCAAAGTTGATAAATGGAACTGGGGTCTGGATTAAGTGCTTCTGCAGTTTCTTGTGCCCTTGTGCCCTCTGACCCTGCTTGTACCTAACTCAGATGGACCACTTCCAAATTACAGTGGCTTGCTGGTAGACCCATTTGGCTTTATGACTTGGTGGGTCTTACAGAACCCAGCTCGTAGCACCTGTGGCCACATGGATACATGCTGTAGCGTAAGCAGACGCTCCACTGCTATCAAGGCCCAGTAGCACAATAGGACCTGATTTTCAAAAGGGTTTTAGGTTTTGTGCAGATCACAGACCTTGTTCCAGAACCTAGAGTCTACCATGGTGATTCTTCTATGGGGAGTTGTCATAAACCGCACAAGGCATCTTTTCCCACCATTAATCCTTCCAACATCACAAGGTCTTCTAGATCTTAAGCAACAGTGCTGCTTATTCCATCGGCTTCCCCCAAGCCTTCCATGTTACTGAGTAAATGGGTTGGAATGTGGAATATGCTGTTTCCAGAACACAAAGAGATCTACAAGGTGTTGTGCTTCCTTCTTAGTGGTGGGAGGTACAATCGTCAGGAGTGAGAGTGTCTGTGTTGTATAAGCGGGGCTCTCAGTCCCCAGATTCCCCATGAGATGATTTACGTGGGGATCCACGCTCAGAATAGAGACAGAAGGAAAGTAGCAAGCACAAGGCAGTTTATTAAAGCTCAAGTACACTCTCAAGAGCTAGCAGGTTCCTTGAGGTAGAATCAGCCCCTAGGTTGTTTTGGAAATGGATAATACCGGGTTTCTCTGGGCAGGGAGGAGCTGTGACTTACGGTGGGGTGGTCTCTAACAGAGGCTATTTCCAATCATTTGGGAAACTTCTCCCACAGGTTGGGAGGTGGAGGAGTTTTCAATCCTCCAAGATTTGTACCAGAACTGTCAAGGCAGCTTTTCTCAAAGGGATGGGGGAGGGCGGGCTGGGCCCACAATGAAAATACTTTATAATGAGTCTAGAGGTTACCCTGGGGCAAAAGTGGAAGAGGAAAGGGACTGTTCTGCACCTGTGGCTCTTGATCTGTCAGGCCTAACGTCTTGAAAGCCACAGGTCAGGATGTTGAGCTCCTGGGCTTATAATGGGTAGCTTTTTTTTTTTTTTTTAAGACTTATTTATTTATTTGAGAGAGAAAGAGTGCATGCGGTGGCGGGGGCGGGGGGCGCGAGGGAAGGGGCAGAGGGAGAGAATCTCAAGCAGACTCCCCTCAGAGTGCAGAGTAGGGGGAGATGGGGCTTGATCCGAGGACCTATGAGATCATGACCCCAGCCAAAATCAAGAGTCTGGGCTCAACTGACAGAGTCACCCAGGTGCCCATGTGTAGCTTTTCTTTTTTTTTTTTTTTTTATCACCGTCCTTGCCTCTAGTTCCTGTCTCTATCATTCCCCTTCAAGGATTTGGGGCTGTCCCTCAGGGCATTCATTTCACTACTCATGTCTAGCTTCTACCTAATGTAATCACAGTAATTTGTCCTTTACTTTAGCAGGGAGTCCTGACATGCCTACACGACAGATCTCTAAAAACTTCACTTATGTTGTCGGCCCCTCCATCTTCACAGGACTGGAGCACAGTTGTCTTTCCTAGTTCACCAGCATACTTGTGCCTCCTGGCTCCTCCAGGCTAATGAAGTCATCCACAAATATAATAGACCACGTGATACTCTGCATCTCCAGGTGGTCCAGGTCCCTTTGTACTGTGCCAGAAGATGAAAAGTTAACATGGCCCTAGGACGGCAACATAAATATGTACAGCTGTGTCCATCTCACAGGAATGCAAACTGCTTCTTATTTTCTTTTCTTACCAGGATGGAAAAGAATGCATTCATAATATCAACAGTCTGTACCTGAGACCATATCAATCTTCTCTAGAAAGGATTTCCGCCGACTTCACCCACTGAGCTCTCATCTGAAAACAGACTCTGAGACAGAAACTGGGCAAAGAATCATGACTTTTTGGGGGTGGCTGCTCTCAGCCTCCTGATCATCTATTCTTGCTTTCTTATTTTACAGATCGAACAATACTCAAAACTCCTCTTGGTTGTCCATTTATCTTGCCCCTAGACACACATCTCTTAGCCATCTTCATAACTCGCTATGTGTTAGACTCCTCTGAGAGGGCCACTCTGCCCTTTATGATAATTGTATCCACTTTGCTTCTGATAATTTTAGTCCTACCACTTGGCCTCTGTTACTTTCAGATCCTGTCGTCCCCATGGATATCAGGTAGCAAAGTCTTATGATGACAGAGCTTACTGCTGAAGCCCCGGCCTGCAGAAGATGGTCACCATGGAGTTTCTCAATGATTCTGGTGCCATTTTTACCAGCACATTCCTTATCATTTTAGAAAATGGATTCTTCTGCAGAACATAGTCAGCGAGTGGCATTTTCAGACTTATCTAATACAGCCACTCTAGAATACATATATCTCTGAGCCTTTTAATCCTCTACTGTCTCCCAAAGCAGTCTGAATCTTCTATTTCACTTTTTCAAAGCTTCCTCAAAAACCATTCCTGCAGCAAATTAACACTATTCCCCAGAGTGTTAAATACTGTTATAGAGAATGCTTTCATAACCATAAATTCTTCTTTATCCAACATCTTATCTCACCCCCATTAATTGAATGTCCTCAGGATCCAGTCCCATACATATTCTCCCAGCTCCTACCAATACATGCTGGCTAGATCCTGCAGCTCCTTGGCATTTGGTCCATTTCCTCCCTGAGCAGCTGTGGAATGTGCAAGGCTATATTGTTACTTGATCTCAGTAATTAGTCTGCTGGCCAGAAGGCAGGATGGGGGTTGATGTTCATGTTGTCTAATAAGGTAAAGGCCTATACATCATCTTCAAGTAGAGGAGGGTAAGTGGCCTTTCACAGGAAGGAAAGGGTTCCTTTCTCAGGCCCAGAGGGTCCAGGGGAATCCGAGGATTCCAGATTCTCAAGTTCATCAACCCAGATGAGATATCCCCATCTCAAGTTTCAGGGTCCCACTCCTTCCCATTCATGACCCTAACCTTAGTGTAACAGACTTGGCATGGCTGAGAATTCACTCTTCTGTGGAGTTTTGCTACTATTTATAAAGTCCTGGGCCCAATCTTCAACTTTTGCTTCCATCTGGCTGCGGGATTTGAGAGTCTGCTTATATGCTGCCAAGAAGGTCCTCTGGCTTTCACATCTCATCTTGAATTTCAGGTTAATTGCCCTCAGTATTTCATTGTGTTTTTTTTTTCCTCCAATGCTCCAGTAGCAGACAGCGAGTGCCATTTAATTCCCTAGTCCTTGTAAGTACTACTTCTCCCAAACATCTCAAGGAATTGAGTTATTACGCCTTATGTCCCTTCCACTGGAGCCCTATCCCAGTTATCAGTGAATCTGGGTTACCAGTGAAAGTTCTATTAACTGCACAGCTGCATCATACCAGGCACTATCCAAACTCCAGCTACTGCCAATGGTGGGATCCTCATTGCTGGCCAGCCAGTGGGCTTCGTTGCTAGGACAGCTTGGGCACTGCTGTTGATGGGACTGCCTAGTAAATAGATTCTGAGGCACAGATTTGAATGCAGGAGGCTTATTGGAGCATACATTCAGAAACAATACCTGTCAGGAAATGAAAGAATTCACTGCTGGCCATTCCTTCCATCTCACCTCAAATTCAACACATCCAAAACAAAATTCCCTTTTTTTTAAGTTTTTACTTATTCACTTATTTAAATAACCTTTACACCCAATATGGGGGCTTGAACTCACAAGCCCAAGATTGAGAGTCATATGCTCTCCTGACTGAGCCAGCCAGGCAGCCCAAAACAAAATTAACCTAACATTCAAGCACCATCACAATCTGGTCCCTATCTAACTGGGCTCTTGCCGCTCCACATTCACTGACATCCTGCCTTTTCCACTGGTTATTTTTCTAGATACACATACTCTTCTTACTGACTGGGATGCTCTGTTTAGCCTTCTCTGTTTACCAGAATTCATTGTCCAAATCACAAATCACGTATCTCTTTATTTAAGAAATCTTTCCTAATGCTACCATCAGAATTAATCTCTTCCACCGGGCTTTGTTTATACCTCCGATAAAGCAGTTACCATAGTCTGCCCTGTATTATGGTTATTGAATTTGTATCTTTCTTTCTCCCTAAGTTGTGAACTCTCTCAGGATTTGTTCTATCAAGTAGTTTCACTCATCTTCAGACATTCATTGCCTAGCTCAGTCTCTTGGCTGTGGTAGGATTTATATTAGCTAGGGTACATATTCAGTTGCTGTAACAAAGACCAAGGTAATATTGGCTCAAACAAGATGGAAAAAAGTCTATTTCTATCTCTCTCGCACAGGGACATAGGGTTCCTTGTAGCTTATAACTCTGTCACCACTTGAATGTCAGCCTCATCTGTAAATCCTAAAGAGCCCCAAAGAGAGCTGCTGAGTGGGAAAGAGAAGGGAGAGAATGAGGGAGAAGATAGAGAATCAGAGACTCCTTTTCAGTTGGCATTATCACTAGACGCCCCCAGCTGACTGAAGTCCAGTTCTTTCTCAATAAGATGGTCTTTCCTCCCTCAGTAAGGACTTCTTCAAAGTCACTTTGGCCATACAATGAGATTCACATGTCCTATTTGTGTCAGAAATAAGAAACAACTCAGGACTGTCACAGCCAATAATAATTCCAAGTAACTACACACCTCATCTCTTAAGGGTTTTCTCTCTTTCAAATTATTACTTGCCCAAAACGTCTAGAGTAGCTGTGTTTTCCCTTCTATTTAAGGGAAAAAGAAGACAGAATGGGAAGGACTCACAGAAAAGACTTAAGGGAAAACTGTTGTCCCTCCTGCTTATACTATATTCTCTGTATTAACCAAATTTAAAGACTAGATTTATTAGTGGGACTAGAGGATGTCAAATGTCCCCTCCATAATTCATTCATTTCCCTTTCCTTGTCTCTCTTCCTCCTCCCCCCTCTCTTGTGCTAATTAATAATAATAAAAAAAAGGTAGCCCTAATTGTTATGAAAGTTATGCATATTTCTTAAAGTGAGGCATACCCCAAAACTGGAACCAATTCAAATATCCACCAGAAAAGAACAAATAAACTGGTCTATTCACACAGTAGAATCCTAGGCAACAGAGAAAGGATCAAATTACTGGTACACACAAGGAAAAATCTCAAATTCATTATGCTGAACAAAAGCAGATAGACACAAAAGAGTTCATTTTCTATGATCCCATTTGCAATAAGCTGTAGAACTGGCAGAACTAACCCACAGTGACAGAAAGCAGAAAAGTGGTTGCATGAGCCTGAGGGGAAGGGGGTTGGCTAATCAGAGGCACGAGGAAAATTTGGCTTTTATTTTTTTTTTATTATGGCAAAATACATATAAAACTTACCATTTAAACCATTTTTTAATTTTAAAGATATTATTTGTTTGTTTGTTTGTTTGTTTGTTTAAGAGAGAAAGCAGGGAGGAGGGGCAGAGGGCAAGGGAGAGAAAGAATCTCAAGCAGACTCCACGCTGAGCATGGAGCCCAATGCAGAGCTTGATCTCACGACCCTGAGATCACCACCTGAGCCGCAATCAAGAGCCAGACACTTAACCAACTGAGATACCCAGGTGCCATTTGTAAGTGTACAGTTCTGTGGCATTAAGTACATTCACATTGTTTTACAACCGTCACCGCCTTCATCTTCCCCAACTGAAATTCTATACCCATTAAATACTAACTCCCAGGGCACCTGGGTGGCTCAGTAGGTTAAGCATCTACCTTTGCTCGGTCATGATCCCAGGGTCCTGGGATGGAGCCCCACGTCAGGCTCTCTGCTCAGCGGGGAGTCTGCTTCTCCCTCTCCCTGCTGCTCCCTTGCTTGTACTCTCTCCCTGTCAAATAAATAAATAAAATCTTAAAAAAAAAAAAAAAATGTTAATTCCCCATCCCCTTCCCAGCCCCTGATAACTACCATGCTACTTTCTATCTGTATGGATTTGACTATCCCAGGTACCTCATACAAGTAGAATTATACAATATTTGTCCACTTGTGATTGGCCTATTTCACTTAGCATAATGTCTTTAAAGTCTGTCAGTGTTGTAACATGTCAGAATTTCCTTCACTTTTAAGGCTAAATAATATCCCATTGGATGTATATTCCACATTTTGTTTATCCACTCATATGTTGACGAGCACTTGGGTTGCTTCCACCTTTTGGCTACATGAATAATGCTACTATGAACATGGTTGTACAAATATTTGTTGAAGTCCCTGCTTTCACTTCTTTTGGGTATATATTCAGAAGTGGAATAGCTGGACCATATGGTAGTTTTAGGTTTAACATTTTGAGGAATTGCCATAACATTTTCCACAACAGCTGCGCCATTTTACATTCCCGCCACTAATGTACAAGGGTTCCAATTTCTCCACATCCTTGCCAACACTTGTTTTCTGGTTTTTTGATAATAACCATCCAATGTATGTGAAGTGGTATTTCAGTGAGGTTTTTATTTGAATTTCCCTAATGATTAATGATGTTGAGCATCTTTTCATTTGCTTATTAGCTACTTGTAGATCTTCAGAGAAATGTTTATTCAAGTCCTTTGTCCAGTTTTTAATCAGTTTGTTTTTTTCTTGTTGTTCTTGAGCTGTAGGAGGTTTTTATATATTCTAGATATCGATCCCTCATCAGATATAATTTGTAAATATTTTCTCCCATTCCACGGGTTGGTTTTTCACCCTGTTGGTAGTGTGCTTTGATGGATAAAAGTTTTAAATTTTGAGAAAGTAGAACTTACGTATTTTCTTTTGTTGCCTATGCTGTTGGTGTCATATGCAAGAAAACACTGATAAATCCAATATCATGAAGTTTTCCCCGTATGTTTTTATTTATGAGTTTTATTTACATTTTAGCTCTTACAGTTAGGTCTTTTTTTTAAAAAAATTATTTATTTGAGAGAGAGAATGAGCAAGCGAGAGAGAGAGAGAGAGAGAGAGAGCGAGAGAGAGAACACAAGCAGGGAGGGGCAGAGGGAGAGGAAGAAGCAGACTCCTCCCCCAGAACTCCAGGATCATGACCTGAGCTGAAGGCAGACACTTAACCAACTGAGCCACCCACGCACCCCTACATTTAGGTCTTTGATCCATATTGACTCGATTTCTGCATATGGTGTAAAATAAAGGTCCAATTTTATTTTTTCACATTTGGATATCCAGTTTTCCCAATACTGCTTGGTTTTGTTTTGTTTTGTTTTGTTTTTAAAGATTTTATTTCTTTATTTGACAGAGAGAGATCACAAGTAGGCAGAGAAGCAGGCAGAGAGAGAGGGGGAAGCAGGCTCCCTGCTGAGCAGAGAGCCTGATGCGGGGCTTGATCCCAGGACCCTGAGATCATGACCTGAGCCGAAGGCAGAGGCTTTAACCCACTGAGCCACCCAGGCGCCCCTTCCCAATACTGTTTGTTAAAAAGACTGCCCTTTCTCCATTGTATGGTCCTGATGCCCTTGAAAGTCATTTGGCCATATATATGGGGGCTTATTTATGGGTTACCTATTCTATTCTGTTCCATTATTACATATGTCTGTCTTTATGCCAGAATCATAGTCTAGATTACTATAGCTTTGTAGTAAGTTTTGAAATTGGGAATTGTGAGACCTTCAATTTTGTTCTTTTTCAGGATTGTTTTGCCTAATCAATGTCCTTGGGGTTCCATATGAATTTTAGGATAGATTTTTTTGTATCTGCAAAAAATGTTAAAATGTTGGGCCACGGGGTGGCTCAGTGAGTTGAGCATCTGACTCGTGATTTTGGCTGAGGTCATGATCTCAGGGTTGTGAGACTGAGCCCCCAAGTCAGTCTCTGTGCTTGACAGGGAGTCTGCTGGAGATTCTACCTCTCCCTTTGGTCCTCCCCCCACTGGTGTGTGTGTACACTCTCTCTCTTTTCAAAGAATGTTGAAATTTTGAAAGGGATCACATCGAATCTGTACACTATTGGGGTCATATTAACATATTAAACAAAAAATTTTTGATGATGAAAAAGTTCTATATCCTGATTGTGATGATACATGAGTGTATCATTTTTCAAAATTCATAGAACCGTATTAAAATGAGTATACTATATTGCATGTCAATTATACCTCAATAGGGGTACCTGGGTGGCTCAGTCAATTAAGCATTCAACTCTTTATTTCGGCTCAGGTCATAAGCTCGGGGTCATGAGATCGAGCCCCACATCCTCAGTGGGGAGTCTGCTTCTCTCTGTCTCTCTCTCTCTAAAATAAATAAATTTTAAAAAATCTTTAAAAATTAAATAAATTACATCTTAAAATTATAGTCTGATAAATTGATTAAAAACTTTTAAAAAATACCATAGACTGGGTGCTGGAGAAACCTGTGCCAATGGACCCAGAAAAGAAAAAAAAGAAAAGGCCTCAAGAAAACCCTGTTCTCTCTCTAGCCAAAGGATCTGGAAAGGAGTGGAATAACAGAAGGCTGGACCCTGGGTCATAAGCCATTAAGTCCCTCCTTATAGAACCAACATAATCTATACCTTGTATCTTTGATTTTTTTTTTTTTTTTTTTTT
The DNA here is from genome assembly GCA_028534135.1 of Potos flavus. Lineage (NCBI taxonomy): Eukaryota > Metazoa > Chordata > Mammalia > Carnivora > Procyonidae > Potos > Potos flavus. The sequence continues at coordinate 49,564,948 of CM052896.1, forward strand.
TTGGATATCATATTCTCTGACCTTCTTCTACCTTTTCAATTACCTCTTCTAAGTCGGTCCTAAGCCTTATTATCTTCTCCTAATTTTCAGTAGGCTTCAGCCTCACTTAAATAAAAGTAATAACCTTGTGCCCCTACTGTGACTCTCCAACCCATAAGCAAGCTCTGAATTATTCCTGCACCTTCAGGCCTCCTCGCCTTTGCTCATATAGCTCACTCAACCTGAAATACACTTCTCCATCCATCAAAACCTTTCTTGACCTTCAAGTCCCAGCTGAAAGGCCCCATTAGGCTTTCTCAGAATCTCTCGATCAGAATAACTGCTCTTTCTTCTGTTCTGGGATTGTTTCATTCTGTCTTCTGCTCTAGAGGCCAAGGTCCTTTGGCCTAGAAATTGAGTCTGTTTATTTTAGATGTGCCACCTGCCAATGCCCCAGATAAATATGATGGACGAATGAATGAATCATTGGGTCTTCAAATTACAGAAGACTCCTATAATGTATAGGACTCGTATCCCTATAACTTTATAGGGGACAGATTAAACGTGGGAGAAAAGTATGGTCTGTAAATACGTGTACAGAGCTGGGGGTGTAGGGGAAGCCCAAATGTAGGTATGTTAGGTGTAGATATCAAGATATGTTCATGGAAGGAAACTCAAGGTGCTGGGGGGAGGTTTGGGGTAGGTATGTGGGTGAGGAGGTGGAGGAAAATGTGGAGATAAAATGAAAGATCTGAAATGGTTGCTCTACCAGGAGATGGAAGGGCAGATGTGGGACAATGAGCAGGGACTGTACCTGTGCGCAGTCTTGGCCTTTTGACTGCCCAACCTCACCTCGCAGATACTTAGCTATTTTTATTTTATTACTGTTTTACTCCTATGGTTCTTGAAAATTTCTTCATAAAATGAAAATAGCCCTGGGAAGTTCCATCAGTTAACATTTTAGTTACCAATTAAACCGGTATGTAAAAGCAATAGGGTGTGATGGTCAGTTTTATACGTTGACTTGGTTAGACAATGGTTCCCCAGTTACACAAACACTAATTTAGGTGTTACAGTGAAGGCATTTTGTAGATATGAATTAAATCCATAATCAGTAGCTTTTAGGTAAATAAGAGAGATTATTCGAGATGATCTGAGTGGGCTCAATTCGATCAGTTAAAGGGTTTTAAGAGAAGAACTGAGGTTTCTCTGAAGAGGAAGAAATTCCTCTGTACATAACAGCTTCGGCCGGTGACTAGGAGTCTCAGTCTTGCCCTACCAGTGTGCCTTGCCAGCTACCACAGTCCTGGAAGCGAATTCTGTGCAATAAAGGTCTTAATACGTATGGCCTATTGGTTGTTTTTCTGGATGAACGCTGACTGGGGGTTGGGGGCGAGGCAGGGAGAGGCTAGGAAGGAAAAGGAGCAGCAGCAAAGGGAGGGCTGACAGGGTAGCTGATTTCACAATTCTACTCAAGGCAGGGTGTATTCAGTGAAAATAAAAGGTCAAAAAAGACAGGAGCCAGAGGACACTGAGTTCAAAGTAAAGAAAGATAAGAAAGGTAGGGACACTACACCACAAACTCACTCTTCCGTGGCAACTTTAATTATTGGCAGCAGTAGGGGTGGAGAGGGAGTATTGACTTTCTGATGGGACCTAGTCTCTGCAGATTGCATAAAAGTTATTCCTCAGTTATTCCTCACTTTTGCCACTTTGTGCATTTCTAATCTTTCCTGTAACGAGAGGTTCGTGCATACCTTTACAGCTAATGCTTCCAGAATCATCTGCAAAGTCAAATGCACCAGAAAAAGAAAAAGGAAGGAAGGAAGGGAGAGAGAGAGAGAGAGAGAGAGAGAGAGAGAGAGAGAGAGAGAGAAAGGAAGGAAGGAAGGAAGGAAGGAAGGAAGGAAGGAAGGAAGGAAGGAAGGAAGAAAGAAAGAAAGAAAGAAAGAAAGAAAGAAAGAAAGAAAGAAAGAAAGAAAGAAAGAAAGAAAGAAAACAGAGCAGAGAGGGAATTGAGTTCCTTCTATATCTAGAGTGTTTCCCTAAACACCGTGAATAATTCTGGCCAAATTTCCAGAAACTGGGTGCATATTTGAATAACTTAGTGGCAAGAATATAACCTCAAGTAGGGTGTTTGGATAAATAAACTTAAATAAGCAAGTTAGTAAAAAGATAGCAATGTATATGAGCTTTGAAAGAAAGAAAATCACCTTTGACTATAGTACAATTGTCAAGGGACTTTAAAAAGGCAACTACATGGACATGACAAAAAAGAGGAATAAGCAAAAAGTCAGAGATCCCAAACTGGAAAGACTTAAAATTGTACCAAATATTAAAGGAATTAGCAATTGGATGAGAAATGTAAATTGTACTTATTTATTTGAGAGAGAGAGTACGCAAGCAAGAGACCGCAAACAGGGGGAGCAGCAGAGGGAGAGGGAGCCACAGACTCCCCACTGAGCAGGGAGCCAGATATGGGCTCGATCATATGGGGCTCCATCCCAGGACCCTGAGATCATGACAAGACCAAGGCAGTCGTTTAACTGACTGACCCACCCAGGCACGCATCAAAAACATCATGTTTAATGAAAGAAGCCTATGCTAAACAATGTATACTATGTGATTCCTTTTACATAAAGTTCTAGAACAGGAAATATGGATCTACGATATAAACTAATCAAAGCAATGGTTAATTCTAGGGGATAAGGAAAGGGATCAACTGGAATGAGCAAGCAGAAACTTTTCAGGGCAATTATTAGTCATCAGGAAAATACATATTAAATGCAAGTTAGAACTACAATGAATTACTCCAATGAAATGACACACAAGGATAGGCATATAAATCAATGGAATAGAACTGAGAGTCCAGAAATAAATCCATACATTTGTGGTCAATTGTTTTTCTACAAAATGACCAAGACAATTCAATGAAAAGAGAAAAGTCTTTTCAACGAATGATGCTGGGACATCTGGATATCCATATGCAAAAGAATCAGTTTGGACCCTTCCTTTACATGATACACATAAATTAACTCAAAGTGGATTATAGATTCATATGCAAAAGCTAAAACACCAAAACTCCTAGGAGGAAAAATAAGTCTAAATGTTTGTAACTTTGAATTAGGCAATAATTTCTTTTAATTTTTTTTTTTTTAATCAGAGAGAAAGCACAAGCAGAGGGAGCGGCAGGCAGAGGGAGAAGCAGACTCCCTGCTGAGCAAAGAGACCAGTGTGGGACTCAATCCTAGGACCCTGGGACCATGACCTGAGCTGAAGGCAGACCTTAACCGACTAAGCCACCCAGGTGTCCCAGGCAATAATTTCTTAGCTATCACACCAAAAACACACACACGCACATACAAAGAAAGAAAGAAAGATAAATTAGATAATTTATCTAATTAGATAAATTAGATAAATTAGAATTCATCAAAATTAAATGAAAAAAACTGACAATACCACATGTTGGTGAGGATTAGCAGTAATTCCTCATATTTTCTTAACGGAGGTATAAAATGGTATAAGCTCTTTGGAAAACTGGAAGTTCTTATCAAGTTATACATATAACTATCCCATAACCCAGAAATTCTACTGTTAGGTATTTACCTAAAAGAAATGATGGATATCTATGAATGTTACAAAATTCTTTTTGCGGAGAATGTTGTTGATCAGTAGCCCCAATGCACAGAAAAACCTCAGGAAGATAACAGCAAGGAAAGTTCTCATGCTTTTTGGGGGCAGAGTTAAACTAAGGGTCCCTCCTTGGATCTTTGCCTTTAACAACTCAACTGCCAAGATAGGTTAGTAAGCTTTAAAAAAAAAAAAAAAAGACAAACTGATATTTATTGAGCACTTAGTATATGACTGGCACTGTGTTACATGTTTAATCTCATTTAGGTTCCACTGGAACCCTGGTAGTGAATATAACAGTGATGTTGCCTTCATTTTACAAATGGAATATCCAAAGAGAGTTTGCCCATGGTCACCCAGGTAAATTCATAATTATACATATCATGGCTAAAAGAAATGAATCTGTCTCATTTATCTTTGGGTTACCAATATCTAGCACAAATTGATTATATAAATGACTGAATGAATGAATGAATGAACGGCAGAAGCACTTGACTGACCTCAGAAAATACACACCAGTGTCTCTATTCTATACTAACTCTAACAGCCCTATTTTTAAGACACAAATGTGTAATTCAAGGTTTTCTTTTGTTTTACATATAGATACTATAGAGCTTTAGCATTGACAAACCAGTGAAATTTTTCTTTCAAAATTCTAAATGCTAGCAAGACCCTTGAAATTAACTTACTGAAAATAAACAAAATGGGGGCACCTGGGTGGCTCAGTCAGTTAAGCATCTGCCTTTGGCTCAGGTCATGATCCCAGAGTCTTGGGATCGAGCCCTGCCTCAGGCTCCCTGCTCGGCGGGGAGCCTGTTTCTCCCTCTCCCACTCCCCCTGCTTGTATTCCCTCTCTTGCTGTGTCTCTGTCAAATAAATAAATAAAAATTTTTTAAAAATAAGTAAACTTTTTTAAAAAGCTGAGTAAGCTCTAGAGAACGACTGTACAACATTGTACCTGCAGTCGACAATAATACATCAACACTTAAAAATTTGGTAGAAGGGTAAATCTTATGTTAACTGTTCTTTCCACAGTAAAATAAAATACAAGAAAATGAATCACCAAAAGGATTATTTTGGGTGCAAAACTATTGTATTTACAAAAATGGCATAAAAGTGAATTCAACAGTCAATGTACATGCATACTTTCTTCACATCTTCAACAAAAGATATTCTGACACTATGGAACAGAATAAGAATACTAGCCTCAACGGCAGCTGTTAAGCACTAGAGTCACATAAGTTACACCAGAATGGGCATATATTGCCCAAGTAAAATTCTTTTTTTTTTTTTTAAGATTTTATTTATTTATTTGACAGAGAGAGATCACAAGTAGGCAGAGAGGCAGGCGGGGGGGGGGGGGGGGAGCAGGCTCCCCACTGAGCAGAGAGCCCGATGCAGGGCTCGATCCCAGGACTCTGAGATCATGACCTGAGCTGAAGGCAGAGGCTTTAACCCACTGAGCCACCCAGGCGCCCCGCCCAAGTAAAATTCTAATGTTAACGTTGAAACACGTTTAGGGCCATTCAAGTTCAAGCACAGAGAAACAGATCTTTCAGAGCCCCACCTATTTTTGTTGGAAGAATGTGACCTTCCTTCCAACTTGTGGTCTTAAGCTTCTGTATTACAAAATCCAAAAGGAAAATACAGAAGAAATCAATACAACAGAGGTTATATTAAATAAGAGTAACATACAAAGCTATAATTAAGATGAATTAAAGAAAGCCAAAACACTACAATTGTAAGATTTGCTTGTTATTTTTTTTTAAGATTTTTATTTATTTATTTGACAGAGAGAAGAGATCACAAGTAGGCAGAGAGGCAGGCAGAGAGAAAGAGGGGGGAAGCAGGCAGAGAGAAAGAGGGGGGAAGCAGGCTCCCTGCTGAGCAGAGAGCTGGATGCGGGGCTTGATCCCAGGACCCTGAGATCATGACCTGAGCCGAAGGCAGAGGCTTTAACACGCAGAGCCACCCAGGCGCCCCAACTTGCTTCTTATTTGTTGAGCAGTCCTACACTAGAAATTAGGTAATATATACAATTATTTTTAAGTAGATTACTTTGTGTTACTCTAACATGTTCTCTTTATCAGTGCACTGTTAAAACTAATCAAGAACTCTACACACGTATATTCCCTTATGATAGCAGCACACACTACCGCTACCTGCAAAGCTGTCATTCTCAAATGACTTAGTGAACGGAAGGAAGTAAAAAGCAGAGAAGAAACATATCAAGGAGAAATAATGGGAATTAGAAGATTCATGCAGTTCAGCTTTTTTTTTTTTTCAGATTTTATTTATTTGACAGAGAGAGAGAGATCACAAGTAGGCAGAGAGGCAGGCAAAGGGAGAGGGGGAAGCAGGCTCCCTGCTGAGCAGAGAGCCCGATGCGGGGCTCGATCCCAGGACCCTGAGATCATGAGCTGAGCTGAAGGCAGAGGCTTTAACCCACTGAGCCACCCAGGCGCCCCCAGCTCAGCTCTTTTAATCAGTCAGCCACTTGCTAGCAACAAGAGATGGTTTCTGCTGAGGAAGGTCCTGTGGAGTGGGAATGTGGTCACCAGTTTCTTCTGTCTTATATAGAACTGCAGTAGGAAGCTGCTTGTTCTTCATTTTTGTTGTTGTTGTTGTTGTTGTTGTTGTGTATGTGTGTGTTTAGGTAGGTTCCATGACAAATGTGGGGCTTGAACTCAAAAACCTTGATTCATTTTTGCTCTAGCCATGTTATAATCCCCAGAATCAAAATATTTGTGCCCTTTCTGCAATTGTTTCCTTAAGAAATCTGAACCTCCAGGCTTCTGTCCTAGATGAGGACATCTTGTTTTTAATTTTGCTTCTTCAGCTTTCTCTACACTAGTTACTCTATCTTCTATTTCCTACTGCTCCTCTGTGGAGGTCCTCAGGGACTTGCACAGACATACTGCTCCCTCTTACCCGGCTTCTCCTCGCCAAAAGGATTCAATCAAGTATCAGGCTTAGTCAAGACTCCCAAGTCCAGGACTCCAAAATGTGGGGTGGATACCTTGTTACAATCACCAGATACTGAATTTGGGGATTTAAATCCCACACACCCTTGGCCAAAAAAAAGCAAAAGAAGGAAATCTAACAGCACAAAAAGAAACATGAATCAGATTTGGTCAGCTCTGCGGTGACATTAAGGCACAAGAGTAGAACGATTTCATTCATAGACTTCCCTTTTCTAACAAAATTAAGGAACAATATTAAGGAACAGTGAATTTCTTCACCACAAGTCAGTGTAAGATCCTGACCCTCGTACGTAACAGTACAATCACACTTGGCTCTCCTTTGGCAAAAAGGGAAAGGCGGAGTAGTCAGAACCACTGTAGCTTTAAAGGTGCAAAATAGTCCATTCATGTTCATGTTCAATACCTGCCCCTCGAAAAAAACCAAACCTTACACAGAAGTGAAGAAAGTTAATCATCACCATCTTTCTCTCCTCCCTCCTCCTCATCCCTAAACTTTGGGATCACTTGGATATGCGTCCTCCCAGTTTGTTGTACCCATACACCTGCACACAATATATTTATGGTTAGGTATTATCTTTTTTTTTTTTTAAGATTTTACTTATTTATTTGACAGAGAGAGAGATCACAAGTAGGCAGAGAAGGAGGCAGAGAGAGAGAGGGAAGCAGGCTCCCTGCTGAGCAGAGAGCCCAATGCGGGGCTCGATCCCAGGACCCCGAGATCATGACCTGAGCCGAAGGCAGAGGCTTTAACCCACTGAGCCACCCAGGCGCCCCGGTTAGGTATTATCTTAACCATGTCATGCCGCCATCTGTCTTTTCTACTTAAGATCTATATAGGTGAACCTCATTTTTTTCTATTGGCTGTCAAGTATTACATAGAACTACTTAAAAAATCACTCATTGAGGGGATACTTTTCATTCTATTTCATTTCTTTTTTCTACTTTTAAATAATTTTTTTAATGTATAGAAGTAAAACTTACCCATATTTTTAAAAATTCAGACTGTATTGGGGCACCTGGGTGGCTGTTGGTTAACCATCCAACTCCTAATTTTGGCTCAGGTCGTGACCTCAGGGTTGTGACACTGAGCCCCACATTGGGCTCCACACTCAGCATGGAATCTGCTTAAAATTCTCTCCCTCTCCCTCTGCCCTCCCCCACCTACTCACACCCTCTCTCAAAAAAAAAAAAAAAAAAAAAAAGATGGCGTAGACATGTCTAAAATGAGAAACAAAAAGTCTCCCTCCTCCTACCCCCACCAACCACATCACTGCCACACCCATTACTCAGGTTCCAAGTTTCTATTTTAAGTTTTACTCTCGATTACCACTAAAACTATATGTAATACATTTACACCCTTTTTGCTTGACTTACCAACTATAGATATTATTTATCAACTCACAATGAAAAATAAGGAATGTCTTGTTTAAATTAGTAAATTCAGGGGCGCCTGGGTGGCTTAGTCAGCTAAGCATCTGCCTTTAGCTCAGGTCATAATCCCAGGGTCTTGGGATCAAGTCCCACATCGGGCTCCCTGTTCAGTGGGGAGCCTGCTTCTCCCTCTGCCCACTGCTCCACCTGCTTGTATGTGCTCTCTCACTCTCTGTGTCAAATAAATAAATAAAATCTAAAAAATAAATAAATAAATTAGTAACACACGGATGAAAAAGAAACATGGCGTTTCACTATTAAACAACTTCAGCCTGCTCTAATAAAGATTCGTTGCTTGTGGTAACACAACTTGGTTACTACAAATAATAGTTTAATTAGAGAATTATAGTAGTTTAGTAATAACTTGGATTTAGATACAGATAAAGTCCTCCAGGGCCAGGAATACCTAAATTCCCATCAGGGTCCTGCTGCTAATTAACTCCGTGGCTATAAACACATGACTTCATCTCTCAGTGTCCTAGTTTCCTGTCTCTTCAAATAGGAATGATAACTATCTCACAGATCTGGATGAGGATTGAATTAAATAAATCATGCCTTTGAACACGATTTGTAAAACACAGAGGTATCCTTAGGGCCTTTCCCTTTAGCCATCTGTGTCCTTCCTGGAGCAGGTGCCGGGCAAACAAGGCAGAAAGTGGGCTGATAGGTCAGGCTGCAAGGTCAGGAGTCCTTACCCCGCATGCCTTGCTGCTTCTCAGGTTTCAAGCCCCTAAGAGATCTGATAGAATGGGGGTGTCAGCAGGAATGGAAGCTGAACCAGCACTTGAGTCAGCAGGGTCTCTCATGTATCCCAAGAGTGAGAAGTCCTAAAACAAAATGAGAAGCTGGAAGTAGGAGAATCATATGCCTGTTGCCGGTGGCGGTCACAACAGAGGCACCAACCCACTCAGCCTGGAGCAGGATTTAAGTGTCCGACCCAGGACAGGAAGTATGATGGGAGAAGCCCATGGATGTCAGAAGCAGATGTCTTAGTCTCTGAGACAGACCCCAGAACTAGATCCTGAGATACAAGAGCAGAAGGGGAGAGTGAGCTCCTGGCTGCAGACAGGAATACGTCACCGTCTTGGGTGACTGAGCAGTCTTAAACTGAATTAGCTTTCCACATTGGATTCCTGGTTAAGGCAACTTGAACATCAAGGTAACCTGATTTTTAATTTCTTTCTGTAAATTATTGTCATTTTCTTTATATGTTTAATTTTTATATTAAGAAAAATTTCAAACACACAGAAGTAGGGATATAGTAATAATGAGTATATAACATACATAACGTACAAATAGTATAAAATACCCATTACCCAGATTCAATTATTATAAAGATTTTCCCACACTTGCTTCACTTTCTCGCATTTTGAAAAACTAAAATGGTTTAAAGCAAATGATAGACCCAGGTCATTGCATCCCCCTCACTTCAGTATGGATCTCTAGAACATATGGACACTTTCCCACATACCCTCAATAGTCTGTTCTGTATTTATTAGTTTCTGTGAGCCAAGTTAATGGGAGATGACTATATTCTCATGGTGTCAACAAAATCAAGCTTCTGACTCTGATGCACAGTGAGCTAACCTACTGAAGTGAATGCCACCGTGAGGACTCTTCAGGTCACCAGGATCCTTCTGTTTGAACTGGACTCTAAGGACTGAACTACAACAATCCAGGTCCCCTTACTTCTCATTTGTGTACACATGCACCCATTGTGCCTGTACACACACACACACACACACACACACACACACACACACACAAACTAAGGGGAAAATGAAGTAAACCCCTTCCACACAGTAAAATAGTCAGTCACTGCAGTAATTCTGGTAGGCTATCAAAATAAATGGGGATGCTACCTGTACAGAGAACATAAATGCAAAGGTATCCTCTCTGCTGGCTTGGGAAAGGGTAAACAGGAACATCAGAAAGCTAGGAAAGTACTGGCTGTTGGAAAGGGAACTGAAAACCATAAGGCACACCAACAGAGACAGTATGTAACGTCAGGGCAAAATTCTGCTGGTTCCACCTCACCGCTTCTGTCTTGTTGTATAAGAATCTCTCTCGTTCATCTTTCCTTGCCTTCCTCATCATATCCAATTGCCTCCTCCTGATCTGTGGGCCCCCAAGGCAGTGACTTCTCTTTCTCATCCTTTCTCTCCATCTTTCCTACCTCTACACCCTCCTCCCTAAGTGCCTCTTCCATTAACTCCCCAATTTCTTAATTTTAAACACTAGGGACACATTTCTTCGGCCTAAGACATGTTCAGCACATTAACTGTATCTGGTATATAACCTCTGCTATGATCTGAATGTTTGTGTCCCCCCAAAATTCACATGTTGGAATCCTAATGCCCAGTGTGATGATGTTAGAAGATGGAGCCTTTGGAAGGTGATTAGGTCATGAGAGTGGGGCCCTCTTGAATGGGATTCTTGTTCTTACAAAGGAGATCCCACAGAGCTCCCTACTCTTTCCACTCTGTGAGGATGTAGTGAAAAGGCGCTGGCTATGAACCAGGAAGAGGGTCTTCACCAGAACATGACCCTGCTAGTGCCTTGACCTTGGACATCTAAGCCTCTGGAACTCTGAGAAGTAGATTTCTTCTGCTGATATGCCACCCAACGTGTGGTATTTTGGTATAGCAGCCCAAACAGACTAAGATAGCCTGTTAAGAAATATTGGTTGGCTGGTTGGATGGATGGATGAATGGATGGATGGATGGATAGATGGGTGGGTGGTTTTAAGTGAAAGGGTACTACTCTAAAATCTACATGAGTTCTTTTTTTTTTTTTTTTTAAGATTTTATTTATGTATTTGACAGAGAGAGAGAGAGAGAGATCACAAGTAGGCAGAGAAGCAGGCAGAGAGAGAGGGGGAAGTAGGCTCCCCACTGAGCAGAGGGCCCGATGCGGGGCTTGATCCCAGGACCCTGAGATCATGACCTGAGCCAAAGGCAGAGGCTTTAACCCACTGAGCCACCCAGGCATTCCAACCTACATGAGTTCTGATAGAACTTTACTATGACATCGAGGGACCATTTGCCAAAATGGTACCAGTCATAATAGCCAGCTGCTTACCCAGGAGGTTAGAAAAGTGGGAATGTGATACACATGCCCTCCCAGCACCACCAACAACCACTAAGCATAAGAAGCAAAGAAAATGTCAGAATGGAAAGATGATGGGCACAGGCTGCAACAAATCTGAATGCAAACCTTGACTCCACCATCTTCTAATTGTGTGACTTTGAACAAAGTATTTAAAAAATTTCATCTATCCCATGTGTAAAATGGGGATAATTGTATCTACTACACAAACTTGTTATAAGGATTAAATTAAATAACATATTTAATTAAGGGTCCTAGCACAGTGCTTGATACATACTAGGCTCAAAATATTATAATTTTTATTATACGATAATATTTATTATCATTAAGAAATCTCTGGAGAGAACCTAGGAAATTATGGCTTACTTGTGAAATAGGCAGGCTAAACACTTAAAATTAACTTCAGAGAAAGATGACAATATGGTATCTCTCTTTTTAATTTGAGAGAGAGAGAGATCAAGAGAACAAGTGGGAGGAGGGGCAGAGGGAGAAGCAGACTCCCTGCCGAGTAGGGAACCCAACATGGGACTCCATCCCAGGACCCCGGGATCATGACCTGAGCTGAAGGCAGACCACCACCAACTGAGCCACCCAGGCGCACCCCAACAAAATGGTATCTTTAAAGGGAAAACTTACCAAATTAATTTACTTAATTTTTGAGGAAGTAAATCACATGTAGGTAAAAGAGAACTGCTTAATATTATCTACCTGAACACCTTAAGAAAACCCTGGACAGATTTCCAAAGGAAAGGCTGAAATAAGAGTCCCAGAAGACTGGAATGTTTTGTGAGGCAATGAGGAACTAGCTCAGAAACAGAAACAATGGGTGGAGCCTCCTGATTCCAGACAGGGGAGGAAACTAGAGGGCCTGAGCGACAGATGCTGGAAAGGCTGCCATGTATAAAGGGCGCAGTAGTCACATTTCTAATTCTGGATTTCCCAAAGCAGTCCTCCTCAGGAAGGTGGAGTCCAGTGCGCTGGAGAGATCTGACGTAGAGGCATCAGACAACCATAGGGTTGACATCCATGAGAGGAAGTGGGGAAGGGGCCTATTAATCTAATAGTAACCGAAGCAAGCCAGGCGCCAGTCACATTATCTCTTTTAAATCACTACAGCCCACTGATAGTAACTATTGTCTCCATTTTATCGAGAAGGAAACTGAAGCTCAAGGAGATCTTGTAATTCAAGTTCTCTCTGCTAGTAAGGGGAGGGGGCTGTTATCGAGAACAGTGCCCAGCCAAGAAGCTGAGTGAGGTCTGCTGTGGCTCTGGTTCCTCTGTTCAACAGATGCTTGTTGAGCACCTACTATGTGCCAGGCACAGGATCAGGTGCTGGAGATAAGACCTCCCCCTCCCCCGCCAAATCTGCAGAGTCTAATAAGAGAGTTAGAGGCAGCCATTAGTCAAATAGTGCCACTAATGAAGATAAAACCACAAAGTGAGACATGAAGACACGTCATAGACGTGTCTAGATTTGGGATGGGATGGGTGCCATGGGGAAGAGTGGTTCTAGACTTCATCTAGAACTAATGAGGTAAAGGAGTGGTGAAGAAAAGCATTCCATTTAAGACTACTGCTTATCATAGCTGTGGTCCGAGCCCCAAACAAGGCAGTTCAGTGTGTCTACAGCTCAGAGGGGCTGAACTGAAGGTGCGGGGAAGCATGGGCACACGATCAGATTTTCATTCTGTAAAGTCCAAGGTATTTAAACAAGAGCCACTGGCACACTTGGGCAGCCCCAAGCAGACCACTCTAGTAGGTTCTGGGACCCCAGCTACATTCCACCTGTATGAAGACAGTTGGGTTGTCCAAATGTTGCTGCCTTAATAGTACATTGGGAAGCAGAGATTGATGGACCCAAGTAAAGAGACTGAATCCTCAAGCATCTTTGCTAGCAAGGGGCTCTCTAAGATATGTATAAGTGATCAGGGGGAGGCAGCGGGCAATAAAATCTCTTAACAACACTTCTAACTCAACAAAAACAAAACAAAACAAAACAAAAAAACACTTCTAACTAGTGATGGGTTAGATCAGGGTCAGCAAACTATAGCCCACAAGCCAAATCCAGCCTGTGCCTATTTCTGTGCAGCCCTTGAGCTAAGAATGGTTTCTACATTTTTAAATGATTTTTTTAAAAAAGGAAAAGACAACTAATATTTTGTGACATGTGAAAAGTGTATGAAATTCACATTTCAGTGCCCATAAATAAAGTCTTATGGGAATATAACCATACTCATTCATTTATTATCATCTGTGGCTGCTTTCACAAGAGCAGAGTTGAACAAATGCGACCAGCACCAAGGTGTGCTGCAAAGCTGAAATTATTTATTATCTGGCCCTGTATAGAAGAAATTTGCCAATTCCTGGGCTAGTCAGATGAGCCTATAAATCTGACCATGTGGTCAGACAACTGACAAATGAGTTTTAGTGGGAATAAGTGCAAAGTAATGCACTTTGGGATAAAAATATCCTAACTATTTATAAAATGAAGACTGGGCTCTGAGCTATGAGGTCACAACTCAGAACCAAGAGCAACTGGGAGGACTAAAGGCAGCAACAGTAATATTAAGTGAATTTCCTGCCCTAGATGATAAAAGTCAACAAAATGGCTAGAGTTGGTTATCTGAAGACTTTACCAGATGGGGGCCTGGGGAATGATTTCAGAAAGACTAAACTGAAATTCAACTAAGAAGAAAGCTTTTTATTTTTCACTTTCACTTAAAAAATTATATATAGATATTGATGAGGGAATAGAAGCAAGCCAAGGACAAAGCAGAAGCTGACACCCCACAACCCTTCTCCCACTCCCCATCCCCCATATATGCGACATTCCTCAGACACTTCTGGTTTCCCTAAAGCTAAGGAAAGGAAAAACAGTTAACTTATAGAGATCACAATCCTGCAAGTCAAGTCTCCCTCCGCTTACAAAAGTCTTAGCAATTTACAAGAACAAAGCATTTCTATCAATAACCTAGGCTCCAGAAGGAAATGTAGATACAATTAAATGTTCTTATAAACTGCAACCCATTGACAGATACTTGGAGCAGGCAGAGTGTAGTGTTCCTCCAAGAAGGTCCCAGCTATCTTCACCTTAATGCCTTGCTAGAGGGAAAACAACCTTAACTTGACTAGGGCAAGGCCTGCGGTATCTTGTAGGTGGTCTTTAGCATATGAAAGTCCTGTTGGACACCCGCATTTATCCTTACCTCCTCCAATTCCCAAGTACATAATCAGCCACCCCTCAAAACCCCTGTACAGCAGCTCTTTCTGCCCATGGGTCCTGTCCCCATGCTTTAATAAAACCACCTTTTTGCACGAAAGACATCTCAAGAATTCTTTCTTGGCCATTGGCTATGGACCTCACCCCACCAAACCTTATCTATATTCCAAAACCACATCAGATATCAACAATCTATATGTAATCTGGGGAAAATCAGTAATAAAGAATTAGAATTTGTGCTGTCTATACAGGACTAAACTGGGATGGGTTATCATCTAGACTTTGTCTTATTTAATGCTATAGTTCCAGTGCCTACTTTAGTGACTGGCATATGATAAACACTCTAATATTTGTGGAAGGCAGGTAAGCAGGAAACGAAGAGAGAAGGGAAAAGGAGGAGGAAGAAGGGAAAGAAGGAGGGAAACTGGGCAGAATCTATAGGGTTTGAAAGCTAGACAGCAGTTAGCCAGACACCAAGAATGAAGAATACCCCAGCAGGGAACCAGGAATGCAAAAGGCCAGGAGAGGTCATGAGGCCTATAAATAATGTCATTAAAAAACCCCAGTCACCTTTGTTCTAGCTGTAAGGTAACTTGGTTCCTCATATTCATTGGTCTTGTGAAGAGGACATCCAGGGCAATAAGAGAGTTGAAGCCCCAGGAGAATTACGTAATCAACCTCAGAGTAATTTTGTCAGTCTCTGGAGGCAGTTGGTAATGCACTAATTTCCCCAGCCTCATCCTCAGGCATAATTTCCATACCTGCAAAGCTACAGAACTGATTTGGGACCTGGGTGGCTCTAACAGTTCATGGTGTCTTAGGGGCCCTGCGTGGCTGTGGCTGGCCTCCCTCTTAGACACCTTTGACCTCTTCCATTTCACTGTGATAGGAATCGCACCCAGAGATTCCGGAGAACGCTCAGTCCAGTGTGCTGCTGAGTCCAAAAGAAACAAGTTATCCTTCCCAGGGAAGATACTCTCCCCGCCCAGCAATATCATGGTTACAGAATCTATTCTTACTACAAGGTAAACTCATCCCAGTACACCAGAAGTCCCAGGTCTTGGGAATCCCCTCCATCCCAAGTAAACCAGGACAGTTGGTCACCTGGCAGAGGGGTTCCTCATTTACAATGGGCTTCTTATCCTGCTGTTCCCCAGACTCCACCTGGGCCAGCTCCAGAGTTTTTGCTACCATAAGCCCACTGTAAAGTCCACTTTTAGGCAACGGGCTTGAGCAATAGAAACCCGAGTCAGGTAAGAGGGCCCACAGGGACCACCAGGCTGAATGCAAACAGGCCCATCAGGCAACCCACCTCCAAACAGCCATGAGCCCTAGCTGACCCAGGGGCTGCTTAAGGAGAATTCTATATGTTCCCATACCTCCTCACTTTCCCCCCTTAACTACAGCCCCACACCACAGCCCCCTGGGCAGACAGTCTCTCCTTTGCTGTCCTGTCCATTTGTATTCAATGAACTTCTATCTCCTTTGTTCTGCCACGGTTGAATTCTTTCACTGCCCACACCTTCAGCCTCCACTCAATTGGGCACCCCACACCCACCACTCAATATCAGAGGGGCTCCTTCTGGGTCAGGGAAAGGAACAGCAGGGGCTGGGTGGGTCGCTGGGAACAGGATTAAGGTCACAGATCAGGAGACAGAGCAGAAGGGATTCCCAAAGAACCTCAGCGATGTGGGAAACAAAGGCAGAGGAGATGTAGATACAATTAAATGTCCTCAGAACCTGCAGCCCATTGACAAATACTTGAGGAAGGAAGAGTAGGATGTTCCTCCAAGAGCCTCCCAACTGTCTCAGTGTTAATGCCTTGCTAGACGGGAAAACAACCTCAGTTTGACAACAGCAAGGCTTCCGGTATCCCTTGAGTCTTCTTTAGCATATGAAAGTCCTTTTGGACACCTCCTCACTTTTACTTCCACCAATCCCAAAGTATATAATCACAATCCCAGGGTACCAGGCAGCAATGGCAGCAGCCCCTCTTTCTGCCAAGGTTTCCGTCCCCATGCTTTAGTAAAATCACTTCTAGGGTCCCTGGGTGGCTTGGTTGGTTAAGTGACTGCCTTTGGCTCAGGTCATGATCCCGGAGGACTGAGTTCTGCATCAGGCTCCCTGCTCAGTGGGGAGTCTGCTTCTCCCTCTGCCCCTCACCCCTCCTGTGTGCACTCTCTTTCTCTCTCTAATAAAATCTTTTTAAAAGATCATTTAAAAATTTTTTTATTTAAAATAATTTTTATTTTTATTTATTTGAGAGAAAGAGTGTATGCGAGAGAGAGCACAAGCAAGGGGAAGCTACAGAGGGAGAGGGACCCCCTGCAGAGGGAGAGGGAGATGCAGGCTCGCTGCTGAGTAGGCAGCCAGATTGGGGGGGGAGGGTTCGATCCCAGGACCCTGAGATCATGACCCCAGCCAAAGGCAGACGCTTAACCAACTGAGCCACCCAAGCACCCCAATAAAATCACTTCTTTTGCACCAAAGATGTCTCAAGAATAATTTCTCAGAAAAAAAAATTTCTTCCCTTGGCATTTGGCTCCAGACCTTACCTACATTCCAAAACTACATCATCAGCTGCTGGAGAGTTGGTCATTAAGACTCCTGTCTTTCATCGGTGTCTATGTATTTCTGTGCATAAAAGGAAGATTAGACAGTACCTAGTATCAGGAAAAACCCTCATCATTTCCAGAGTTTGGAGGTGAGGAAGACCTACTAAAGTAAAGGCCGCCTTAAACCCTATTTGTAAGTGACCAGAATGTGAGTTAGTAAAATATAAATCACCAAAAGGAGGGTAAACCTTTGTGGGTCAGTATAAACAGCTGTATTACAGTAATTTATATCTAATTACCATGTGGCGTCATGATTAGGAGGCATTATTGTGTCATGTAAATCATACACCAAGATCTTTGTGATTAGGGTGCTAAATTCTGCTCTTTCCTGTGTGCTCCCATGGTCAGTTTAAAACCATTAGAGGATCATTTAGGTTGGCTTAGTCATGGGTTTTTTTTGCTTCAGGGAATACAGGGAGTTAAATAGCAGGTGAATTTGCTACATTTGATTCTGGGAGGGCCCATATAAGGATACTTAAAAAAAAAAATTAATGCCATCTTTATTTATAAAGGAATTCTGGGAAAAACTCAAAACACTTTGCAGATTTTAATCTAATTAATCCTCACAATAACCCCAGGAGGGAGCTCTTACACAATGGCCTTCGTTGTTTAAAGCCACCAGTTGTTAGAGGCCACAGAAGAGTCACTTGTCTGCAGTTGCTTCTCTGTCTTGGTTTAATTCATAAACGTTATAGTGTTCTTTGAAATAAGTCTAGTATAAATATAAACTGAGTATTAGTGTATTAATCATCTCCCGATCAGTATGAGACAGACTAAACTCACCACTAAGAATTTCTTAGAAACTACAGACCAGCTTCAAGAAATACAAATGTTTGTTTGAGGGGAATTTAAAGTTATGAATGAACTCTCTATGATTAAAATATTTTTGCATATAAATCCACGTGAATTTACAGGGCTTCTGCTCTGAGCATAATGTTAGGTGCCCTGGACACAAAAACAACTTAGGATACAAATGAAGTAATAGTAACAGTAATGATGTAGAGATCTAACAAAGTCAGAATACGCCCTTAACAAACCAAGGACTGGAGTTTCACTCTCCTAGGAAGGAACAGATACCAGTGGAGGCTTCTTAACAATCAGCATTTGTCTGTACCATGTTTTGCATTTTGGTTCAGATGGCATGGCTTTTGAGAGCTGTAAAGTAGGTAAGGGAATGCTTTCACATGAAAAATCTCATTGGATTCTTACAGTGTTCCTACGAAATAGGTAGGACAAGTACTATTTTCCACTTTACAGGCAGAAAGTGGGTCCAGCAACAGTATGCTGCCAGGGATCGTTAGAGAAAGGATGGCAAAATTAGAAGTCAAAGGAACTTCTCTTGTCTGTGATGAAGGATTCCCAAAGCACATCCAAAGTCGGCCTTCCGCCCTCACCTCCAAGCTCCTTGAGCCCAGCTGCCACTTCCAGGCTCCAGGGCTGGTGTGCTTATGCCTTCAACCCGTCCCAGCACCTATTCCCTCTAGTTTTAGCCAGACATGATTAGAGAAATTCATAGGTACATTTACTTCAAAACTAAGGGAAGATAAAAACAAAGGTGTGAAAACAATGAACTTGTTTAGTGTAGGTTTTGGCTCACAGGTTGGTTTGCCTGGAGGGATACATGGACTTGGCCCTCTCCTTTATGTCCTCTCTGTCCAAGAAGGAAACTTGCCTGTCCTTGGGCAATTCTCTTAACTACTGTGTCCTTCTCCTCCCCCTGGAAGAGGGGTTAAATGGAATCTCTAGCTTCTCTGTTACCAGAGCAATCCACAAAAAGAAGAAATTATTAGACTCCCTGCAGTTGTGTATCACATCACCAACCTTTATCCATATGAAGCTGACAGCTTTCATCCCCTCCTGAAAAAGATAAGGGGTTACATTCCAAAAATACGCTTTGGGAATCTCCTACAATCACCTATTCCAATGGAGAACGGAGTTCTCAGGATGAAGAATATGCAACATTTGAGCCTGTCAATTAAGTGGCACCTTTTCCCATATTTTCATTAAAAAAAATTTTTTTTAAAGATTTTATCTATTTGAGAGGGAGAGAGAGAGAGAAGAGAGCAGAGCAGAGCAGGAAGGAGGGGCAGAGAGAGAAGCAGACTCCCCGCTGAGCTGGGAGCCCAACACAGAGCTTGATCCTGGGACTCCAGGATCATGACCTGAGCCTAAGGCAGATGCTTAACTGACCGAGCCACCCAGGCACCCCCCATATTTCCATTTTTGAAAACTTTTCCACTTTTCTCCACTTCCTTTCCAAGAAGGATTTCAGAGTGATGTTGAAGTCTGGAGGTGATGGCAAATCTTTTGTGTATGGAATAGGAATTTCTTCTAGCATACTTCAAGGAGTCTAAGTAGGTTTCTGTTGATCATTCCATTTGTATGTGGAAACAGACTGAGAGGATAATGTAGGCTAATGGTTGAGAGCATGAGTGGGGAGGAGAAGGAGAAGCAGGTTCTCTGGGATCATGACTTAAGCCAAAGGCAGATACTTACCCACTGAGCCACCCAGGTGTCCCTCTACTTAAAAAATATTAATAGTTGGCATTGCTGGAACACTTACTATGTGCTAGGAACGATATATGCTATTTCTAAAAAATATTTTATTTATTTATTTGTCAGAGAGAGAGTTAGAGTGTGAGCAAGCACAAGCAGGGGGAGCGGAAGGCAGAGGGAGAGGGAGAAGTAGGCTCCCCACGGAGCAGGGAGCCCAATTCAGGACTCGATGCAGGACCCAATCCCGGACTTGATCCCAGGACCCTGGGATCATGACCCGAGCTGAAGGCAGATGCTTAACTGACTGAGTCACCCAGGCATCCCTATATATGCTTTTTTACATGCTTTACATGTATGATTTCATAGAATCCTTACCATAGCCCTAGGAAGTGGGTACTCTCATCAAGCCCCTTTTATAGGTAAGAAAATTGAAATACAAATTGGTTAAATGGTTTGCCAGAGATTATAGGACTAAATGGTGAAACCAGGACACACACACACAGTCAGACTTCAAGACCCATGCTTTGAATCATTAATTTCCTCATAGTGATGCCCTAAGGAATGAGCTGATATAAATCAGGTCCCTGCAGAGGTGCTTGGCACATAAAAAAAGCCTCAAGTAAACGTTAGCTGTGGTATTATTTTCAGCATTGTCATTTGTTCCCAAAAATGTCTGGGTCAGAAAACAGGTTTTGACATGGGATATTGTGGGGCTATTCTAGTTGACTGCCAGAGGTTAAGTGTCTTGCAAATGTCAGACATCTACTATTACCTAAACAATTTGTGTATTATGAGTTACCTGGTTCAGAGACAGGACAAATGGTTAGCAACTTTATCTATTTGCCCATGCAGAAAAGTTCTCCATACTGGAAAGAACTATGAAGTCTCATAAAAGAATGGCATGCTGAGCAATAGCTGAATTGTAGGCAAGACCAGATTATAAATGATTATGTTTCAAAAGTTCATTTGTCTATTGTTATAAATTCTGAATACATAGAAATAAGGTTGCAAATGGTGGTTACATGCCAAGACTATTCACAGAAGTCTGTTCCGCCCATTTTAAAGTTCAAAGATAGAAATCATGCCACTAGCCCAAGGAAAGGCCTAGGAACAAGGGCCCATGTGATAAAATAAAAAGTGTCTTTCCTGGTACAGAGGCAAGTTGAGATTGAGTGTATTAGTTATCTATTGCTCTGTAACAAATTATCCCCAAACTTACCATAGTAAAACAATAAACATTATTATCTCACAGTCTCTGTGGGTCATCTGGGAGCAGCTTAGTTGGGTGATTCTGTTCAGGATCTCTCCTGGACAGTCAACATCTCCTGGGCTACAATCTGAAGGTTTAACTGGGGCTGGAGGACCTACTTCCAATACGGTTCATTCACATGGCTGTTGGAGGAGGTCTCCATTTCTCATCACCTGGGCTTTTCTTTGGGGCTGCTCCAGTTCCCTGTGACATGATAACTCTGGCTTCCTCAGCACAGCTGATCCAAGAGAGAACAAGCAGACAGCTGCAGTGCCTTTTATGACCTAGTCTTTTAAGTCATACATTGTCACTATTGTCATATTCTATTCATTGTAGGCCATATGGTATTCATTAAGAGAAGCTCAGACTCAATGGAAGGGAGATTAAGCTCTATTTCTGGATCGGACGAGTATCAGAATTTGTGGACATACATTAAAATCACTATCCAGTTTTTTGTTATCCTCCTATCACTCTGTTTAGATATCCAGCGATATAAAATAGTAAAAATAAATTGGGAGGCAGAACTGCAGCCCTTCCCAACAAAGTTTACCGTAAGTACCCAAAACAATCCATTTCTGCCTCAACTTTTCTTGAAAACGTCTATCCCCTTTCCTTGAAAGGAATCTTATTTGAACAGTTGATACCAAAGAAAGAGCAATCACATTCCTGACATACTTGCTTTATTCATGTGTATTTCTCATTAGCAGAATTTCAGCCAGTGTAACAAACTGAAATGAAAAACAAATAACCTACTCCTGAGTTGGATGGATGAAGATATTTGGGGTTAGGAAAACAAGGCTCAGCAAGCACTCTCCCTTCAACTGATAATGACCTGAGCTCTCTGGTTATTGAATATCCTAGGCAAGTCTGCCCTTCTCAGTCTTGGGAGCCATGGCATCTCTGATCTAGGTTTCCTAACCAGACTCCCATGGCCGCAGCTCTGTAGGAATACGGTGTGCATTCAAGAGTAAAGGATTGCTGCGGAGTCCAAAAGCAGTTGGTGCTCTGGCACCCCAGGGATGCAAGATTCTACAGTACCATCTCAATCTTCAGAGGAAAAGGATGCTCCATGTGACTTTTTATTGTATATTTTGTAACCTGAAACTTGGTAATCCATACAGACTACTGTCAAAATACAACATCCATTAACACAGGATAACTAGGAGTTTCACTACAATTCAACTCAAAGTGTTAGCTAGGGGCTTGCTCTGTGAGTTCCCCTGACAGTGTTGCTGTTTTAAATCTTAAAATCTGAGTCTTAAACCCTTTCGAGAATATGATATAAGCTAAGGGACTTGACTCAAGAAAATACATATAAGCCACAATATTTTGCACATGAGTTTAAGGCCTCTAGAAACCCCTAAAACCCATCCAAGGAAACTGGATTAAGAATCTCTTTAAGATTTCAAGGGAGAAAGGGAATGGGGAGGCTTATTGTCATTCCGTTTTACCATTACAACTTAGATCTAAATCAGAAACTACTATTCAGGGGCACCTGGGTGGCTCAGTGGGTTAAAGCCTCTGCCTTCGGCTCAGGTCATGGTCCCAGGGTCCCGGAATCGAGCCCCACATGGGCTCTCTGCTCAGCAAGGAGCCTGCTTCCCCTTCTCTCTCTGCCTGCCTCTCTACCTACTTGTGATCTCTCTCTCACTGTCAAATAAATAAATAAAATCTTTAAAAAAAAAAAAAGAAACTACTATTCAGAACTTAATTCTTTTAAATTTGTTGTTGTTAATAGAACCAAAGGCCAAAACGGAAACCCCTACTAGATTTTGTGCTTGGGTTTAGTCCATGTTATCAATGGAGGGAAAAGGAATATGGCAGGTAACACACACAGGACAACACATATCTGATGAAAAGCAATACTAAATACAAAGCAGGACTTAGAACTGCTGACGACCATAAGCCTTGCCCTCTCGAAGTTGACCTGACGGTGCAGCAAATTTTGCCAACTTGCCAGAGAAGCAGCATCTCGAGGACAGAAAGCCGCTTGGTTTCTCACTTGACAAGAAAGCGCTAAAATCGTTTTCTGCTGCGGATCCGCAACCGAGGTCCTGACCCAAGATTCCAGAGGCCCTCCTCGGGTGGAGCGAGCGAGCTCCAGCAGCAACACCCAGTCCCGGGCGGGCGGGACTGTTCGAATCTACCACTTGGTCCGCAGGCCCCGGCTCCATCCGCTCATGCCTCTCCGCCTGAGGAGGTGGCAGGGCTACGCCGGAGACCAGGGCATCCCTATAAGTGGACCTAGGGCAGAGGCAGGCGCGCGGGGCTCCGCAGCCGGGACCCTGGCGACGGCGGGGGCTGCGGCGCGCGCCCCTGCCCCGCCCCTCGCGGGAGCCGCAGCCCTGCGCATCGGGCCTGCGTGTGCTCCTGCCGACCCCTCCTTCGCGCTCCTAGCCTGCGGCCTCTCCCGCGCACGCGCGCGGCCTCGCGCAGGGCGGGGAGAGGCGGCGGCCCCCGGCGCCCGGCCCCGAACCTGTCAGACCCGGGGAGCCGGCCTGGAGCTGCGGGCGCGGCTGGCGCGAGGACGGCCCCGCTTCCCGCGCGGCCCCGGCTCCAGCTGCGCGAGTCCGCCCAGCCGAGCCGGCCGGGGGCGGGGAGATGAGCGGCGGCCCCGCGGCAGCGCCCCAGGTACACGCGCCGCCCCCTCGCGGAGCCCCGGCGCCTCCCGGCCGGCCTGGCTCCCCCGCCGCCCGGGGCTGCGGAACTTGTGGGCAGTGCTGGGGCGCCTTTAATTTATAACGTGTTTCGTTTTCCACAGGATGGGGAGGGACGCGCGGCAGTGCCATCGAGAACTGGCGCTCCGGTGAAGTAGGGGCCGCCGGAACCGCCGACCGGCCGCCTGCACCGAGCCGTTCCGTGCCGCGGCCGCCCAGCTTCTGCCATGGCCGGATCCGGCGCGTGGAAGCGCCTCAAATCTCTGCTAAGGAAGGATGATGCGCCGCTGTTTTTAAATGACACCAGCGCCTTTGACTTCTCGGACGAGGTGGGGGACGAGGGGCTTCCTCGGTTTAACAAACTTCGAGTTGTGGTGGCCGATGATGGTTCTGAAATCCCAGAAAGGCCTATTAACGGGGCGCACCCGGCCCTGCAGGCCGACGACGATTCCTTACTGGACCAGGACTTACCTTTGACCAACAGTCAGCTGAGTTTGAAGGTGGACCCCTGTGACAACTGCAGCAGACAGCGAGAGTTATTGAAGCAGAGAAAGGTGAAAACCAGATTGACCATTGCTGCCGTTCTTTACTTGCTTTTCATGATTGGAGAACTTGTAGGTGAGTTGTGTTGCCAACTCACTTTCCATTTACCTTGTCCCGAGGGTTGTTGTCACGCTTTAGTTACACATGATTTGAGGTTTAAACTATCTTTTCAGGAAGTTTGTTATTTATCAAGACATTGATCCCGTGATAGGAAGAGTCCACACGGTTCCAAAGTGCAGGTCAACCTACGTACGACAGAAACTTTCAGAGATAACTTGGACTTTTTCCTTTGGTTCTCCAAACACTGTGACACCTACTGTAAAGTTAAGGGCATTAGCTTCATTGTATATCATGTAACTTCCTCTTTAAAAAATTCTGATAAAACACCAGGTTAGTTATTGCATTGTTTAAAATAGTAAATGATCTAAACGTAGAATCATAAAATTTTACAGTATGAAATGACCTTACTGAACACCTGCTCTTCCTTCTTTTTCACACATAAGGAATCTGAGGGCCCAAAGAGTTAAATAAGTTGGGAGGACACTTAGCTGGTTAGTGGAAGAGCCACATCTACAGTCTCCGGCTCCTTATTTTTTCTCTACATTTGACTAAAGTCTCTTCATACTATTTCTTTTTGCATTTATATCCAAGAGATTTGCAAAATTAAATACTACTAACTGACCTTTAAAGTTTTTCATTATAATAAGAATCTGAAAGGAACCAGAGGGCTCCCCCAGGGTTCATGAACTTTTCACTTTTTAATTATTCAAGTAATACATTCTCACTATAAATACATTCTTAGAGATTAATTTCAGTCACATTAGTGTAACTGCCAGCTTCTCTTAGTAACAGTTTACAAAGTGACATTAAAGCAGGGAGATAATTCTGCCTTGTTGTTTCTTAATGATGAACCATTAGGAGAACAGAGGTGGCAATCCAGATTAAGATGCTGGCCAGAGGTTATATGTAGGAAAATTATATACATTTCCTACCTCATTTTATACCTCTCCTCCCCAGTGCACACTTCCACCATGCTGGCCTTCTTTCTCCCTATAACTCACAAAGCTCTTTCCAGTCCATGAGGCCTTCAAACTGGCTGGTCCTTCTACCTCTGTGGCTTTCAAACTTTCTTGACCTCATTATAGTAAAAACTACACTTAACATTGTGACCCAGGTAGGCATGCATACATACATATGTATGGATGGATGTACACATACATATATGTGTAAATATATGTATAACTGAAACAGAAGTCTGATTTCTTGTGATGCATTCTAGTATTTTTTCGGTATGGCCCCACCCACTTAATTGATTTCGTGTTCCACAAACAGATCAGGGCCTGCAGTTTGAAAAACTGCTTAACCTGGAGTCCCTTTTTCCAAATCTTCTCTTGGCTGGTTTCTTGACATTCATATCTTACCCCAAAAGATACCTCTGAGAGACCTTTTCTGATGGACTGAAGTAAATATGTCATCTCCCCTATTCTCTTTTCAACTTTAAAAGCCCTCAGCATCTTGAGATTATCTTGTTTGTATATTCACTTGTTTGATATCTGTCTTCTTCCACTGAAATATAAGCTGAATTCCCAGGTACAGAATAGACGTTCAATAAACTTTTGTTGAACTAATTTTTTTTGTGATAGAGAATTATAAATGCTTAAGCTGTAAAGAAAGTAAAAGGCAGGCGTGAAGTTGTGGCCAGGGAAGGCATGGCCTCTACAGACTAAGATTCAATGACTTGCCCAAATTCACACAGCTAGAATATTGAGTCAGTCAGACTTAGTGATTCTTTTTTTTTTTTTAAGATTTATTTATTTATTTAAGAGAAAGAGAGCACGTGTACACACACAAAGTAGGGGGGAGCAGAGGGAGAGGAAGAGAAGCAGACTCCCCGCTGAGCAGGGAGCCCTACCCTTGGCATCTCCATCCCAGGACCCTGGGATCATGACCTGAGCTGAAGGCAGACGCTTAACTGACTGAGCCACCCAGGCGCCCCAGATCTAGTAATTCTTGAAGTTAATATTTTGTATTTGAAGTTAAAATCATATTAATCACAATTTTCCCCCTTAAAATTTAGTTTATTTTACCTAAGAAAAAATTATTAAGATAAAGTTGTCCTGACGTTCCATTTTTGAAATCTCTTATTTGGTAAATGTGGTTTTGTGAAAGCCACAATAAGTATTTTATTTAAAATACTGATTTTATTTTCAAAGATAAAAATCTTTTGTTAAATAATACAGAAATGCTAATAGGGGGTGCCTGGGTGGCTCAGTTGTTAAGCATCTGCCTTCAACTCAGGTCATGACCCCAGGGTCCTGGGATCCAGGGGCACTGGGCTCCCTGCTCAGCGGGAGGTCTGCTTCTCCCTCTCCCTCTCCCGCTCCTGCTCCCGCTCCCGCTCCCCCTGCTTGTGTTCCTGCTCTCGCTGTCTCTCTCTGTCAAATAAATAAATAAAATCTTAAAAAAAAAAAAAAAGAAATGCTAATAGGATAAGCATTAACAAATAATCAGAATATTACATAGAATTAAATTGTATATAGTAGAGCATATATTAAAGTGTATCAAAAGCACTTAGAAATAAGGCATCTTATGTAGAAAGTATGGAGTAATTGTAAAAATGAACTAATTTAAAGATCTGAAAGGTAAGACTTGATTTTGAATCTTGGCTTTGCCACTTACTTGTTTTGAGACTTTAGACAGGTCCACTCTTTTCTTCCTTTCATTCAGCAAGTATTTTTTGAGTACTTGCTCTATGCAAGGCACTATATTAAGTATTCTGGCTATATAATTGCAGACAAAACTATTATGAAATCTACTGTCTGAAGCACTTAGTCTAATGGAGGGCACAGATGTTAAACAAATACACAAATAAATTTAAAATCCATATGGCCTTAAGTGTTATGAAGCTAAAGAACAAGGTACGTTAAGACATAGTAACCAGCGGGACATAGTTTATGTATGAGCCAGGTGCAGTTAAACCAAAAAAAAGTAAGAGATACAAGCAAAGGAGTGGAGGAGTTTTCCAAATGAAGAGAACAGCATGTACGGAGGTCCTAAAAACCTTCAGTTCTTTAAAAGGACCTAAAAAGAAGGCAAGTTTCACTGGAATATAATAAGAGGGAAAGAGCCCAGACCACCAGATCAGGCCGGTTCTGATAGACCATATTATGAGTATAGTTTTTAATTCTAAGAACAATGAAAAGCCAATGAAGGCTTTTAAGTGGAGAATGATATGGGATTTCCCTTTTTAAAAGATTATTCTGGCCCTTCTGTGGAGATGGATTGGAGGGTACAGGAATAGAAGCAAGTAAACTATTGCAGAGGTCCAGACAAGAAATCATGGCTTGGACTGGTGTGGATGGAGAAAAATGTACTGAGAAATATTCTAGAGGTAACGTTAACAAAATTGACTAATGGTTTAGATGTGGGGGTTGATTCTGAAGTTTCTCACCTAAGCAACTGAGTGTATGGAAATGTATATCATTTATTAGGCAGGGAGAAAATACAAAGCAGGATTTAGGCATGGGCTCAAGGGTTGTTTTCGACATGTTCATTATTGCATGTATGTAAAATAGCCAGTAAAGATGTCTAGTGAGCTGTTAGATATGAGTCTATAGTTCAAAAGAGAGGTCAAGTTAAGAGATAGTGTAAAAAAAAAAAAAAAAAGAGATAAAGTGTGTAGTGCTATCAGAATGGAAAAAAACACCTACAGAGTCTGTTTTGAGGAACTTCAACTTTAGAAGTCAGGCAAAAGACAAACAGGTGTTCCAGAATCTAAGAAATTAGAGTATTTCCAAGTGGAAATAAAGAAGTTAAAGCTGCTGAGATGTCTAGTGAGATGAGAACTACACTGTCCTTTGGATTTAGTAATAGTTATTGATTAACAACTGCATTTTTATTGGGAGTGAAGAAGCTTGAAGAATGAATGCAAACAGACTTCCTGATAAAGATGGCAAATGAACTCATACATCTAAATGTACTTTCTCCTGAAGCCTCTCAAACTACAATAAAGGAATTTTTAAATGTATATATATGTATATAGCCATATATCCATCCACATGTGTGTCTGTGTAAATGTCTATGTGTGTCCACAAAGATGGGGCAAACTGGAGAGGAGATAATAACATAAATTTGAGAAACTAGAAAGGAGATAGATAAAAGAAATAACTGACTTAAGAGACCCAAGAAAGCCCCCTCCTAAGCAAGTAGTTGGGGAATGCCAAGAATCAACCCAGTTTACACTAATTCATCAGAAACACCTAGAGAATTTATTAAAACACAAATTGCTGGGTAAGAGCTTCTAATGAAGTAGGTCTGGGACAGCGCCTGAGGATTTGCATTTCTAAGTTCACAGGAGGTGCTGATACTAGGGACCATACTGAGAACTACTGCACTTCAGAATCCTAAGTAGGCCCAGAATTGTTAGCACTTGGTACCCCTAGAAGTTTGGTAAAGAGGAAGACTAAAATAAGGAAACTAGTTAAACAGATATAATTATTATATAGTTCGTATCCACAGAAATGAGATATGTATCTACAAGAATAGGCTGTTTTAAAAAAGAAATTCAAGGTAAAGAGCTTATGAATAAAAACAAAAAAATTTTGAACTCCATAAAAAAAGTTACAAGATGAACTAAGGTAATCTCTCAGAGTAGAGCAAAACGATAGAAATAGATAATAAGAGAAAAAAACATAAAATTAGCATATCAATCCAAACTCCAAATAATAGGAACTTGGGGAATAGAGAAAACAGAAGAAAAGAAATTGTCAACAATATAGTTTAAGAAATTTCCCCAGAACTGAAGGGTGTACCTTTCCAGATAAAAAGAGTCAACAAAAACCCAGCAAATTGGACGAAAATAAAGCCATACCAAGGTACATCATTGTGAAATTTCAGACTACAGGGAGCACATTGTTCTCTATTGCTTCAGGCAGCTGCAGTGTTAAACAATTCCCTCTGATTGTTTTTTGACAAACATTCCTTAGGGTTTGCCTAAGGCAGATCCCCAAGTCAAGTAAAAACAGCCTTGCTAGGATGTTTTCCAGGGAACTACCAGGCAGATCAAATAATGATAGTTCTTTGGAAATGGGGCTTGTAAGGAGCTCTAACCGCATTTTATCCCTTGCAGTGGCTGCCAGGCTGGTTTTCACTATGGTTGCTGCTTGTTGGTTTTCCGGGCAACCACAGGGCGGGAGAGAGGGAGATGGGTCCAAGGCTACAGAATGTTCATTGTTCTAACGAAGATTCAGTTGTTTTCCTTGAGTGAATACTACCTGTATCAGCCTCTGGTTAATTTCCAGAGTTCTAAAAAAGTTGATTTGGACCATTTCTCCCAGGTTCTCATTACCTTCATAGAGGAGATGATTTTCAGAGGTCCTTACTCTGTTATTTTTCACTGATGATTATCAACACATGGCTCTTTAAATTTAGGTTAACTAAAATTAAATAAATCCCTCAGTTGCCTTATCCATATTTCAAATGCTGAAAAGCTACATGTGACTAGTGGCTCCTCTACTGGACAGCACAGATAGAACATTTCCATCATCTCAGAAACTTACTGGACAGTACAGCTTTAAGGTATTATCTTTATTTTATAGATAAGGAAACTGAGGCTCAAAAGTATTAAGTAACTTCCTGAGAGAGTCTCGAAGAGTCCAAAACCCCATGTTATTAGCCACCAACTTATATTTTTCTCATTGATTTCCAGCTCTTCATTTTGAACTCATGTACATTTAAAAAATTTCTTCAGTTTAATTTTGTGGTCAAAACCTCACAAGTATCTACCTTCAGCTTTCTCGTAATATTTAGATATTGTGGTTATTAATTTCACTAATAGTAGGATTAGTAGGTTGAGTAAAAGCTGCAGTGCTAAAACAAAATTTCTATTGTTAGATACGGCCCAGTTTAGTGGTTCTTAATTTTTTTTAAAGATTTTATTTGAGCGAGAGAGAGAGATGAGTTCAAGCAAGGGAAGCAGCAGAGGGCGAGGGAGAAGCAGACCGACATGAGGCTCGATCCCAAGACCCTGAGATCATGACCTGAGTCGAAGGCAGATGGTTAATCAACTGAGCCACCCAGGCACCCCAATTCTTAATTTTTTTAAGGTCATTGACTCTCAGAGAATCTGTTTATAGAAATGGATATTTTCACCACAAAATATGCACATATTTAATGTTTGGCATAAAATTTCAGGATATCTTGATTTAATTGTAATAGGATAAAGATTTAGCTAAAAGTTGGTGTTTTGTAGGATGTTACATATTTTTGGTTTGCTTTTTATTATTTTAAACATTACTCTAATTCTAATTATTCTATTCATTATTTTAACTTACTCCTTTTTCCCTCTCACCTTTACCCCAAGGTGGATACATTGCAAACAGCCTAGCAATCATGACAGATGCGCTTCATATGTTAACTGACCTAAGCGCTATCATACTGACCCTGCTCGCTTTGTGGCTATCTTCAAAATCACCAACCAAAAGATTCACCTTTGGATTCCATCGCTTAGGTAGGTAATTGGGAGTTTCTTTCGGTTTATGAAATTTCATAGTAAAACCACAGTGAACTGTAACTAGTCTCTGAGTAACTGAAATCTTTCTGGTGATAACCTATTTGAATAAAGCAGATGAAAATAGATGAACAAGATTTATTCAGATACATATATTCCAGGGTACATTCAGCCTAGTCAGCTAAACAGTTTACACATATCCAATTACATGGTAATCACTAAATGTTGTTCCCTATTTCCTGAAGATGTTATCAGGAAAAAGTTTACCTTTAGTTTATTCAACCAGGCAAAACCACATGGGTTTATGCTAATGTGTATTAGCTTCTTTCTCACACTTCAGGTATTCCAACCAAAGCTACTTAGCCCAGATCTTAAGGAGTACTATAATATGTTTCACATATACTGTGTGGCTGACCTTCATTGCTGCCATTGTTACCATCATAATTCTGTAAATGCTGATAAAGATTCTTTGCTTGACCAAAGTTTAGTCAGGAAACTAAACCTTCTCCCAAGCCCATCTGTGCATTTCCTTATATAATCCTGTTTTAGCAAGAACCCTGCTAAGTCAGTTGAACAGAACCCCCACTCTCAGTATCTGATGGGTTATCCCACAGGTGATGTCTCATTGCACTGGCCTGGCTCTAGTGAAAATTCTCTTAGGTCAGTTCAGCCAGAATCCCCCTCAACGCTGATGTTTCCTCTTAGTAATTTTCCATCCACCGACCCCCACACTGCTTCTGGGCTGTAAATTCCCACTTGCCCATATAGTATTCAGAACTGAACCCAATCTCTCCCCACCCACTGCAGAATTCTATTGCACTGGTCCTGTACCTTTCTTGGTAGCTTCCCCTCTTGAATAAAGTCTTCTTTACCATGTGTTGACAAGTGTCATTAATTTTTTTTCTTTAACAATGTACACATGTTTTTATTTTCCTATTTTGAACAAATATTAATATTTGAGAGGTTAAAATTGAACAGTTACCCACACAACTCTTTCTGTGTTACTGTGTTTTTAGATTTTTTTTTACTTATTTTAAAAATATGTATGAAACAATTACTTGAACTAGTATGTGAAATGCCATATGTCCAGATGTCATTTGCTTAGAATCCAGAAGTTGACATTTAGGTAGCTTTAGCAAAACCTGTCTTAAAGAACCAGAATTAACAACTTGCAGTTTAATTTTGTGGAGACACTGACCTTCTTGGCTAATATATGAGTCAGTTCCTCCCCTTCTTGGTTACTTTTTAGCCTCATCTTAACTCAGCATCTGGGTCTTCTAAAATTTAGTCACTGGGCCTTCTATGTAAAACTCCATTGTACCTGAAAGGCTATATCCCAAGTAGCTATGCAGATCATCAGATTGGGGCATTCTCCGGCACCCCTACCCCTCAGCACTCTCCGCTGCTTGCTGTACCAGAGAGCTAATGCCCTGAGGTGTGTCTGTGATTTTTTTTCCCACTGCACAGTGCACCCACTGCTTACCAACATATTATACAGTCATTTCTTACCCGATTGCCTTGGGCTTTTTAAACAACTTTAAGATTACTTCAAACTTTAATTTCTTGTGATTTAAACACCTTCAATTTAAGATCTAACACTCAAACATAGCATCAAGGAATGGGGGTTTTTACCTTCCACCACTGTTTGAAAGAGTGCATTTCATTTTATCCTGCAGCTCTTGATCTTTTAGGTTATAGACCCCCTGGACCACTAATGAAAGTAGGGGAATTCTCCCCCCCCCCGAAACATTCAATAACAGAACATAGAAAGCCCTACATATAATAAGAACCCATAATCATGAAAATTCTATTAGATATCAAAGAAATACTTTATCTAGTCACTTTGTTTTTTCATAGACAACAAGTACTGTGAAAAGATGAGAGAAAATAGAACTGACTGTTCCTGTTTATCTCTGCAAATTTCTGTAGAAAGTCAAATATTCCTTTTTCCTTAAAAGTACAAAGTGTACAATTATGGATTAGATACCAGCATTTGACTCATCTCTTCTGAGAGTTCATTCAAATAAAAACAGAGAGAAGCAAGAGAGAAGCAAGTCACCAATAAACAACTTTCTGGAAGTTGGTAGATGGGAGGGGGTCAAAGGAAGAAACAAGCCAGGAAGTGCAGCCCAGTGCACACTGAGCCAGGAGCTACAGCAGCCCCACACTTCTCCAAAGACGACTCAGGGACAGAGATTAGCAGTAGCGAGAATTGGAGCCAAAAACAAGGACAATTAATTGAATAACCATAAATGGGAAACTGCTCACACTCGTCCACTCTGTCCCTACCTTCCTATCCCTACTCAGGTAGCCTGCATTTTCCCCCATGCAAAATAACAGATAGTTCTTGAAAGATCTTGAACAAAATGTCTGGGGACAGCTAAGGCTTGTAGTGTGGAAGCTGATGCTCCAAAATAAGTCTTTATACTAGAATTCAGGGTTTTGCAACTGTAATGTGTTGTTCCCCTCCTACTGACCCCCAAATAATACATTTGTTCTAGTCTGCCCTGCCTTGCACCTCTTATTAGTAATCATTTTAATTAGTTTATGGCTTATCCTTCCAGCATTTCCTTTTTGCAAAGAACTGTTTCCCTGTCCTTCTGCTCTAAATGTGAATGGACAACCAACGACCTTTTAGCAATAAGAAAAACAGAAAAATTAGTCCTAGAGGAAAGACAGGTGACTTTAGAAGCAGAAGCAAATGTTTTAAATCATCTTATTAATATACTCAGAATAATAAGACAGTAAAACATTTTGAAAAAGCATATAAGAAAAAGGTCTTTGAAATGTTACTGCTAGGCCAGAAAGGACTGGCATGACATATTCAGAGCACTGAATGAGAAAAATATGCAGCCAAGAATATTATATCCAGCTAGGCTCTCATTGAAAATAGATGGAGAGATAAAAAGCTTCCAGGACAAACAAAAACTAAAAGAATTTGCAAACACCAAACCAGCCTTACAGGAAATATTGAAAGGGGTCCTCTAAGCAAAGAGAGAGCCTAAAAGGAACGTAGACCAGAAAGGAACAGAGACAATATACAGTAACAGTCACCTTACAGGCAATACAATGGCACTAAAT
>CM052896.1:49598948-49689782 GCA_028534135.1 Potos flavus
TTTATGAGGCCAGCATTACCTTAATTCCAAAACCAGACAAAGACCCCATCAAAAAGGAGAATTACAGACCAATGTCCTTGATGAACACGGATGTAAAAATTCTTACCAAAATACTAGCCAATAGGATCCAACAGTACATTAAAAGAAATGTTACTGCTAAAATTTTTAAAAATTTCAATACACAGATTAGAAAATATAATTGAAGTCTTAGGATATATAGAACAGAAAGATAAAAATAGGAGGAAAAAGTTTAAAACTTTCATAAAAAAACAATTTAGGAGGTCCAAAGATTGTGCTTATTAAGAACCTCAGAAAAAGGTTAAAAAATAAAAGGGAGTGACTGCGTATAGGCTTCCTTTTGGCGTGATGAGCATGTTCTGGAATTAGAGGTGATTGTGGCGCAACCTTGTGCGCACACTGAAACCCACTGACCGGTGGTGCACTTCAAAACTGTTAAACTGATGAATTTTATGTAGGTGAATTTTATCTAAATTTTTAAAAAGTTATCTAAAAAAGGAAGAGAGTTACTAAGATACAGGTAGGTGAGTATTTCCCAAAGCTAGGGAGGGACTCAAACCTTTACACTTAGAAGGGCCTTATGGGATCTACATTTTCTTCTTTGTATTGCAAAATTTTATGAGGATATATGCAGATACAGAACTTATTTCACTTATTCTGCTCTTTGGGGAGGATTAGAAAGACAGCAAGGATATTTAGAATCAAATAAAGCTATAAACCACAGCAATGGCTGTCTTGTGTTCCACAGAATATACTGCTCCATGAGTATTCTCTTCAAGCTCTATGAACCTCTAATACCAAGACTTGGGGATCCAGATCCTAAAAAACACTGCAGAGAGAATCCCCCTAAGAAACTTCTGTTGTGTTACTGTTGTTGAATTTTGTTTTGACATTGTGGGTTGTGGGGAGAGGT
This sequence comes from Potos flavus, assembly GCA_028534135.1. Lineage (NCBI taxonomy): Eukaryota > Metazoa > Chordata > Mammalia > Carnivora > Procyonidae > Potos > Potos flavus. The sequence continues at coordinate 49,599,880 of CM052896.1, forward strand.
TAGGACAGGAGTTGATTTTTTTCTTTGTTGACCTGTTTTGTAAATATGTAAAACTTATGTTGCAAAAATCAAAAATGAGTTTTTAAAAAAAAGGATTTCTCAGAGAAGCCTTATTTTCATTCCGTCCCCTCCAGCCCATCCTCTAACCCCATTCCTTATTAGTAACGATTTTTAATTTGTTTCTGGCCTATCCTTCCAGCATTTCCTTTTGAAAGTATAAGTGAATACATATATATACCTTACTACCTTACCTTATGTGTTTCTCACACATGTTCATATCCCGTTCCCTGCCACCCTGTCTTATGCAAAAGGCAGCATACTGTATACCCAGTTCTTGACCTGGAAGTGTGTGTCTGTGGATGATACTAGTGGTACCATTCCTTAAATTTATTTCCTTTTTGTTTGCTTCTAACAGTTTATACATGCCTAATAGCATTTATCACATTTTTATAGCTATTTTTATGAAATTTTATCTTGTTCTATACCATGAATGAAGTAGGGATAGAAACAGATAATATTAAATAAACTCTTTGTGTCTGGCAGTAGTAAGTGCACCATACGAGATTATTAGCTGAATTGTTGCTTATTCAGGTTGAGTAAATAAGGACATGAGAACTGTGAAATATATCATTTAATATAGCTCATGAACCTCCAATCACTTGTGTCTGGGGTAAATTAAACCAGTTTCCAAACTAGGAATAGGGATATTTTTGAAATTTGGGGACTGAAATATCTGGAACTTGAAAACATTGATCTGTAATTCTGAAACTGTGATCATACTCACAAACTACACTATAAAAGGTTATTTGATTCATAACATAACAGTGTAGTACAGCCAGACTTCTTGGTCCCTCCGACTAAGTAAGAAATTAGTCAGAAGAGTGTTTCCCCCAGACGTCAGTCAGGAGCAGTCCTATTTGTTTGGTACTTTCCACTTTTAGAGTTTTGTGAATAAGTTGTCTTTGGTTCAATCTGAGATCTGCAATTTTACTAGCTATATGACCTTTTAGAGATGACTTAATCTAAGTACAAGGTTTTGGGGTTGTTGTTTTTCTTAAATACGAATGATAATACTTGCATTGCAGAATTATAAAGAATACGTAAGGTGGTAAGGTCTAAGTACCTGATCTGGTAGACCCGGCCCAGAGTGAATTCCCAATAAAAGTTCCAATCTTCTTTTCCTTCCCTCTTCTGCCTGCCAGTGTATCATTCTGCCCACACATTTCATATCTCTCAGATGTTCCACACCTCAAAATTACGTGTCTTCCCTCCCTGCTAATCGGAATTCTTCTCTGAGCATAACTGTCTCAGCTAGGTAGTGGGAGAAAAGTAAGGTGATTCACCCTGATGATTAAGCAGCAGTTTTTAGAGCTGTGCTTTTTAACTCAGGTCTTTGGTAATATATTTTTTTAAAGATGTATTTATTTATTCCAGAGAGAGAAAGGGGGGAGGGGCAGAAGGAGAGGGAATCTCAAGCAGACTCCCCACTGAGTGTGGAGCCCCACAAGGGGCTCAATCTCTCCACCTGAGCCAAAATCCAGAGCTGGACACTTAAGCTACTGAGCCACCCAGGTGCCCCTTTGATAACTTTTTTGGCAATGTGACTAAATTTATTTTAGCACAAATCATTTAGTGAAGGTGAGAGAAAGGTGGTTTTAGATTTGAGGTGAGGACCAAATAGCTGTCCCAGGAATCTGTTTCATTCTGGTGGTACATTCCTTTCCTTCATGTGAACTTACAGATTGTGTAAAGTCATTCAGGTTTTTATTTTCTTTTCTTTATTACTTTACAGTGAGCTACAGCGGCAGTTCTTTTGTGAGAAAAGGGAGAGCAGGCTAGGAACCATATATGAGCTATTTTTAAATGCCTGGATTTATTTGACTGTGGGTCACAGTCTTATCCTGGAAGTTAATAAAACTTAGAACTTAATGAAACACACTGTAGCAGAAATCCCACAGATCCTTAGGAGGAACAGCACTATCTCCCAGACAAAGGGGGATTGTTATTCTAAAGAGGACAGTGCTATCCCCTTGCTTCCTACTTTTATCCTTCTCTGTAGATTATGAGCTTAATTGACTTTTTTAAATAAGGCTTTTCTTCCAGTTCTTGGGCTGAAGCAGCGGCAAGGATTAGATAAAGACAGAGATGTAAAAGGACTTAGAGTTGTTTGTATTTGAAATAAAAAAGCAGGATTTATATTTGGTAATGCAAATCATCAGCCTAGGTTAGCCAAGTGACAGTGCAGGAATCTTTTGTAGCAGAGTGTAGTTCCACTCAGCAAAGACCTTGGCAGACGTGGCTAGATGATGGTTCTACTCCTATAGGTATATGGTTATAAAGCTAATTCTGTGTCATTTGCTATTTCATTCCCTGTTGCTAAAGGAGCAGAAAGTATTCAGCTAAAACATCTCTTTTCCCCATACATGCAGCCAAAAAAACAAAATCTCTTCTTCCTGGTTAGTGATTCATTTTAAAAATGTCCTCCCACCGCTGACAAGGTTTATGCCGATTAATGATTCACATCTTAGTGAGAATTCATATCACCTGAACATATGGAAAAGAATAGTACCTCCTAGAAATTGGAGTTTTTGCTGAGGCAGAAGGAAGACATCAGTGAGGTGGTCCACGTTGGATAGTCAAGAGTCAATTTGAGAGTGCTGGGCACCTTGGGTATGAGGAAGAGGGAGTGGTGAGAAGGCATTACGGGGGGGCCTGGGTGGTTCAGGCGTTTTAAGCGTCTGCCTTCGGCTCGGGTCATGATCCCAGGGTCCTGGAACCAAGCCCCTCGTCGGGCTCCCTGCTCAGCGGGAAGCCTGTTTCTCCCTCTCCCACTCCCCCTGCTTATGTTCTCTCTCTCGCTGAGTCCCTCTCTGTCAGATAAATAAATAGAATCTTTAAAAAAAAATTTTAAAAATAAAAAGAAGATTATTTAGAATAGGAACTGAAAGGACTAAGACTGCTTTGCAGTTTAGCCTGGTATTCCGGTGGCAACAGTAGGCCACTGAAAAGTGCTGTGTGATGTCTTTAGCCTGAGTGCAGTTAGGGTTGTCTGTGGCTGAGTTGAAATACAAATACGAATTTGGAAATCCTAGGCAAATCCAGCACAGCCCACTGACTTTTCTTCTCTTTCCTTCCTATCTTTTACTGGAAGTAGGTAGAAAAGAGAAATAACATAAAAGGAAGTACAGGAGAGAATATGTCTCCACTCTCCTTCCCTATTCATTTTTTTAAACCTCTGAAACCTGTCTTTAGATGTTTGCTGTAGTTTTTTGAGGCAACAGAAAGACAAACATTACGGAATTTAAAGGAAATATACTCATTATTGGCATCATAGCATTAGCAAAGTTAACAGTTATGATAGGCCAGTACATTTAGGCAGCACTCATGAAAAAAATGTGCTTGGGTTGAGTGTGGTTTACATAATTGAAGCAAACTGATACTCATTCACTGAATAGGTGCTCAATAGTTACCTGTTGATTAAAGGAGTAATAGTATAGGTTGGGGAGATAGGCAGTAAATATGTACACAAACACAACATAATTATAAATTATAGTAAATGCTAGGAAGTAAAGAATAAGGTACTACACTAGAGAGTAACATGAGGACAGAGAAGGACTCGGTGTTTTTCATATGAACCTTGAAAACCTCTAGTTTTGGAAATTTATAGATGTGTTAAAATATGCAATAAACAGGGGCGTGTGGGTGGCTCAGTGGGTTAAAGCCTCTGCCTTCGGCTCAGGTCATGATCTCAGGGTCCTGGAATCGAGCCCCAAATCGGGCTCTCTGCTTGGCAGGGAGCCTGCTTCCCCCTCTCTCTCTGCCTGTTTGTGATCTCTCTCTCTCTGTCAAATAAATAAATAAAATCTTTAAAAAAAATATATGCAATAAACATTTTTCACATTTTCTAGGACTATCAAAACTTGACAATAATCTGTGTTTTCTCCCATTTGACTTTTTTTCTTACCATTTATAAGCCATTCAAACCAAAACTGCCTATTCTCTGTATGTGAAATTCAGGGTATATTTTGGTCTTAATAGATCATTGACCGTAAAGATGTGTTTATATTTCAGCTGAATGAAAAGACCTAAGTGATGTTACAATAAAAAACACATATTCACTCATCTTACTCCCTCCTCCAGTGCTCCAGTTCAGTCAGATGGAGTGATTTAATTATTTGTGTGTAAAGTAGCAAAATATGTTGGAAATACTATAATAATAGATTTTCTAGAATTTCCATAAAAATCTCTTTTTCATTTATGATAAATTTACATTTAGTCAAGTTTACCTAAAGTTACTGTGGTAATAACATTCATGGAAATCTAGGGTTTCAGTTGTGAAAGTGCTGGGTCTCCTTTCAAGATGAAAAATCCGTATGTCATGTTCTCCTTTGTGTTGAAAACTTTTTTGTATGTTATGTGACCAGAGACTAACCCAGAGCAAGAATGAGAAGACTAAAGCAAGTTATAATTTGGCTGTTGATAGAAAGCTTCCCTCTCTTTTAAATGTTGGGAGGAAAAAACCTTGCCTGTGTTTATCTACATTCCGTCATGTTAAAAAATACTTTGAAAGGGGTGCCTGGGTGCTCAGTTGGTTATATGTGACTCTTGATCTTCGGCTCAGGTCACGATCTCAGGGTTGTGAGATCAAGCCCCATATCGGGCTCTGCACTGGATGTGGATTCTGCTTAAGATTCTCTCTCTCTGTCCCTCCCCGCACCACACCCCCTTTCCTTCCTCTCTTAAAACAAAACAAAAAAAACCTATGAAAAAAATTGTAAATGCTAATTCATCCTATTCATGATATTTCACCAGTTTAATTTATTCACAGTGAAAGAGCTTTTATCAAAATAAATGATCATATTACTACTACTAGGATTTTTAGCTATATAGTATTATCTGTGCCTTATACTTCTCAGTTATAAATCTCAGCCCTAAAAATCTACTTAAAATTTTTTCTCTTTTTGCATTTATCAGTATTCTGTCTGAGACATTTTGACAGGTGAGAGAATAAAAAATAACAGCTGAATGTCTGCTTTTCACCAAGGGGATGAGACACGAGTCACATTCCTTATTAACTGCTGGAAAAGGGATATCATTGATATCAGCATCCTAATATGTCATTTTGGCAATTTCTAGGAATCAGCTGAATTCTATTACTCTTAACTGTGGGTAGATATTGGGATCCCTTTTATGCTACTCACATGGGTGAAAACTAGTGTGGAAAACTGAGTGTTCATCTGCAGGCTGCAGGTGTCTAGTGGGCCTTCTAAGTGTGGGAATCCTCCCTGCCGAGGATCTCCGTTCATGCTTTAGTTTGACTTTCATTTTACTTCATTTTGAAATAAGATAAATTTTATTTCATTGGTTTTTCCCTTATATAAAAGTTCACAAAAAGGTGATTTTACGTGTTTAGGAAAATTATCACTAGGATATGGAGTTGCCAGATTTAGTGTGTGACCTGGGAGGGCATACACACATTTTTGCAGGACTCCCAATATGTCTGAAATATTGCATGGGACATACTTATACTAAAAAATTATTTACCTGAAATGCAAATTTAACTAGCTCTCCAGTATTTTATCTGGCATACCTACTAGTGTAACTTATAATTTCTCATCCAAACCAGCACACTTTTGAGAGTGAAGTAGGGCTGTTTTAATAATTATGCCAGGACAATGGACATAAATTGGGACTATCCCAGGAAAACTAAAGTATCATCAACCTAATTATAGGGAGTTTTGAAAGAATTTTTAATTATTGATTTTAGACTTTCATAAGCAACCACAACTTAATGACATAAAGTTAATGGCATAAACTTATATAGCCATGAATTTTTATAAGTAAAGAGTATTGCTTTATAATTTTATATTAACAATTTGATTAAGTCATCTTAAAAACTATCTGGCTTAATTGGTAGCTCAACCTTGACACATGATTAAAATTCTCTTTTCTGGGAGGGTGGGGGGAAGAGTTTGAGAAAAAGAATTGGTATTTTTTTAAGTAAATTCTACCCCCAACGTAAGGCTTTAACTCACAACCTCCAGATCAAGAGTTGCATGCTAGCCAGCCAGGCACTCCAGAATTGGTATTTATTAAATACCAATTTTAAAGAGAAAGTTCTCTTACTTTGTGAGTAAAATGAAACTACCACTAGTACATGAACTTCACAGTTTAAAAATATTTTATTTTTTTTAATGCGTGTACTTTACCATCAGCAGTTATAACTTAAGAGAAGAAATTCCATGCATTTTACGTCTTGTATTTGGCTTAATTCTTCTCTTCTAACCAATTTGCTTATTGTTTTGGGGGATTTAGTAAATAACCTGTTATTCACATTTAGCTTACCCTTCTTAATTGTATAGCCTTTATCATCTCCCCTTGCTCAACCTAACTAACCTCATTCAGCAAATCCATCCATCAATTATTTGCTACACGACAACCACTCTGCTGAATGTCACAGTAAATGTGACGTGGAATGGAACTGGCCCTGTGCTCAAGCTGCTGAGAGTCTGCACTTGATGTGGCAGTCTTTCCACAGCTTTGTGTATTTCAGTGTCCTTCTCGGTCTACAACTGTATGCGTCTTTTGAAGTGGGACGATTAGTATGTCAGAAATAGGTGTACCATGGTTTTGAATAGGAACTGAATGTTGTCTTATTCCAACATTTGTCCTGCTAATGCACAGGATTTTATTGGAGTTTTAGCTACACTAGCGAGATGTGTTCAGGAAACAGCTAATAACTGCTAGATAATTTTTCTGTGTTGTAATTTATGCATCAGAATAAAAATATATCAAAGCCCAATATATTTGAACTACCTGGAACCTTTGAGCAAAGACTTGACTCAGGTAACAGTTTCCCAGATTGTTTTACCTTTAACAAGATTACTGTCTGGTTTCTCTAAAGGAAAAATTTTCTTTAAAAGTATTTTCTTGCTTTTATTATTTTGAGTGTCAGTAGTTGTTTTTTATTATAATGTTAATTATTTAAAAATGTAAGGATTTTCCATTGCCCTATTGTGTTATCTTGAAAAGATATAAGATTATCTCTACTATATACGTACATGGTAAAAGTTTATATAATATAAAAGCATATATAGTGCAGTCGTCCCTGTCTCCCAGCCAGCCATTTTCTTCATAACCAGTTTTTTATCAGTATTTTGTATATCCTTTCAGAGATTGCATGTACAAATATTATATATATATTCTTTTTTCTTTTCATAAATAGTAACATACCATACACACTTGGCTTTTTTCACATAACACTGTATCTTGGAGATTACTCCTTATCAGAACATAAAAAGCTATATCCTTTTTTTAACAGCTGCATAGTATTCCGCGTTATAGGGCCCCTACTAATCACTTTTGTATTGTTTTCAGTTGTTTGCTATTTTATACAATGCTTGATGAATAGCTTCATAACATACCTCATTTTGCACATGTGCAGCTCAGTTAGCATAATTGTATCATTCCAAGAAGAAGAATTTCTGGATCAAAGTGCATTCATGAATACTTGTATGCTTTGTTTTTCTTTAGTCTAAAGGTAGTATGTGTTTGTGGTAAAACTTAAAACATTTCAAACATTACCGAAAAGAATAAAATGAAAACTAAGTTTCTGAAGCTCCTAGTCCCACTTCCCAGATGTAATACTTTCTTGTCTTGTGATTATCAATTTGCCTGATTTTTTTCTTTTTATTTTTTTAACATAAATGGCTTTATGATATTCCACTATATGGATATATCATACTTTATCCGTTAAGTTCCTTGTTGGTGGACATTTAAGATGTCTCTAGATATTTTTTGATACTAGTGAAGTTACAGTGAAAAACCTTGTAGGTATAGCTTTGCATATATATCATGTGTTCTATTGAATAGATTCATAGAATCAAGGAATGTATGCATTTAAAATTTTGATTCATTTTACTAACTGCTCTCCAAAAAGATAGTTCCACTTGATACTTCCACCAGTATATCCTTGCTAACTGTAGCTATTATCAAACTTTTTAATATTTACCAATTTAGTAAGGGACAAAGAATAATCATATTCTTTTTTGAATTTCTTGTATTATGATTGATTTGATAAATTGGTTGTTTCTGTTAATTTTCTGTGTATTAGTATTTGTGTCCTTTATCCATTTTTGTTATGGCTTTTTCACTGTTATTAATTTGTAAGTGTACTCTTTTACTAGGAAATTAGTCTGTGATCATGTATGTTACGAATAACTTTTTTCAGTTTTTCATTTTTTACCATGTATATGGTCTGTTAAATATACACAGTTTGACCCTAAAGAGATGAAGGGGAAGGTGAGGAGTGGCGAGAATGAATTAGTGGAGAATCCAGAGCAAACTACTAAACACTTTTTAAATAAGGAAAATAACATGACAGAAATAATACAGTGTTTTTATCTCTTCAGAGGAGAGATATAAATAAAAGATTGTACAATATTTAGTTTATATGAAGTGTAATAACCATGCTACAGATATATTTTTTGTTTATATTTTTCCCTCCAGAGGTTTTATCAGCTATGATTAGTGTGCTGTTGGTGTATATACTTATGGGATTCCTCCTGTATGAAGCTGTCCAGAGAACTATCCATATGAAATATGAAATAAATGGAGATATAATGCTCATCACTGCAGCAGTTGGAGTTGCTGTTAATGTAATGTAAGCTCTATTTTAAAGAAAAATATAACAGCTTTAATTTTTAGAATAGTTTTAGGTTCACAGCAAAACTGAGCAGAAGGTGCAGAGATTTCCTTTATACCCACTGCCTTCACACACGCAAGCCTCCCCCATTATGAACGTCCTCCCTCAGAGTGGTACGTTTGTTACAGCTGATGAACCAGCATTAACACATTACCACATGGGGCACCTGGGTGGCTCAGTGGGTTAAAGCCTCTGCCTTCGGCTCGGGTCATGGTCTCGGGGTCCTGGGGTCCTGGGATCAAGCCCCGCATCGGGCTCTCTGCTCAGTGGGGAGCCTCCTTCCCTCTCTCTCTGCCCGCCTCTCTGCCTACTTGTGATCTCTCTCTCTCTGTCAAATAAATAAATAAAATCTTAAAAAAACAAACAAATACACATTACCACACAGTATCCCTAGTTTACATTCGGGTCCATTCTCTTGGTGTTGTGTATTCTATGGGTTTGGACAATTTTATGATGATATGTATATACCATTATGGTATCATATACTCTATATCGTTTTCAATTAATATTTTATTGTTTTAATAAATTAATATTTTTAAGTTCTATGAACTTAGAGACTATTGTACATGCATTCAGTAATGTGCAGTGGGATTTTTATGTATTTTAAAATTATATGGTATGTTAATTTTTCTTATAAATGTTAATAAAACATGATGGAATTCTAAATTCCTCATTAGTTTGCTCAGTTATACTGAAGTTTGGCAAATAATTTGGAATTTAAGTGGACAAAGTTTTTTTTTTCTTTTATTATAATTAACAAGATTTTTTTAAACTACAAACTTTTTCCCTAAAAGCTATGAAATTTTTAGGTTATATACTTATTTGGACCAGCAATCAGAAAACTTCTGTAAAAGGCCGGATAATAACTATTTTAGGCCTTGAGAGCCATGCAGTTTCTGTCCCAACTGCTCAACTCTGCTGTTAGAGAACAAAAGCAGGCACATTTAGTACGGGAACAAATGAGCACTGTTGTGTCCCAGTAAAACTTTATTTACAAAAACAGGCATTGGGCCACATATGGTTTACAGACCATGGTTTGCCAATCCCTGCCCTACGGGCTTCCATTTCTACTAAAAATAAAATCAAAGTCCTTACCACAGCCTTTTTAACAAAACCCTGTGTGCCTTTCTAACTCATACCTTAGCATTCTTGCTCACTTTATTTATTTAAAAAAATTTTTATTTATTTATTTGTCAGAGAGAGAGCAAGAGAGCTAGCACAAGCAGGAAGAACAGCAGGCAGAGGCAGGAGCAGGCTTCCTGCTGAGCAGGGAGCCCGATGCGGGGGCTTGATCCCAGCACCCCAGGACCCCGAGACCATGACCCGAGCCAAAGGCAGATGCCTAACACACTGAGCCACCCAGGCATCCCTTCTTAATCAGTTTAGTCTAGCCACAATGGCTGTCCTTCCTTTTTTGAAACACATAGAGCACATTTTCATCTAAGAGCCTTTGCCCTGGTATTCCTTCTGCCTAGTGCACCGTTCACTACCACATGCTGCTTCCTGACTTGATCTAAGTCTCTGCTCAGAATGAATCTCAGGCCTTCCCTGAGGGACTAAACTCCCCCAGCACTCTCCATCCCCTCGCGGCACTTTACTTCTTTTCAAAACATTCGCATTGCGTGGTAGTATATAATGTATTTATTTGTTTACTTCTGTGCATTTTCTACTGGAACATAAGCTCCATGGGGATAGAGATATGTCTGTCTTAGTCACTGTTTTGATGCCAATACCTAGAATAGTACCTGATACATAATAGGTGCTCATATATATATTGAATGAATGAGTTCCATGTTGCCTCATTAGTGTCTGATTTGTAACAAATCTTTTTATCAACAATACTAGGAAGAATAATAATGTTTTCTTTTATTTTTGACAGAATGGGGTTTCTGTTGAACCAGTCTGGTCACCACTCCCATTCCCACTCCCTGCCTTCAAATTCTCCTACCACAGGTTCTGTGTGTAGACACAACCATGGGCAGGACAGCCTGGCAGTGAGAGCTGCGTTTGTACATGCCTTGGGGGATTTAGTACAGAGTGTTGGTGTACTAATAGCTGCATACATCATAAGATTCAAGGTAATAGGATTGCTACTTTGCTATTTTAAAATATATTTAATTTCAATATTAAGAATATTAGCGTAATTGTCTTTTATCAGTATACTGGATACCAAAGCCAGCCTTATTCATTTTGCATTTAGGTAGGCTTAATTGAGCCATCAGTATAGCTCTTTTGCTAGCACTAAATACAATAGTATCATTTCACAGAGTAGCTTGTCTGTAGCTGGCTTCCGGACTGCCTTCACTGGAGAACTCAGTTTTAAGCCACGTCACTGAACTGCTAGGTACTGGAATGTACACTGGACTAGAAATCCAGAGATTGGGGTTCTAGTCTTGGCTCTGCCATTAATGCTTTGACTTTAAGCAAGTCCCTCCTCCTTTATAGGAGAGGCTTAGACCAGATATGTGGCTGCTTCCAGCCTGATATTCTAGTCCTTCCAGCTCTGATATTCTATGGTTCTGGGTGGAAGATTTAGAGAAGGCACAGAGGAAAACAATAGAACAAATTATTAAACTTCTGGAAATAGGTCTTACAAGGAAAGGCAAAAAAAAATAATAATTTTTTTTTTTTTAAACAATTTAGGAAAGAGTGAAGATGTTTCTCAATTGCAGTATCCAAAAATAAAGGTATTCTTCAGTCCTGGTATAGAAGGCTAAAGAACAGGGGACAGAGTATGGCTTGCTTTGCTTTATAGTCTGTTTTATGTTGGTCTGTATTTAATCACACAATTTTGGTCTGTCACCTTTCAGCCAGAATACAAGATTGCTGATCCCATCTGTACATATGTATTTTCATTACTTGTGGCTTTTACAACATTTCGCATCATATGGGACACAATAGTTATAATACTAGAAGGTAAGATCTCACTCTAATATCCCTAGTGTGGGTTTATTACCTCCCTTAATCAGATTGGGGTTGGGGGGCACTCTAGAGTAAGAGTCATGTTTTTTCCTTTCTCTTTACTGATGCTTATTAGGCTATAGTTAAACCACTTTATGTGTATAGAACATAAAAGAATTGATGTACTCTTCCCTTTGTTACCCATTTGATCCTTATAATAGCTAAGAAAAGTAGGTAAGGTGGACATTATCCCCATTTACCAATGAGGGAATTGAGCTTCAGAGGGGTTACATAACTTGCTTACTTAAGGTAATGCTGCTAATAAACTGGAGCTAGGACAGAAATACAACTTTTGATTCTTGATATAATTCTGTTTAGTGGTTTATTAATTCTTTAATTCCCATTTAACTTGCTACTTTGTTACATTTTCAATACCCTACTTCTGATACTATTATGACTATGTAAGTTCTCAACAGCAGGTTCATCATCATTGGATGTTTCCTTTTTTTTCCCCTTTATTTTTTTGTGTATTCTAGCTTATTTGTTAAATGAAGTATTCCGGTTTGATATTTCTTTTTAGCAAGAATGAACATTCTAAAAATTATTAACCTCTTATACATATCTTGCTTTATGTGTGCATGATTTATCTTAAGGTATTAAGATATTTTAAAGTGTCCATTTAAACTGAATTTGGTAAAGCCACTTGGTTTCTTTGGGGAAAAAAAAAGTTTTATCAGTAATGTATAACTTTTTTCCCCCAAATAAACTTTACTTATAAATGATATATTCTGCACTAATAGGTGTACCAAGCCATTTGAATATAGACTATATCAAAGAAGCCTTGATGAAAATAGAAGATGTTTATTCCGTGGAAAATTTAAATATCTGGTCTCTCACTTCAGGAAAACCAACCGCCATAGTACACATACAGCTAAGTATGTTGCTGACAGTAAATGCTGGGGTTGATGGAGTTTATCTTTAGCATTAAACATCTGTGCTTATAATTAAGTAGGAAGACTTTTCTGCTGGAAAGATTTGCTTTAAGGGAGGGGCCAGGCTTTTCAAAAGGTGAGCTGCAGATCAGTAACAACAGCAGAGCAATAATTTTCAATCTCTAAGATGGGACCTTTTTTTTTTTAAAAAGATTTTATTTATTTGAGAGAGAGACAGAGCACAAACGGAGGGACAGAGGAAGAGGGAGACTGCTGAGCAGGGAGCCTGATGCGGGACTTGATCCCAGGACCCTGGGGTCATGACCTGAGCCAAAGGCAGACGCTTAACCAACTGAGCCACCCAGGCGCCCCTAAGATATGAGACATTACAAATTGATTTTTGCCTTCAGATTAAGGCATGAAGAATATTTACCATGCTTTTCCTACATAAGAAAACCTGTTTTTATTTCCTAAAGTCATTTCACAGATTGATGCTTTTTATTTATCAAAATAATACGCATATGGGTTTATTTTAAAAAAAAGGCAAAGACTTGCAATTGATGTCTAGTATTCTTTCTCTACCTGCAAATAGACTGGAGGGATTGGAATAATGAGAAGCCATCTGGCTTTGGAGATTGGCATACTTCTCTAACAGAGTAGCTTCAAGAGGGGAGAAATCAAACTAATAAAAATAGGTTCACTGTATGCTGAGTTTGTTATTCCCCTGTGTCATTGTAACTATGTACAATGAATAGTAATGGTATTTTCTTGACATTGCAGTTCCTGGAAGTTCATCTAAATGGGAGGAAGTACAGTCCAAAGCAAAGCATGTATTATTGAACACATTTGGCATGTATAAATGTACTATTCAGCTTCAGAGTTACAGGCAAGAAGTGGACAGAACTTGCGCACATTGTCAGAGTTCCAGTCCTTAACTTTATACGTTTTGGGGACTACTGCCTTATGTATCCCGCAGTCACAGACCTGAGAGCAATAAATGCGCACACCTGAATGAGACAATGGAATCCCTGCCAGCTGTGTCCATATCAAGCATGGGTCTCTCAGAACAATCACTCCAGCCGGACAGTGCTAGTTTCTGTTTAATAGTAAAATGAGACTTCACCCTGACTTTCAGAGGAAGATGTTTCCAAAACACTATTTACAGAATAAGATGTGACTCTACAGATACCTCAAAGAAGACAATCCAAGACCACACTTCATTAGTTATGACAGAGTACATGTCTTAAAGGAAGCATCAAGAATTCAGTATTTGCATTTAAAAATCCTTTTTAAAGACCATTTTTTATCGAGCCAGTGCTGGAAAACTGAATTTTTTTATTATGTAATCTTGACATCTGGCTTCTGGAATTTGACACCCAGCTCTCTTTTTACAGAAATTATTTCTCAGCAGATTTCAGAGAGTACTAGATGTTATCCAGAGAGTGGAATAAGCATGTTTCCCACGTTTCAGAAGTGTTTTATTTCACAAATAACTTAATGTTATTATTATAGTTATACTTTATAAACAGTTTTTTCCAGATGTTATGAGGTTTTGCATCTCAAAGTTAACATTTTGGGTTATTTGTAATCTTGATCAGAACCAAATCTTTACATATTGTGATCACTGTCATTAGGATTATTTAGGAAGTATCTTCAGTACTATTCTGAATGGCAGAAGTTCATCTTAAACTCCAGTTACAATATGATAGTGTAAAACAGAATATAGGAGTAAGGAGGGAGTGTGGAATGTCAGATTTAAGTCTTCCTGAAATCACTTTTATTGTTAATGAAATTATCTTTACTTAAGACTCAGAGGAGACTGCAAAATGTGAACAGTGATCCTCTGTCCTTTCAAGAACTAAAAGTTTGCCTGGTACCTTGCTTCCGGCCTCCTTACCAGTTAGTTTGTGCCCTTTCAGGGTAAAACTCTGGAGGACTAAGGGTCAGTTTGTAATGCCCATCTTTCACATGTGGATTAACCACATTCTCCAGATAGATTTTCTGTTTGATGATATGAGTTAGGGATTCTCCAGGGACTCCAGAAACCCTAAGATATAATTTTGAGGTTTTCCAGTAATACTATAGCAGAAATGCCCAAAGAGATAGGGAGAAGACATTACTCTGAGGGAAAAAAAAAATGTCAAGGGTTTTTGACCTAGTGTTTGTGTTTTTTTAAAGGACAGGAATAGGGGTGGACATTCAGTCTGTGGTGTGGGGAAGCTAAACATGAAACTTTCCAAACGAATGCAACCTAATTGGTAACAGTTGTATTAAAGAGGCAGCTGTGAATATTCACGTTCCATTTTGCAACTGTTGGTTTTGAGATTATCTTTATGCACTTTAGGAGTCCATTCTCACAGGGACAGTTTCTTAACTAAGAATGGCTGTGGTTCTTGGGGTTCTCAGAGACCCAAGAGTAGAGTACAGTGTACCGGACAGGTTGTGAATTGAAAGCCGACATAAACATGCCGATGACTTATAATATCAAAGAAGGATAGGAAATGGATTTCATCTTTCTACCAAGTACCTCAGTATAAGTAAACCGAAGATAAAACCTGAATTTACCTAAGAGATGATTATGAGTTGATCGTATCCCCCAAAAAAGGGTTGATGAGGGATAATGATATCTAATAAAACCCAATAACTGTTTATTGAATTGAATTGAAAATTAACTTTAGGGGATTCTTACTGTGAATCCATTTAAAATAATGATTTGAATTTTTCAAAAATTTGGGTGGTATATAAACTGTTTAAATCCAAATTCTCATAAATATGGAAGGCAAATAAGAATAAATGAGAAGCATTTCAGTGGACATCTGGGCGTTTATGGACTTTGGGGTATGTAGCACAAGAAAGGAAAAGAGTATGCATTATATGCTAATGGATTTTCCCATATTTGTAGTTGTTTCTTATGTCTACTGAGCTTGTTTCTTGTAAACTTCCCTTTGTCTTAAATAGGTATATCTTACTTTTCATATCGACCTGTCCTTAAAAAGTTACTTGATAAAAGTCTAAAATCCACTTGAGGATTGAAAAGGAGCCTTGCGTAAAATGCAAGAAACACTGAAAACTTCTGTAAATCTTAATGACTGTGTTCTATTTAAAGCGAGGTACACATGAAGTTTCCTGTCTTTGTCTTTTGTAGCAAGGATTATAGATTTTATACTTTCTGGGTCTGTGAGACTGAGAATTGATAGATTTCACTGTTTGTAACTTGACAAAACCCACAAAGGAGGATATGAATTTAGCAGGTATGACCAGGGGACCATGGTCTGCCTCTGATAAGGAGCCTTGGGTCTGTCCCTCACCTGCCTAGCTGCAACCCTGAGTTACACCCCCCAGCCAGCCCTCACAGGAAGAGTTCTCCAACATCCTGTGACAAGAGGTGGGGAGTTGTAGATAAACACCTAGCATGCTTAATTTTGCACAGGGCAGTTCTTCAGTGTGACGTATTTTAATTAACATTTGCAAATAATCAGAGTTAACTTGTGTACATAAAACCTGTGTTTCACAACTCTGGCCAGAGGCAGCATTTTGGTTTTAGAGAAAGACCTATTTTTCATTAACGACCATGCTGCCTTAGAAATCTCATGTGAGGAATAGAGTTGAATAATCTTTCAGAGGGCTTTGAAATGCAGAACCACAAGCAAATGGAATTCCCACATACACTTTCCATTAGCTGTGCCTTGTGTAATGTGAGCCTGGTTTTCACAGCTTGCAGCTCCCATCAGTATTGTTTGCCAAATCACAGGAGCTCCTGTTTTAGTGTTTTCTTTTCAAATTTTGGTACTTTATTTCCATTTTCTAAAATGAATTTTCCTGCTCTTAAAAGTCTCAGTATTCTGGTTCTGTCTCTTGAACCCAGGTGTCCTCACTGACAGTGTTTGTCTTCAATAGAATTTTCCCAGACTAGACGAGCAGGATTAGATACATGAGCTTCCCTTTCATTTTAATGTGAGGAAAACTATCTTTCAGAAACAAAGCACCACTTATAAATGTATTTCTAGGTGAGGAAGAATGCTTTTTTTTAACAGCTGCTTGTTCCTGATCCAGATTTCTCTGCACACTGGACTTTACGGAATAAGTATGATAGAACTAGACTACACTACAACCATGAGTGAAGAGCATTTCTAGTAAGACTCTGGGTTTTGTTTCTCAAACAACCACTCTCATTACTTTTGAAGAGATAGTCATTCACTTCTGAAACAAGCACAATTAGCTAAATTTCTTTTTTTTCTTTTTAGTAGCCCAGTGCAGGGCTTAACTCACGACCCTGAGATCAAGACCTGAAGTGAGATCAAGAGTCAGTTGCTTAACTGACTGAGCCCCCTGGGTGCCCCTAAATTTATTTTCTTTCTACGAATTTATATAAATTGGTTCACCATAATGAATAGTGTGTTCTTACAGAATTTGAGCCCCTTTGGAATAAGGTTTTAGGCAATCCTGCTGTTGACTCTACCTATAGTAAATTTAAAGTTACAGAATGTGTTAATAGATACAAGACTAGTTCATTTGGCTCAGTTTGTCTTTGAACCAAGCTTAGCTTGTGAGCCAGTTGGGTATTAGTCAAAAATGAATAGTGACACCTTGCTGTGTGCTGTGTTGAGGGGAGGCGAGTGTCAATTCCAAATGATTAAGCTTTATTTCTAACTACAGATCTGTCCTGTGAATCTTGCCGGACAGGGCATGCGATTTATTTTACAGCTCACCAATCAGGGATATTTTTTGTGATGTTGGTAGGAACGTGCAAACTGGAAGAAATTGTCATGGGGGAGTTTCTCAGTATTGAATTGTGTATGTGCATTCAGGCCATCCTGTCATTGATTTCTCGCTTACAAAGGGTTTATGCTGTTCTAATCATATTGTGAGGACCAACGAACATTTTCTGATTTTTGGTAAGACTGGAAAACATTTACAGAGACTTTCCCAATTAAATCTATGACAGTGCCAATTTATAACAATGTAATTAAGTATATTCTGATGTAACTGCAACACAAAACTGAAATGGCCAGTAGTATGTCAGCTTTGCACCTGGAAGATACTGTATATTTGGAGCTTTTGCTTCTCTAAAAAAATATATCTGTTATTAAGTAAGCCATATCACAGTTTAAGAAACTGTATATACTTTTCCATTTGCCCTTTCAGAAACCAGGTATTTTGCATATGATTGATTTTAGGAAGATTTTGAAGCTGGGGTTTGCCCATGTAATTTAAGATCAAAGCATAGTATATGTATATGTACTGTATTTGCAATTTTCAAATTGTAATTTCCTATACATTTATTAAATAAAGTATCGTTTTGCTGTGTGGTTTATTAAAAAATGAAAATATACAATACCCCTTAAATCTCTGGATTTTTTTTTTATTGATTAAGTAATAGCAGTAGGCCTTAAAACAATAATAGTCTTAAAAAGCATTAGAAAGTGGATTAGAACCTAACTAGTTTTACCAACTCAGATGGTAATGCCCTCTTAGGTGTTTAAGAAATAAACCTGAAGGGGCGCGTGGGTGGCTCAGTGGGTTAAAGCCTCTGCCTTCGGCTCAGGTCATGATCTCAGGGTCCTGGGATCAAGCCCCACGTCAGGCTCTCTGCTCGGCGGGGAGCCTGCTTCCCCTCTCTCTCTCTGCCTGCCTCTCTGACTACTTGTAATCTCTATCTCTGTGTCAAATGAATAAATAAAATCTTAAAAAAAAAAAAAGGAAATAAACCTGAAAAAAATCTTCCCAAAAAGGCAAAAAAGATATTAAAAGAATCTGTAACTTTTTCTGTCACTTTTAATATCCCTGCAGCCCCAGTAACAATGGCAGAAAGGGAAGAGTGAAGCTCCTGCTCAAGTAAGGTTTAAAAAAAAAAAAAAAATATTTTATTTATTTACTTGACAGAGAGAGATCACAAGTAGGCAGAGAGGCAGGCAGAGAGAGGAGGTAAGCAGGCTCCCCGCCGAGCAGAGAGCCCAATGCGGGTCTCGATCCCAGGACCCTGAGACCATGACCTGAGCCGAAGGCAGAGGCTTTAACCCACTGAGCCACCCAGGCGCCCCAGGATTTTTTTTTTTTTTTTTAAGATTTTATTTATTTATTTGACAGAGAAAGAGGGAGAGCGCACAAGCAGGGGGAGCAGCAGACAGAAGCAGAGGGAGAAGCAGGTTCCTTGGCGAGCAGAGAGCCCCATATGGGACTGAATCCCAGGACCCTGGGGTCATGACCTGAGCCAAAGGCAGACGCTTAACCAACTGAGCACCCAGGAGCTCTGGATTTTTTCTTTACTGGAAATTTTCAGAGACCCCATGAATGCAAGGACTACCCTAGGGCAAGAGAGACCTCTGTTCCATTGACTTTCCTAGGATTGCAGATCTGGCCCCGCCCTCCTCTGTTATCTTTCCTCTACTTCCTTCCCAGAGGAATCCTGAGGACAGCGGGAATTATTACAGGGATATTTGCCTCTAGACAATGATTCTAGTCAGGGCATGAAGAAGTGGGGTGAAGATGAGAGTTTCCTGGACTTCCATTCATTAAATCATAGTCACCTGGGAAGGCTATGGGCAAATCCTAGTTCCAAGAGGCTCTTAATCACTTTACGGTTTGGCTGGAGTTTCAGCATTATCTGAACACAAGCCCATTCCATCCTCTCTTTGCTTTTTTGTGTAAGAATATTTTCCAAAGTCCAGCATATTTTTTAAAACTCCAAGACAAAGTATTATATAATTCGCAGTGTTTTAGCTGTATATATATCTGGTTTGAGAAGCATTCTCATCTTTAAGATACCATGATATTGAAGCAGACATCTCAAAAAGTTGGTTCAATTGGTTGGAATTTTTTTATAAGATATATTGAGACTACTTCCAGAAGCCATTCATTTCATAATCATTCAACCACAAGTTGATCTTTGAAGACCACCTCCCCCCTACTGAATATGTTATGGACTAGAACACAAAATTCCTATGGATTTTTCAAATTAAACAGGAGATGAAACATTATGTTTTTGGAGAGCATCTTGGGTCATACCCTCACTTCTACAAATAGAAGATCAAACTCCCATTAGGGATAGCTTGAGAAACTGTGGCTGGTAGGATAAAATCCATCCTCTGGTAATGACATACAAAATCCTTCTTCACCAACAGTTCCATCCTTTCCACAACCACTACCCTACCCCTCATGTGTCAGCCATACCAAACCACAGTCAACTTTTGGTTAATGGGGGAAATAGGTGCTAACATTTTTTTGAGATTTTACTGCATTTCAGACACTGTACTGTGCACTTTATTAGGTAATTCTCATGATGATATTTTGAGGAATATTATAACCATCATTTTACAAATGAAGAAACTGAGACCAGGAGAAGTTAAGTGCTTGACAAAAGTCATGTAGGTAGAGTCATAATGCAGGAATAGGTCACAGACAACTCTTAAATATAGTTATAACTAGTAAACAAGTGATACAAAAGGGATCCAGTGTAGACTAATGTAGTCAAAATCACAACCAAGTTTTAGATAATATATGTATAAAAATAATGGAAGTATAATAGTTCAGGAACACTCAACTTTTTATAATTTATATGCATGCTTGGCCAAAAAGTAGCCAGAATTTTATTCTATTTCTTAACTGAGTTCTTGTTTTTTGAGGCACCAGAATAGTACTAAATCAGGTCTCAGCCTGTTGTTCTCATTAGTGTTTCCTCTCTTCATTCCTCAGCCCTCACAGCCATGATGGGGAAGTGTTGGGACCCAAGCCACAGGGGCTGGGCTCCTTCTGGCCTTCCCTCCATAGCCCGCCACTGCTTTGCTCCCAGGACAGCGCACTTCTGTGTCCGCACCTGGTCTCGTTTGTGAGGGGGAGGGGCTGATTCACATTACAGTCAACATACATGGGAACCCACTGGTCACATACATCCCCCAATTTTTTTTTTAAGATTTTATTTATTTATTTGAGAGAGAGAGAGCTCAGACAGGCACACAAGCAGGAGGAGGGGCAGAAGGAGAGGGAGAAGCAGACTTCCCACCAAGCAGAGAGCCCAACACGGGGCTCGATCCCAGGACCCCGAGATTATGACCTGAGTGGAAGGCAGACGCCCAACCAACTGAGTCACCCAGGTGCCCCCATCCCCCAAATCTTAAGTCAATGCTTACATTGCTTGGGGAGAGGGAAAAGTAGATAAATCAAGGAGAAGGGGTTGTGCCCACCACTGGACCTTCACCAAGACAGGATTGAAATGACCAAGAAACAGCTTAGAAATTCTACATTGGGAAACAACAAAAACACAAGCCTCCAGTAATTCACAGAAATTTCCAAGAAGTCAGTGAACTTCCCACAAGCCATGGAATTATGAGTTAAAGCTGATCTCATCTGGGCTGGGAGTGGGTAAGATCTAATAGATATCTGGGTTAGTTACCAGGAAGCTCCAAACCAAAGAGATGCTTTCACTGTGAGCTCACACAGAGGTATGGACTCAGAGCAGGCTGTTTAGATTTCCATCCTGGCCCTCCCTTCCCAACAGTGATATTTTGGGAAAACTTATTGAACTTCTCTGTGCCTCAGTGTCACCGTCTGCAAAACAGTGATATTAACTGTCCCTACCTCATGTGACTTTTATGAGGATTAAGTGAGCTACCTAGTGGAAGTGCTGAGAATACATCACTATTACTACAAGCTAATCTCTTCACAAATGCACTGCCTAGGGCAGCTGGGGTGGCTCAGTCGGCTCAGGTCATGATCCCAGGGTCCCAGGATCGAGTCCCACGTCGGGCTCCCTGCATCTGCCTCTCTCTCTCTCTCTCTCTCTCTCTGTCTCTCATGAATAAATAAATAAAATCTTAAAAAAAAAAATGCACTGGGGCGCCTGAGTGGTTCAGTCATTAAGCATCTGCCTTCGGCTCAGGTCATGATCCCAGGGTCCTGGGATCAAGCCCCACATCGGGCTCCCTGCTCACCAAGAAGCCTGCTTCTCCCTCTCCCACTCCCCTTGCTTGTGTTCCCTCTCTTGCTGTGTCTCTCTCTGTCAAATAAATAAATAAAATCTTTAAAAAAAAATGCACTGCCTATTATTTTTTTTACTTGACTTTTAAGTGAGCAGCGCTGGTCTTACAGCTCTCAGAATAAGGCAAATTACTTAGCCTCTGCTCCTTTGCCCCTTCTTTATCTGAAAGATCATTTCCCCAACTGCTTTACCTCACAAAACCCAACTCATCCTTAAAGCCTCTCCTTGGGCATCATCTCCTCCAGAAAGCCTTCCTTGCCCTCCCTATGTGAATTAGGAGCCCCTCCTCTGTGCCTGCCTCCCCCATTTGGTCACTGTGGGAGCCAGCACTGTGTGATCAAACCACAAGCCCCTTGGGGGAGGGACCTAGGTCTTCTCTTTGAATTTCCAGTGTTGGAGGTGCAAGAGGCCTGTGTGAATGTTCCATAGTTGGAAATTACACATCCACTAAATATGTATTTTTGCATGGAAATTTCTTAAGGAGCCCTAAGAACCCCTATCGTCAATGCTGTAATCTCTTTCCCATAACATAACTGAAACCCTAGCATAAAACAGCTCCTCTGAAAAAAGTGTTCCAGATTGGCCATCTCCCAATAACAAAGACTTGGTTTCTTTATACTTAGGGTACGTACAATTACAGTACAGCTATTCAAGAATTTCTGCTTATTTTCCGTATGGCTTTAAGATTACAAGAGAAATTAGATACTCTTCTGAAACACCCCCAGACAATCACACAATTAACTGCAACTGAATTAGTGTTAACAGCTAGCAGTTATCATCACTTCCAGAATCTGCTCATCTCCGGGAGCCCCGTGGTAGCAACGAGCTAGCTCCTGTCAGTTCCAGTCTTGCTGCTGACAGCGTGTTCCTTTAACAAAGACGCCTTATTTTTAGAAGATGAACAGGAACTATTTTCAGCTTGAAATCGGGGAACAGCTCACACTATTTTGAAAGTCTTGATGGAGTTTAAATCAATCTTTATTCTCACTGTTACAACGTATCACCGAGTATATACGAGCACACTGGAGTCAGAGGAAGAACGGATTCTGGTCTCAGCTTTGCCAGGGGTGTCTCATTGGACAAGTTACTCCGTTTTGTTGAGCCTCAGTCTGGCTGTCTGAATAATAATACTAATAATAAAACACTGACTGAATGTTTAGCACTGTATATGCCAGGCACTTCTCTAAGAGCTTTTTGGGTATTTGGGAATCCTACCAAACAACCCTATGGGTTATTATTGCCCTGGTTTTACAGATGAGGAAACTGAGACAAGGAGAGTTGAAGAAACTTGCCCAAGGTCAGCTAATAAGTGGCAGAGTTGGGATTCAAATCCAGGCAAGCTGGTTCAGCCGCCATGCTCTTAGCCTTTCTGGCGAGATGAGATGGTAGCTGGGACGGACCTCCTGAATGAGCTCATGCAGAATTTCGTGATGCTCTTGGAGCACCCGCTCGAGCTGCCTGCGTGTGCAGCTGTGTGGGTGGGATGAACGTGAGGAGGACCACAGCAGGAATGTGCCTGCTTCATCAAGAATTGCACAACTGAGGGTACCTGGGTGGCTCAGTGAGTTGAGCCTCTACCTTCGGCTCAGGTCCTGGGATCGAGCCCCGTGTCGGGCTCTCTGCTCAGCGGAGAGCCTGCTTCCCCCTCTCTCTCTGCCTGCCTCTCTGCCTACTTGTGATCTCTCTCTGTGTCAAATAAATAAATATCCTAAAAAAAAAAAAAAAAGAATTGCACAACTGGATGGACAGGTTGCCTTAACTCTGACCCCCTCTCTCCCAGAACTGCCTGAGGCTTACTAACACTTTTTGCAAATAGAGACCTGAAGGGGGCTATGTTCTTACTGCCTCTTCTCTGGTGTGCTTCGTTGGTGAGAAGTTGAGAGGTGGCATAGCATAATGGCAAGGAGAAGTTTTGGATCCAGCCTGTGGGGGTTCAAATTCAGCCCTGTGAACTTAATCACTGGGTAATCTTAGCCAGCACCTAGACCTCCCACCTGTACAAGATAACACCCTGCATGTCACAGGCTTGCTAACTTAGGGGTGAACAGTTATGGTGTCCGTAAAATATCTAGCACGATGCTTGCTGGTCAATAAACTGTCATCTCCTTCCCCGGCTCCCCACTCCATGAGAAATCACAAATGTCCCTACTGGACATATCTACTTAGTATAATTTAGGTAGACTCTCACACCAGGGATTCATCGAAGGATGGAAAGCAACTAACTATTATCAGTTTTTATGTCAGGTCATTACATACCCATCAGCCTCTTCTCTATGGGGCAGAAGTGACCCCAAGTTTACATTCAGGTTCCATCAGTATGAACTGAGGTTGATTACTTGACCTCTTTGGGTTCTGTTTTTTTCATTGTTAAAGTGGGGGTCTTAACGTCAGCTGGTCTCAGGACTGTTGGGAGAACTACGTGAAGTAATAATGCACACTTAATCTGGCATGTGCTGGGAGCTCACTGAATGGTGGCTGCAGTTATTCCTATTTTGGTGTCCTGAGCTTCTCTGGCCTCACTACAAGCTTTCCTGACACCCTACAAACAACTTCAAAGTCATAACTTCGTTACACAGTGGAGATGCAGGATCTGCTCCCCAAGTAAGTCAGTCACAACCACCCCAGCACAGATCACACCGTCAGTTCAAGGAGGACATCTTACTGCACCCCACTTCCTGCCACCAAAATCCTGGGCTCAGGGCTACTTCTGGGCAAAGCCTCCACAGGCAGAAACTGTGAGTCATGAGCAGAAGGACCTAAAAATTCTTAGGAAGATTCTCGGTTCAATACACCCACACCCACTAACTCAGGACCTAAAAATAGTTTTCCTCTAGCAGGAAACATCAGTAGAGATGTGTCTATATTGTGTCGAAGTGACAGTGAAGGCTCAGATTCTAGGGAGTTCCCATGAGCTGATCACTCCCTGTAGGGCCCCCACCCTGTCCCTAGGACAGGCACAATTAGTCCTAGCACAGCGTGTGTCTCCCTCTCCCTCACCTAAGCAGCCAATGCCCCCCACTACCCGAAACACCAAATTCACCAACTACCTCCCTATTCTCCAAAAACACCATTGTCCTGTACTTGCTTCTGATTTTCACAGGCTCCATCAGTAGGAGAAGGAGAAGCTTCATCCTTCACCTTAATCCCACACCCCTCCTGGGGTCATCCCAACAGCCTAAACAGACTCGAACTACTCTACTTTACAATCACACTGGATTCTTCCTCTCACTCCTCGGTGGACTTCACGCACCCAGAACCCAACGAAACAGAATCCACTAGACTGTAAGCACCTCAAGGAGAGGGTCCACATCCACCTTGCCCCAGCCCATCCTTAGTGTCTAGCACAATGAGAGGCACAAAGTGGGTCTCAATATATCTTCACTGAATGAATGATGAATGAATAAATTCTGATACTAGAGAAGGAGTAAAAGTCTCTCCCCATTACAGAAACACCGGAGTAATAAATACTTCCTAGAATTGTGATGCCCAATGTGGGAGCTACTAGCTACCTTTGGCCATTTAAATTTTAATTATTCTTAATTAAATAACACGGTCAAGTTATACCTACCATATGCTCCAGCCATTCCATTCCTAGATATATATGTAAGAAAAATGAAAGCATATGTCCACACACAGACTTGTATAATGATGTACATAGTAAATTGATTTGCATTGCCTCAAAACTGGAGAAAAGAAGCAAATGTTCATCTACGGATGAATGGATAAAAAAAAGTTGTAGTATATCCATACAACAGAATACTACTGAGTGATAAAAAAAGAATGAACTATTGATACAACATGGATGAATCGCTGAATAATTATGCTGAGCAAGTAGATAAAAAATAAATACTGTATAATTCCACTTACATAAAATTCAAACTAATCTGTACTGACTGAAAGCAGGACAGCAGTTACCTGGGGATGGATAGAACAGCACCGCGAGGGCGGGGGGGTGCGGCAGAGTGGCATGGCACGCCTGGGTGGTTCAGTCAGTTAAGTGTCTGCCTTTGGCTCAGGTCATGATCCCAGGGTTCTGGGATCGAGTCCTGCATCGGGCTCCCTGCTCAGTGGGGAGCCTGCTTCTCCCTCTCCCTCTGCTGCTCCACCTGCTTGTGCTCTCTCTCTGGCAAATAAATAAAATCTTTTTTAAGAAAAGAACTGCAAAGAGTAAGAGGCAAGGATTACAAAGGCACATAAGGAGACCCTGGGCTGAGAGAGATGCTCACTATCTCGACTATGGTGTTTGTCTCACAGGTATGGGTGTCATACACATACCAAATATTATTAAACTGTACTTTTTAAATATGCGCAGGATATTGTTTGTCAACTACATCTCAATTAAAATTGGGTGTTAAAAAAATTCAATAAAACTAAAAATTCAGTTCCTAAGTCCCTTTAGCCACATTTCAAGCACTCACTAGCTTTGTGTGGCTTGTGCCTACCATACCCGACAGCAAAGATATGTAACATTTCCATCATTGCAGAAAATAGCAGATTTGCAACGGCCTCAGAAGCCATCCGCGCAACCTGTCAATGGAGCATAAATCTGCTGTAAAATTCCTGGGTGGCCCCTGCGGCCTCCCCTGTCCCCAGGGCTCACCACACCCCAGTGTGCCTAGCCCCTGGGCAGGGCTCCCCAAGTTCTGGGCTACCAGTCTCCTGGCCTTCCACCCTCCCTCCCCTGCGATTCCTTCCCTTTCATCCCTTCACCCTCAGTAGATCACTGAAATCTCTCAGCAGAGGAAACCTCCCTTGATCCTGGCCCTGCCTGTGGCTATTGCCTACTTCTCTCCCTCCGTCGCAAGCAAAATCAGGCAAGCAAGCCTTCGGTCTGTCTCTGCTTCTCCTCCTTCTCACTTAACTTTATTAGACTTTGGGTTTTACCACTTCCTCTTGACCAAATCTCTCCAAGGTCACAAGTGCTCCTTCAAGTGACAATGCTGCTGGACATATTTCAGCCTTCGAAGTTACTAGGTTTCAAACTTTCTCTAATTTCAATACATAAACCGTCATAAGGTCCCCAAATTAAAGCCATACAGAAGCGACACGGCAAACATCTCATTCTTCTGGCTCTCGCTGTTCTCACTGTCCATCCCCCAGTAAGTAACCACCTATCTTAGCTGCTTAGGTGTCTTCTTCCAGAACTTACCCCCCACCTCCACAAATGCCCCATTGTCCCTCCCCTCCCCACCCCTCCACACTCAGTGCTCTGTTCATCCAGGAACTGCTCTCTCTCTCAGCTTTCCTGCCCATGAGAGTGTTTCCTCAGGCTTTTGTTTAGCTGACTTCTCACTGGATCTGCAAGTGTTTTTCTCAAGGCTTTATTTTTTTCCCCTGAGCAGTTTTAGGTTCACAGCAAAACTGGGTGGAAGGTACAGATTTCCCATAGACACCACCCATAGGCACACACAACCAGTATCAACATCTCCAGTCAGCGGTTATAATTTGTTGCAATTAATGAGCCCACTTGGACAGGTCATCGTCATCCAAAGTCCATAGTTTACATGGGGCTTCACTCTTTATCTTGTATCTTCTACGGGTTTGGAATACTGACATGTATCCTCCATTACCATATCATACAGAGTGGTGTCATCCCCACAAAAATCCTCTGTGTTCCACCTCTTCCTCCAGCCTTCCTCCCTAACCCTCCTCAACCACGGATCCTTTTACTGTCTCCCTAGTTTAGTCTTTTCCAGAATGTCACACAATTGGAATCATACAGTGTGTAGACTTTTCAGACCGGTTTCTTTCATTGAAAGTACTTAAGGTTCCTCTATGTCTTTTCACAGCTTAAGACCTCATTTCTTTTGGGCACTGAAGACATTCCATTGCCTTGTGGTACCACTCGTTCTTTATCCATTCACCTACTGAAGGACCCTGTTTTAAAAATCTACTGTTGGAAGGCCTGAGGAAATACATCCTTTGGGGCAATGCTGGGTTGCTCTAAGTTGTTCTAGAGGACAGTCTGGCAAAGTTTATAAAACAAGACATTAAAATAAAATAAAATAAAATAAAATAAAAATGTACCCTTTGACCAAATTATTCCACTTGTGGACATTTTTCCTACAGAAAGAATTCAAAAGAAAAAAAATCAAAACAGAATGTTTGCCTAAGGCCAGAATTCTCAGGGGGAAAGGACTGGAAGGGGGGGGCAGACCCCCCCCCCCAGAGGGTAGAACCAGAATTGCCTGAGGATTGTTTTATGGCCAACCACTACTTCTGCCCTGTGCTGAGTTTCTTCTGGTGTCTCCTTTCCACACTCTTGCCTCCATTGACACTACTGGTTAGGAACCCCCCTACACTTCCACTTTAAAATTTTTACTTTTTAAGTTGATAACTGAAGTGTTAAATATATTTTTAAGTGCTCAAATCAAAGATAATTTATCACAAAGTCAACACACTCCTATAAGCACGCGGGTAAAGAAACCTAACATTACCAACCCCAGAAGGCCTTCTCAAGCCGGGTCCCAATCCTGGCTTCCATCCTCCACGCCAGAGGTCACCATTATCCTGACATCTACAGTATAACTGTTTTGTGCCTTTATACACTTATTATCATATAGCATGCATTATTTTAATACTCACTTCCTTTGAAGCCCAGTTTTTTGCTTGCTTTTGTTGTTGTTTTGCTGTTAATTTTTTTTAGATAATGTTGAACGATTTTTCAAAGTTGTGTCAATTTGCATTTTCTCCAGCAGTAAGAGTACCTGTTGTCCCACATTTTTTGCCAATTCGGCATTGTTAGCCTTTCAGTTTTAACCATTCTGAAGGGTATATGGTGGTAGTTCATTGTGGTTTTAATTTGCATCTCCCCGATGCAAAGTGAGGTGAAATTTCTCCCCCTAGTGGGTAAAATCTGAATTACTTGGGATATATATATATATATTTTTTTCTTTTTTCTTTTTTTTTTTTGAGTATTGGGTCTTCACTATACTTGGGCCTTTCTCTACCTCTCTTCTTCCCCCAAGAGTTTAAGAATAAGAAGCTGACCATCTTTCATAAATTCATTGTCCATTGGATATCTTCTTTCATGAAATGCCCCCTTAAAAGTCTCTTGCTCAATTTTCTTTTTTAAATTTATTTATACACTTGAGTGAGAGACAGAGGGAGTGAGATGGCGGGGGAGGAGCAGAGGGAGAGGAACAAGCTGACTCCGTGCTGAGCACAGAGCCCGACGCTGATCCCTGGACCCCGAGATCACTATCCAAGACAAACCAGGAGTTGCTTAAACAACTGAGGCACCCAGGAGCCCCTCTTGTTCATTTTTCTACTGTATTCTTTATATTAATTTTTAAGAGTTCTTCATTGATTCTGACACAAATCCTTTGCTAGTTACACCTGTTGTTGTACACACCTTTTCCGCCTTTTAACTTTCAAGTCAACGCAAAATTTTTCAACTGTATCAACAGGAGGTTCAATGCAAGTTCAATTTGTCATACTCAGAAATGACCAGTAGATGGCAACCTAGTCCCACATCTGAGCCTTCCACGGGCTAGGCCCGAATTTCAGCTAAATTTCCCAAGATATTCCACAAGTAAGCAACATTAAAGGGTGAGAAATCAAACTTTAAACCATTATGCAGCTACATGGAATACAGATAGGACTGGGTTTCTTAAAGGAAACAACACATTAATCTTTTTTGCTCAGAATAAAGGAATAAAACGTTCTTTACCAGAAGGCAGAAAAGCAGGGGTGAGGCTGTCTTTAGGCAGGGAGTGCACCAAGCAGAATGCATGGAAATACCCTCTGAGAGTAACCTGCAGGCAGATTTTTAAAAAAGAGAATAAGTACCATGCATGGCATTCAGATACTGTTTCACTCTTTACAGAGGGCAGGTACCCACTAGCGCAGGGTCTGAGAGGACAGCAGAACTGGGATTGGTGAAGGGGTAGAGAGATTTTCCCACCTCCTCTCCCTTATTACTTTTTTTCATTAGTTATATCTTATGATTGCAGAAAACTGCCGTGGTGGGTCTCAGAAACCTAGTGGGAAACCAGCACACTCGCTGTGATGGAAATGGCGTTTGTAAAGTGAACATGTTTGAACCGGGAGGCCTCGAAGGTGATGAGCGGTCTGCCCGCTCTGCCTCCACTCAGAGTGGATGCTTCCCTCAAGCTGCCTCACGCTCAGTCTTGGAGAACTTCCATCTTCCTTCTCCTCCCCAACCCCCC
Organism: Potos flavus; assembly: GCA_028534135.1. NCBI lineage: Eukaryota > Metazoa > Chordata > Mammalia > Carnivora > Procyonidae > Potos > Potos flavus. The sequence goes on from CM052896.1 coordinate 49,629,562, forward strand.
TCCCCACTGAATATGTAAATGAATGAATGAATGAATGAATGGGTGAATGACAGGGTCCTAGCCTTCCAGAGCTTAGAAAGCAGAGCATATAAACCCCACACTCAAAGGAAGACCCCAAAGGAAGACAATGCAGAAGCCCTACAAGTAAGACAGGCAGCTTCTCTGAGAGGGAGCTAGGAGGAAGCCTGGTGTGATAGGCTGCCTTGTGATGGGCTGTGATTAGGGACAAAGGGGAGGCACATTTAGCTGAGCGAAAGACATCAGCCAGGGACTGAGACATATTTGGGATGTGGTAGAAGGTGACCTCTTTCCTTCAGCTTCCACAATGGTCATAGACAGGAACAAGGAACATCAAGCCAGAGATCCAACTCATTTCCTGGGTTAGCCAAGACAGAGTTTTCACTGCTGTGTGTCATCACCTCTGATGTCACCAAGACCTAGCGCAAAGATTGACACATTTAGAATGTGTCCAATGAACTCCTCCGTGCTTTTCATTCTTGCTGTTCCAAAGTGAGCCCAGGTTGAGTTAGCAGCCCTGAACCTCACTTGGGTCCCACATCCAGTCAGACCTAGCATGACCTGCCTTGCCCTGCAGCCCTTAATAAACAAACAAAAGGAGGCTCTATTTTCTTTTGTTTTCTTCATTGCCCAGAAAGCAGGCTTGCCCCATCATCCCCAATGTGGAGGTTTCAACCCTCACCTTCAAAGACAAAGGGCATTGTGTCTCTAAAGCTTCCTGGCTCTGGGCTGCCAGGGTCGGTGTCCAGAGACTGGGGTCTGGGTAGCACAGGGCCCAGGGGTCCAGTATCAGGAAAGCCCACGTCTGCAGGTGGGAGGGGTGCCCAGGCTCTTCTCCCTCTGGGTCTTACTATAAACAGAGATGCTGAGGCTTGCTGCCCATCACCTGCCACCCAGACTGACGGTGCCCGCAGATGGATAAGGAGAGGATGCCAGCAGAGATCCACATCGGTAGAAATGTCACCCCCTAAAATTTGGGGTTTGGAGAGTGCCCCTTTTCTCCTGGCCCAGGGAGCACTCAGTGGTTTGCTGGGGCCATTCTGTACTGCTTGCAAGAGCTAATTGTTAAATTTTCAGGAATTTGGCAAACCTGTTGTTAAACAGCCATTATTTTAAAAAATTAAATTATAAAAACTTACAAGAAAATAAGTTATGCCTTTAAAAATCAGTAAATACTCAAAACTCCTCATTTCCTACTTAAATAGAGGTCGTAATTACACTCGCTCTCGAGGCTAACTCCACCTCTCGTGCCTGCGTGGCGGGGGTATGACAGGAAAGCGGAATATTACGTACTGTATACCGCACGCCTCGTCCCGATTCCGCACTGGGCGGTGTCACGTTGGTAGCCTGAAATTGGTCGCGGCGGGAATAGTTACACCACAGAAATCAATAAATGCCACCCCTCAGGGCTTTGGGCCCCCAGTGCCCGTTAGCGCCCCGCCTGCCGCTTGTGGAAGCTGGGTGCGTCATGGCGGGCAGCCAGCCGCCCGGGACTGCCCCCTGCTGCCGGCCTGGGACCCGGATGTCCTCTCAGCCAGACCAGAGCAGGCAGAGGGAACGGGAGGAAGTGGAAGGAGACCCCCGGAAACGCCCTTGACTCTCCTCGGGGCACCGCTCCCTGGGGGACGGCCGGGACTACCTCAGGAACTCAGGAGTGTGAGGACCATCATGAGGGTGAGAGATACGTGACTGTGACCAAGCTGAGACGAGAGAGTTGGGCATCCCCGAGGCGAAGCCTGGGGAGCTGGGGTTTCAGTGAAGGCTCTACAGTGCTGGTGGCTCTCCCTGCAGTAATGGAGGGGTGATGATAATGAGGAGGGTGGGGAGAAGTCACAGAACACCCCCCCCCCCACCGCCCCAGTGCAGAGGTAGGAGCTGCTGGTGCCTCTCCAGCCCTCACTCACCCCTCAGCGACCTCCTTTAGAGTTGGTTTGTTGGTTTGTTTTAATTTGACAGAGAGAGAGGCAGAGAGCACAAGCAGGGGGAGCAGCAGGCAGAGGGAGAGAGAGAGAAGCAGGCTCCTGGCTGAGCAGGGAGCCCGATGTGGGGCTCTATCCCAGGCTCCCGGGATCATGACCTGAGCCAAAGGCAGACGCTTAACCGACTGAGCCACCCAGGTGCCCCCGCCCCCCCAAAAAAAAGTCCTTTTCTCTGGGGCATCTCGGATCTCCTCTCCACATCTGGTCACACTCTTGTTCTTTCTAGAATCTGCCGTTGCTGGAGACACCCTAATTTCTATCTATCTATCTATCTATCTATCTATCTATCTATCTATCTATCTATCTATCTATTTTTTAAGTAGGCTCTGCACCCAGCGTGACGCTCAGTGCAGGGCTTGAACCCATGACCCTGAGATCAAGACCTGAGCTGAGATCAAGAGTCAGATGCTTAACCGACTGAGCCATCCAGGCACCCCCCCACCCAACCAATTTCTGTCACAAACCGGGCATCCCACAGATACCCAAACTCATCACCTAGTCCTCCAAACCTGCTGCTCCCCACAAGCCCCCATCTCAGGGAGAGGCAGCACTGAGCGAGCTGCCAAACCTAGAAGGCTTCCTTTGCTCAGCAGTCTTCACTGCCCAGAGAAGCCCCCTCCATCCCGCCCCCCAAGTCCGTCTTCTTTCCCCAGCCTTCCTCCCAGGCCTCCGACCACTGCTCCCTAAACTTAAATGTCTTTTTCTTGCATGTGCCCCGTGTTTTAAAAGATGCCTATCACATTGCATTTATTAAATAGTAATACCACCCACCCTTAAAGTTGTACATACACTTTCCAATCAGAATTTCATCCCACTGAGGAGTACCGCGTGCTGGGCACTGTGCCAGGCACAGGGGATGGGAGGGTGAATAGAGCCCGGCCCCCAGGGCTCACGGCCAACTTAGGGGAGAGTCACATAAAGAGATCATAGCAATGATCTAAATCCTAGCAATGCCTCGAGGTAAGGATAATGATGGAGTGTACGCACAGTCCCACAGGACTTTAGTGGTAAACCTGCCAACCTGGGCACCCCCTGCCGACCACCTCGATCTCCTTCGCTTCTAATGTCCAGGTGCTCCCGGCCCCCAGAGCACGTCTCGCTGAACTCTCAAGTCTGTGCAGTCCCCTCACCTCCACAGCCATGGCTGGGTTTAGGTCACCAGCCTCTGCCGCTTGGGCTCTGTCTCCAGCCCTTCTCCGGGCAAAGCCAGAAAGGGATTCCTAGAGCACAAAGCTGACCAAGTCGTTCCCCTATTTAAAACCTTCAGTGGCTCCCTATTGCCTCTAAGATAATATCCAAACTCATTAGCACAGCTTCGCAGCCCTTTCTGACTTGATCTCACATTAACATGAGAATTATTTCCCATTTACTTGTTCACTCAATACCAGTTTCATTGAACACTTGGTCTGTGTTAGACATTATGCCGGGCACGGGAATTCTGCAGAGAATATAACACACACTATCCCCTCTCCTGGAGCTTGTGGACTGGCAGGTGGGACAGATGGTAAACAGAGGCATATGCAGATAATTGAATGCAGGTGTTGTGAGGGCAGGAAAAGAAACATCTCTGTGTCAACGGTCTGCTTCCACCACAATCAGCGTCTCTGGTGCCTGCCTTCTACCTAGGCTGTTCCTTTTCCTGAACTGCCGCTCTCCTTCAGTTGGCCAAATTTCTCTAGCTGTCCAGGTCTCGGCTCAGGGTCCTCCCCTCATGAGAGTCTTCCCTAAACCTTCCAGGTGGTTCCGTGGGGGCCCCAGCGCTGTCAACTTTCAGGAAGTGCTTGCTGTGTGGACGCCTCCCAGGTCTTTTAATCCGCTCACATCAAAAAAAATGTTTGCGGGGCGCCTGGGTGGCTCAGTGGATTAAAGCCTCTGCCTTCTGCCCGGGTCGTGATCTCAGGGTCCTGGGATCGAGTCCTGCATCGGGCTTTCTGCTCAGCGGGGAGCCTGCTTCCCCCCTCTCTCTCTGCGTGCCTCTCTGCCTACTTGTGATCTCTGTCAAATAAATAAGTAAAATCTTTTAATAAAAGTGTTTGCATTTTAAAAAATTAATTTTAAAATTTATCTTAGTATCTATCATATATTCAGAAAGATGGTGGCACTTCAGGCCAATAAAGGTATAAGGAAATATTTCTCAAAACAAGGATGGCTGTGAACCTGAGGACTTTGCAGGGATTGTGACTAAGCAGGAGGCAGGGCTGGTCCTGGGGAGGCTCAGAGAGGTGTCTCGATGCCCAGCCCCACCTTCCTTAGGCTTTCTTGGCCCAGGGGCCCGGCCGGCCTTCCACTATCACCCACCTCCCTGGCTCCTGGAGCCTGGTATCTGCTCCTGGGCTTAACACTCTGAGCTACACTTTGCTGGGGGACCGAGGGGCAGCTGGGAAAGGAGGGGAACCCCCCGGGGGCTGGAGCAGCTGGACCTCAGCTGCATTCTAGCACTTTACCCTGGGCAGCCTCACCAAGGCGTCTGGACTCCTGTCTGTGGGTCTGGCCGTGAACTCCACTCCCCCACGTCCAGTCCGGGCCTTGGGGCCAAGCCCAGGTCTCCTAGCTGCAGAGGTGAGCCTTGTCTCCCACCCACTCCCAAAAGCCTCCTGCCCCCTCTACAGGAGGCCTCGTTCTGTCTGAAAGCCCCCACCTGCAGCTGCTCATCCTCCCAATCCCAAGCTGCTCCCCTGCGCTTCCTCTTTCCCTGGAATCAGAGTTGGGAGATCACCTGGTCCGTGCCCTGCGTTTTACAGCTGATGAAACTGAAGGGCATCCAGTGTTCAAGATCTCAAAGCCGGCAAGGGCAGAGTCATGCTTTAAAACAAACGGAAAGGGCAGTGTCCTGACTCCCCAGCCAGCCCAGCTCCCCCTCCACGAGGCTGCCCTGGCTTTTCCAGCCAGTCTGAACCCGAAAGTTTGCCTCCACCAAATAGAAACTCTCAGGAATCATCACCGCTCCCACCCTACACCCTCTTACACACCCACTCTCCTTCATCTGACCTTCCCACCCAGAAGTGCAGGCAAAGCTTGTCTCCACCCGGCAGGCCTCTCCCGGGCCGGGCCGGGACCAGGAGGAAGGACTGCAGGGACTCACCAGAGGAAGGAGTGGCTGCTGAATGGCTTTAGGGAAGGAAACAAGCACAGGTTTGCTCTGTTTACCTCCCTGGCTCACAAACATGACTGGGCCCTCCCTTCCTGACAGGGTAAAGCTCTGCTGTCCTCTGAGTCCAGCCCTCAAGCCCTTGCCATTCAGGCTACAACCTGCTCGTGCAGCCTCATCTCCCACCACTCCCAACCCCAAGCTCTCTCCTCTCATAGCAAACCATCCTCAGCACCACACCCTCCAGGCCTCTCTGGCTTTGTCTGTGCTGGTGCTTCTGCCTTTAATGCCCTTCCCTGCATCTCCATAGAGCAAGCTCCTCATTAGACCCAGCTCAAAGGTCATCCTCTGTGCAGACACATCCCCTCCCCCCACCCCTGTGTGCTGGGAGAGCTTCTGTGTCACCTTTATAGCATAAAATACAACATCATGAATCTGTGTCCTCACTAGACCCTCAACTCCTCAGTAACAGCACTTGTGTCTTTATCTTCAAATTCTTAGAGCCTGGCACATAGTAGACACACGTGTGCACACACACACACACACACACACACAAAAGAGGGGGGATAAATGGCTAAATAAAATCAGTATATGGACCCTGGATTTATTCCAGAGCTATATTAGGAAGCAAGTCTCAATGCTACACAAGAAACACCTTCTAGCTCATTGATTCATATTTATTGAGGACCGTTATGTGCAAAGCACTGAACAAAGTCCTAGAAGCTCAAAAGCTGGAGTAGACTCAGGAATTTACAGTTTGGGGGTACAGAGAGGCAGAGAAGAGTACTAGTTGGAAGGAAATAACTGACCTGCTGGTGTAAGCAGGTGAGTGCATTTATTCCTATGTCAGCCTATGATGTAGGCACTTTTATTATTATGCCCACTTTACAGGTGAGGAGATTGAGGCTTTCACGAGCAGGGAGACTTGCAATGGCATAACTGGTAAGCCATGGGGCCGGATCTGGAACCAAACACCACATACCCAAGCAGAAAGCTCTGGTACAAGTGTTTTATTTTCTTAATTCATGATCCTCAACACCGTCTACATCCTGCAAGCACCTGGAGAGCTTTAAAGAGCACAGGTGCCCACCCTGGTTCCACCCAGAGATTGCGATGTAATTGATGTGGGGTGCAGCCTGGGCACCGGGGGTTCTGATGTGCAGCCCGGGCTGGGAACCCCTGCTGAGATGAGGGAGTGCAGTGTCCAACGTGTAAGGGGAGACCCACCTGCAGCCGAGATGCTCCTGGTCGGGTCAGGGTCCTGTGTGTCCAGACACAGAGCTTTCTTGTCCCCTTGGGAGGGGCCCCAGATGGTGTAGGCAGAGCTGGCACTTCTTCCCTGGCATTCTCTCCGTGTCTCACCAGTTCTGACCTTTCTGTAGCATCAGAGTTGCCAAAGACAACTTACTGGGGAAATTCCATGGTTTCCATGCAAGGGGGGATGGGGCGTGGGTTCTCCAGGCCTCCCGGCACCCGGCCTTCGGTATGAAGGAGCCAGGATCTGTGGGTCACAGTGAAGACAGCTGGTGGGAGCACGCTGGGTGGATGGCATGTGGGCTGCAGGCCAGAGGGATGGAAACACACCCCTATACATCCCAGTAGAGTGGGGACAGGGCTTCTGGGCCCACTGTCAAACGGCTGTCAGACTCAGAGCCGCTGGACACCCTGCACTGGTAGGCTCCGAGGGACTGTGAGGATCCCCAGGGCCAGCGTTGCCAGGCCGTGTGGCTGCAGGCAGCAAGACTGGGTTTTCCCTTCTCGAGCCCAGGCAGTGACTCAGGGAACAAATACAAAAAGCAGACAGTAACCTCGGCATTCTTGCCCAATGGGGAGCGTGACCTTGCCCCAGAACCCTCTTAGGAGCCCAGGGCCCAGTGGGATGGAAATTAACAGCATGGTGTTGGCGTATGGAGTTCACAGGACACTGTCCTCATTTGCTGGGTGCCCTGAGCTCCTTGTTCCTCACAGAGGTGCTGGGAGCACAATATTTCATTGATCTGCAACTGGGGTGCAGCTTTTCAATGCAACGAGCTTGGGGCTTCCCGGAATCACACAGTGCCTCGGGCAGCAGTGCTGGGCTCCTACCTGGAGGGTCCCGGGAGAACAGACTTGGACCATCTCCGAGATGTCTCCCAATGCCGAACTTCCTGCCTCCCTAGTTCTAAGTCACGATTCACGACTGCCTGACCATTAGAAGCCATCCCTTAGTGTCCGTGCTTCTAATCTTGGGGGCTAGGATGTGGCTCATCGCTTCACCCCACTGTGACCACATGGTAAATAGCTTTCTTGACAGGAGAACAATAGAGGAAGGGCCCAGAGCAGCCACAGGACAAGGTGGGTCTCCCCACCTAGCTTGCACTTAAGGGTAGAGATCCTGTTTTCTTCACCCTCGTGTAAGCGCCCTCCTCCTATCACGAGGCAGATGCTCCTCAAAGGTTTTCTGAATGATGAAACCCAGTGAAGAATCTTTTTGCAAAGACTCATGCCATAGTTGACCTTTGGCATACTTAACCTCAGGCATTTTAAAGTATTCATTTATTCAACGAATATAGACGAGGAGTGCCTGCAGCGAGCCAGGCACATGCCAGCTGCTAGAGATCCAATGGCAAGCAAAAAAAAAAAAATATATATATATATATATGTGTGTGTGTGTGTGTGTGTGTGTATACATATATACATATATAAAATAAAAAAAGTCTCACGGAGCTCCACTTTTTGGGGGGAAGAAATTCCTTTCCCAAATCCACATAAAATGACACTGTGATAAGGTTTCTAAAGGAAAGGGCCACAGGACTGTGGAAGTACAGGGAAGAGGGCCTGCAGAGGACTCAGAGAAGGTCTGAGGAGGAGGTTTGCACATTAATCCACCAACCATGATGGACCACGTTCCAGAGTTTGCTTAGCGAGATGCCTGGCACCCCGTGACTGCTTGAGTGACTTCCCCGCCACGGTCCTGAAGAACAAGAGGAGAACCCGAGTCTTCTGACTGTCCCGTCCTTACTCAATGCCACCTCAAACTTTAAGTTTTCCGGTCAAGAGGAAAGAAGATTTTTGTTTTTTTATGCAAAGCAGCTTAAACTGAAACTGACCTCACCATGGGCATCTGAGGTAGTTTTTGGTGATGGAGGAGGAAATTAGCCAACTTTCCAGGAACCTCAGGACACACCCCGATTGCCCAACAGTGCTGAGCCGTGCAGCCCAAACACCTCCCAGGCCCCTTCTGCAGCTGCAGGGCCCTGAGTGGGCGCTCTCCTCAGTGCCAGCTCTTGTAGAGCCAAAGGTCTACAGGGGGTGACCACAGACCAAAACTTCCCCAGGGATAGTGCAGGGTGAGGGCAAGGGCAGGCCTGGGGAAGTGACCCTCGGACCAGCCAGCTGAGGCTCAGAGGCCAAACTGTCTGTCAACCATCAGGAGATGGCTGATGACTCTGTTCCCTCCGATGCTTTGCCTCTGAGCTGCCCTCATGCCTATTCAGGGCTCTTAGCTCCTGTTACTGATCCTACTGGCCCTGGAAGGTGCTGTCTCATCAGCTCAGCTTCTTTCTGCTTTTCTGCTCAGCTCGCTTTCTCTCTCCTGACTGGCTTCTCTCCATGTCTACTCCCTCAGTAATTTGGGGAGCCAGTGGCCCTACAATGGCTTTTCAGTCTCGACTTTTCTCCTCAGGTTGTGTGCCTCCTGTCTGTCTCTTCCTTTAACCTCCAGAGAGAGTCTGACTGGCCTCATACACCTTTGCCAGCCGGGCCTCCTGGGGTCTTTGAGAAGGGGGCTGGGAATACTTTGAGAAGTGGGCCCTCGAAGATCTAATCTCACTCCCTCTCATGCTCTCTCCTTTCCGCTGATTGAATTGGTTTTCCTTTTGGATGTACAGATAGCTACTACATCCTCACAAATTCTGCCTGACTCCATGGCTTAGAACATAAGCTCTGTGCTGTTTCTTTGTCCCTCCAAAGAAACCCCCTTTCTCTCCTAGTATACTGCGTAGTTACGCACCCTGGCTTTCAGGCTGCTGTCTCAGCTATGGATTTTTTAAAAAGACTCATTCATTCATTTATGGGGGGATGGGGCAGAGGGAGAGGAAGAGAGAATCTTAAGCAGACTCCTCGCTGAGCGCAGAACCCAAGGCAGGGCTCGATCTCATGCGGCTGAGATCATGACCTGAGCCAAAACCAAGAGGCTGAGGCTTAGCCAACAACGCCATCCAGGCACCTCTCAGCTATGGATTTTAAAGACTCTTCATTCTTCTGGAATGAAGCTGGAGCTTCTCCAGCTTTAGCCATGTATACTAACCTGAAGAGGTTATGTGTTAAAACACAGAATCCCGGGCCTCCCCCGCCCCAGAGATTCAGACTGACTCGGCCTGGGGCACGGTCCCAGGTGATGCCGTTCCTGCTGGTGGAACCCACTGCCTGGGGAGTAGGAGGGCGCTCCCACCTGCAGCCCCCACCCTGAGGCGAGGAATGCTCTCCGCTTACCACTGGAGGGAAGTAGGGCAATGAGGAAATGATGCCGGCATGTAATATCACAGCAAACACGTTTCTAAATATTAATCCACCCCACAGGCCGCCTCCTGAAATGAATGCCCCTTTGCAAGGCAAGGTTCTGAGAAGTTAGGAAACTTGCCCCAGTCAGCCAGCTCCTGGCTGGCAAAGCCCGGAATCAGGTGCTGACCTGTCTGCTTGCTCCTGGCCCACTGTGTCAGCTGGGAAGCTGCGTTAACGTGCGGCTCGATGGCCCCTCACAGAACTGCTATCATCTGTCCTGATAAGGGTGGTCGGTTGTGCCACCTCTGCAGAGAAATGAAGACGTTCTCAAGCACACAAGCATCTACCCACACGCCTGATAAACACACTGCCTCTCAGGTTAAGGGGCGCGACCAGGGTGACTGAGCAGGTGGCCCGACTGGGAGACGCGTTCCCACCTGAGTCTTCCAGGCCGGCCCGACCTGCTCTCCTGAGGGCAAGCGTTCCATGGATGGCTCAGCACCAGGCGGAATTCCCCACTAGTTACCGAATGTCACAAGGAGCAAAGAGCTTCAACACCTTGCTCCAAGTGTGGCGCCCGGACCAGCGTCATCAGCCTCGCCTGGGAACAGGTTAGACACCCAGGTACTTGGGTCCCACCCCGGATATACCGAAGCAGAAATGTTGGGTTTGGAGCCCGGCAATCTGCATTTTAACATGCCTTCCAGGAGGTTCCGAGGTACAGCTGAGAACCACTGTTCTACTGAGAGAATTAGGCAGATGGCTAGTGGAGGACTCGATCTGGTGACATGGCGGGTTCTGGGCTCCCTGGGCGAGCTCTCACACACACCAGTGGCAGAGCACTTGGTGAAGCATATGTTGACCCAGCTGTGAAGTCAACTGTAACTTCTCCTGCTTCACTTGGTGACAGCCTTGCCCTGCAGAGGATTTACTGCCAGCATAGTCTTCGTTGCTATGGTAACTCTCGTACCCAGCCTGGGCCCTTCCTCTGTGGGAGGTAATATTTGTGTCGCTTAGACACTAGGTAAACCCAGTGTCCAGACACTGCTCCCAGGTCTCTGCATGTAGGGAAGCCTCTTTGTTGTCACTGAAGGGACAGACTGAACGAGAAGCCCTGGTCCAAGTGACCTTGTTAGCAGGTTTCTTACAATCTTCAGCAACGTCCAATTTCCCATTTCCAGAAAAAAAGCAAATCAAGTGTAATATATAAGGTAGGGGATTACTTCATAGGGTGGGAAAAAATGTCAACCTGTCTTATTTTTTGAGGAAAGATCACAGGTAAATGCAGAGCAAATTCCTTTTTTTTTTTTTTTTTGGAGGGGGCAATAATTCACATATCATAAAATTCACCCCTTTTAAGTGTACCATTGGGTGGAGGGTTTTAAAAGATTATATATATATATACATATATATATGTATATATATATATATATGTATGTAGAGAGAGAGAGAGAGAGCACAAGTGGGTGGAGGGGCAGAGGGAGAGGGAGAGAGAGAATCTCAAGCAAACTCCCTGCTGAACATGGAGCCTGATCCCATAACCTTGAGATCATGACCTAAGCCAAAATCAAGAGTCAGATGCTTTACTGACTGAGCCACCCAGGTGCCTCAGTTCGGTGGTTTTTAATTTTAAAAGTGCTACAAATAAATAAATAAATACATACATACATACATACATACATACATACATAAATAAATAAATAAATAAAAATAAATAAATAAGTGCCACAAGAGAGTGGACTGGAGGGGTAACAAGATGGCAGTGGAGACAGTGGCGCTCTGTCAGCTGAAGCTTGCTGAACTAAAAAGCAGGAATGTCTTGCTCATGGTTTGAAAACCAAGGGAATAAAACAAGATCTCATCAACGGCTCCAGGCATATCTTGGAAGAGCGTGCTGAAGAGGAGGCAAATGAAGATGTACCAGAGAGGAAAACAGAGGAAGAACCTGTCAAGGAGGGAGAATCCCCTGAGAAAACTGTTGTGGCAGCAGAGAAGAAAGTGGTAAAAATTACTTCTGAGATACCACAGGTGGAGAGAATGCAGATGAGAGCTGAATGAGTCCATGTACGTGTGAGCTTAGAGAGTAAGAAAGCTGCTCATTTGGCATTTCTTCAGTTCCATCCAAAGGCCTGTCATCTAACACCAAGACTATGGTTAACCTCAGTGGGTTAAAACCTCTGCCTTCGGCTCAGGTCATGATCTCAGGGTCCTGGGATCGAGCCCCGCATCGGGCTCTCTGCTCAGCGGGGAGCTTGCTTCCCCGTCTCTCTGCCTTCCTCTCTGCCTACTTGTGATCTCTCTCTCTGTCAAATAAATAAATAAAAATCTTAAAAAAATAATAATAATAATTCTAAAAGTATATGGTGCCTGGACACCTGGGTGGCTCAGTCATTAAGCATCTGTCTTCAGCTCAGGTCCTGATCCCAGGGTGCTGGGATCAAGCCCCACATCGGGCTCCCTGCTCACCAAGAAGCCTGCTTCTCCCTGTGCCTGCCGCTCACCCTGACTTGTGCTCTCTCTCTCTCTCTGACAAATAAATAAAATCTTAAAAAAAACCAACAACAACAAAGTAAATGGTGTCACTTCAAAAAAATCTGAAACACTTAAAATCTGAGAAATGTTCAGGGGTTGACTCAATGAACTTGTCTCCAAACAAGAAGCAAAACAGGTCACATTTGCTTTGTGGTACAGATCCATTTCTCATTTGTTGATAAGGAAAATTCAGATAAGCAAAGGTATTATAAAATAAGTCAGGCTAACATGCCTGAGGCAATATAGCCTTTAACAGATGCTAAGGACTAATATCAACCTCATGTTTACACACAACTATGTAAAAGAAAAATCACATACATTTACTTGATATAAATACAAAAAAGTGGAGTTTAATTTTTTAAACAGCATGCCCACTCTCCAAATAAGCAGTACTTTATTATATATGTATTATAAGTCATGCCAAGGGAATGAGAAAGTTGGTTTTAGCATGTCTGCAAGAGTTTGAATATTGGGGGTTTTCCTTAATTTTATTCTAATTTTTATTTTAAAGTGAAGTAGTATGCACACAGGCAAATGATGAAATAAAACACCCCCAAAACCAAAAACAAAAGCTTAGTTTCTAGAGAAAAATGCCATAATCACCCGAGGCAACTTTCTAAGCATGGGGAAAAGACGTTATAAGGGCCGATGACCAGAAAATCTAATTTGATTTCCATAGCTCTCTTGGGTACATGCACTCAGCTTCACCTGCCTTCTTATTCAAATCATATATTGTCACTTTTGAGTGGGAAAATATATGTAATGTATTGTGTGAATACAGTGATTACTAAAATATACACATTTGTCTCTAAGGATGTGTCTTTATATAAATATTTTTGTTCTTATGTGTTTTCTGGATATGAGGTCATCTATGTGGGCATGTATGTAGGGGTTTTTATCTCTAGCTAGGTATTTATGTAGGAGAGAGCCAAGGTGAGATGTATTTATCTATGGGTGTGTGTGTGCTTTCACAAAGGTTTATAATTGGGGCCTTGTACACACAAAGTGGACCAGTAACTAGAGGTAGGGATGTGTGAATTTCAAACAGGCAACGTTCCCACTCATGGAAGAATATAATTTTATTTTTTATTTTTTTTTAAAGATTTTTATTTATTTATTTGACAGAGAGAGAGCACAAGCAGGGGGAGTGGCAGAGGCAGAGGGAGAGGGAGTGGCAGGCTCCCTGCTGACCAGGGAGCCCAATGCAGGGCACTACCCCAGGACTCTGGGATTGTGACCTGAGCTGAAGGCAGACACTTAACCGACTGAGCCACCAGTCACTTCGAGAATATACTTTTAAATACATTAAGACCCTTCAACTTTACAGAGACAATAATTAAAAAAAAAGAAGAAGAAGAAAGGAACAACTTTTTGAACAACTAGTGCTGTCCATGTGAAATACCAGGCTGGGTACTTTACTGTCTCACGTAATTTTCACAACCAACCTAAGCAGGTACAAATTGACCCAGCTTTATAGCTGAGGAATCTGAGGCTTGTCCAAAGCGACATAAGTAAGTGGCTGAGCAGTCTGACCTCAGAGCCTATAATCTCACTCTCTGCCAGAAAGTCTCAGCTAAACTGTGAGACAATCTTCTCAAGGGGGGGAAAAATGACGAAGGAGTATTTCATTAGACCTGATGCCAATTTTTAGTGATATGGAATGTGATTTTTAACTCTATTAAGAAAAATTTCTTCACATCTTATTTTCACATAAGAGAGAATTATAGATGTTTGCTTAAGGCTGAAGGCCATAAAGTTGAAAGGACTCTGGACTTTAGTTTAATTGCAAACTGGAAAGATCTGACCCAGAAGAGTGCTCCTTCCTCTCTGGACTCCAGGATGCATCTCTGGGGTCTCCTCCCCTAACTGTTTCTCTCAGTCCCCATCAGGGACCAGATCCTCCCCCGCTAGCCTCCCTTCCTTCATGAGGACGTTCCTCTCTGCACAGTCTTCATCTCACCTCGATGGCCTCTGCCCTCTGTAGGCTGCCTCATCCATGCCCTTGGTCTCACCGCCCCCTGAGCTCTCTCTAGCTCACACCCCCTTGCAGTTCTCCAGAAGTAATCTACCTAGATAGCTCACAGGACTTTCAAACACAACAGTTACAAAGTCTAACTCATTTTCTTCCTTATCTACCCCTCTCTGGAACATTCCACTTTTTTCCTCCTATATTCTCCACCGTGGTACCACCACCCACCCACCTACCCAGGTGAGAAACTGGGGAGTCATTTTGGACATCCTCCATCTACATTCAATAAGCCTTGAGGTCTTCCCATCCACGGCTCTCAAATGCATCCTCCTTTTCTCTATTCCCTCTGCCATTGCCTTGGTTAGTTATGACCCTCACTACCTGTTCCCTGGACCACCTCCCACAGCAGCTGGCCTCTGGCTTCCAACCAAAAAGTCCCTGCCAGTGTGCATGTCCTACCCTATTCGCTGTGGCCAACACTCCAGTCAGGAAACCAGATTCCCTTCTGCCACAACTTAAAAACCCTTTTCTGGTTCCTTTGTGCCTGCAGGCTAACAGCATAAGAGGCCCTACACATTCCATCTATCCCAATTTACACACCAGTATTAAATTCCATGTTGTTGTTGGTTTTTTTTTAAGATTTTATTTATTTGACAGAGAGGGAGAGAGAGAGCAGAAGCAGGGGGAGAGGGAGAAGCAGGCTCTCCGCTGAGCAGTAAGCCTGACACGGGACTTGATCCCAGGACCCTGGGATCTTGACCTGAGCTGAAGGCAGTTGCCCAATGGACTGAACCACCCAGGTGCCCCTAAGTTCCATGTATTAAATAACTTCAAGTTTCCAGAAGATATGCTATTTTATCCCTCTATGCCCTGGCAAATATGCACTTCTACCTCAACTGAACGGCTGATTTCCAATTACTGGTTTTTCAAGAATCCACCTTCTTTGGGAAGCTTTTATACCTTGTGCTTATTTCTCTCCTGGCTTTACTGTCCCTGTATTGCTCTGATTTGTTCATCGGTGCGTCTGCCTTTCCTATGTCAGATTCTTGAAGCCAGCACAATGCCTACCACACGGTGAGTGCTCAATAATGATGTAATATCTTAAATATTTAAATTATACGAGATTATTATATCTCAAATTTAAAAAATTCAAAGGTCCCGTCCAAGAGACTCTTATCCAGCTCCGACTCCATTGGGATAGCAGCTCTACGCAAGCTCCTTTGGAGTCATGTTGATGGCTATGTATTTGTCAAATATTCAGGACAACAACCTAGCAACCAAATACAACAAGGGAATCTTGGATTGGATTCTGGACATAAAACTACAGCTATAAAGGACATTACAATTAGAGAAAATGGAAATGGATTGTATGTTAGGTAACATTATTGAATTAACGTTAATCTTTTTAGGAATGATAATGGTATTACAGTCAGCTAGAATGTCCTTTCCCTAGGCATAAAAAACTTTATGAGGTCTGTACTTATTTTTTAGGAGTTCATTTTATTTGTATTTATTCGTTTTTGAGAGAGAGAACATGTGCACATGAGGAGGGGGCAGACGGAGAAGGAGAGAGAGAATTTCAAGCAAGCTCCAGGCCCGGCTGGAGCCGGACATGGGGCTCAATCTCATAACCTGAGCCAAAATCAAGAGTTGGACGCTTAACCGACCGAGCCACCCAAGTGCCCCTCAAAGAGTTCATTTTAAAGGAGCATAATAATATACAGAGAGATGGAGCAAATGTGGTAAAATGTTCGATAAGAAGCATGAGTATTCTATGTACTAATTTGCCAACTTCTCTGCATATCTGAAAATTCTCAGAACATTTGGGGCAAATGCTAAGAACACAACCAAAAATAAAATCAATAAATCTTTTGCGGGGGCACCTGGGTGGCTCAGTGGGTTGAAGCCTCTGCCTTCGGCTCAGGTCATGATCTCAGGGTCCTGGGATCGAGCCCCACGTTGGGCTCTCTGCTCAGCGGGGAGCCTGCTTCCCCCTCTCTCTCTGCCTACTTGTGATCTCTCTCTCTCTGTGTCAAATAAATAAAATCTTAAAAAAAAAAAGTTAAAAAAAATAAATCTTCTGCAATTTAACTAGATGGCAATATTGCTCTTAGAATTTCTCCTGCCCAAACCTGCTGCCTGGTACCTTCCATTGCCATGTTCACCCCTTAAAACCACTGCATTTCAATCAAGTTTGTGTTTTAAGGTTGCAAGGCACAGCTACCCCTCACAAAACACTCTAAAGTTTGCTCTCCTAGTTGGCCAACCTTCACAAGGCTGTTCATTTTTATTTGCCTAAATGGCACAATATTGCACTTTAAAAACCTAAGCAAATAAAACTGTGCTTCCTCACCGGTACATTTTTTTTTTTTAAGATTTTATTTATTTATTTGACAGAGAGAGACAGCGAGAGAGGGAACACAAGTAGGGAGAGTGGGAGAGGGAGAAGCAGGCTCCCCATTGAGCAGTGAGCCCTATTCGGGGCTCAATCCTGGGACCCTGGGACCATGACCTGAGCCAAAGGAAGACGCTTAACTGACTGAGCCACCCAGGTGCCCCTCCTCACTGGTACATGTAATATCTCGACACTGGAGCTTTTTATCTGGGAAAACTTGAGGTTATAAGGAATCACTGAGGTTGGAGGAGTAGTCTGAGAGGATTAAAGTCTCTAGCAAGAGCTAGTTATTTTTTATTACCAGAAAGGGGAGAGGATAGCCCTTCTCTTAAATTTCTATTATATTCAGACAGAAATTTTTAAAAGGCATTTATCATCTTTATCTAAAAGAGTTGGTGAACTTAGGTATATGCCCAAGAGAAATGAAAATGTATGGTTCCATGAAAACTTGGACATGGCGGTTCACAGCAATATTACTCATGTAACAGCCAAAAAGTGGAAGCAGTCCAAACATCCATCAGCTGATGGGTAAACAAAGTGTGATATATCCATACAGTGGAAAATTAGTCCTAAAAATGAATAAAATATGCATACATGGCACAACATAGATGAATCTTGAAAACATTACACTAATCGAAGGAGCTGACACAAAGGTTATGTAACATATGATTTCATTTATATGAAATGTCCACAACGGGCAAATCCATAAAGACTAAATTTGTCAGTGTTTGACTGGGGCTGGGAGCAGAGGGGTCAGGAATGGGGGAATGACTGCCAATGGGTAGAGGGTTCTCTTTGGGGGGATGAAAATATTCTGGAGTCAGATGGTGGAGATGGTTGTAACACTTTGTGTGACTATACTAAAAACCACTGAAATGTGCACTTTACATCAGTGAATACTATGGTATGTAAATTATATCTCAATTTTTTCTTTTAAAGGTAATGGAAAGCAATTCCTACTCGGTCCTATTTTTAAGAACAGTCAAAGGGGAGCCCAAGGGCATGCTGGGTTTGGTTGTGCCTTCAGTCTTCAAGTCACCATTGGCCTGTGTGAAGTGTCCCCATCCTACAGAGTGCTGGCTGCCCTCCATTACCCCCTCCCCAGCCCTCACGGGGCACCTCTGTTAACCTTGGCATCTGCAGGGCCCATTTCGGCATGCCCCACATTCCTACTCACCACTGTAATCCCAGCGCTCTTTCCAAGACCAATTGTCATGCAGGTCTCATTCCCATATCTTCTTCATTTTCCTCATCGTGCTCACCATTCTTTAGTCATCTGCCTCCAAAATTTGGTTTTGTTCATTGCTTTATCTCACCTGCACAAGAACGGTGGACAGCTAACAGCAGGGGCTCAATAAATTTCTGGTGAATGAGTACACTTGCCAGAAGCGTTTACACAGAAATTTGCTCTGTGTATTATTTTAAAAATGAAGCTCCATGCTTCAAAATGTGTTTTATTCCCACAAGAGGACTTCCTCCTTCACTTAAATATGTATCTTTTAAAAATATTGCACGAGTAGTATTTTATTATAGGTAATTTAGTTTACAAATCTTTATACACTTTAAGGAAAACATTCAGGCATCATAAACATAAAAATTTCAATATGAAAATTAAATTTACAATGAGAAAATAAACACGAATTTATTTTTTAACTATGTGGTTATTGCTACACTACCTTTATAATTCCTACCCAGAGTCCGAAAATGTAGTCAAGCCCTAAAAATGTAGCAGAAGCATTTCCGCACACTGGTATCCATAATCTAGTTTGTGCAGCAATGTTTCCACTAGATTCATAGAGTATTTTTTGGAAGAAAGAAGCAAGGGCGGGTCATTTGGTGGCCCTTCGGACTTTCTGCAACTCTTCAATGGGTTTCCACTCTTGGTTGATTGTTAGAAGCTTGAAAAAAAAAAAAAAAAGAAGGAGAAAACAGATTTTTTTTAGGATCCGTCCTTCATCCTCATGTCCCTTTTTTGGGCTTTGTCCACACTCCCCTTTGGAAAGAGCATCACCATAATATTTGTAGTCAAAGAACCATCTCTAAAGACATGCACAAAACAGTAATGTGGGCTCTAAAGAACCTGTGGGTTCCTGAATATTATAGGATCAGAAAGAAAGGTCATTTATATTTGCCCACTTTCATGTAACAGGTTCTAGGTTTCTAACTTTCCCATGGCTTTATGTGAACTCTTAAGTTCAAAAAGTGGCTGTATAATGCTCCAGCAGAGGGGCGTGGCACATAGTAGGCTCTTAACCAAACTTCCTCATTGTAATTACGCAACAAAGGTACAAATGATGTAAGTTATGCAATAAGGGAAAAGGGGCAGAGCTGTGGACAGTCCTTGACTTCCAAAAAAATTCAAATTCAGAGATTCTCATTTATCCTCACAAGTTTTCTATTGCTGCAGGATCTAGGAGATGTAGGTAAGTCTTTTGTTTTGTTTTTCTGTTTTTTAAAAACATTTTAAATTGAATTCCAGTATCATTAACATACAATGTTATCTTAGTTTCAGGCATACGTTACTCGATGCTCCTGACTCAAGGAGCTCGTGACTCAACAACTCAACAACAACTCAACAACTCTATACATTACTCAGTGCTCATGGCAAGTTCACTCCTTACTCCCCATCACCTATTTCCCCCATCTCCCTCCCAACTCCCTCTGGTAACCACCAATTTGTTCTCTATAGTTAAGAGTCTGTTTCTTGGTTTACCTCTTTTTTTTCCTTTGCTCATTTGTTTTGTTTCTTAAATTCCACATATGAGTGAAATCATATGGTATTTGTCTTGCTCTGACTTATTTTGCTTAGAAATACAGGTAGTTTTAAAGATTCTAAATGTCCTTCATTAGGTCAAACTCTGCTATTTGAAAGTTTTGTTAAAAAAAAAAAAAAAAAAGATTTCCTGACAGACATAAGTAGTGTTAGTTCCAACAGACTCAATATTTCTTACTTCCAAAATATTTTAAATGTTACAAAATTTTTGCTACAGTCTTCAAAGAATGAATGAGTATTAGCTGATTTTGCTTTAAGGAAAGGCCACTCCTGTTTCCCAGAGCTCCTGTTATTTATCCCAACAGACATTATACTAACTTTAGATAAATAATAGACACTATGAGATAAAATATTACAATAATGATGAAAGTTAATATTTGAGTAGATACTCTGGGCCAGCCACCATGCTAACGGTTATTATGTATTTTACATTCTTTAATCCTCTTAACTCTGAGGTACAGCCCCATTATTGAGCCCATTTTGGAGATTCTAAGAACCTCAGAAAGGCCAGGTTGTCCAAAATTACCTGTGAATAACGGAACAAGGATTTGAACTAGATCTCTAGAATTCCATAGCACTCCCTTTACCACTACACTAAATGATACTCTAAATGTGAAAGGTATTAAATGCATTTTGCAGACAAGGGTGTTAAAGCTCAGGCTAAATGTAAATCACCTTTAAAAAAAAAAAATTTATCTCAGAGAGAGCACAAACTGGAGGAGGGGCAGGGGGGAAAAACTCAAGCACACTCTGCTGAGCACAGAGCCCAACATGGAGGCTTGATCCCACAACCCTGAGATCATGACCTAAGTGAAATCAAAAGTCAGACAGTTAACCAACTGAGCCACCCAGGCGCCCCGTAAACCACTTTTTAATGTAGCAATACCTTTCTAGGTACACTAGGATCCACAGTTTCCCAAGGTTCTGGATTTCTTTTCCGATCAATGCTAAAAATAAAAGGAAGCGGATTAAACACTAAAGTAAGTGAATTTATTTATTTTTATTTATTTTTTATTTTTTAAAAGATTTTATTTATTTGGCAGAGAGAGAGAGCACAAGCAGGGGGAGCAGCAGGCTCCCCGCTGAGCAAGGAGCCCGATGTGGGACTCAATCCCATGACCTGAGCTGAAGGCAGGCACTTAACCGACTAAGCAACCCAGGCATCCCTAAAGTAAGTGAATTTAAACCAACTCTGACACTGGGTCTATAAACATGCTGGGACATCATAGGACAGATCCAGACTGATAAACAGGCATTCACCTGTTAGTTCACTGAAATTGATGGAAGTTAGTTAGGTAAGGGAGCTCAGAATTTGGCTCAAATATTGAGGACCAGTTTCTCTGCAGGGTAGAAGCTCCATGCTCCCTTTGTTGAGCTGGATGGGTGAATGTTCCCATAAGCTGAATAGCAATGGGGGTGGAAGCGCCAGGCTAAGAGCAAGCAAAAAAATATTCTTGCTCTGGTTTCTGAGACAGGCAGAAGGGCTGGGGTTGAACTCCGTAGGTGGTGAACTGCACAGTGCAAGTCCCCTCTGCCAGGACCTGGCTTTATTTATCCCCTTTCTAGTCCTGCCCTGGGTCAAGATCAGTTTCAAGTTTTTCTCTTCCTTATATTCCAGGACCCGTGGTATTTGATCTTCTTACATAGAGCTGAGATTAGGTTCACTGTAGACAACTGAATCTATACACTCTACCACATTAGGAAAGATCTTTCTAATAAACTGCAATTTTAAAATTTCATTAAAATAATGATTTAAGTTTGATGATAAATATCCCAAAAGACCATTTAAGAATTTAAATTTCAAAACTTAACTTAAAAAAATTAAACTTCGCTGCAGAAGTGGAAGAGGGCCAATGGATGAAAGGGTATTTAGATACAAGGAACAAACTAATTTTATCAGTATCATAATTTTAACAGTCTCCTGGTATGAGAAAGCTTTCTTTTTTATATACTTCTTTTTTCAAGATTTTATTTGTTTATTTGACAGACAGCGAGAGATCACAAGTAGGCAGAGACGCAGGCAGAGAGAGAGGGGGAAGCAAGCTCCCCGCCAAGCAGAGAAACCGATGCGGGGCTCGATCCCATGAACCCGAGATCACGACCCAAGCTGAAGGCAGAGGCTTTAACCCACTGAGCCACCCAGGCACCCCTGAGAAAGCTTTCTAGTCCGAAGTTTGACATTCTTACCCGGGGTAGGGGGGTGGGGGGAGGTGGTAAAATTAGGAAAGTGATACCATGCATTGCATTACTAAGGTCAACCTAACACTGCTAAAAACGTTTTTACAAACGATGCCTACTTACATCACATCAGGTTTTTGAAGGGAATATACAGCAAAAGCCGAAGCTCCACCCGCTGCTGTGGTCATAATCAGCACCAAAGGAATAAGCTAACAGAGAACAGGTTGAGGGTAAATATTCCGATGTTTCATTGTGAAACATGTGAAATATAACAGAATAGCTAGATATCATTTTATACTTTCTTCAAAATCTGCACCATCTTTTCATCTTTAAAAAGTAGTATTTTAAGTCAAGAATTTCAATGGTCTTAAAAACTTACTTCCTTCTTTTTCCTCAGGAGTTGGAAAATGTTCATGATGATCTCAGTGTAGAATGCCAAATCTAGAATAAAAAAAAAAAAAAAATCCAAGATACTGATCAAAACTTCAGCCACTCGGACCCATCCTGGGGAGGGCCCACCGGCCAACGTCCTCCCAGAGGCAGCTTCCCGCGGCTCACCTGGGAGGCGGGGCCGGGCGACACGCGCGGACGATGCAAACGCCCAGAACCGAATTGGGTCCCGGCGTCCGCACTTATATACTGATCACAAACGATGGGCCGGGCCAAGGCACTCTGGTCACGCAGACCGGGCTGGGGGCGTGCGGGGCTGACTCTCTTTCCCAGCTCGGCGCCCAACTCTCGGGCGTCCCCTGCAGGACGTCCGGTCCGCGGACGCGACGCGGCCGAACGCGGGTACTGGCGCCCTCTGCTGCCGGTCGTGGTCCTTACCTGCCGCCCCGCGAGCGCGGAGGCTTGGCGTTGTTGGCGCTTGGGACCCGGCCCAACGCCTGCAGGGAGTGGGCCGTGAGAACAAGCGGAGCTCTGAACGCCAAGGCGTAGGTGAAAACCGAGCCCTCCAAAAGGCGGTCCGGAAAAGGAGCCACAGAAGCGGGGGCGGGGGGACGGTGGGGTTCCCAAGTGCAGGCAGGTAAATTAAAATCAATCCAATCATATTAAAAGCTCCAAAATGTGATGCAGCGCACATATGGAGATAATTAAAATTAAATTGTAAAATCCATTTCAGAAGAACTCCCATGGTGTCCTGATCTGTTACATTAAAAATTTTTTAATTTCCATTCCCTCATTCCCGCATTTCTTTAAATGGAAAAAATCAGGAGGTGAGGGAGAAGAAACAATCAGCTTTGGAAACGTTTCCATCTCGGAGACTAGTCTTTGCTTTCGTCTTGAGGTCTCCTTTCAACTGGCCCCTAAACTAGCAGCCTTGCCTTGCACAGAGCATGCAGGAGGTTGTAAAAGCACGGAAATAATGCTAACCCTTCCGTTAAACCAGGGCCATGTGCCAGACTCTGAGCCCGAATCTTTCTGGCGTTTTTGCAAGGCGAGTATGTTATTTAGGCTGAGAGGCTCAAGTCACGTAGCCAGTAAGTGGCGGGCATGTAATCAGAACCCAGGTGTGTCTGGAACCCAACACCGCTGTTCTTTCTGCACCACGCTCTTAGCTACTGCAATTAAGCGAAGAGCACTAGCTCGGTTATTTTAAAATAGTTATTTTAAAACAATTATTTTAAAACTCGTTTAAGTTCAAGCTATGGGTTAACGTTAAAATGGAAACATTTGCGATGCGGCTCAGGTTATGGATGAAGTCCTGCATCAGCTCCTTGCTCAGCCGGGAGCCTGCTTCTCCGTCTGCCTGCAGCTCCTCCTGCTTGTGCTCTCTCTGACAAATAGATAAAAAAAATCTTAATAACAAAACAAAAAAGGGGAAACCTCTTTATGTCCCCTGGAAAGGACCAGGCCCAGATTTCTTTGAACCCCATTTTAGTTCTAGGCATGGGCTTTGCAGTGAAACAGACCTGCGCTCCCAGCCCACCCTGCCACACTTCATCTACCAGCTGAATGACTTCCAGGAAACTACTTAACCTTATGAGTCTGGGTTTATATATCTGTAAAATGGGGACAAATCTAGCACAGGAGAAGGTTGGAAGAAATGTTAGAATGTATGTGAAGTACATGGCATTCTGCCTTGCTTGTAGTAGACATTCAATAACTAGTAATTATTTGCAAAGATTTGTTTCGTTTTATACAAGGCAGATGATAAATGTAGCTTCACACTCACTTATTCTGATAAGGGTTCTTACTATGTGACCTCAGAGCTGTCACTGGAGACATTTTCTGGTCGGTTAGGTTCATTAATTAGTACATCAAAGAAAATTCAACACTAATTCTCTGTGGTTTGTATTGTATACAATCAAAGGAGCCTTTTAATGCTCCTTCTGCAGGATTTCTAAAATTACTTTTGTCAGAGGTTTCTTTAAAAAGCCTCATTTTTTAACAATTAAAGATAAGTGCTTCCAGGAAGGAGAGGAGGAAAAAAGGGAGAGAGAGAGAAGGGGAAGGATGAAGGAAGAAAGAAATTTTACAAGAATCTATCATTTCCCCAGATTAAAATTAGTGTGTAGCCCTTGACCACTGGTGATTTCAAACTCAGAGCCCTGTTCTGCCAATGTCCTTTCTTTTCAAAATGCAGTACAGTTTTGCAGTAGTCTAGGCATTAACCTGGAGACAGGGGCACAGTAAATTTAAAAGATTAATAAGGTATGAGGGGTGCCTGGGTGACTCAGTCATTAAGTGTCTGCCTTTGGCTCAGGTTGTGATCCCAGGGTCCTGGGATTGAGCCCACATTGGGCTCCCTGCTCAGCGGGGAGCCTGCTTCTCTCTCTGCCTGCTGCTCCCCGGGCTTGTGCTCTCTCTCTCTGACAAATAAAATCTTAAAAAAAAAAAAAGTCAACATACATATACTTTCTTCCCAAACTATGGTATTTTAATATCTTTTTAGCTTATCAGGTACAAAGTCTTTTATTTACAGGAAATAACACAAACTCTAAAAGCGCAAAGTTGCAAACTATAGGGCAAGTTTATAGTTAATCCTTGGTCAGGGATATAACGGTTATATACCCTCTAAGTTAGAAAATCCTTGTTTCTGAAATAAGTTTTCATATAATGTCAAGTCCTCATGACTTAAGGATGGCTTTACAGTCCTCAGTGATTTTAGAAAGTGCTCTTGCTTCACTGTGGTTGCTTCTAATCCATTTTCTTGCAGAGCCAGCATGGCAGCCTATAAGAGACAAACAATAGGAAATAACTAATGTGCTTCTTTTTTAAAAAAATTTTTTAAAGATTTTTTAAAATTTATTTTAGAAAGACAGAGAACACAAAGGAGGGGCAGAGGGAGAGGGAGAAGCAGACCCCCCCCCACCTGCTGAGCAGGGAACCTGATGTGGGGCTCGATCCCAGGACCCTGGGATCATGACCTGAGATGAAGGCAGCCGCTTAACTGACTGGGCCACCTAGCTGCCCCACAATTTATGGTAACACTTCAAAATCTGAGGGTAAAAAACCTCAGTCCCACTTCTTAGAATTCCAATATTCATGACGCTATAAAAAATATTAAAAAGTTAAGTAAGGTGATTAAAAGTTGTCTTAACAGACCATAATTTCTTCTATATTAAATTTTACATTAAATTCTAGTCTTAGATGGGAAAAAAGAAAAAGCAAGTTGCAGCAAAATATATACATTATGAGCCCATTTAATATGTTTAAAGATGATAGACTATATTCCTGGCCTTACAGTAGTTTTTGAACAGGACACAGCACTGATCATAAAGGAAAAGACCAAACACATGCTCTATAACCCAGCAATTCTCTTTGTAAGTATATACATATATAAAACAGACATAAGTACACATATGTACTAACAGACATGTTCAAGATTGTTCACAGCAGAATTTATAACAAAAAAGTAGTTTGAGTTACTTTTTTGCTATAAATTCTGCTATGAACAATGTTCAAAAAAAAAAGGATGAATAATGCAGTATATTTCTAAACTAGAATATTACAAAGCGATGGAAATGCATGAACTACCCCTATAAGCAAAACCACAGATGAATTTCAAACATAATCATTTTTTAAAAAATATTTTATGTATTTATTTGACACAGAGAGAGAGAGATACAGCAAGGGAATACAAGCAGGGGGAGTGGGAGAGGGAGAAGCAGGCTTCCTGCTGATCAGGGAGCCCGATGTGGGGCTCAATCCCAGGACCCCAGGATCATGACCTGAGCTGAAGGCAGACGCTTAATGACTGAGTCACCCAGGTGCCCCTTCACAAACATAACCTTGAGTTAAAAAAGCAAACATAGGGACACCTGGGTGGCTCAGTTCGTTAAGTGGCTGCCTTTGGCTCAGGTCACAATCTCAGGGCCCTCGGATCGAGTCCCACATCAGGATCCTTGCTCGGTGGGGAGCCTGCTTCTCCCTCTGCCTCTGCCTGCCTCTCTGCCTACTTGTGATCTCTCTCTCATTCTCTCTCTCTGACAAATAAATAAATAAATCTTAAAAAAAAAAAAAAAAGCAAACATAGAAGTATATATAGTCCTATTTATATAAAGTTCAAAAGAAGGCAAAACTAATCTCCAGTGCTGTAAGTCAGGAGTATGGTTTCCTTTTGGAAGGGAGATTGGGAAAGCCCCAAGAGAAGCTTCTGGGGCATTGATAATGTTCTCTCTCTAGTTATACAAGTGTGTTTATGTTAATTCAATGAACTATATCCTGATGATCTGTGCATTTTTCTGAATAGTACATTTAATAAAAGTTTATGGAAAGGGAAACACCTACGATGGCTTCTTTTGCTCTCAAAATAAAGTCCTACATTCCTTAAAGTGGCTTACAAGGACCTGTGTGATCTGGCCACTGTCCAGCTCTTCAGTGTCATGTTATCTCTCACTCCAGTCGTCTGCACATTTTGTTCCCTCTGCCTCAACACCACCCCAGCTTCCCTCCCTTAGCCTAGTCAACTCTCTCATCATCCTTCCAATTTCCCTTTACACATGCCTTCTCTCAGAAAGCCTTCTCTGATGCCCCCAAGTCTGAGTCGGTGTCGTTCCCAGGTGCTCCCACAACACCCTGAACTTCCTGATTCACCACATATTTTCAATTGCCAATGCAGTATTACAATTTGCCTCTCTGCAATCTGCTACAAACCTGTAAGCTTGGGAAGGGAAGGGAAGGGCTCGTATCTGTCTGTTTCACCTTACACAGTGCTTGCCACATAGGAGTCTTTCAGTAAATGCTGCCAAGTAAATGAAGATCTGAATAAATGAAGAAATGTTGTCAACCATATGTTCCCTCACTAATTAACTTACTTCTTTGCAAAGATTTCCAAGATCAGCACCAGAGAAAAAACAGGTTTCTGCTGCTAGGTTTTCTAAGGAAACATCAGGCCCCACTGGCATGTTTTTTGTACAGACTTTCAAAATAGAAAGCCTGCCCTGGAAAAAAAAATTAAAAACAATGTTTATAATCTTACAACATTTATGTTTGACACAAAGCTATATTAAAACATTTTAAGTTAGTGTTTCCTGTCATACTACACAGGAAGTGTATATATTTATTTAATAATCAAACAGAATCACTTCTGAAGAGGTAAGAGTAACTCATCAATGGCTCATATGATAATGGTAAAAATAATGACATGATAAATTTTAATACTTTTAAAATAATTTTAAAATAGCCAACTGCAGATAAATTTCTTTTAGAGACATGAGTCCCTATTTTGGGTACAAATAGTGCTATCAGACATGGCTTAAGAAGCAAAAACATGAATTATCTAGACACAATTTAAAAAAAGATATTTCATTTTTAAATTTTATTTATTATTTTTCTTTAGGAAGGAAGGAAGGAAAAAATTCATCCTTTGTTTTTAACCATTCCCTGCCAGTGGCTGTGGATGTTAAGGGCAAAGATTTACTGATTCTTTGACTATGGATACATTGTGTAATCTCTCTAATATCAGACTTTCCCACTGTAAAATAAGGATACTGATGCAAATCATCTCCAAAATGCTTTTAACACTTTAGGATTCCTCCATTCTAGTTGTAAAATAATGTTGATTAGAGTTAACAAGCTCGGTATTTTGAGTCTGCCACACAATGAAATAAGGTAATATTTTACTTACAGGCTTATGTTTCTCTGAAAATAGGCCTAGAGTATCCAGCAAAAGCAGATCAAAATTATGATTTTATGAAGGGTCACCAGGCAAGGGAAGACTGCAGAAACCAGTGTAAGACACATACATATATATCTAGTTTGGGATTCAATTCTGCTAGGCTCCTTACAGCTCAGATATTGATGTGTTCAGAATCCACACAAACACTAAACATGTACAATGATTACCTTTTCATCTGGAGGTGGAATATAAATAATCTTATCTAATCTTCCAGGTCGTAACAAGGCATCATCTAAAACATCAGGTCTATTTGTTGCAGCAACAATCATGACACTTCTGTTAAAAACTTCTTGAAACTCTGAGGAAAAACATCAACACAAAGTAATGTCAGTAAGCTGTTAATTATTAAATTTTTAAGAAATTATAAATCAGATGGTCCATTTATTTTTAAATAAGCATATTCTTTTCTTGGGACTGGAATGCTTATACCTCCTATCCAGACCACCTTCTTGATATCAACGTATGCTAAAACAAATTATTAATCAAAGAACTACTTTGTGTGTGGTGAAGGGACTGACCAATCCCTAGGGACATCTCTCCACATGAGAACCAATGGAAAACCTTATTCCACAGCAGAGAACACCTACTGAATGCACCTGAGCCCCACTGTTCGTTGAAGTGCCTTTTTCTCATTGCATATGCTTACCTCCTTTGTTAAAGATTTGTTGGCCGTGGGCTGATTTGTGGGTTGATTTCTCATCTTTCTATTCTGTTCTGTTGACCTGTGTGTCTATTTTTCTGCTAGTACCACACTGTTCTGATGACGACAGCTTTGTAATATAACTTGAAATCTGGAATTGTAATGCCTCCAGCTTTGTTTTTCTTTTTCAAGGTTGCTTTGGCTATTCAGGGTCTTTTGTGGTTCCATACAAATTTTAGGATTATTTGTTCTAGTTCTGTGAAAAAGGCTATTGGTATTTTTATATGGATTGTGTTAAATTTGTAGATTGCTTTGGGTAGTATGGGCATGTTAACAATATTTGTTCTTCAAATCCATGAGCTTAGACTGTCTTTCCATTTGTTTGTGTCATCTTCGATTTCTTTCATTGCTGTTTTATAGTTTTCACAATACAGGTCTTTCACCTCTTTGGTTAAGTTTAGTCCTAGGTATTTTATTATTTCTGGCATAATTGTAAATGGGATTCTTTTCTTAATTTCTCTTTCTGCTGCTTCATTATTAATGTATAGAAATGCAACAGGTTTCTGGACATTGGTTTTGTATCCTGTGACCTTACTGAATTCATTTGTCAGTTCTGGTACTTTTTTGGTGGAGTCTTTAGGGTTTTCTATATAGTATCATTTCATCTGCAAATAGTGAAAGTTTGACTTCTTCTTTGCCATTTTTGGATATCTTTATTTCTTTTCGTTGTCTGATTGCTGTGGCTAGGACTTTCAGTACTATGTTGAATAAAAGAGGTGGAGAGTGGACATCCTTGTCTTATTCCTGACCTTAGGGAAAAAGCTCTCAGTTTTTTAACCATTGACTCTGATGTTAGCTGTGGGGTTTTTTTTATATGGCCTCTATTATAGAACAGTTGAGTTCTGTTCCCTCTAAACCTATTTCATTGAGGGCGTTTATCATGAATGGATGTTATACTTTGTCAGATGCTTTTCCTGCATCTGTTGAAATGATCATATGGTTCTTGTCCTTTCTCTTAGTGATGTATCATGTTGATTGATCTGTAAATATTGAACCACCCTTTCATCCTAGGAATAAATCCCATTTGATCTGGTGACTCATTTTTTTAATGTATTGTTGAATTCGGTTTGCTAGTATTTTGTTGAGGATTTTTGCATCTAACGTTCATTAGAGATATTGGCCTTTAGTTCCCTTTTTTTGTGGTATCTTTATCTGGTTTTGGTAACAGGGTAATGCTGACCTCATTGAATGATTTTGGAAGTTTTCCTTCCTTTTCTATTTTTTGGAATAGTTTGAGAATAGGTTTTAACTCTTCTCTAAATGTTTGGTAGAATTCATCTCGAAGCCATCTGTTCGTTGGGAGTTCAACAAACAATTTTAAATGCTTAGTGTGTGTATGGCTTTGCTCTGGCTACTTTTCTATATTTCTTACCTTTATCTAGGATTTACACATCTGCAGGTTATGTTGTCATATTTCTGAATGGGGAGAGAGGCAGAGGGAAAGGGAGAAGGAAAGAATCTTAATCAGATTCCCCGCAGAGCTCAGAGCCCGACTCAGGGCTCGATCTCATGACCTGAGCCAAAATCAAGAGTTGGACACCTAACTGACTAAGCCACCCAAGCACCCTGAAACTAGACCACTTTCTTAAATCATACACGAAAATAAACTCAAAATGCATTAAGGACCTAAATGTGAGACCTGAAACCATAAAAGTCCTTGAAGAGACCACAGGTAGTAATTTCTCTGACATGGGCCACAGCAACATCTTTCTTGTCTCCTGATGCAAGGGAAACAAAAGCAAAAATAAACTACTGGGAGACTGCATCAAAATAAAAACCTTCTGTACAGAAAAAGAAATAATCAACAAAACTAAAAAACAACCTACTGAATGGGAGAAGATATTTACAAATGACATATCCAATAAAGGATTAGTACCCAAAATATATAAAGAACTTATATAACTCAACACACAATAATCCAATTTAAAAATGGGCAAAAGACATGAACAGACATCTCTCCAAAGACATACAGATGGCTAACGGATACATGAAAAGAAGCTCAATATCACTCATCATCAGGGAAATGCAAATCAAAACCACAATGAGATACCACCTCACACCTATCAGAATATCTAAAATCAAAAACACAAGGAACAAGTGTTGGTGAGGTTATAGATAAAAAGGAACCCTTGTGCATTGCTGGTGAAAATGCAAACTGGTGCAGTCACTGTGGAAAACAGTACAGAAGCTCCTAAAAAAATTAAAAACAGAACTACCCTATGATCCAGTAATTGCACTAATGAGTATTTACCGAAAGACTATGAAAACACTAATTTAAAGGGATATATGCATCCCTGTGTTTACTGCAGCATTATTTACAATAGCCAAATTATGGAGGCAGCCCAAGTATCCATCAATAGATGAATGGATAAAGAAAATGTGGTACACACATACATACACACTGACACACACACGGATATTATTCAGCCATAAAAAAGAATGAAGTCCTGCCATTTGCAACAACATGGATGGCTCTAGAGAGTATAGTATAATGCAAAGCAAAATAAGCCAGTCAGAGAAAGACAAATACCATATGATCTCACTCATATGTGGAATTTAAGAAACAAAACAAACAGACAAAGGAAAAGAGAGAGAGAGAGAGGAAGAGACAAAAAAACCAAAATTCTTAACTATAGAGAACAAACAGAGAGGAGGAGAAGTGGTGGGGGTGGGGGAAATAGGTGATGGGGATTAAAGAGTATACTTATCTCGATGATCAATGAATAATATATAGAATTGTGGAATCACTATACTGTACACCTGAAACTAATATAATACTGTATGTTAACTACACTGGAATTAAAAAAAAATTTCTTTTAAATTGAACTGAATAATCAGAGTGGTTCCCCAATAATGTGATCTCTCAAAGAAGTGAATTCCGTATATCTGCAAGTATTTTAGCAGAAGCTGACTAAACAACCAGTCAGATACTGTAGAAGGAATTCCTGCATTATGAGAAAATTTGAAGGTCCCTCTCATGGGAGACCTTCAAATTTTAGTGTCCTATGTTCTTAAGGAGCTGTAAGACTCTCCTTCCATGGAATGATTTTTCAAATGGGAAACAAAGTAAAAACAAGGAAAGAATAAAAGAAAAGTTATCCATTGGATAACTTAAGGATATCAAACTCTATCTAGAAAGAGACTCAGAAGAGAGAAAGGGACTTCTAAAGGTCATTTTAATTTCATTATAACTGAGGAAACCCATTCCTCAAGAAAATTGGAAGTTTTAATTGGAAGTTTTAAATTATCAAGATCACTAGTAATAACAATGTTTTGTTTGTTTCATATAAAAATTTTTAGAAAGGGATGAACACTGGTTCTTCAGGAAATAAAAGAATCAACTCCCTTTTCTACTAGCAGTATGTATAAAGTTATGTTTCTATATCTTAGGAAAAACAAAATTCATTCATATATATTTAAGATAACTTATTATAAAATTTACCTCCTTCCTAGCCAAATCACAATTTTTAGCGGGTCTGCAGAAATCCAAACAGAGTCAAGCTGAAATTATGTAATTTCTTCTATGAGATGATTCCAGCATAGGAAAAGCTAGTGTATATGCACTGTATTTAATGCTGGCCTGGGTTTTGGGTATATTCTGGCTAATAAATACCTCTCCTTTTTTTTCCGCTCCTTGTATTTACCCTGTTGATCTGATTTACTTCCTCTTCTCTCTGTAGTCTTCAGTCCCACACCATCTAATTCATTCAGAAGAACAGAAAGAACACGTTCTTGAACATTACATTCTGTTTTGCTGATGGATCGAGAGCCCAAGATTGAATCAATCTCATCCAAAAACACAATTGCTGGAGTATTTGCTCTTGCTTGTCGGAATACCTTTGGTTAGGAAAATAAAATTATTGAAAAGCCAGAGATTACTTAATATTCAGTTAATATATGCTTTCCACATTACTACTTATAATTTTTAAAATATAAAGAAAGAAAGATGCTAAATGTCCAAGAATTGGGGAATGAGTAACTAGAACGAGAAACAATGCAGTATTACATACAGGTTAAAAAATCGTATTTTCAAAAAATATTTAATACTATGGGGTTTTAGAAGTGATAATGATTAAAACATCATGATAAAGATATAATCTACCCTCAATTTTATTTTGTTATTATTTTTTTAATAAAGATTTTATTGACGTATGTGACAGAGAGAGACATAGTGAGAGAGGGAATACAAGCAGGGGGAGTGGGAGAGAGAGAAGCAGGCTTCTCGCTGAGCAGAGAGCCCAACAAGGGGCTCGATCCCAGGACCCTGGGATCATGACCTGAGCCGAAGGCAGACGCTTAACCGACTGAGCCACCCAGGTGCCCCATAATCTACCTCAATTTTAAAAGAAAAAAAAAAAAAAAAAAATGAAGCAAATTCACCAAAATGTTAACAGTAGGTAGAAAGATTACAAAGGATTTCTTATCTAACACTTTCCTATATTTTCTGTAAACAAATATATATCTTTTCTAATTAAGAAAAAGGCCAGTAATATTTTTAATAACTAAGGTTTATCCTTAAGGTAGGCCACGAAAATTCAAAAGGACACTTAACTACATGGGGCCAAATAAACAAACCAACCTGAGACAAGACTTTTTCTGAGTCTCCAACAAAAGGAGAAAAGAGATCAGCACCGCTCACGGAAACAAAAGAACAATGACAGCTTGTGGCCAGCGCCCTCACCAGGGTGGTTTTAGCACATCCAGGGGGACCGTACAGGAGAACTCCCTTTGGTTGTGTCAGGCCCATCCGGATAAATTCCCGAGGGAATTTTAGAGGCCACTCGATACTCTGCAGGTACACAAAAAGGGACGGTATACAAAAAGAGACAGTTATTTTAGTATAATGATAAAACATCAAATAATTCAGTAAATTCATTTGTTCACTCAACAATTCTTGGGTATTTGCTATGAGCTGAAAATACAGTCCATTCTCCACGCAGCAACCAGTGATCTTATAACCTAACTCAGGTCATTATCATTTCCTACTTAAAATCCTTCAATGACCTCCCATCAGAATTAGTATAAAATCCAAATCCTTCCTGCCAGTGATTACAAGGCCTTACATAGCCTGACTACTTCCCAAACAGCCCAGTCTATTCCCATCTCACGCCTTTATTTGCTATTTTGTCTAAACACTCCTTCAAGTTCTCTGTGTGGCCACCCCTCATCATTCGGTCTCAGCTCAAATGTCATTTCCTTGGAGAGTTCTTCCCTAACCACTCTAAAGCAGAACATATACCCCTCCCCTTCTCCCAGCCACTCTACACTACCGCCCATCTTTTACTTTAGGAGCACTTACTCATTCACTATCTGAAATTATTTTTCCATGTTGAGTTTGTCATTCTGCTCCTGCTAGAATGTAAATAAAGTTCACCTCTAAATAGTCATATACAGAATGACATCTTCACAAAGTTGGCACTCCACAAATGTTAAGTGAATAGTAAACAAGTGTCCTTTATCTGTGAGGTAGGTGATTTTATTATCATCATAATTTTACAGATGCAGAAGCTCAGGCTTACAAAAGTTAAGGAACTTGCCCAGGTCTTATTTCTAATGAGGCAGCAGAACTGAGACTGACCCCAGGCAGTGTAGATCAAGAAATACAAACTCTTAACTACTGATATATTGCCTTTCTACAAAAAAGGATAAGATCTCTGTACCAAGGGAACCCAGATTTTAGTTGGAGAGACAGACCTGTAAACTCATAATGAGACCAGCAAAGGGCATTCCACAGAGAAGGAACAGTACACAGAGACACATGAAACTCTAACTCATATCACCAGTAAGCAGGAACAGAGGGGAGACTAGGGGAAGTAAGGAACAATAAAGTTGAAGTGGAAGGAGTCAGATTGTGCTGCACCTTGAAAGTTTTAGTCAACACTGAGGAAGCAGTATGGAGAATGGGCTGGAAAGAAGTAAAACCAGAGTAGGAAGACCAGTTAAAAGTCTCTTGCAATGACTCAGACTACAAAAATAATAAAGCCGGATATGTCACAGGCAGTGGCAATGGTGTCAAAGGGATGGACTTGAAACATAAAATGTAACTCTTACGTAGGGGCTATGTTCTAAATCCAGAGGGGAAGTCAGACATACACATGACATGACCCATGCATTTAGAGGGGAAGGAGCAGAGAGAATGGGAAAGGGAGGAAAAATCTGAAGCAGACTCTGCACTGAGCACAGAGCCCAACATGGGGCTTGATCCCGTGACCTGAGCTAAAACGAAGAGTCAGACGCTCAACCAACTGAGCCACCCAACAGCCCCTAGAAGACGGGTTTCTGACTTAGGACATGGGTGGCTAGCTGTATTCATAGAGGTAGGGAATCCAGATATGGAGGTGGGACTCATTAGCTGAGTTTGAGATCCCTGTAAGTTACCCGGTAGGCAAGCAGCTAAGCAATTCTGATGATCAAAAGAACTATCTGCACTGGATATAAAGATTTTCGAGTTAACAGTTTTCAATGGACAGTTGAAGCCCTGGACATTGAGATTATGGACTCACAGAATGCAACAAGAGGCCTCCCAGGAGCTTGGAGGTATGGGAAAGGAATGTTCAGATAATGTTCAGAAAGGCAGGAAAGCTTAACATCTCAAAGCTAAAGAAAGAGTGTTTACAACAGGAAGGTGTGGCTAATCTCTCATGTACTTCGGGAAGATTAAATGAGACAATGTATGTAAAAAATTAGGGAATATCACAAATGCACTGATCCACGGAAACAAGGATTTCTACGATTCAGTGCAGAAATAGCTTCTAGTTAAGATGAATAAATTATAATGATACTTATAAATCAGTCTTTTGTACATATGGTTAGAGAAACCTAGTTCCTTATGGCAGGATCACTTGAAGGCAAATTAAGAAGATTAACTTCTGAAACTGAAATGCAAGTGACAGCATCTGGAGAGTTGTGTCCCTAAGCATCCACAGTGAGAACAGTAGCCACCCAGGCCATACCGTGTATTATAATTTTGTGCTTTTACCAGTCCCAGGGCAAACTCAGGCCTATAAATCAAAATTCTGTATTTTACCACCCACAAACTAAGAACCATTTTTACATTTTTAAATGCTCAAAAAAGGGGCGCCTGGGTGGCTCAGTGGGTTAAGCCTCTGCCTTCAGTTCAGGTCATGATCTCGGGGTCCTGGGATCGAGCCCCACATCGGGCTCTGTGCTGAGTGGGGAGCCTGCTTCTTCCTCTCTCTCTGCCTGCCTCTCTCTGCCTACTTGTAATCTCTCTCTGTCAAATAAATAAAAATCTTAAAAAAATAATATAAAATAAAATAAAATAAATGCTCAAAAAAAAATCCAAAGAATATTTTGTGACATGTGAAAATTATGTGATTTCAGTGTCCATAAATAAAGTTCTACCAGAACACAAGTACTGATTACATATTATCTATGGCTGCTTCCGTGCCATGAAGACAGAGCTGAGTGGTTGCAATAGACACTGGATGGCCCACGAAGCCTAAAATATTTACTCTCCAGCCCTCTACAGAGAAGTCTGCTGACCCCTTTCTACATGATAAAGCCTTTAAAGCAAAAACAAGCAAAACAAAGGTGAGGTAGGGAAGTATGTAAAATGGTATTTGATGCCTACAGAAGGCCAGTTAAACCAGGACTGAAAAGGGCTCCTTGGATTGTGATGATAGGATGGCATGATTGATGGCAGCAAGATAGTCTCAGCAAGTATGATTTGTCTTCATCACAAAAGTGGTACATTAAACCCTACCATTCTACTGGCATAAGCGAACTCTCTAGATCACCTGTTTTAACTTCAGTTTGACATCTTCGAGGCCACCAATCTGCTCCCAGCCAACAGGCTTGATGTCCATCAGTCCAATGATGCTTCGAAATGATGAGGGTTGAATCTTTTTAAAAGCTTCAAGGAAGTCTGCTTCATCAACAGCTGGGTTGTCCTTGTTCTGAAGAAATATGCCCCAAAAAGCAAAATCAGACCAAAAATTATGTGGGCCTTTTTTGTGCTACAGGAGCAAAATTATTTCTTTTTATTTTTTAAACTTTTATTGTTATTATTTTTTAAAGATTTTATTTATTGGGCGCCTGGGTGGCTCAGTTGGTTAAGCAACTGCCTTCAGCTCAGGTCATGATCCTGAAATCCCAGGATTGAGTCCCACTTCAGGATCCCTGCTCAGCAGGGAGTGTGCTCTCCCTCTGATCTTCTCCCCTCTCATGTTCTCTCTCTCACATAAATAAATAAAATCTTAAAAAAAAAAAAAAGATTTTATTTATTTATTTGACAGAGAGAAACACAGTGAGAGAGGGGGAACACGAATAGGGGGTGTGGGAGAGGGAGAAACAGGCTTTCCGCCAAGCAGGGTGCCTGATGCGGGGCTCGATCCCAGGATCCTGGGATCATAACCTGAGCTGAAGGTAGATGCTCAATGACTGAGCCACCCAGGTGCCCCCACTTATTTCTTTAAAAAAAAAACCTTCTTTTGAATATATAAATCTATAAAGATAAATCTTTACAAATATAAATGATCTTATAAAAGATTATCTTAAAAAAGATAAATCTTTTTATCATTATAAAAAATTTTACATATATAAGACAAAAGAATTAAATGTCTCCTCCCTGAGCTCTCCCCACTATTCATCTCTAAAGGATGTTAACCGTTTCCTATGTACTCCAGCAGTATGTTTTAGGACAGTCTGGATTTGTACATCCTTTCAAACAGATACATAAGCAGGACCCTACTGTACAAATTAACCTGGACTTTTTTCACTTACATTAGAAATCTTCTCAATTTAGTTCAACCTCACGTTTTTTGACAACTGCAAAAGACACTTGTGTATGAATGTACCATAATTTAACTGCATCCTTCTGTTGAACACTAGATTGTTGCCAGTCTTTGTTATTAAAAACAAAGCTACAGCTGAAAATGTTTGTGCACATGTTCAAGTATTTTTATATATTTCTTCTGAGTAGAATGCACATTTACGATTGTGACAGGTATTACCACACTGCCCTCAAAGCTACACCGCTAATCTAAAGCTCTTCTTCCCATACCTCTCCAGCACTGGGCATTACCAAACTTTTAAATTTCTGCCAGCGTGACAGAGGAAATGGTACTTACTATTGGGCTAATTTCTTTAATCAAGAGGGAGGTAGAGGGAATATGGAATCAGAAAATCAGCTTTTTTACAATCGTATATAGTAAAGGCTGATAGAGGCAAGAATCATCCACAGATGTAAAACAAGGGGAGGGGAAGTGTGACAAGGACTACAATCTCAAAGGGCCTCCTCACAGATTTCTTATTAGTTGCGAAGGGAAAAATAGCAGCTCTACAGTGGAAAAGCTGAACAAAACCCTGACTGGTTGATCATATCAATCACCGATTAGGTACAGCACCAGCGAGGGACAGACAGACATCTTGTGCCTTTACATGTGATACCTTAAGAAGGACACACCATCACTTATGGAGTATCCCAAACCAGAATGTGTAACCTGAATCTGACTATGAAAAAATATTAGAGAAACCCAAATTGAGAGACATTTTATAAAATCACTGACCTACATCCTTAAAAACTATCAATGTAAAATATCTCATTAAAAAAAAAAAAAAGCTGGGATGCCTGGGTGGCTCAGTCGGTTAAGCATCTGCCTTTGGCCCAGGTCATGATCCCAGAGTCCTGGGATCGAGCCCTGCATCGGGCTCCCTGCTCTGTGGGGAGCCTGCTTCTCCCTCTGCCTTTGTCCCTCTCTCCCTCTCTGATGAATAAATACTAAATAAATAAATAAATAAAATCTTAAAAAAAAAAAAGAAAGCTAAAAGCTGGGGTGCCCGGGTGGCGCAATCAGTTAAGCTTTCAACTCTTGGTTTTGGCTCAGGTCACTATCTCCATTGTGAGATCAAGCCCTGTGTCGGGCTCTATGCTGGGCATGGAGCCTGCTTAGGATTCTCTCTCCTGCTCTGCACCTGGCCCCACATACTTTCTCTTCCTCTAAAAAAAAAAAAAAAAAGCTAAGGAAGAATTGTAGATTAAAAGAAACTAAAAACTAAACACAATGTTATCCTGAGCTAGATCTTGTACTAGACAGAAAAAAATGCCAAAAAGATCGAGACAACTACCAAAATCAGAATATGGGCTGTAGAGCTAATGATGTCTTGTATCCGTGTTAAATTTCCTATATATAATGATGATACATAGCCATACTGTGGTCTTGTATGGGGACATACATTTTCTTAGGAAATGGATAATGAATGGGTTATGATGTATGCAACCCATCCTCAACTGATTCAGAAAAAGTAAGTAATGTGTGTATCACATACATTTAGAGACAGAGAAAGACAGAAAATGATAAAGCTGATTTGGCAAAATGTTAAAAATTGATGAATTTGGATGGAGAGTTTAGCAGGATTTCTCTATTTTGCAACTTTCCCTAAAATTTTTAATTATTTCAAAATAAAGAGTTAAAAAAACTGAAAAAGAGATTAATTTTTTAAAATATT
This sequence comes from Potos flavus, assembly GCA_028534135.1. Classification (NCBI taxonomy): domain Eukaryota; kingdom Metazoa; phylum Chordata; class Mammalia; order Carnivora; family Procyonidae; genus Potos; species Potos flavus. The sequence continues at coordinate 49,668,270 of CM052896.1, forward strand.
TATTCATTTATTGTTCACTTTGGCAGCACATATAACGAAGATTGATTTATTTATTTTAGAGAGAGAGTGAGAGAGAGCGTGTGGCAGAGGGAGGGAGAGAGAATCTCAAGCAGACTCTGCACTGAGCACACCCGAGGAAGGGCTCAGATCTTACGACCCTGAGATTAGGACCTGAGCCAATACCAAGAGTCAGACAGTCAGGGTAGTCCCTGAAAGAGACTAATTTTTTTTTTTTAAAGATTTTATTTAAGGGGGCACCTGGGTGGCTCAGTGGGTTAAAGGCTCTGCCTTCGGCTCAGGTCATGATCCCAGGGTCCTGGGATCGAGTCCCGCATCGGGCTCTCTGCTCAGTGGGGAGCCTGCTTCCCCCCCTCTCTCTGCCTGCCTCTCTGCCTACTTGTGATCTCTCTCTCTCTGTCAAATAAATAAATAAAAATCTTTAAATTAAAAAAAAAGATTTTTATTTATTTATTTGAGCTAGAGAGAGCACAAGCAGGGGGAAGGGCAGAGAAAGAGGGAGAAGCAGGCTCCCCACTGAGCAGGGAGCCCAACACAGGGCTCCAGCCTAGGACCCCGGGATCATGACCTGAGCTGAAGGCAACTGCTTAACCAACTAAGCCACCCAGGCGCCCCGAAACTAATTTTTAAAGAAAGTAAAGTTGAGGATTTTTCATGTTTACTAGCTATTTGTAATACTTCTACTGTCTACTACCTATTCTTATTTTATTACCAATTTTCTCTTGGATTGTTGGTCTTTGCTTACTGATTTGTGATAATTCTTTATCAAGGTAACTCATCCTTTTGTCATGGGCCAAAAGTATTTTTCTCAGTCTCTCTTTTGTCTTGTCTTTGTTTATGTATTGTTTTGCCATCCCCAAATGATCAAATTAATAAATCATTTCCTTTTTGACCATTAGGTTTTATGTTATGCTTAGAAAGGCTGGGGACACCTGGGTGGCTGCCTTCAGCTCAGGTTATGATCCCGGAGTCCTGGGATCGAGTCCCACACTGGGCTCCGTGCTCACTGGGGAGCCTGGGAGCCTGCTTCTCCCTCTGCATGCCTCTCCCCCTGCTTGTGCTCTCTGACAAATAAACTCTTAAAAAAAAACCAAAAAAACCAAAAAAAACAGAAAGGCCATGTTTGGGGTGCCTGGGTGGTGCAGTTGGTTAAGCACAGGGCTCTTCGTTTTGGCTCAGGTATTGAAATCAGGTTTGTGAGATCCAGCCCTGCCTTGGGCTCCAAGATCAGCATGGAGTTTGCTTAAGACTCTCTCTCCCTCTGCAACCCCCAACCCAACACATTCTCCCTCTCTCTAAAATAAATAAATAAATCTTAAAAAAAAAAAAAGGTCATCTTCACTTTAAGATTATATTTTAGAGACTCTTTCTTATAATTTCCTTGATCATTCTAGTGAAGCAGATTTTTTGTTAAAAACTGCTTATATTTGTAATATTTGTATTATATTTAAGATTTACCCTCATATCCAACTCTGAACATTTAGTTGTCAAAAATTCCCATTTTTTTTTTTTAAGATTTCATTTATTTATTTGAGAAAGAGCGAGAGAACGGGGTGAATGGCAGAGGAAAAAGCAGACTCCCCACTGAGCAGGGAGCCCAGTGTGGGACTCGATCCCGAGATGTGAGCCAAAAGCAGATGCTTAACTGAATGAGCCACCCAGGCGCCCCTCAAAATTCCCATTTTCAACAACAAACTATTTTATCCCATTCCTAAGATTATATAAGTACATATATATATATAGAGCTATTCTGAACAATGTTCCTAAAAATTATAATCTCTGGGAGGTAATTTCAGGCAATTTTTATTTTCTTTATAATGTTTTTATCTGTTTAATTTCTCATAAAGAACACCATTAAATAATTTTTTTAAATAGCGCTTTTTCCCCCCCTAACTACTAGCAGTATTAGATGTTGGGTACCTGAATACTAATTAATTTTTAAATAACACAACTAAGATCACTTATACATACATTATTTCACTTGACTGTCATAACCCTTCGAGGCAGATAAAATTCTTTCCCCTCCGTATATGTATGTGTATGTATTAAACTATATTTCTAATCCTTTAATGGGAGTTCACAAAAAGCTGAACAAACTTTAACACACCCCTTGTCTGTCCTGGTAGCAGTAACAGCCCCTCAGGTGCCTGAGGGGCAAAGAAGAAAAAGATGAAGCCAGTACCTTCCCAGGTGCTGGTCCCTTCTTCCTTTTGGCCTTTCTTCCTTCCACTTCCCCTGGTTGTTTATGAATTCAGTCATGACTTGTGGTAACTATGCCCGGGCAGGCCCCTCCTGAAGTAGCAGCTGGCTGGTCCACGTAAGCCAGAGTGCTTAAGGTCAAACCTGGAACCTCAAAGCAAAGGGAATCCTAAATGTAAATTTCCCTTCCCAGCCTCTGGTACTCTCCTCCTCCCTTCATAAGGCATAGAGTCTCACACCTCTACGCTTGAGAAGTGTCATTCAGTGTTCAAGCAGCTTTGGTTCTAAACCCAGAAGAGAACTTACAAGTTCACGTAACTCCTTCCCCACCTTCAGTGTACGTATAAAAATAAATGGAAATGAAGAAGGATGTAAATTATATAGGTAAAAAGTTTCAAAACTTTGGATGATAAATCATCCTTTTATAATTTAAATAAACTCAAATTGGTTTTTAAAAATTACAAGATCAAAGGACAATTTTAATGTTATAATAGTTACAACAGAGATTGAAAACTTCATCTCAAAATCCTCAGGGTACTGAAATTATTTTCTTTCTGAAGGGGTTTAGGGATTAAGGATTACTTATTACATATAAAGTGAAGAGATTTTCCAATGCATAGTGTTGAAAATTATTATATTTAAGCTAACATTCTAAATATTTTTAAGAAAGGCAGTCATTAATTAAAGATTTCAATATCAAAGACAAATTTAAAGATTTTATTTATTTGAGAGAGAAAGAGACAGAGATAGCAACAGAGATAGCCAGAGCACGAGCGGGGAGGAGAGGGAGAAGCATGGGGAGCCCAACACGGGACTTGATTCCAGGACCCTGAAATCATGACCTGAGCTGAAGGCAGACACTTAACCGACTGAGCCACCCAGGTGCCTCTCAAAGACAAATTTAAATAAAAATTCCAGGTGCTCAATCTTCTTCTGGGTTAGAAAAGGTTATCTTCCCCACAAAATATTTAATTTTTTAACAAGAAAGGAAAAAACAGATGCAATCAGAACACAGTATTTCTGTGATCCTCTTGCCCAAAATGCAAAAGCCAAATCAAACCATGAGGAAGTATCAGTCAAACCCAAACTAAGGAGGAGTCTACAGAATAAATGACCTGTAGTCTTAAAAAGTTAGCCATACACCTGGGTGGCTCAGTCGGTTAAGCAACCAACTCTTGGTTTCAGCTCAGGTCATGATCTCAGGGCTGTGGGATCCAGCCCCACATCGGGCTCTGCACTTAGCATGGAGTCTGCTCATCCCTCTCCTTCTGTTCCTCTCCCAGCTTGCACGCTCTCTCTCTCTCAAATAAATAAATACATAAAATTTTTTTTAAAAATTAAAAATTAAAATTAAAAAGGTAGCGATAAAAGAAAGATTAAAGAATGGTTCCAGATTAAAGAATATTGGGAAGGGGCTCCTGGGTGGCTCAGTGGGTTAAGCCTCTGCCTTTGGCTCAGGTCATGATCTCAGGGTCCTGTAATCGAGCCCCCGCATCAGGCTCTTGCTCAGCGGGGGGCCTGCTTCCCCCTCTCTCTGCCTGCCTCTCTGCCTACTTGTGATCTCTCTCTGTCAAATAAATAAATAAAATCTTTAAAAAAAAAAAAAAGAACATTGGGAAGTCTGGGTGGCGCAGTCAGTTAAGCATCTGACTCTCCATTTTGGCTCAGATCACGATTTCAGGGTCCTGGAGTTGAGCCCCAAGTCGGACTCAGGGGATCTGCTTGAGATTCTCTCTCCTTCTCCCTTTGCCATCCCCTCTCATGCTGTCTCTCTCTCTAAAATAAATAAATAAAATCTTAAAAAGAACACTAAGAAATCATGATAACTAAAGGCAATGTGTAATCTTGGATTACTATTTTCTTTTTTCCTTTTAAAATTTCTGCTATAAAGGAAATTAATGGGACACATAGTGAAATTTGGATAAGGTCTATAGATATTAGGTAAAAGTATCATGTTAGTGTTAATTTCTTCATCTTGATAATTGTACTGTGGTTTAAGTCTTTGTTTTTAGAAAATATACACATAAGATTTTAAGTCTAAAAGGCCATTATGGCAGCAGTACATTCTTAAATGTTTCACAAAAAACATATACATATATAAGAAGAAAGATTTATCTATATGTAAAGATAATATAAAAACACAGATAAAGAGAAAAAGATAAAACTGGTAAAGTGTTACATTTGGAGAATCTGGGTAAAGTATATACAGAAATTCTTTGTACTGTTTTTGCAACTTTTCTCTAGGTCTAAAATTGCTTCAAAATAAAGAAAAGTTAAAAAGAAATATGTTTGACTCTTCTAGGGCCACACTGTCTTTTTCCTGGCTGCTCTGGGCTTTGGCACTAGGGAGTTACTGTGGGAATGAGGGAACATGCCCTGGAAGACCTGGGAGACTCAGCCCTCTATCCCCATCTTCAGTCACATGCTAGTCCCAGGGAGATGAGATGTAAAAATATATTTAAGAAATAGGTGTGGAAGGTATCACAAGTTGCAAGAAAATGTACTTACCACTTGTTTAATCCCTAAATTTGTTACAGTAATGAAAAGATCTACATACAGGGTCATATATCAATATGTCCTACCTTTTCACTATGAAGGAGAGCATGCAGGGCAGCCTCCCTACAAAGTGCAGTCAGGTCTGCACCCACATAGCCAACTGTCATTTCTGCAAGGAGGCTCAAATCGACTTGACTGGAGATGGGCATCTTTGAGGTAATCACTTGGAGTATTGCCTTTCTTTGTTTAAGTGTGGGAGTACCAATGACAAGCTATATGCAAAAAAAAGAAAAAGTTTCCACAGTTTAGAATATTATGTAGTATTTTTATTCTCTCAAATGTGTATAACTTGGTGAACAAATTCGGAAGCAGAATTATGTACTCTTAACCATACCACAGACTCTCAATATATTAAAATCCTAATTTTCCAGAGGAGTAACAATGGCTAGATAGCTGCATAATGAAAATTACACACAGATCTTCCTGAACTTAAGATGGGGTTGCATCCCAATAAATCCATTGTAAGTCGGAATTATAGTAAGTGGATAATACATTTAATATACCTACCCTACTAAATATCACAACTTAGCCTAGCCAACTTAAATGTGCTCAGAGCATTTCCATTAGCCTATGGTTGGGCAAAATCATCTAGCACATGGTCTATTTTATAATAAAGTTTTAAATATTCATAGAATTTATTGAATACTGTACTGAAAGTGAAAAACAATGTTTGCACGGGTATAAAATGGTGGTCAATATGTGGATTGTTTACCCTCGGGATCTCATGGCTATCCAGCACCCTAAGAGAGCATTTACTGCATGTCGCTAGCCTGGCAAAAGATCAAAATTAAAAATTCGAAATATGTTTTCTACTGAATGCATATGACTTTCAGACTATTGTAAAGCTGAAAAACCACTAAGTTGAACCATTGTAAATTGGGGGCCCTCTGTAATTCATTTAACAACATTCTATTATTTTTTAAAAACCTACCAAGTTCTGCCAGACAGGGATGCAACAGTAAACCAGATGGTCTAGGTCCCTGCCCTTAAGGATTTTATTCAGGAGACAAGTACTAGATAGTGCAAAAAAGAAATCTGATCAAATGCGGCACAGATTAAGCTAAAAACGTGCAATTATCATCCATCTCCTTAAAATCCTAATGCAAATTTCAAACATCACTTAATCACTATTCAAATTATTTAATCAAGAATCAGTTTGGGACTAAAGTTTATATAACAGAGGATAGGTTTGAATACTCAATCTTCCTGGCAACTCAGGGAGCAATTGTGGGTAATTTCTCACTTGTGGGACAGGATGCTGGTGTCCCGCCAAGGAATGAATAAATCCAGAGGAGTTAATGCCTGCTTTGATTTAGTTCTTTCCTGTCTTCTTCCATTTTATTTCAACAAACTTATTTCTTGAGGCTATTCTACTTTAAATAAATTCTTATTCCAGATCCACAAGAGTTTAATATGCTTACAGCTGACCTAGTTGCCTTAAAAACTAACATTACTGATTGTACTCATCTTCAGGATCTGCACAACAAAATTAATCCCTAAAGGCCACCGTGCTTCTCCGAACAATCTGACTCTGGGGTAAAACTGGTCCTGACTCGCAGATCGCACAAGGGCAGAGAACGTGTTCTCCGCATTTCAAAAAGCCCCACTCCAGTCAGACCGCCAAGCCTAAGTGGCAAAGCCCTTGGGGCAGCCAACCCAAGCCAGAAGAGGCCTTGGTTCCAGGGACACCGGGCTGAGAGCCCGGGGCTATTTACCTCTCGGTCAAACCTCCCCGGTCGGCGCAGCGCTGGGTCTAGAGCGTCTGGCCGGTTGGTGGACGCCACAACCACCACCTCGTGGTCCCCACTGATGCCGTCCAGCAGCGTCAACATCTGGGCCACCACGCGGCTCTCGGGCGCTCGGTGTGGGCCGCCCCGCCGGGGACACAGGGCGTCCACCTCGTCCAGGAAGAGGAGGGTGGGTCTGCGGCTAGCCAGCTCCCGCGCGCGCTGGAAGACCTGCCTCACGTTCTCCTCGGTCTCCCCGGGCCGCGCGCCCTGGAGCGCGGGGGCGCTCACTGCCAGCAGCTCCGCGCCCGCTTCCCGGACCACGGCCCGCACTAGCTGAGTCTTGCCCACTCCGGGGGGACCAGCCAGGAGCACCCCGCGAGGCACTGCTAGCCCCAGGGCCGCCAAGGTGCGGGGGTAGCGGAGCGGAAGGCTGAGGAGCTCCCGCAGCGAGTCTGCAGCCTCCGAAAGCCCGCCCAGGGGCACCTCAGGCTGCTGCTCCGCTTCCGACGAGGGCACCGCGCTGAGACTGATGCGGGTGCGAGGAATGACCCGCCCGGCTGGATCCGGGCTGGGCGCCCCGCTGACGATGTGCAGCGCGGCCACGGGGCCGGGGGCCCCCGGTGGAGCGGCCACCACGTGGCCCCGGGAGACCAGTCGGTTCCTCAGAAGCTCCTGCGCCGCCTCCAGCACCGCGGCTGGGTTCAAGGCACCGGGGGCGCCCGCCTCCTCCCGCAACACCGGCCACACGGTGAGGAGTCGCAGGGACGGGCAGGTCACTCGGCGGAGGCTGCTTAAGCTGAGACTCCCCCTGAACCTCGAAGCCCCCACAGCCGTCCCGGGGCTCGCACACTGCGGATCCAGTTGCACAAAGCCGTCTGCTCCGTCCCGCCGCAGCCAGGCGGTGCAGAGACAGGAGCCGCCGTCAGGCAGAGAGATCTTCACCGCCGAGCCCAAGTGTGCGCCCAAGGCGCGGAAGGCGGCCGGGCCCAGACGACAGCGCTGGGTGCCCCGGTCCCTGGTGTCTAAGGGTAACACCTTTAAGAGCGGCTCTTCGGGAAAGGAACCTGAGTCCGGAGCCATCGCAAACACAGAAGGCCAGGCCGAGGAAAGTGAGGCAAGAACTCCACCCGGGCGGGAAAGGAGGGTACACCGCGCTCCTTGGCCGGAAGCAGGTGACGCGCATGCGCCGGGGATGACTCTCAGTCGATAGCTCAGGAGTGGAGGCTGAAAGGGCCAATCGGAAAGTTAGATGATGCTCTGGCAGTTGGTGTTGTGGTGTCGGATTTGACGAAAGCCAGTGGCCCATTCCAGGGCTGTATGGAAAAGGCCTTAGGTACGGGTGTCTGCGAGGCCTCATAAACTAGCTTCAGGAGGTCATTAAGCATATACGTACTTATATGCTGATAAGTACGTATATAAGCATATATATGCTTATATACTCTCTTATATAAGCAGAGTATATGCCCGCATAGCATACTCTCCCTGGCTCTCAAACTCAGCACCGCCACCAGCGCTTTGTGAACGCATCTCAGCTGTCTGTGGGCACAATTTTTTGGAGTGCTGTGGTGCTGTTATCTAAGGTGACTTGGAGTAGCTGACAAATACAGCGTTAGTGCCCTCGATGGATCTGGGTTCTGACGTGTTCAGAAAGTCCAGGCATGCCTTTCCTATATAGCAAAGCGCCAGCATCGCCAAGAGAAAAGCACAGTGTAGAATTTTCAATCCCTGGGAGAGAGAAAAGAAGGAAAACCAAGCCATTTGACATTTGGTGGCACACCAATATATTCTGCTCAGATTCCTTACTCCTGTAGGGGCCAAGGGCAGGCGGGCCAAACTGTACCACAGTGGCATACTGATGATTTTGAATTGAAGCTACCTCGGGAACAGCTGGTTCAAGGGCACTCAGACTCTCTGCTGTCCCCCAAAGCACGCAAGAAACCTCCCATGTGAAAGGTACCCTCTCTGTACTAAGAAGAGAACCTCCTTATCACCAGAGATAGGAATGTTAAAGCTGAGACAGCTGTAGAAACAAACCTTGTGACTTTACTAATCTACTACCCCAGCCCAAATTCCACTTTGAATATCTAATTAAAGCTCCCAAACATCTATTTTATCCTGTCAATTCCTCACAAATTTATTGTCTTTTTGTCTAAAAAGCATAAAAGCTGCCTACCTTGGTCATTTCTTTGGTCTCAATTTCATTATTGGGCCTCTGAGCACATAATAAAAATACTTTGGGTTTTTCCCCCTAGTAATCTATCTTGTGTAAATTTACTTCTACTCCAGCTAAGAGGCCTTGAAGGGTAGAGAGAAACTTTTTCCTTCCCTACATTTCTCTGAATGTTCTATGACAACAACTTAATCATAATCTCTTCTATTCATGTGAGAAGTGCTTACTGCCTATTTGGTGCACAGCAGTGCTAAGGCCTGTATTAGAGACAATGCCTGTCTACGTTATAAAACTACTGCCTGCTATTCTCTTTCCACCTTTCTTCTCCCCCACAGGGAATTACTCTTTTTGACTTAAAAAAATTTTTGTAAATTTATTTTAATTCTAGTATAGTTAACATACAGTGTTATATTAGTTTCAGGTGTACAATGTAGTGATTCAACGATTCTATATATTACTCAGCGCTCATCAAGATAAATGTACTCTTAATCTCCCTTCACCTCTTTCACGCATCCCCGCACCCACCTCCGGTCTAGTAACCATCTGTTTGTTCTTTTGTATTTTAGGCTTGTCTTTTTCCCCTTTGTTCATTTGTTTCTTAAATCCCACATATGAGTGAAATCATATGGTATCTGTCTTTCTCTGACTGGTTTATTTTGCTTAGCATTATACTCTCTAGCTCCATGTCGTTGCAAATGGCAGGATTTTATTCTCTTTTTATGGATGAATAATATTCCATTGTATATATACCACATCTTCTTTATCCATCTATCGATGGACACTTAGGTTGCTTCCATAATTAGACTATTGAAAATAATGCTGCATTATTTACAATAATGCATATATCCTTTCAAATTAGTGTTTTCATATTCTTTGGGTAAATACCCAGTAGTGTGATTACTGGATCATAGGATAGTTTTATTTTTAATTTTTTGAGGAAATTCCATACTGCTTTCCATAGTGGCTGCACCAGTTTGTATTTCCACCAGGAGTGCACAAGGGTTCCTTTTTCCTCACATCCTTGCTAACACTTGTTTCTTGTGTTTTTTATTTTAGCTATTCTGATAGGTATGAGGTGATATCTCACTGTGGTTTTGATTTGCATTTTCCTGATGATGAGTGATAATTAGCATCTTTTCATGTGTCCATCTGTATATCGTCTTTGGAGAAACGTCTGTTCATGTCTTCTGGCCATTTTTTAGTTGGGTTATTTGGGGCTTTTGCTGTTGAATTCTGTAAGTTCTTTATATATTTTGGATACTAACCCTTTATTGGATATGTTATTTGCAAATATTTTCTCCCATTCAGCAGATTGTCTTTTAGTTTTGTCGATTGTTTCCTTTGCTGTGCAGAAGCTTTTTATTTTGATGTAGTCCAAATAGTTTATTTTCATTTTTATTTCCCGTGCCTCAGGAGACATATCTAGAAAGATGTTATGGCGGATGTCAGAGAAATTACTACCTGTGCTCTCTTCAAGGATTTTTATGGTTTTAGGTCTCACATTTAGGTCCTTAATCCATTTTGAGCTTATTTTTGTGTATGGTTTAAGAAAGTGGTCCAGTTTTTCCTACACCATTTGTTGAAGAGACTTTTTCCCATTGCATATTTTTGCCTCCTTTGTCGAAGGTTAATTGACCAAATAATTGTGAATTTGTTTCTGGGCTTTCTATTCTGTTCTTTTGATCTATGTGTCTATTTTTGTGCCAGTACCATACTATTTTGATTACGACAGCTTTGTAATATAACTTGAAATCTGGAATTGTGATACCTCCAGCTTTGTTTTCCTTTTTTAAGGTTGCTTTGGCTGCTCAGGGTCTTTTGTGGTTCCATACAAATTTTAGGATTGTTTTTTCTAGTTCTGTGAAAAAATTGCTGTTGGTATTTTGATAGGAATTGCATTAAATATGTAGATTGCTTTGGGTAGTAGAGACATTTTAACAATGTTTGTGTTAGAGGATTACTCTTCCTCTGTATCAGCTGGAATACATTTCCTATTCTTTTTAATTTTGCTTAGCTAAAAGAGTTCCAGATCTTCAAAGTAAAGAAAATATGCCTTGTTTTTATCTTACTCACATCTCTCTACTTCTATTTTTCCCACTTCACTGCAACCTAAACTTCTGTGATTACAAAATTACAACCGCATACAGAGTGCTTAAGTCACTGGGGGCTGGTGGATTTCTTTCTGCTTATGCAAATAATATATTGTGGACTCTACAGCAATGTCTTCTCAATAGAAAGTATTGTGAGATCTGGGACCAATACCAGTTCCCCTTACTCTACTCAAACCTCAGGGCAGACACTATGCCTGACCTCTGGATTCCACATTCACTTAATCCAGCACTGGGGATGGAAAATCTTAAAATGAATCAGGAAATAGCATAGTAAGGGGAGGTTCTAACCCGCGTAAGCACCCATTACATACCATTTTCTTCTTTCTCTTGATCTTATTGCCTTCTGTTCTTTTTGGAGAACAAAGACTCCAAACTCAGGCTTTCCAACAAAAGTTTTGTATTTTCTGAAATAGAGTAACTATTTTTACTAACCCCTGTAGGGGTGAATAAAATGCCCATCGAGTTATTCTATCATACTGCCTGTACCTCACAGATGTTCTTTAATTCTGGTACCAAGAAGTTTTGAGGATCAAAAAAAAGGGGGGTGGCAGAAAAAAGACTTATATGAGAACATGATAACTGTCTTAAATATGTGAATGGTTGTCATATAAAAGAGTTGATAGATTTATATATATTTACAGTCCAGAACTATCCAGGAAGTGGAAGGTTAATGGAATAAACATAAGAGTCTCTCCTCATATTTTGAGTATAGTTATGTGAAAAAGGTAGGAGACTTTTTATAAGATATAGCTAAGGGGTATAGCCAAAGCCAACATAAATAAAGTTAAATCAATCTTAGTTTTCTGCATTTGATGTGAAGGAAACTACAGGTTGTTTTGGGCTCCCTGACCTTGTAGGACCCATAGACCCAGGAAATATTTAGTTCACCCTCTCTCTAAAAGATCTGGTTCTCACTTTAGCTTGCAAACAAAAGCAACCAGGAATCCGGTTTCTGGGCCTTCGGCCCTTATCCACACACTCTCAGCAGAACCATAACTAGCTTTTCCAGTCAGCCTGTGAAATCCACTGAGTCCCTTTAGGTCAAATCATTTGCAACACTATTATTTCAACTATTTTAATGCCCACATTTATTCTACCAATGATAAATGACAACAGTCTTTTAATGATCAATGACATAGTCTTCTCCTTGTGGAAAACCATTCCAATAGTTGTATGGTTCTTTTGCTTATTTGTTTTTAAAGATTTATTTTATTTATTTGGGAAGAGAGTGAGTGAGGGGGGGCAAGGGTAGAGGGAAAGGATCTCAAACAGACTCCATACTGAGCATGGAGCCTGACACAGGGCTCGATCCCACAACCCTGAGATCATGACCTGAGCCAAAAACCAAGAGTCAGCTGCTCAACCGACTGAGCCACCCAGGCTCCCCTGCTTATTTGTTTTTAATATGGCCCCAAATTTGGTGATTCTGTGAGCTGGAGTACCAATTAAAGTGCCAAAAGGTTGGACCACTAGAGGGAGTCCAAAACCAAATAAGCCGGACGGCTACAGGATTGTTGATACTGATTCTCATCTGTGGCTTCTATTAGATTTCCCAAGATTCACACCCAGGTGTGTGAAACAGTCTGTTGTCTATACAGTTCCTTATTTTAACATAATTTCTACATGCCTCAGGCCATGTAGAATTCACTTTCCAAGTTATAATTTAATTGCTGTATTAAATATCAAAATGACACTCTCCCCAGTTCAAATTTATTGGTGGATCAAAATCCAAACAAAATGAATTTATCTTGTGATAGGCCAGAAATAATTCTAGCTCTGGGTTGTTTCAAATAGGCTTGCTAAACAAAATCTTTTGTGAGATTTTTCTGAAGAGATGCATTTAACAAATAGTTCCTCTTCGTTTTAGTTACTACATTCAAGGTTACAATCGCTCTAATATTAAATTAACTATAAACATTCTTAATTAGCCATAAGTCTAAAATTCAAAAGAAATAGTTGGAACCTGTTTATATTTTAGAATAAGGATTATACATTATTTTTGTGCCTTCAGCGTCAATAATATTACATATTAAATAATATTTCAGGATGTGAAACATACCGTAATTGTAAAAAACTTAAAGAAAATGGTTAAGTTAGTAGTAAGAGTCATGAACGTTAATCTTTCTTATGTTTCCACTTTCATGTTATGAACATGTTATGTTCAACCCTAATATATTTGAACAGTAGTAATGATTACCAGTTGTAATAGGTAAGTATAGAGAATCATTTAACCACACTTACAAGGCATGATTTGCAAATGCTTTCATTTCAACACATTCATGCAGATACATCAAGTGACTTATTTCCACAGATACTTAATATGCAAAACAATTTATTTTAAAGCATATAATGAAAATCCTCTAAAATAGGACATCGTTAAAATTGTTCTTTAAAACTAGACGTCCTTAATTTTTCTCCTATATCAAGGCTAGAATTACTCTTTACAAGATACAGAGGTCATGAGGTGATTACAACCATCAGAAATCTTGGCTGGACTACAAATGACCTGCAGACTACGGTTCACAGAACACCGTTCGTAAAGTCTGCTCTTGCAAATTTTCCAGAAACTACTTCTTTCATCATTTTTGAGAAGGCTTAAAGATTTATCTTCTGTGAAATTGGTTCAAACTGTTCAACTAATGAAAGTAATACTATTTATGCATTTATTAAACAAATATTTATTGAACATCTACTTAGTGCTACATACTGTCCCAGAGGCTTAGTATATGGTGGTTAAAAAAAAAAAGTAATTCTTGCTTTCATGAAATGTATAGTTTAGCAGGGAAGTCAGACATGAAAGAACTCAGTAAGTGAATAAACCAGATAATTAACAAGTGGTGAAAAATGCTATTAAAAAATAAAACAGAGGGATGCCTGGGTGGCTCAGTCAGTTTAGCATCTGCCTTTGGCTCAGGTCATGATCCCAGGGTCCTGGGATTGAGTCCCGAGTTGGGCTCTTTGCTCAGAGGGGTGTCTGCTTCTCCCTCTGCCTGCCACTCCCCCTTATTGTGCTTTCTGTCAAATAAATAAATAAAATCTTTAAAAAACAAAACAAAACAGAAAAGGGCCGCTCTACACAGGGAAGCAGGGAAGGCCTCTCTGAGGAAGCAAAGTGACATTTAAAATGAAACCTGAAGGATGAGAAGTAGCCAGGCAAAAGAATTGGGGCTGGGAGATGGAGTGTACTAGGCTAGGAAGGGCTGTGCCAGTGCCCTGGGGCCTGGGGGAGGGGCGGAGAACATGATTGCTATGTTGGAGAAATTAAAAGGCGGCCAGCTCTTTGTATTGTGTGTATGTGTTGTTTTTTTTTGTTTGTTTTGTTTTTGTTTTTTACCATATCATTGGTATTTATATTCCATTTTTTTCTAAATAGATCGATACTTTATTACTCTTGAACTTTTCCTCTAGCTAGATACTTTATTAGTATTCTGAGTATACAGTAAGTTATATAAGGGTAGAAACTAACTTTAAAATCTCTATCTAAAAAAAATATCTCTATCTATGGTACACTTTACAGGGCTCTGGTAGTGTGCTGAAATATATCTGGGTTCAACAAATACTTGATGAATTGATTTTATTGAAATTAGAGTATAGTGGCTGTGACTCATGATATATGGGCTAGATTTTGTTCTATGCAGACACACAGACACTATTCAGGGCAGATGCAGGTAGACTTCAAGGGTAATCTTCAAGAAGGATGTCCCTGTACCTGACTGAGGCTATCCTTCCTGCCTCTTCATCTCTTGCTCTTTTGATATTTTTAAAATTTCCGTTAAACCAATCATTATAAGAATCTGTTAAGATTCAGGATTGTGGCTGTAATCATTGCTAATGTTCAAATACTGTATCTTCAGGCCGACCATACCATGCAATTGGAAGCCCACGTGCTGCTGACTTATGGAAACACCCATCGTCCCGTTCTCTTCCTACTTGCAGTAGAAATCTGTGTCACTTTTATCCAATTATTACAACAGCCTCCTAACTAAACTCCATCCCCCCAGTCTCTCCCCACATTGCCGCTATATTAACCTAGTCAAGAAACTACTATACTTTGGCTGGCTTGGGGGTTGTATCTATCTTCATAAATCCTAGATCTTTCACTCTCAATCTTGTCTGAGAGTGGACGCAATTTTACATAAGATCTGATCTCGGAGACTGAGCCAGAAAGAAGTCCAGTATACCGGAATAGGGAAGACCTATCTGAAAATGTTTTATTCATACTGACTTGAGGGAAATTTGACAAATTTTGAGCTTTATTGTAAAATTCTATTTTAGAGGCAACTGAGGAGCTCTGTCAGCTAAGCATCTGACTCTTGATCTCCACTCAGGTCACGATCTCAGGGCCGTGAGCTAGAACCCTGCCTCAGGCTCCGCACTTAGTGCAGAGTCTGCTTGGGATTCTCTTCCTTTCTCCTCTTCTTTCTCTCTTCCTTCTCTCTTCCCCCTCTGCTCCTCCCCATGCCCCCCCCCCACTGCCCTGCTGGCATGTTCTTTCTTGCTCCCTCTCAAATAATCTTTTTCAAAAAAGAAAAATCTATTTTAGATCCCTTTAAAGTTGATAACTTGGGGCGCCTGGGTGGCTCAGTTAGTTGGGCATTTGCCTTCAGTTCAGGTCATGGTCTCAGGGTCCTGGGATCCAGCCTCACTGCCGGCTCCCTGCTGAGCAGGGAGCCGGCTTCTCCCTCACCTCCCTCTGCTACTCCTCCCACTTGTGCTCTCTTGCTCTCTGTCACATAAAAAAATCTTTCTAAAAATAAAAAATAATCATAAAGTTGATGACTTTCCTTGATCCATTCCCTTCTCCAAGATAAGTATTTCTGCTGTGGGTTTCCTCAGTAGCCTGTGCATGTCTCTTAGAGTGATCATCATACGGTGTCATAGCTCTGGCCTCCTTGTCTGTCTAAACGCTGTATGGACAGAAAACAGGTCTTGTTCTTCTCTGGATGCTCTGTGCCTACCACAGAGCCCGAAGCATTCACCTGTAAAAGAAAGATATGCTGAATGAATGAATGAGTAGTAACAAGGCTAGATTGGTAATATAGGACTCAGTTTGGGAAAGCTTTGAATACCATTTCATTTGTTCATTTTGTGTGCCAGGCAATGTCCTAAGACATGAGCAACAATAATACCCAGGACACTACAAGGGAGGAGAGGACAGAGTTAATGATATGCCCTCCTGGAAATAAATTCTTTACTCCAGTCTATTCATCTATAAATCCTCAATACAAATCTAACTTCCTCCTCCATACCATGGTTCAAATTGTTCTTGCCTTAGCCTGAGGTTCAATAGCACGACCCATACATTCATGCATCTAGCTGCATTCTGTGTGTCATTAGGCAGTTGTTTATGCAACTTTGTATTCTCTCCCCAGTGAGATCTTCAAATGATTTGAGATTTGTCCCACTCTTTTATAATATTTTATAATTTTTGCTCCCTACCCCCAACACTGAGCAAAATGCTAGTTGCTTAATAATTAAATATGTCTGTTCTTTTAATCACTAGAGATTTGGTTTGAATTTAGCAGAATGAGCTTGAAGAATCTCAGAAAATCTGGTTTGAGTACTATGTGTGAGATCTATTAGATCTGAGAACTCTAGTCTATCATAATGAATCCTAGAGCTTTCACACTCTCAAACTTGTCTAGGAATTAATCTAGGATCTGATCTTGGGGATTGAGCCAGAAACAAGGCCAGGCTACAGAAAGAGGGAAGACCCTACCTGAAGTGGTTTATTCATAGTGATTCACAGGCACATACTTCATTTAAGTTTCCTCCAGTGCTATGCTATACCCCATCCAAAAATAGAATAAAATATTTCATTTCTATTTTCCAAGCCACCAAGATCCGGCAGAGGAGAAGGAATCACCCTCACTGCACCATGATATCTCCTTGATTGGCAAGATCTTGCTGGAAGAGTATAAGCCCTGAGAGAGGAGAGAGACAGAGAATATCTCATAACCTCTGGGCCTCAAATGGGAGGACTGACTCCAGAAGAAATTGATCCATTGGGTTCCAAAGTAGCAACACTACAGATAAAAGGAAGAAGATACACATTCTAAATCCTCTCAAGCAGATAGGGAACTTTCTTTAGAATAATTACATTGTTCACATTATCCTTGGTACTGAATACCTCATTTGTCCTTAAAATGAAGGTCACTGTTTCCCTCCTACGTCCAAAAATGTGTAGGAGTGGCCATGAATGCCTAGGCATTTTTCAAAGTTTTCTTTGGGCAACTTCTTTCCCTGTTGTTCTGCTACTCCCAGACCTTCAAGCTTTCTGACTTCAAGTAAACTCAATATGCTTCTCTACCATGAAATAGTGTCTGACCTGTCTTGCTGCCATTGGGCTGAATTCTAGGCAAACATACTACCTCCGGACAGAATTCATCGAGTCTTCCTCTGGCTTTCTTTGGCACATAACTTTAGCACATGGCTTCATTCTACCTTGAATGAGCTAGTTGTTTTCTTAGCTATCTTCCCTCTATTCCCTTCTGATTTTAAGAGTTGACATTGTGTGTTAGTCATTCTTAATCTTTCATTGTACCTTCCCCAACAGGGGCTACTGGCTTGCTGCTGTATGATCTTCAGCAATCCATTTAGCCTTTCTGAGCCTGAATCATTTCATCTATAAAATGGATTAATGCGAAGATTAAGGGATATGCAATTATAATAACTGTAATTATTATTGCCTATCTTTTAAAGTCATCATGAGACAATTTGTGGAAATTTCTTTTGAAAAGTAGCTCTATTGCTGTATAAGGCTCTACTAAACGGTAATAGCTATACTTATAGAGTACAGGCATAGTTCTGAGTGCTCATTTAATCCTCCCACTAACATTGGCAGGTTAGAATTTTTATTTTAATTTACAGATGAAGGAACCAAGGCACATAAAGGTTAAGTAACATCTCCAAGGTCACAGAGCTAGTATGTGGCTGAGCTAGGATTCAAAACTAGGTCATCTGGCTGGCTCCAAAGTTCCAACTCTGAACTACTACACTGTGCTGTGCTATAACCACATTTGGGTTTGCAAACTAGGTTCACTAGTTACTTGAGAGTTATGTGATCTTAAGCAAAGCTTAAAACTCTAAATCTAATTTTTATCATTTGTAAAATAGTTAAAAGTAATTCCTACCTCAGATTTATTTACTCAATGATACTTATTGAGCTCCTACTGTTTGCTATGTGCTGGGCATACTGCAAGATCATGATGATCCAATTTACATAACGCATTTGGCATATTGCCAGGCTCATATTAAGTGGCCAATGTTAATTATTATTTCAATTAATTATAATAAGCCAATAACTTCTCTGATACCTATTTCCTATTACTTGGCCAGAGATTATGTTTTTCTCACCATATAGCCATTCTCTAGAATGTCCCCTAATTCTATTTGAAACATTTTTTGTGGCACTGTTATATAGGATATTGCCTTGGTATCACAGCAAAAACAAAGCAAAACAAAACACAGTACAACAATCTCTCCGGGCTAAATAGAGGAAGTGCTTTAAATGGCTACCTTCTGATACATAGCTAAGGCCAGGGAAGGCAGGCAAACTAGGCTTACTATGAAGGAATATCAAGTACGTTTGGTGAATGTGAAGCTATGAAGATGATCAAATACAAGGCTTTCAGGAAATGTAGGATGAGGTCATCTTAGGAAATGAAATAGCCCCATATTACATCTCTGGTGATATATAAAGAGCCCAGCAACACTCTTCGGACTCTAGACCGAAATGGATGGCCTGCCGGGTTCTCCTGCGCTGAGCTTTGGTGCTCACAGGGTCCGTCCTGTGCTCGCCTTTGCCATATTCTGTGAGACTCAGCAGTATTTGCCAGGTTGTGTAAGGGACTTCACCTCCCTAGATTGCTGATAATCAGATGATATATATGACAAACATGTGCAAATAGTGAAGAATTTTATACAAGAGTGTTATAGTTATGTACAGAGAGTACTTAATATAGGAAGCAAATGCAGAAAGTACTATCTTCCCCATTTCTGAAATTGCTCTCAATATCTTCTCTTTCAACATCTTTTTCTTTCCTAATGTGACCAAGCTCGCCTTCCTGTCCCAATTTCAGTTCCTAATAATAATGATCATGACAGCAATTTGTAGCGAGTGGTGCTGTAAGTGCTTTACATGTAAGATCTTCTTCAACTTATGATGGGGTCACATTCTGATACACCCGCTATAAGTTGAAAATGTCCTAAGTAGAAAATGAATTTTAGATACCTAACCTACCAGACATGATTGCTTAGACTTCAATGTGAGAACATTTACATTAGCCTACATTTGGACAAAAATCATCTAACACGAAGCCTATTTTAAAATAAAGTGCTGAGTATCTCATGTAATTTACTGAATACCATACTGAAAGGTACACACAGAATGGTTGTGAGTGTGTGGGTTGTCTACCCTTGTGATTGTGCGGTTCACAGAGCTGCAGCTCCCTGCTGTGCCCGGAATCATGGGGGAGTATTGTACCACATATCACTATCCCAAGAAAAGATCGAAATTCAAAATTCGAAGTGTGGTGTCTATGAGATGCATATTGCTTTCACATCACCCACCATCATAATGTTGAAAAATTTTAAGTCCAAACATCCTAACCCGGGAACCACCTGTATTCATTTAATCATAACAACTCTATGAGATATATATTTGTATTAGGCCTGTTACATTCACGAAAGTTAAGCTATGGAGGGGTTCAGTAACTTCACAAAGTCATGCAGCTGGTGAGTGGTAGAGTCGGGCTTCAGACCCGGGCGTGTAGCTCAGAGCACATGCTCCCTTACTGCTACCGTGAACTTCCTCCCACTCTGCGGCAGTGCCTGCCACTGTCTTGGACACATGTTTACCAAGCCAATATTCTTCAGGCAGCAGTCAGCAGTTTTCCTCTTTACCTTTTATAATCAGGTCTGTGAAACCTGAGTCCTTTTTTTTTCTAAAATCAACTCTAATATAACATTTGTTATGATAAATTCAGAATCTTATCAACTGGTAATAAGTCACGCTATAAACTTTTATTTTTACTCATTATCTGGGGAAAAGGAGAATTTAGCAATAACTCTGTATAATATTAACTAAATACTGGCTAGCTCACAACCACAAATACATCTATTCAAGAAATGAGGTCAAAATCTCAGCTACTTTTCCTCTGATGATTAAGTGATATATGATAATATTCAGGCTGTTACTTGCTCAAAGGTTAGGCACAAAGTTGGCAGAATCAGCTTTAGTAATGGCATTGGGATTAAACAGGGAGAAGCATTATTTTGAAATGCATGCGAAGTATCTTTCTGAGATAGCAGAATGAAGTGGTGAAAAACCAGGACTTGGAAGAAACCTTGAGATCGACTACTGAGGCCTGGAGAGGTTAAGTGACCTGTCCAAGTAATCAGTTATCCAAGTGGTTAATGGTTGAGCAGAAGCTAGAAGTCAGGTCTCCAGGTCAGCCTGCATTTCCTCGCACTGTACTTCTGGCTAGAACTACCTCAGACAGGCTGCCGGCACAAGCACAACAACGTGAAAGACTTCTCACAGCCAAGAAACCCTTCGTCAGTTGCCCTAATGAGGACACTACACTCAAGAATCACAAATTCATTGTATACTTAAATAAGTAAATTTTGTATGTCATATCAGCTTAATTTGAAAGCAGCTGAGGGTTGGCTGCTATGGCTTAGAACTTGGAGGATAGACAAACCTACTTTCTGTTTGTGAGAAAACAATAGAAGCAAGCATACAAAATGTATGTGAGTGCTTTACTAAAACCCTCAAGTGCAACTTTAGGGTAAGAAGCCTCAAGTTCTAGAAGTGGAACTTCTTTCCACAAAACTGATCTCTACATAAAACTAACGTATTATCTTTTTGATGTAATCTAGGTACTTCTTTTCAATATCAAAGGAACCACAGGGTTGAGGAAATGTTTACTTCAAAAGCACTTTTCTTAAGAAAGACAATTCTTTCCTTCCTTTGGCTTATATCAGAAGATACCCAGATAACTAAAGTTTATTCCTTTAATAACCAAAAGTTTTTTATTTTATTTTTTTAATTTATTTTTTTTAAAGATTCTATTTATTTATTTGAGTAAGAGTGAAAGCGAGAGAGATCACAGAGCTCCGGAGAGGGAGAAGCAGACTCCCCACTGAGCAGGGAGCCCGATGTGGGGTTCTATCCCAGGACCCTGGGATCATGAACCGAGCTGAAGGCAGACCCTTACCTGACTAAGCCACCCAGACGCCACAAAAGTTTTTTAATATATGAATTTTTCCCATTCTTCTGGCTGCTTTCCTAAGACATATTATATGTTTTCACCTTCTTGAACAGAATATCCTGAAACACAATTTAACCTTTTTACGAAAGTTGGTCATTATACTGAAATTCACAACAACGGTGATGGTTGAACTTGATGACCTCTACAGTTTGTTCCAACTCAAGTTAGTAAGTATAAGACAATATAAAAGAAGCTATGTTCCCAAATAACCAAAGACTTGTTTTCAACCTCAGGTTTTTACATCAGGGTGGAGGTATAATAGTTGCAGCCTTACTTCCTAGATCAGAGATAAGCAATAGGTATTCACACAAAAGCATTCAGCATTCACAAAAGCGTTGCACATACAAATCACTCAGGGAGGTTGTTAGAAGGAAGATTGATTCAGACCTGAGATTCTACATTTCTTTTATTTTCTTTTTTTTTAAGATTTATTTATTTATTTGAGAGAGAGGGCG
>CM052896.1:49690282-49787243 GCA_028534135.1 Potos flavus
TTTTTTTTTTTTTAAGACTTTATTTATTTATTTGACAGAGATAGAGAGGTCACAAGTAGGCAGAGAGGCAGGCAGAGGGAGAGGGGGAAGCAGACTCCTTGCTGAGCTGAGAGCCCGATGCGGGGCTCAATCCCAGGACCCTGAGACCATGACCTGAGCCGAAGGCAGAGGCTTAACCCACTGAACCACCCAGGCGCCCCTGACATCCTACATTTCTAACAACCTCTCATGTGATGCCAATGCTGCTGGTCCATAGATCACTCTCGGAGAAGCAAAGACCCAGGGAACCCCACAGAGCAAACTTTGTAGTCTGGCTGTTGACAGGGCTTTCTGAGGTCAGGGAGTCCCTGGGACAGGGCAGAGCTTTCCTCTCGCGCTGCAAAGAGCTTTGGATAGATATGGATTATTTACAAAGTACAGTCAAAGCTTTATGGTAGAAGGAGGAGCTAAAGTGAACATTTTTATTAGGCAATTAATTCCACAAACATTTATTAAGCGGCAATCACTGTGCCGGGTGTAAGGGCTGTAGAGCTTGCCCTCCAGAGGTCTGAGTCTGGTGAAGGAGACAGATCTGTGAAGAAGCTGTTACAGCCCCATGTGCAGGGAGGAAGCGCTTCTCTCTGCCTGTGCAGGCCAGAGGAGCCATGGCACCTAGCAACTAGGAAGACCGTGAAACATTACTACGTGATCTAACCAGAGCCAGTGAGGAATCGGTCCTATACTAAACCTTGATGTTAACTGGCTGTGCATGAAAATTTGGGACTACTGAACTTTCCCAGCCGTAAATTGGCTGCTGCATCAGAAATCTGGTTGTCGCAGAGCCAGGCCAGAAACACACAAGTGTCTCATGTTGCAGATTCACTCTCTTGGGAATGCGGTTGATACCCATGAAATCTGCCCCCTGAGGTGCCTTAACTGCTGTCACATGAACATAACTTTCTAGAAAAGGCCATGTGTTGGCTGTCATATTCTGTCATTTCTAAATCAAGCCTTCATAAAAAATTCATGCCTCTGAGAGCATTCCATTTCCATCTTACAGCTGCATACTTGTGGCTCGGGCCTTGCAAGCCTGTCCAAGCACAGGTGTCCCCCGCCATCTGAAAGCACGGTGGCCCCAGGAGACATTTTCATAAGGCGAAAGGGTATAAAACAAAGAAGTGATTACCTTTTCCTAAAAAGGGAAAATCCTTTTCGGATTTCTTTCTGTTAATGAAAACCGGTACTAATGTAGTAGGTCTTTTGTGAAAGCAAAGTGGTATCATACGAACCTTGGGACAGCGGGGGAAGCCTGTATATAGTTAGGCTTTTAAATTCTGAACGGCACAGTGGAAACAGAAATTAAGAGTTCCAAAGCAAAAGTTAAAATTGGCTCCTTCTCTGACCCTAAGCTTGCAAATTCTGAATTTTCTACCTTGGCAGACCTTTCTATAGTGAGGACAACATGACTGTGGGGCACATTTTGCCACTTAAATGGTCTGGAGGGGTGGCAATGAGTGCTTTCTGCTGGGATGTTGCCCACGCCAAGTAGGAATACTGCAGCCGGGTACAGAAAACCAGCAAATGTGAGTTCTTTTTCCCAGGGCCCAACTGGAAAAGTGCCTTCGCTGGGAGCCATAATTCTGGAAAACTCTTTATCAGCAACAAGTGAGACAGATAGGAGTGAAATAACAAGTACAGACCTGAGAGAAACGGGCAAAGTGCAAGACAGACAGAAGTGCCTTCCCACGCTAATCTCCCTGTCCTGCCAGATCCCGCGGGTTACACATGAGAGGAGCCAGGTGGCTGTGGGAGGTTTTCTCCCAGAACAGTGTCTACAGTTTCATCGGGGCAGAGCCGCAAGGGAAAACATCTGTGACAATAAGACAGTTCTTTCTTGGTATACACAGAACCCTTTGCTTCTTAAAAAAAAAAAAATTTGGCATTTATGCTTTTTTTCTGATTATAAAGTAATAATGGCTTATAGAGAAAGCTGCACAAGTTGCAGAAAACTAGAGAGAAGAATATAAAGAATACCCATTATAGCTCTGTCCAAAGATGGTCACCATTTAGTGAGTTTCTTTCCAGGCTTCATATGCATAGATATTCAACATGGTTAAGAGAATCCTGTATGGACAATCTCATATTCTATTCTTTTTCTCTTAATGTTATGACATAAGAATTGTCCTAGGTTATTACAACTTTTTGTAGGGGCGCCTGGGTGGCTCAGTCGGTTAAACATCTGCCTTCAGCTCAGGTCATGATTTCACAGTTCTGGGATCGAGTCCTGCATTGGGCTCCCTGCTCAGCAGGCAGTCTGCTTCTCCCTCTGACCTTCCTCCCTGTTTATGTTCGCTCTCTTTCTCTCTCTCTCTCTCTCTCTCTCAAATAAATAAATAAAATCTTAAAAAAAAAAACCTCTTTGTAAACATTCTTCTTAGTGGCTGCATCTATCATCATCCTATGATGAAACTTATGTATTCTAAGTCCTAAATGTATTTATCATTTAAGAATATTCATTAAGAAAAATGTACTTAATCATTTAAGAGCCAAATGCTGAATGTGTTGCAATTTCTTTAATCATTCTCTAGTTGTTGGTCATTCGATCTGTTTCTTATTTCAGAGTGTTTTGTTTTGTTTTTGTTTTAGGTTTTGTTTTGTTGTTTTGAGGATATAGGCCAGAAATGAAAGTAGGGAGTCAGGTTGAAGAAGAGGGTTGAAAAAATACTGGGAGAGGAATTTGGGCTGAGAGAATGAGATAAGGGGGAGGGTCCAGTGACAGCTGCCTTCCCCCCACTGAAGCATGCAAAGCATATTTTCTGCAAAACCAGGAATTGTCGGTGGGCAAAGGAATCTTTGTGGCTCTGACACTATGTAACATAGTGATGGTGATTCATTAACTTCTGCATCATTTCTAGAATTGGCCAATATGCACTCCTCCCTCTTGGGTGCGGATGAGCTGTGGCCACCACTGGCCAGTGCTGCCAGTGCTACTGGCTGTTGGGTTAGGAAAGGGAAGTGCCAACTGAGGGGGAAATGCAAGGCACAGTTTTTTTTTTTCAGCAGAGTGAGTGGAGCTATTTTAGTCCCTGCTAAAAGTTTTTTTTTTTAAGATTTTATTTATTTACTTGAGAGAGAGAGAGAGAGAGCACACAGAGAGAGAGGGAGAAGCAGACCCCTGCTGAGCAGGGAGCCAGATGCAGGACTCAATCCCAGGACTCCAGGATCATGACCTGAGCTGAAGACAGATGCTTTACCGACTGAGCCACCCAGGCACCCCTAGACCCTGCTTAAAGTCTTAAGGTTGGACTCAAGTAAGGATGCATAAGTAGCCTATTTCCAGAACCATCCCAACGGGATAGAACCTTCTGGAGCATCTTCCCCTTCCCGCTATTTTCCCTTCCTTGACAGCAGAGCAGGAGGCAACAGTTACACCTATGCTAAAACACGTTCTCTTGCCTCCGTAGAGCTCTCAAGAAAGCATCAAAGCCATTTCTGCACTTGTTTAGAAGACTCTTCTATGTTCTGGTTGACCTACAGATGTTCAATTTGTCAAAAATTCGTTACCATACAATCTTTATACGTACAGTATGGTGTTATCCTAAGAAGGGCAATTACCTGATAAATAGCTCCCAGATGAAATACTCAGAGATATCCTGAAGCATAAATGGGAGTGTGTGATACCTGACCCTCACAGGATAGTATCCAATATTGGAAGTAGTTGGACTACATATATAACTTGTGTTGTGGAATAGATATTCCCTGGGAATTGTGAGAAAGCCATGAGGTATAGAAGTTAAGGGCACAGGCTTCTAAGTCTGAGAGGCCTGGGCTTGAATTTGGCTCTGTCAGAAACTGGGCAGCTGTTGCACTGACTTTGGCTCAGTTTCTTCCTCAACATGAGATTATTATAAGAATACCTCCTCGTAGATGAGTCAATGAGATAACATAGATGAACCCCTTTTCTGGCACACGGTAAGCACTCAGTAAATAGTAGCTATGATGGTTAGGTAGAGTGAAAGTCATTGTAAAATTAACTAAAGTCAACAAGTATTAATTGAGCACAACTAGGGGCACGGCAGTATGAGAGAACTCCCCAAACACATATACTTTATCTTTTATGTAGACTGAGTTTCTCTATATGGGTTCATTTATATTAAAGTAACTTTACCTTTTTGAAAACAGTAGATCTGTTGCATTATCTACTAACTTCTAAGCAAATCTCAAATGCTCCTCCAAAGGATAGTAATATTGGTGATAATGTTTCTTTCAAGCCTATTGTTTAATTTTTTAGGAGTGAGCTGTATTTGCTGCTTATTTATCTACTCTAAAAATAAAATTTCATCTCAACCATTTAGCTCTAAGGTTATCTTTCATAAGTTTGTTAAAGATAAAAGGGTGTTTTTAACCCTAGTCTCATACAATGTATTTATTTATTTATTTATTTATTTATTTATTTTTAAGACTTTATTTATTTGTCGGGGAGAGAGCGAGCACACAAGAAGGGGGAGCAGCAAGCAGAGGGAGAAGCAAGCTCCCTGCTGAGCCAGGAGCCCAAAATGGGACTGGATCCTAGGACCCTGGGATCATGACCTGAGCCGAAGGCAGACACTTAACCGACTAAGCCACACAGGCATCCTTCATACAATGTATTTAAAGAAGTATTTTTTCTTTGTATTTGAAAGCAACTATTAATTTTGCCTCATTTTAAGGAAGGATGTTAGTTCCTGTTAATGGGCATCAGTTCCTCCCTAAATAAAGGTATTTCAGTTTTGACCTGTTCTGAGACAGGTATTCCCAAGATGTACAAATGGCCAATACGCACATAAAAAGATTATCAACATCATTAGCCATTAGGGAAATACAAATTAAGCCCACAATGAGATACTCCATCACACCCACTAGGATGCACACAATCCAAAAGTTGGACATAATGAGTGTTGGTGAAGAGAAATTGGAACCCTCCCCATACTGCTGCTAGGAATGCAAAACTGGCATAGCTGCTTCGGAAAACAGTTTGCCCGTTCCTCAGAATGTTAAACATGGAGTTACCATATGATGCAGCAATATCCAGAAGATATAAAAACCTATATCCATATGAAAATGTATACATGAGTAACAGCATTATCATAATAGCCAAAAACAATACAAATGTCCATCAACTGATGAACAGATAAACAAAATGTGGTATAGCTATATAATGGAATATTACTTGGCCTTAAAAAAGAATGAAGTACTGATACACGCTACAACAGATGAAACTTAAAAATACTATTCTAAGTGAAAGAAGCCAGACACAAAAGACCACATATTGTTTGGTTCCACGTATATCAAACACCCACGATAGGCAAATCAACAGATTAAAAAGTAGATTAGTGTTTGCCGGGGGTTGGGAGGGGTAAGAAGAAGTGTCTGCTAATGGGGACAGGATTTCTCATTGAAACAATGAAAATGAATTAGCAGCGATAGATGCACAACTCTGGGAATATATGAAAAGCCACTGACCTTGTACTCTTTTTTTTTTTTAAGATTTTATTTATTTGACACAGAGAGCAAGCGAGAGAGACAGAGAGCAAACACAAGCAGTGGGAATGGCAGGCAGAGGAGAAGCAGGCTTCCCGCTGAGCAAGGAGCCTGTGACCTTGTACTCTTTAAAAGAGTGAACATTATGCTCTGTGAATTATATCTAAACAAAGCGGTAATGTTTTTTTTTTTAAAGACTGGGGTGAGGGGCGCCTGGGTGGCTCCATCAGTTAAGCATCTGCCTTTGGCTCAGGTCATGATCCCGGGGTCCTGGGATAGAGCCACGCATCAGGCTCCCTGCTCAAGGAGCCTCCGTCTCCCAGTCCCCCTCCCCTCTCCCCTCTGCTCGTGTTCTCTCTCTATCTATCAAATAAATAAATAAATAAATAAATAAATGACTGGGCTGAGACTGGAACAGATGCAGTTGTTTTTCCATTAATAAAAGTTGCCTGCCATATACTTATGGTATCAAGACATGACCAGATGGTGATGACCTTTGCCTTTTAGTTTAAGTTTAGTTAGACCTAAAAGCGAATAGTATTTACTTCTTTTAAGTTCCAGAAAGCTATCAGAAGACTGGAGTGAAAGAAATAAGATTCTTTGGAGCAGACTCTGGATGTTTCTTCTTCAATATTCTTAAGGCCAGATGGGTTTGAGTGCTGACTTAAGCTGGGATTATTTTAAATACTTGGGGGGAAAGATGGATTTAACTTAGTAGGTGCTACTGTTTTACAGTTGTTGTCTGATAAAAGAATCCATCTCTGAGACGTGCTGGCCAGTAATGACCCAGATGTTGACAATAAAAAAATCCTAAAAGGCTCTGTGAGAGGATTGTGCAGAAGAGGCCTTCATAAGATTTTGCAACTCAGTGGATATGGAGGACTAGATTAAGGGGAGGAGGCAAAGATGTCTAGAGAATTTCAAGCCTAAATGACTAGAAGATAGAATTCTTTCTAGGAGGAAGGGCTGGTGTGAGTTCCACTGCAGTCAGACTGAGTTTGAGGTGCTGACAAAATCCAGAGCAGTGTGATAGGTGCTGAGTGTTAGGAGGACATGGTATTGTGGGAGCGCGAGCCAGTACCGTATAATTTCAGGCCCAGAAACCGAACTTCATCAGTTTACCCAGAATTTACTAGGCAGGCAGGAAAGGGAGCCCATTAAGAAGGGGAATATACTTAGAGAGCAACGCCTGAGCTCCACCTACCAAACTCACCAGACTCTGAAGGATAGGCTAGAACACTGATGTAGAAGTCTACAATACGGGCTCCACCTTTCCAGCTCTTTCACTTGTGCTCGACCTGAAGCGTGAACCCTTTCCCCATGTCAAGGTTTCCAGAAATGATAAGGTTGCTTAGTGAACTCAGAAGCTGGGGGAGGTGAATATTCTAGAAGGATATTTCATCAAAACTCATGAAATTATTCTTGTCCTCGATAGGTTATAACCTTTTCAGGGATCGGAATATTCTGATTCCATCCTTAGATAGAGCGTGATGAATAGAGTCTGACAAACTGTGCACGCTGGCTTCCTTTTTAAAAACTCCATTTTGACAATCATACCTCTGTAAATGCAGTCTTTTAAATACTTATTTGCTTAATAGGCAACTCATTCAAATGTTCAAAATTTAAAAGTACGATAGGGTATTCAGCAAAAAATCTCCCTCTGGCTCCTGTCCTACAGTCACCCAGGTCCTTGCCCCAGGCACAACTTCTGTTATCCCTGTCTTGTGTATCCTTCCAGAGACATTTTATTAATGCAATACAAATCATACTTTTTTTTTTTTAACTTAAAACAAAAGTAGGTTTTTTTCAGTGGGTGGGAGTGCCGGGGTGGTTCAGTTGGCTGAGTATCTGGCTCTTGATTTCGGCTTAGGTCATGATGTCAGGGTCATGAGGTGGAGACCAGCTGTCAGGTTCCACACTAGGCATGGAGCCTGCTTAAGATTCTCTCTCTCCCTCCCCTTCCCCTCTCCCCCTCCTCCCCCCTAAAAAAAAGGTTTTTAAAGTAATCTCTGTACCTAATGTGGGGCTCAAACTCATAACCCCAAGATCAAGAGTTACATACTCTACCGACTGAGCCAGATAGTCATCCCCAAATAATACTTTTTAAAAATTGCATCTTTCTTTAATTACATTCTAGTCATGAGAATATACTGTAGTCACTCTGAACTTGAGTAATACCATCTTTTTCTGATTTGAGAGCTATCCTGTCCCCTAAACTATAAGTACAAATGTCTCTTAGACTGAAGATAGCTAATTTCATCCACTGTGTGTGTATTATTAGTTTCAGAGTATCTGTATCTCTTAAGTTCTAGGAACGCTTTACTCTTGCTTCCTATGCACAGATTCTGATGTCAACCATGATAGTCAAATAAATGAATTCTTACAATAGGCTCTTTTGTTGTTCATTGTGTTGACCCAAAGACTTTACTAGCTTTTTGGGTTTTTTAGTCTCAGGACACATTTCACAAACTCTGTACTTTGTTGAGTGGAACCAGGTAGAGTTGAACATGTCCCCAAAGCAACAGCGATGAGGGAGAAATCGGAAAGTGGAATAATTTGCTATGCTTCTGATGAGTTTTCTATTCCTTGTGCTTTTACCCTCACATGACCCTAAATTATGCCCCTAGATTAACCTATAAGAGTATACTACTATTAGACATGAATATGCATAACCATTAATTATGGGGCCACCAAGATCCTAAAATTATTGGTTTGATCAGTTATTGGTGTTACACTAACCTATTGCCAATGAGGGAGAACAAGGCAAGAGTCACAGCCTATTCCACTTCTTCTGAAAAAAAGCAGCATAAACACCAAGGAGTTGCCAGGTATCACTGTGGACACTTTGCAGAGTGGGATAGACAGTATAAGACAAACCAGTAGGGAAGGCTTGTGCTTGAATTGATGAAGTCAATCTAAAAAGTGTTACAGATTTTTTTTCAAGAACAATACATATATCCATATACAAGAAAGAAAGAGGAAGTGAGGTAAGTGCTTTGATTTGCTTTTATAGCAACAGGACTGGGTTGAGTGGCTCTATCCACACACTTTCCCCTGGGTTCCAGAAGATAAGGGTATATTCTATGGCTATAATATGAGCCTTTCTTTATGTAAAATTTAATGACATCCTGGCCTCATTATTTCCAGGCACTTCCAATTCTTATATCTGGAAAATTAAAATTAAAAGTGTCTTTAATGAATGATATGAGGGTGTCCTCAGATCTCAGACACAGATGGTACAGAGTAATGTCAATACCATTTGTTAGGTGTACTTACTGTATTCTTAAATTCCTTTATTGAGGAGTATAGCTTTGGCCACCCTAAGTACATTAGAAAATTAGACCTTAGAAGTGGTTGCATTTAATTCTTGGGAGAGGTACTTTATAAATTTTGAGAAATATTAGCCAAAGCCTTCACTAGTAGTGTGATGTTTTCATTAGAAAGGAGGAAGAATTTGATTCCAGGACACAAACCAAGTCAGTAGCAGAGTTAAGATAATGGTCCTAGACTTTCTGACTCCTTTCACCCTATTATCACATTTGGAGGCCTCCTTACTGTAAGAGCTGGTAAAATATTACCTCATATTCATATAGCTCTTAGTGCCACACCACGTTCTGCATGTACAATCTCTCTTTTTGGCCTCTCAACGACCCTGTGTGCTAGGGACAATAAATGCAAGTGTTTTCTCTTTGAGGATAAGAAGGTTGCAACTCAAGAAGACACATAGTTTATAATAGAGTCAAGACTGGCACCCAGTTCTCCCAATTCCCTCTCCGGTGTTCTTTCTACCATGCCATCCTTGTCTGGTGCTATCAGTGAACTTTGGTTTGAGACACTAGCATTAAAATGACATCTCATTAAAAATAAATAATTACATATTTTGTAGGTACAAAATAAACTACTCAAATCTCTCTGCCCCCTTTCCTCCGAGGTACTTAAACGTTAAACTGAGTTCTCTAGTTTTGCACTGTTCGGGAACTATTTTTCTAGGGAACTACCCTAATCGAAACAAAAATTAAATACATGAAATAGAAGGGAAGACGAGTCTGCAGTCCTCCCTTATTTCTGGCCCACTTCTGTCTCTATTGCCATGGTTGAGTTTCTCAAGCCAGGGCACATGGCCAACGACTATTTGAAACGTCTAGTATTCCCCCAAACACCTAGCAGGCTAGTAGTAGGTGGAAAGTGCAGGACACCGGGTGAGAGAGAACCTGAATTCTAGACTTAGGCTTCCCCAGTCTCAAACTCGGTGTTGCCTTAAGAAACCACCTAAACTTTAGGTGGTTCCATTCACTGCAAAATGAGGGGACTGAGTCAGTGCATGCCGACAAACATAACCGTGTGCTTGTACTTACACTTTACCTACGTCATCCAACGATGTACATTTAATGTACTATTAAGTTTCCTTCGTCAGAAGTCGCGTGCTCCTCCCTTCCCCGAAGCACCGGTAGGCCTCCTGCAGCGGACGGACGCTAGGCTTGGTAGGCGAAGCCAGTCGGCGAACTGACAAGCTAAAAAAAGGCAAACACCGGAGGCTGGACCCGGCGCCACCCGCAGTCCCCTAACGGTTCCTAATTCGGGGCGGCGGGGCGCGCTGGCCTGCGCTCCCCCGGCCCAGCCACCTGTTCCCAGCAGCCAATGGGGCGCGCGCGGAGGGCGGCGGGGCGGGGCGAGCCTACAAAAGGCCGGGGGCCGCGCGCCGCGACACCCCCTGTTGGCGCGCTCTCGGGAGGCTCGGACGGACGCGGCCGAGCACCTGGAACATTCCGCTCGTGGACAAGCCGGGCGCGGGGCGATGCTGCGGGTGCGGTGTCTGCGCGGCGGGAGCCGCGGCGCCGAGGCGGTGCACTACATCGGCTCTCGGGTGCGTGCACCGCCCGCCTCGGCCGGCGGCCGCGTGCGTTCCCCCTCGCCTTCCCTCGCTTTCCCCAGCCAGCCCTGCATGACAGTGTCCCTTGGGTCCCCCTTGGAAGCTCAGCTTCAAGAGCCTTTGCTGGCTGCCGGGAGCTCGGCGGTGTCCCGGGGGAAGCGGGACAGGCATTGGGGCCACACCCCGTGGGCGGCGGTGGCCGTCACTGCAGGGGGCGCCGCCCTCCCCACCGGACCCCGATTCGCTCCGAGAGGCTTCCGGCCCGGGGTGAGGGTGTGGGGGCGACGAGTGACACTTCTTAATACAAGGATGGAATTATTGAGGTTCAGTGCAGGGGGTGGGCATAGAGTTGGGGAGCCTTCGGGGAAATTCGTGTGATTTGGATGGACGGGAGAGGAGGCAAAGTGGAAATCCGGGATGGAGAGGGAGCAAGCGGGCCCACTCCAAGAGTAACACGGAGTCCTGAGTCGAGAGAGGAGTTGGGGCCAGTTCAGGCTGTACCCAGACTTTATGCCGGGTCCCCGCCCTCCGCTTGCCGGGTTTGTAAGCGTGCTCCTGCAGACCCTCCCTAGCTCCTGGGACAGGAATAGCCGGGCAGTTTGGCTCCCTCCTGGCAACTGCTTCCAGAACAGCTGTCACTCTACCTCCTGCTTTGGTCCCCCACCCTGGCTCCCCTCCTGCCTCCTTCCTAAGGCATGTAACAGTGTAGGAGAGAGATTGGGCACAGGGGTGCGTTGTGGGGTGTGGGTGGTGGTTGAGGTTTGCCCGGTGGGTGAAGGACTCCCTATTGTAGATTTTATAGGCCCCGGATTTTCAAAAGGCTTTTTGGAAGTCCTTAGTTCTCTTTTCTGGTGGTTTAAATTTGTGCTTGGGTTAATTCTATCTTGGCTAGGATACTATGGACCATCTGTGAAATGGAGCAGATGGCACTTGGTCACTCTCAGAATTGAAGTGCCAAAGAGTGGGAAGTGTGTATTAGCAATGCAAAATTTTTAGTTTGAAGCTGATTATTCTGAAAGATAAGGTTCTTTAAATATGCTTCTACATTTTAATTTGGAAAAAAGAAAGTCTAATATTGGTGACTTTTAATACTGAAGGGAAAGGAGGCTTCTTCCTCCAGTGGGACTTGGCAGGGAGATATGGAGCAGCTTTCTGTGGTTTTCTAGGAACGAGGTGATCTATCATCTACGGAAGAGTTGCTTAAAGCTTGATTAAAACTTGAATGCAGAAAACCATTCTGAGATATAAAGGGGGTAGTCACTGGAGATAGATTCTTCTGAGGGGCTTTGAAGAGTTATGCCAATTCATATATAGAGAAAAAGATAATTTATAAAAAAACAAGAAGGCAGAACTATAGCCTCACTACCCACCAATATAGTAACTAACATCTTGATTTACATTCTCCTAAAGGATTTTAAATGTCTACGTTATGCTGGGTTTCATTCTACCTCCTCCTCCCCGCAAGTACTGTATAGGACTATGCAATAATCTTTTCTTTGTTCTTGGAAGCTTGGAAGAACCTTAACAGGATGGGTGCAGCGAACTTTCCAGAGCACCCAGGCAGCTACTGCTTCCTCCCGGAATTCCTGTGCAACTGATGATAAGGCCACTGATCCTTTGCCTAAGGACTGCCCCGTCTCTTCTTACAACGAATGGGACCCATTAGAAGAAGTGATAGTGGGCAGAGCAGAAAATGCCTGCGTTCCACCGTTCACTGTGGAGGTGAAGGTAAAGCAAGGGTATTCACATGTCTGAAGGGGATTCACTCCTCACCTTCTGCAGGCTGGCTTCTGCTCCCATTTTCCTCTCTAACTGCTTTCACTGTAGCTTACTCCAGACCTCTGAAATCCAGTGGTGATTTTAATTATCTAACTTGAAATCTCTGTGGGTTTTTTTTCTTTTAAGATTTTATTTATTAATTTGACAGAGAGAGAGAGAAGCAGGCTCCCTGTGGGACTCAATCCCAGGACCCTGGGATCATGACCTGAGCCAAAGGCAGATGCTTAACTGACTGAGTCACCCAGGCAACCCTGGTGTTTTATACTATTTATACAAATAACTCCTTCCTTCAGATTCTGACAGACCTTATCGGGGAATGTTAGTTCTTTCACTATTCCTCACATCTTCCTTCACTGTCTGTAATGTTACGGTTGAGCAGAATTTCACTTTGGCCCTCTTCTCTTAGCTCTTCTCACAGCTTCACCTCCCACTTCCACTCTGGTCCACATCTTTCTCCAGATCAACATGTTAAACTCCTTGCTGGGTATTGCTGTGGGACCTCAAGCCTGGCACATCTTGAGTTCGGCTGCCAGCCACGCTGCTATACTGGACCCTTCTTCATTCCTTCCTTTCCAGTTTTGGCATTCCTATTTACCAGAGCTGAAACAACAAGGAGCCATCTTTGATTTCTCCCTCAGTCACATCCTCCACATCCATTCTCCAATATTTAACAAGTCCTTTGTCAGAAGCAACCTTACCTCCATCCCTCTGCTGCTGCCTTAGGTCAGGATCACATCTACTGCCTGGACCATCGCAGCTAACCCCCTCACTGGTCTCCCTCATTTGTTCTTCTCTCCAAACCACCTTCCAGCTTCTGTGAGAGTGCATTTTTATTTTTTTAATTTTATTTTTTAAAAAGATTTTATTTATTTATTTGACAGAGAGACAGAGTGGGAACACAAGAAGGGAGAGTAGCAGAGGGAGAGGGAGACGCAGGCTTCCTGCAGAGCGGGACCCTGGGATCATGACCTGAGCCAAAGGCAGACGCTTAACAAATGAGCCACCCAGGCACCCCGAAAGCGCTTTTTTAAACCAAAATTGGATCACGATGCTCATCCCGCTCCTATTCATTCCTCTATTTCCCAATCTTCTACATGTCCCCTTCCCCTACCACTACTTCAGATAAAGTTCTCATGGTATTCAAGATCATTCACAATCTGGCTCTTGTCTGCCTTTCCAGGACTCCCCGTTTCAATCATTGGCTCATCTTAGAGGTGTGTTAGTATGGCAGGTTAGCAGATGTCCATTCTTATTTGGGTCCCTCTCAACTCTAATATTTCACCTTGGTTTTCAGCAGACTTTATAAGATAACCCTATTAGCAGCCAAACTAGACTACTTACTGTTCCCCAAACAACCATCAGGCCTGTGCTCCCACTCAGGACTCTTTCCACCTATGTTCTTGTACTGCTTCTTTATAGTTTAAACCTACCCCTCTTACTACCACAGAGCTCTGATGGTCCCTTCCCCAAAGCCTTTCAGGGTTTCCCTGGCAACAAGTATTATCTCTCTTCTAAAAACACCTAGTGTTCTTTATCTATAATATCCCTAAGGCCGGGCCTCTGCGGGTTGGTGTTCAGGTTTTATCCTGCATAAGGGAGTGCCATCCACATTGCAGACACAGCCTGAGCTTCCATTAATAATGGGTTAGAAATATATCTTCAATGTACTTAAATTCTTCCTGAATATTTACGTTGTTCTTTATAATGTGGATTAAGGAAGTAAGTTCCATTACATCATTGCCCTCATCATCAGAAATGCTGCCTACCTTGTACCGGGGCTCCAGAGGTGTGAGCACAAAAGACCTTGCTTTCTGTTCAGAGAGAGATCTTCGTCTAGAAACAAAGACTAAAGCTAAGTATCTTATGCCAACCACCTGGCAGTTGAATTGAATGCCAGAAGAGTAAAGGAAAAAGCAATGACCAAATGCTGGAGAGTTAGGAAGTCTTCTTGAAGAAAATGACTCTTTAATTAGACCTCGAAGGCAGGGTAATAGAAAAAGTCATAACTTCTAATTGTTCTGAAACTACCTCTGGTTCTGATATGTGATGTTTGCTGAACAGATTAATTTATGTATTGTCCATGTGTTTTAAAAAGGGATCATCTTTTTTAAGTCTTTTCTTGAAAAGAAGTCCCATGCCTTAACCATTTTAATTGGGTGGAATTAAATTTCAAATTCAAGCAATAGCTTATCTTTTTACTTGTCTACAAAATTGTTGACTTTTGTACTATGTGATCTTACGGAAACAGACATGATTCTCACACATGATTTTGAGTTGTCTGTCATTTGTGGAAAGTGTACCGGGCTGAAGTCAGACCAGGACTGAATTACGTATTTGATCAAGAAGCTTGATACTAGTCTTGGCTAATCAGCTCTTTGACCTTGTGCAAGATTCCACAGATTTCTGGGCCTCAATAAAGTGAAGATGTTAAGAGGTTTGCTATCTACCTAACAAGATTAAATATGAAGGTAAAAGGTTACATGCTAAGTATTTCAAAGGACAAAACCATACTTCATTACTGTTGTATGGATCTAGTTTTACATTACAAAAGTACACTGGGAGTGCAACGATTGTAGATATTACTAGTATTAGCAGTATTGATTTCATTGATTTGTCTGATTATTTCTGCTTTACGCCATATGCTAAAACTAGGTAACTACAGAAAATTAAAGACATGCATAGTCCCTGGAAGGCAAGGCCTTACTAATAGAGAAAAATGATACAGTTGTATTAATCAGCTTGGGAACAATGAAAGATAAAATAATGTATTAAACTGCTTTTGGGCAACTAGGCATAAGATTGGTTAGAAGATATAAAGGCTAGAGAAATTTTATGGGAGTAAGGACTGTAGTTGTCAGGAAGCTAAAACATTTTAAAAAGCTATGTAGCTTTTTATTCTGTAAAACATAATGAATACTTTCCACCAAATATGTGCTTTTTGTTTTGCTTTTATCTTTAAAATAAAGCTCATAAGAAAGAACCTTTTATAAGATACAAAGTCAGTCAAGGTTAATGTACTATAAGCTTGAGGCTGGATAAATAAGAACTTTCTATTGATATTTCATAGCTTCCAAAGACAGTATTTAAAATTCGTTTGGCAACCCCCCTCTCCCGCCCCCCACACCGCCCCGAAGGGTTTTAAGCTCTGAAAGACTATAAAGTTTCCAGGAGTGCAGCCACATCTCTGCAACAGATTATTAAAAACATCATATGCTAAGCATTTAATGTAGTGTTTTTTTATCTTTCAGACACTAGGTAAATAATTGCTAACTCATTTAGCAGGGTTACAAAGGAAGTGTAAATAATTTCCAACTATGTCTTGGAAAATGTAATGTGCCTTGATCGTTTGGACTTTGTTCAACCTTAGCCAGAGTATGAGTTACACAAGGAAACTCACACTTGTTCAAATAGCTTTTTTCCCCCCCAGCAAAGCTTAGTTCCTATTTACCAAGGCAAGCTTCATTCTGCATAGTTACACAGAATACTTTGGAATGTGTCCGGCAAGACAGCGTGGCTGTGCATCTGCTGGAACCAGTTTTAAAGTTTCAAAGGCTTCTTGTCCTTTAGCGGACTGTAAGCGATGTGCCTGGCATGAGAAGGAGGAAGCGATGAATGGAGGAGTAGTACCGTGATGTGTCTGAGAGGACTATAAAGACTCATTGTTATCCTCTCCTCCTGGGGGCTGCTGCTGCACTTCTTAGGAGTAGAAAACGGTGGAATGCTTTTGTTCTTAAAAAGAGTAGATTGATCTTAAAAACTACGTACATTAATACCGATAGTTTGATACTGATGATATTTGTCACAGGCCAGAAACTGGGCCTGTTGTTTTCCTATAGATCTTCAAAAGAAAAGCAACTAACCAATAATGTAGACAGGGATCAGCAAACTTACTTCTGCCAGATAATAAACATTTCAGCCTTTGCAGACCATATATCTCTGTCTCGACCACTCACCTCTCAACTCTGCCACTGTAGTGCAAACAAAACAAAACAGCTGCAGACAATATGTAAGTGAACGAGTGTGTCTGTGTTCCCATAAAACTTACATTTACTTAAAAAAAAAAATTTTGGCCATAGACTTTAGTTTGCCAACCTGTTTTTAGAGCCTCACTGGCATCCTCCATTTTTGTTAAAAACATGTTTTTCAGATTCTTATTACTTCTCCAGCAGGCTCAGCTCTAGCCTTACTGGTATGAACCTAGGTACTGAACTAACAAGAGGCAGGTCTGCCTCTATATGTTTGATATTTATCAGACTGAGGTGGAAATGGAAGTAGAGACAGAAAATCTGGAAAAGATATCATCTTTGACATTACTGGGCTAGACATCTAGACACTCTATCTCATCACCCAGTTCCCTTAACCGCTATCTGAAATTGTCTGATTTGTGACGGAAACCTTATCTGACACGATTGGGACTGGTAGGCAGTCAGTTAATTGATGATATAAGGAAGTATTTTTCTTAAATAGCTGCTTTAAATATTTTTTTAAACTTAAAATATATGGATGTATATCACTTTGCCAGTCTTTTGATGAAAGTCCAAGGTTTTTTTCTAGCATTTGGATCTTCTGATTGGAATTCTGCCTCTTCTATCTTGATAAATTACATCCATATACATCGTCTACATTTCCCAATGTATTTCTTTAAATTAAGAACTTAGGCATATGCAAAGCAATCTGAATGAAGAATCCTTCTACATTTTTATATTTTTGAAAACCATTATTTTACAGTTGTTAGTCTTGCCCTATTTCAACAGTCATTTTTAGCAAATCGAGCCTTTTTAAAGCATTTAACTGGTTTTCATTCAGTTGTCTTTTAAAATGCATATCACCCTCGAACACTTTCTAAATGTTACACTTTTTTTCAGCTGCCAAAAGTGTGTGAATTCATTTATCGGATCACTTCCTTCTATGACAAAAGGACTTGAAGTGGTATGAGAACTTGGAAAGACTGGGGAGGGGAGGCACGTCTGCAGGGAAGGCTAGGAAGTACCAAAGGCAGACTTGTGCTGCTGCACAATTTTGCCAAGTGCTGATTCTGTTGAATGAGAAAATCAATAATGGGTTTTTAAGAGCAGCGAAGAATGTTTGAGAATATGTCCCTAATTTTAAGGGGGCAGTGTCCTATTTTCCTACAGAGTATCTTGCAGTGCTGTTTTCTAGACAGAATTCTGGGATGCATGGGTAGTACATGGTTTTCTCTAAGTACGGATGTGCTCTTATCCTCTTACGCTCTTTTGTTTGTTCTCTTATTTGATTTCATTGAGACTGTCTAACGGAGTACCTATGTCCTGTTTTGTCTATGAAGCTTTGTCTATGAAGGGCCAGTAAAAACTGGAGAAGACTCTAAGCCCATCTGAGGGCAGACATGCTGTGAATGGCAGAGAGGAAAATCGCAGGCAAAGGGAGCAAAAGGTCTCAAAACATCAAGAAAATTTAGAATTCTTCATTCAACAAATATTGAGTGTCTTCTCAGAGAGGCAGTGTGCTCAGTGCTGGGGATCAACACTAGACAAGGCATAGTCTTAGTCTTATTTCCATTAAATTATACAATTCGGGCACCTGGATAGCTCAGTTAAGTGGTTAAGCATCTGTCTTCGGCTCAGGTCATGATCTCAGGGTCCTGGGATGGATCCCCAAGTTGGCTCCCTGCTCAGCGGGAACTCGCTTCTCCCTCTCCTCCCCGCTCACGCTCTCTCTTTCTCTCTCTCAAATAAATACAAATTTAAAAAAAAAAGGAAAAAAACAGGTTACAGAAATCCTTGTTCACTGTCTAGGACTTTATCGTGAGTTGTATTTTTCTCTGGTTAAGTATTTCACTTACTTTCTCCTGCTTCTAGGCCAACACATATGAAAAGTACTGGCCATTTTACCAGAAGCACGGAGGCCATTATTTTCCCAAAGATCACTTGAAAAAGGCTGTTGGTGAAATTGAAGAGATGTGCAATATTTTAAAAATGGAAGGAGTGACAGTGAGGAGACCTGACCCCATTGACTGGTCGTTGAAGTATAAAACTCCTGATTTTGAGTCTACGGGTAAGTGATGTTGGATACCTAAATTTCTAGTGTCTTAATTTTTAATTTCTTTCTTAAAAGCTCAGATAATCTCTTACAGATTCCCTTCTTTTAATAATCCTTCAAAACTTTAAAGATTACTTAGGAACAGATTGGTTCTTTTAGATATGATTAAGATGTCCATATTCTAAACTCCATTGTAAATCAGAATCTTCTTGAAAGAAGCAGTTTTTCTAAACCTTATGATCAGTTCCTTTCATAAAATAGTGGATTCCATGTCATCTTCCTCAAGTACAGAAGTTAAGAGGGGAACAGAAATATTCCCATTTTAGTTTTAACTGGCAGTGCTACAAGATTGTTCTTGTGCCTGAGTTCAGTGTTCTAATTAACAGTTCTAGAAATGATCCTTGGCCCAATTTTTATCTTGTGGTACTGATACTCCCTGAAGAACTCCGTTTCTATGTAGCAAGAAAGGAGCTTACAAAACGTGAAAACTTGGTGGTTTGAGATCTCTTTGAACAAGGACCTTATTATAACTTCATTTCTTTTCTTCCTTCCTTCCTTCCTTCCTTCCTTCCTTCCTTCCTTCCTTCCTCCCCTTCCTTTCCCTTTCTTTTTCTTTCTTTCCTTTCTTCCCCTCCTTTCCTTTCCTCCCTTCCTTTCCTCCCTCCCTCCCTTCCTTCTTTCTTCCTTCCTTAACTAGCTTTGCCATCACCACACAAAATTCTCATGCTAACAATCTAGTATATATCACTCTTTCTTTTTCCATTTGCATATAAATATATGCATACACATTCCTATATGTTTTCTGTAATTTTTTTTTAACCAAAACATGGGATCCTATTATATAGACTCTTCTGTCTTGGAAATTAACATTACTGAGTTGTGGAATTTTTTGGTTTGATAGGTTTATATGGTGCGATGCCTCGAGACATCCTGATAGTTGTGGGAAATGAGATTATTGAGGCTCCCATGGCATGGCGTGCCCGCTTCTTTGAGTACCGTGCATATCGGTCAATTATTAAAGACTATTTCCACCGCGGCGCCAAGTGGACAACGGCTCCCAAGCCAACAATGGGTGATAAGCTTTATGACCAGGTAAGACCCTAATTATAGCTGAACTTATTAATAACTTTTCTCAATAATCCAGAGAATGAGATAGAGATTCTCTGAAACCTTATATTTAGTATGCATTTGAGAAACTGAGAACATCGCCTGCATTTTAAAAAAGTGATTGTTTTATGATGAAAATAAGGTAAATGATATTGTGATAATAATAGTAATAGTAGGAATAGCTAACACTTATCTGGTGCTTACCGTGTGCTAGGTCTTGAGCTAAATGCTTTTATACATAGTCAGTCCTGTTTATTCTTCACAAAACCCTCCGAGGGAGGAGCATCAATCCTTCCCTTACAGGGAGGGAAACTTGCCTAAAGGCACATAGCTATTCATTGGTAGAAACAGAAAAGTCACTCAACTGAACTCCATTCTTTTCTCCTGGAGAAACAACGTGGTCTACAGGCCAAATTCACAATAAAAGGAAGTATATATCCCTTCTTAGGTCACTTATTATTTGATCATTTATAGAAAGAATCAAAAGATAAAAATTTCTTCTAGGTGTTTAAAGACAGAAATGAGTAATGAATTCATTCCACCACACCAAATCCATTTTGGCAGGGGATGCGTGGCATCTCGTTTGATGGTATGAGTTAGGCTCAGGACCAAATCCTTTTCTAAAAGAACAGAATTACTTCATCCTGTTGACTGTCACTATTTTAGATAGCTACATAAATCAATGTATAGGTCATGAATATTTTCAGAATCATTACTATCGCTGTACCATTTTCTTCTAAGTATCAAGAAATTGCTGTCATGCCTAGTTTTGGGCTTTTGTTTTTTGTTGTCAGTTTATTTTGATTTAGTTTGCATGGGCCTACATCTTCCCCATGCATGTTTTAGTCTAAAACAGGGTAGTACTATTTTGGGAAATGATGATGTTGAATGAAGTTTCTTAGTAATGGATGCCCCACAAATAATTTCCTTTGTATGTATTCATTCTCGTTCCAATTAGAATTACCCTATCCATTCAGTAGAAGACAGACACAAATTGGCTGCTCAGGGAAAATTTGTGACAACTGAGTTCGAGCCATGCTTTGATGCTGCTGACTTCATTAGAGCTGGAAGAGATATTTTTGCACAGAGAAGCCAGGTCAATAAAAGCTGCCTCTTAAATTCCACACTTTATGATTATACTTTTTATTTATTATTGTATTACTTACTTATACATTATTGTATTTATTTATTTGATAAAAATATTTTCATCCTATTTTTAGTTATCTAGTATATGTGCTGCCGAAGTGAGCACTATTTTTAGTTATCTAAACATAGAACCAAATCTTTATAGAATTATGTCCTCCTTTCATTTTCAGGTTACAAACTATCTGGGCATTGAATGGATGCGTAGGCATCTTGCTCCAGACTACAGAGTGCATATCATCTCCTTTAAAGATCCCAATCCAATGCATATTGATGCCACCTTCAATATCATTGGACCTGGTCTTGTGCTTTCCAACCCTGACCGACCATGTGATCAGGTAAGGGAGCTCTTAAGACTCTGGAGAAGCAATAGAGTCTAGCAACTGAGGTAATTACCATTTTTATTGTAAGCACTTCCATGGTTCATAATGGTCCTAAATGACAAATTCAGCAGTGCTCAACATTATGAGAATCAAACTTTGGATTGCTTATGGTGGATTTACTACAAGGTGACCAGAACTCACAGATGTACATTGTAGCCATGATAATCAGTGTAGTATCATCAGACTTTCACTTTCCTTAAGGCTTGCTGCTTTCAAAGT
This sequence comes from Potos flavus, assembly GCA_028534135.1. Classification (NCBI taxonomy): domain Eukaryota; kingdom Metazoa; phylum Chordata; class Mammalia; order Carnivora; family Procyonidae; genus Potos; species Potos flavus. The sequence goes on from CM052896.1 coordinate 49,711,301, forward strand.
CTCCAGTTTGTGTGTCTGTGTGTGTTTTTATCGAAGAGAGTATATTATCCCACAGCTTGCAGCCAAGATCCCACAGCAGCTGAATTGCAAACAGAATGATCCCTGCATGGTGGGGCAGTGGGTGTCTTCCTCCCTCTCCAGTGAGTCAGGACCCCTTTGGCCAGCCCCACCCCACAGGGAGGAGCAGAGCCACTGGTCTCAGAGCAGCTGGTCAGTCCCTAGCATCTGCAGCCTCCTGCCTCTGCTGGCTCCCTCCTACTTCCAGTTGGGTGGTGAGTGATTCTGTGTTATTTGGTAGGCTGCAGTATACCTCTTAAAAATGACTACTTCAGGGGCGCCTGGGTGGCTCAGTCGGTTAAAGCCTCTGCCTTCGGCTCAGGTCATGATCTCAGGGTGCTGGGATCAAGCCCCACATCAGGCTCTCTGCTCAGCAGGGAGCCTGCTTCCCCCTCTCTCTCTACCTGCCTCTCTGCTTACTTATGATCTCTCTCTGTCAAATAAATAAATAAAATCTTTAAAAAAAAAAAAAGTAACATTAAAAAAAAAAAAGACTACTTCACCATGTCACTGTTCATTTCCATCCCGTATGTTTATACCCAATGACCAAGATTACTTATCCATTTTCATTTTAACATAATTTATTGATATACTAAGTGAGTATGTGAACATAGGGATGGCTGGGTTATAATGGCCACTAAGGACATTTATGGTTCTTTGGGAGTACATCCTTAACACCTGTCTTTATGCTATGGTAGAGATGCAAAGTGATGGACTATGAAGTGGATGGACTATGGGTTTAACACAGTCACATTTTTGTTTCCTTATAGCTAAATAGATAGGAAATATTTTCATTTTCTTTAATGCGAATTTGTCAAGGAAAGTATCTTCTCTATTTTAAGATCTCTGAAACCAAAATAAAGCATGAGAATATTTTTAAAAGCTTTAACATTTCTGTTATTTTTTTTAACTTTAACCTGGTAATATGGGAATTTTATTTTACATTTCTAGTTAGGATTCAGACAAAATCATTTCAAATGTTTGGAAATTTAATTTTATTTTGACAGCTGAGAAGTCAGTGTCTCAAAAAGAATTATTAATCATAAGAGCTATGATTAATAATAATAATCAGAGACTACAAATGATAATAATAGCGTATATAGATTTAAACCTCCTTGGGGTTTATTTTTTGTTTGTTTGTTTGTTTTTGTCTTGCAGATTGATCTTTTCAAGAAAGCAGGATGGACCATAGTTACTCCTCCAATACCAGTCATCCCAGATGGTATGTTTACTATTATATACTCATAGCCTAAAATGAGTACTTCAGTGACTAAAGATCTTTCATCTATAGACAGCAGCCCAAATTTTAGCACTTTAAAGAAAATGTTTCCCCAGGAAGGAGTAAACTAGCACCTGGGCCTATAGGTACAAGAACAAGGTTGGGCCTTATGTTTGTAACCTCTCCTTCCGTACACAATACAAGTGAGAAAAATCAGTATAAAAAAATCAGTATAAAGCAACATCACAAAGCAAGAAATGACTTTTTAAAGAAAACAAGGTGAAATCCAAATGTGTAATAGGTATAGATTGAGTCCTAACATTTATAAATAAATTGTCTTAAGTTTAAAATAAAATTCCATAGGGAAAGTGAACCACTGAAAGAATGGAGGTGTCACTTTAATATTCTTCAGTTTGGAACCCTTGCTTTAAACAAAGATGATAGTGGACATAATTTAACAGTTGTTGCCATTTTTAGATCACCCACTCTGGATGTCATCCAAATGGCTTTCCATGAATGTCTTAATGCTAGATGAGAAGCGTGTCATGGTGGATGCCAATGAAGTTCCAATTCAAAAGATGTTCGAAAAACTGGGTATGTACAATAAACGAGACATGGTGTCATGCATGAAAGTATTAAATCAGAATAACTAAAGAAATTACCTGCTAGGTATGATGTATGATTTACCTAATTCATTTGCTGTTACTTTTAGAGGTACCACATTATTATTCATAGATGCACAATATTTTTATTTCTAACAATCATAATCCCAAAGGGCTGGAGATGCATTCCAGGGTCCTTAAACATCCCTTACCAATAAGTGTATCAATCTTCTGTGACTTATCTAACCTCTTGGTGCCCAAGTATGAAGATTCATGTCTTATATTTCAGGTGTATTACCCAGAAGAAATTATTTTCCCCCTTGACACATCCCTCTTTAATGTGTTATCAGTTGAAAAAGATTGGCCTGTCAGTTTTAGATTGAGGCCAATCTAATGATTTGACCTCTAATGCTATGCCACTTTTTCCTGACTTTCATGAAACAGCCCAATTGCTTGGGTTCAGTTTCTTTGTCCATTAAGATTTTATTGTTTCTTAACTTAAAATATTATTAATAACCAGATATATGATTCATCATATTATTTTATGATTTTAGACACAGGAAACTTGTTAAAGCAAACTTTATCAAGCAATTGGGACCTTTCCAATTCAGGATTAAAATGGCTCTGACCATCTGAATAAGATAGATACATTTGTCTACCATTTGTGTTTAAAAGTCTACTCTTTATCCCAAGCCTACTCCTTACCCCTTCCAAACTCTATTCTTACTTCCCAAAGCCCTGCTCCGTCTCACTCTCTTGGGAAAGTCTTTTCCAGTGGCTCCTGCTGCCTTCCCTCCCTGACTACCCCAGTGGAACCTTTAGTGACCCTAGAGCTATCTTTCCCCTCAAAATAATGTGTTCCTTAAGGGAAGAGGATAGATTTTCTTTTTAAAATCCTGTTATGCTGCGTCGAACACTACAACAAAAACTTACGATGTACTATATGCTGGCTAACTGCACATAATAAAAAAATAAAAAATAAAGAAGTAAAATAAAATCCCATTGTGCTGAACACAATAGATTTCTTTCTAAATACAGTTGGTTAACTGGGCCATGCACATTGTCACAAGCACATCAGTGCAAATGATACCAGATTAAACGACTTGCCTGAATAGATTTGGTACCTGAATGAGCATCCAACCCAGCATATTAAAATACAAGCTCTGTTCCATTGTTTTCTTAAGGTGGTAAAGTTAATCCTGTCAGACACTTCCACTCATCCAACTCATTGACTTGTGAATTGTCAGAACAAAATAGACTTCACCATATCTGCTGTCTGGTGAAGACTTTATATTAGCAGTGGAATAGGTTAGATGAAATATAATTGGTGACAATACAGTTGAAAGACTATTTGGGGTTCAGGTAGACTTGAGGATTAGAAACACAGGGTTCCTACCCATCTTTGGGCTTACTTTCTACAAGAGAATCTTCTTGGGCGTCCATCTCACTGACCACATGTCTCTCTTTTGATGCAGGTATCAGTACCATCAAGGTTAGCATCCGTAATGCCAATTCCCTGGGAGGAGGCTTCCACTGCTGGACCTGCGATATCCGGCGCCGAGGCACCCTGCAGTCCTACTTCGACTGACCGGGCCAGACGGCGCTGGTGGCTTGGCCTCCAAGAAATCTAGGAAGCTTAGGGATAAGGTTCATTCTCCCACTTGAAAAAGTGCATGAACTGTAGTGCTTTAAACAATCATATCCTAAACAGGGGTCTTCAGCCTGCTTTATTTTTATTACTTTCCTTTGATGTAAGGAAATAACTTGTGCTAGGTCTTACTCTCTCCTCCTAAATTCATTTACTATTTGGCTTCAAGTGTAAACATTTGGTGAATGTGTACCAACAAAAATTAGTTGTTTGAGTAACTTGGCCACTAATATTTAACCGTCTACCTCTGTTTTTAATTTTCTTTCCAAAAGGCAGCTTGAAATGTTGGTCCTAATCTTCATTATTTTTTTCCTTTTTTCTAAGACTTGTGAATGTATCATTTCTTTTTTCTAAATGAGAGAAATGTACTTAAAATGTACACAGATCTTAAGCAGAACCAGATAATTGTCTCTTTCTAATGAGGAATTTTGGTAATTTTTAATTTTTTTGTCTTTAAAAAATAACCTAGACTATGCAAACATTTTAAGTGAATTTTCCATGAATGTTTTTAATATTCTTATTTCAACATTGGTAATACTTGCTACTAAAAACTTTTTCATACAACTTACCTCATTTCAAGTGATTTAATCTTTTTCTCTATCCAAATTTTACAGAAATATTTAGTGCAATAGGTTGTTATAACTATCAGTTCTGATCCTAAATTTTGATGTCCAGTATCTAATGGATATATTGCATTTTTGATCATCTAAGCTTGGTTTACAGACGTGCAAATTATTTAAAGCACAGACCTTAAAAGCATTAAAAAAACTAATGGAGGTAAAACCTACATGCAATGTGAAATAATTTTAATGTTGGATTGTACATGTATTTTTATTCTAATAAACTTTTATGTTACAGGATGGATTTCATTAGAGTTTGGCATCAGTCCAATTATTTTAAGCATAGGTAAATTATAAGAGTGTAGCTCTAGGGACCAAATTCTAATGCTCTGAAATAATATATTCATCCCTAGTAAATAATTTAAACCTAATACATGTATTCAGAAATGCTTAGCAGAGTCAGATTTTATTAGTTTTTTTTTTTAAGATTTATTTTGTTTATTTTAGAGAGAAAGCATGTGCACATGGGGGAGGGGCAGAGGGAGACGGACAGCAAGAATCCTCAAGCAGACTCCACACTGAGCACAGAGGCTGACTCAGGGCTCGATCCAATGACCCTGAGATCGAGAGCTGAGCTGAAACCAAGAGTCGGATGCCTAATCCACTGAGCCACCTAGGCGCCCCCAAATTTTATTAGTTAATTAATTCATTGAAAAATATCTGAATGTCTTCTGAATATAAGGGACTAATCCTAGGCCCCAGAAAAGAGAGTATCTGTTCTCAAGATGCTAAATGTTTTGACTTATGAGAAATGTGGGGGGTCAGAGGCTGGGGAAGATGCACTCTGAAATGACCATAGGTTCACCCTATGCCTGTGCCCATGCCAACACCTTTAGCTCCACTGTATTCTGGTGTCCTTTCTCGCCCCCCACAGGAACACCTATCAGTTCTACACTGGGGCCGGGTCCTATTCAAGAAGTCCAGAGAGTCATGTGGACTTGTGCACACTCAGAGTATATATTCCCAGGTCTAAATATTGCTCGGCAGTTCTATTACAAACCCCTCCACATTATCCCCAGTGCCTATTCCAAACCTTCACTATGTTCTCTTATCTGATCTTATTGTTTCATTTTTCAGAGAGCAAATAAAGGCAGTCCCGTGTCCACTCCCTCCGCTTTTCTGCTCCAATCCCCTGAAGATTTGTCTGCATTTGCATTCTCTGATTGAAGTCCTTTCTCTCCTCGCCTTTCTAGCTAAGCTTCTAAAGAGAAAAGTCAGGCTTCATCTCATCACTTGTCTTTACTTCTTGACCCCCTACAAAGAGACACTTCTCTCACTGCTACAGAAAATGAAGTAAACCTTCTGAGCTGGTCTAACCCATACAACTATCCTTTGACTCTAATCTTTCCTTCAGGAACTTGCTGTATCAATTATTATCGTCCTTGTAACTCCAGCCTCTGTGTGTGTGTGCATGTTATTTTTTCCCCTCAGCAAATAGTCATACTTAAAATAATTTCAAAATAAAACCTATTCTTCTGGCAACTTCAGTTTCCTTTAGAACTAAGCTTCTAGAAAGAATACATCTACTATCTCCCCTTTTTCACCTTTCATTTACTCCTCCATTTCCTGCTATCTGATTCCTACTTTATCACTGCAATGTACTAATATCCCTGATCTGACTTCTCCAATGCTATTTCTAGTGGACTATTTCTAGTGGACTATCACTGCAATGTACTAATATCCCTGATCTGACTTCTCCAGTGCTATTTCTAGTGGACTATTTCTAGTGGACTATCACTGCAATGTACTAATATCCCTGATCTGACTTCTCCAGTGCTATTTCAGTTAGTCAGGTCTTACTGACCATTCCTTTCAATGTCTCTCCTCATATGGATTTTTGTGATACTGCTTTCTCTTTCTAAAAATAAATAAAATCTTTAAAAAAAATAAAGCTCATAAATCTGATCACTACAGCATGTTAACTTGTTTCTACATGGGAATACCACCCAATAGTGCAGGAGAATGTAAAAATACACTACCAAAGATTTTTTTTGGCCAACTTTTTGGATACATAGGATCCTTTTTTTTTCTTTTTTTGAGAAATTGGAATAATATAAAAAATACACCATTTTTAACTGCACTAATGGTAACAGTTAAACGAGACTTGATTTGCTAAAGGCTCATCAGACTCCAAATTACAATGCTTAAAATCTATATTTTATTGCAGGAAAAGGATACAATATAGCAACAGCATTAAAGTAAGGCACGCATCACAGCCAAAGGCTACCTCACAGCAAAGGGTTCAGGGCAGCCAAGCCCAAGCTCCACTTATAATCCCTCTGTAAGGGGCCATCTACACACATTTTCTCTGAGTCAGGAACCACCAATGTGGTCGTGGACCATCTAAGAACCAAGGAACTCAAGATGGAGTTGCGACCCGGGTTTCTCATCCACTGTTGGTCATGTGAGCACATCCTTGTCATGTAACTATCTCCAATGACAGAACCCTCTGGGTGTCTCAGACCAGGTGTAAATCATCAATATCACTGTTACCAATAAACAATGCCAACAGCTTGCCCTGAAACTCTTCCCACCCACGTTTACAGAGCAGCACTAATAATCTGTAGACTTTATGCCTTGACCAGATGCCAGGGTCATGTGGGTATATATCTTATTTTAGTAAAACAGCTCATGTCAATTTCAGTCCTGTAGGAATTAACCCTCACAGTACAGTCTATCCCCCTGATCATGCTCAGGTTTTGTTTTTGGTTTTTTAAGATTTATTTATTTATTTGAGAGAGAGAGAGAGAGAGTGCATGTATGTGAGTGGGGGAGGGGCAGGGAGAGAGAATCTCAAGCAGACTCTCCGCTGAGCATGGAGCTGGACATGTGGCTCGATCCCACCACCCTGAGATCATGACCTGAGCCAAAACCAAGAGTCGGATGCTCAACCAACTATGCCACCCAGGTGCCCCAAGAAGCCAATATTTATTATGAGTTGTAGCCTCAGCAGGGGCCAAATAACAGTAAGCAAATCCTTCTCAGAAAGCTCCATAGTCAGCCCTACAGGAAAAGAGGGCATTTGCTTATGAACATAAGTTTCTCCCATGGAAATTCATAGGAGTGTGCTCTATTTCCATATTAGGATGGGCATTGTCCTCCATGTTGGAGAGCTTTTCTGACATCACCCATGACATGCTGGGTATTTGGGGTCTTAACATAATCTTATATCCTTCAGTTACTGGAGCTGTTTCATATACTCGGTAACAAGCCTATAACTGTTTTCTAGAAGAAGTATACTGGAGAATAGCAATTGGTGCTTTTCTAGTTCAAAAGCCCAGAGGTAACCATTGATCAGTGGCCATGGACTTTTGCCAGAGACTCCAGTTGACATGAGCGCAGGGCAGAACACTTCTAATTTAATCTCATCTTTAGGATCAGATTGTCCTAATGGAATAATTTTAGCTACAGCTTTCTGTAGTTCTAAGAAGCCTCGTTGCTGTTCAGAGCCTCAATCAAATGCCCTTTCCCAGGTAATTTTAGATTTAAGTTAATAGTATCTATCCCCGAGTGAAGGATATGATTTTTCCAAAAGCCAAATAGGCCCACCAGGTGTTGAGCTTCTAGTTTAGTCCGGGAGGTGGGAAGCAACGGCAATGTATTCCTAGTTGTCTGTGGTAGGCCACAGGTTGCTCCAGCCCGTGCAATGCCCCCAGATTTTACAGTCTGTGTGGGACTCTGGATTTTACTGGAGTTAAATCGATCATCCTCAATCAGTCATATAATTTATGACCTTAGTAAGGTTGCTTTTACTTAATCCTTAGTTTCTGAGATAATCATAATATCCCCAAAATCGTGTACTGAAATATTGTCCAGCTGTATTAGATCTCGGTCCCACTTGACCAGACTGACAGTACGTGGGAGAGTTCACTCTCCTTGAGGGGATCCCATACATGTGTGTTATAGACCATAACATGTGAATGCAGATTGTCGTTGCCTCTCCTTGGAGACTGATAATAAGAACAACATATTTTCTGGGGCGCCTGGGTGGCTCAGTCGTTAAGCATTTGCCTTCGGCTCAGGTCATGATCCCGGGGTCTTGGGATCAAGTCCTGCATCAGGCTCCTTGCTTAGCAGGGAGCCTGCTTCTCCCTCTGCCTGCTGCTCCGCCTGCTTGTGTTCATGCACACTCTCTCTCTCTGACAAATAAATAAATAAAATCTTAAAAGAAAAAAAAAAAGAACAACATATTTTCTGTGGGGTTCTGTGGGGCGAATTGGCTTGCTTCTCATTGTCTATCTCTGCAGACACTCAGGCTCTGCTTCCTGCACCCTGCTATCGGATCAGATATCACTCCTCCATCAGCTGTCTTATCTCTCAAAAATGTGTGCACAGCTCTCATTTACTATTCTCTTTCCCCTTTCTTTGTTCTGGTGGGTTTTGATCTTGTTATTCTGCAACTATCATTTTAGGGCCGCTTCAGGGGAAAGTGAAGATAAATGTTTGTGTTTAATCCACTCCAGTCCCAAATTGTGTGGCGGTCTTTAGACCATTAATCCTAAATTGCATGATAAAGAAGGAGATTGAAGGAGTACCCCCAAAATCTTTATGAGATTTTATAGGAAACTGGGGCAGGGGGGACCCACAGCTTTGTCTCTTCAGACTCCTAGGATGTAAAAATCCCAAGGCTGGGAGTACAGTGAGTTAAGTGAAGTACTCACCTTGGGCATAAATTCAGGGGGCCCCAAAACTTACTAATACACATAAATAATACTTCAATGCAGTATTATTAAAATTCATTAATAAAATAATGAAAAATCCATGACGAACAAAACATCAAAATTTAAAATACATACTGATATTCCTTTTGCCTCAGCTCCCATGTGGCTCAGCACAACACTGGGAGCACACTAGGAATTAAGGTGAAGTGGAAGTAAACCAGCCCTTGCACTGTCTTCAGCCCGGCTTCAAATCATCTGTAGCCCAGAAAACCTTCCGATCATCTGTAGCCCAGAAAGCCCTTCAAATTTTCTGTAGCTCAGAAAATCTCGAGCCTCCTAATGGATTAAGATGATACTTGATTGCTAGTACTCTGAGATGCATGAAAACAAGCAATCAAAATTCTTTTTTGAAGAAATATATCCATCCATCCATCCATCCATCCATCAAATTATTTCTAAAAATAAAGTTTCACAAAGTCCCACCCGAAAATAGATGCAGGAGGAGAAAAGACCTCTTCAGCAAACAACATTCAATAGAAACATATCCACAGGGACTCCTGATATCAGATTATCAGACACAGACTCCAAAGTATCCTCCCACACAGAAACCCCATAACCATTAGCAGTCACTTCCCATTTCCCTTCCAAGCCCCAGGCCATTACTAATCCACTTTCTGTCTCTAGAGATTTGTCTACTCTGGATATTTCACATAAATGGAAACATACACAATGTGATCTTTGTAATGGGCTTCTTTCACTTAGCAAAATGTTTTCAAGATCATGCACTTTGTAGCACCTATCAATACTTCATTCCTTTTCATGGCTAAGCAAAACTCCACTGTATGGATATTCCACATTTTACTTGTCCATTTCTACTTTTTGGCAATTATGAATAATGCTGCTATGAACATCTGTGTACAAGTTTTTGTGTGGATATATTCCTTCCCTTGGGAATGGGGTTGGAATTGCAGGGTCATGTGGTAACTTCAAGTATGACTTACAGAAAAAAAAAAATCACATTAAAAAAACTAGTAAGAATAAAAATAAGCCCACTAATATACCAAATCAGTGTATGATTTGTGTGATTCATTTGTACAATCATTTGTAGGATTGTATTATGGTTTAAAAAAAAAACGAAGGGGCACCTGGATGGCTCAGTCAGTTAAGCGTCTGCCTTCATGATCCCAGAGTTCTGGGATCTAGTCCTGCGTGAGGCTCACTGCTCAGCGGGGAGCCTGCTTCTCCCTCTCCCTCTACTGCTCCCCCTGCCTGTGCTCTCTCTCTGTCAAATAAATAAATAAAATCTTTTTTAAAAAAGGCAATGAAAATGATCTAAGGGAAAAAGTGGCTCCCATGTGAAGACAGACTAAGTAGGTTGGAACCCAGTTGAGAAGGAGAAAAGCTGAGGAAGTTACTAAATCAAAATTATTCAAGTTCTAAAATCTTGACCAATTGGTTAACTTCTGATTTATTTAACAATTTTCAAAATACCTCAAATACCTCAACAGGAGTACAATCTTGATTTTAAATAAGTTAGTTTAAGAACCTAATAACAAGGTAACATGTGAAACACAAACTCTCTTGTTTTTTACCAAAAAAGTGGTGAACATACATGAATATTAATGCCTGTTATTAAGGGCCTACAATATGCTAGGGATCATCCTGGGTACAAAACATGCTGCATCTCATTGGACCCTTCCAACAAACTTCATTTAGATACTATTTTCCTTATTAAAAAGAAAATAAAGTTTAAGTGTTCATGCTCAAATCTCTATTTTAACAAAAAAACTCTTAAATCACATCATTCCCCAGCTATCTCTCATTTCTTTCCCCTTTTTTATGAAAGAACTGATTGAGAAGAGCAATTAGCTAGGTAATGAACCCAGTATTAGTGTAGGCCGACCCTCAGCTCATTCCAGTGTTCTGACATGGATAGAATCCATGACAAGCAGCTTCTTCGTTGAGCCAATGAGACAAGTAGAATGTTTTTTTCTCCACAACGATAACTTAAAATGTTTAAAATATATTCTAAAATATCGTATTACTATACTGTGAAATGAAAAATTCATATGATTTTTTAATATTTGAAAGGGAGACTCCACAAGAATGTTAGGATTTTGAGGCACCTGGGTGGCTCAGTGGGTTGAGCCTCTCTGCCTTCGGCTCAGGTCAAGATCTCAGGGTCCTGGGATCAAGGCCCTGCATCGGGCTCTCTGCTCGGTGGGGAGCCTGCTTCCCCCTCTCTCTCTGCCTGCCTCTCTGACTACTTGTGATATCTCTCTCTGTCAAATAAATGCGTAAAATCTTAAAAAAAAAAGAATGTTAGGATTTTGTTGGCCACTTTGGCCAAACCCCCATATTCTCCAGGTATGCATTTGCTGTCTTCTGCCAGTAAGGGGAATTGGTGGAAAATACTGAAAAGTTCTGATTGAATTGGTTTTCTCTTTTTAAGGAAAGCTTAGGAAGAGATCAATTCTTTTTATTTTATTTTATTTATTTATTTGAGAGAGAATGAGAGAGAGAGAGAGAGCATGAGAAGGGGGAGGGTCAGAGAGAGAAGCAGACTCCCCGCTGAGCAGGAAGCCCAATATGGGACTCAATCCTGGGATTCCATGATCATGACCTGAGCTAAAGGCAGTTGCTTAACCAGCTGAGCCACCCAAGCACCCAGGGATCAATTCTTTAAAATTTCTTTAAAGGGCACCTGGATGGCTCAGTTGGTTGGGCAACTGCCTTTGGCTCGGGTCATGATCCTGGAGTCCCGGGATCGAGTCCCGCAATGGGCTCCCTGCTCAGCAGGGGTTCTGCTTCTCTCTCTGACCCTTCACTTCTCTGCTTTATCTCTCTCAAATAAATAGATAAAAATTTAAAAAAATAAAATAAAATTTCTTTAAAGCATATCTCTGGGGGAGAAATTTTTCACAGTTATTTAAAAATTAGACTAATAGAATATTTTTACATATGCAGCAATTTTATTATTTTCTAATACGCTAGCGTAGTAATTCAAAGTAGGCCAAGAAAACATTGATCAATAGAGCACTTTGGTGAAATAAGAGAAAAAATGAACTAATTTGATATAAGAAAGCATGGGCTTACCACAAGGTGCTACTTAAATTGAAATTTATTATTTGAATACTCATTGAAGATAATGTCTGAAGCCTTTTAAAAAATGATGTAAAATTTCCCATATAATTTTGTAAACAACCTTAATTTTCTTTTTTTTTTTTTTTTTAAAGATTTTATTTATTTGACAGAGAGATCACAAGTAGGCAGAGAGGCAGGCAGAGAGAGAGGGGGAAGCAGGCTCGCCACTGAGCAGAGAGCCCGATGTGGGGCTTGATCCCAGGACCCTGGGATCATGACCTGAGCTGAAGGCAGAGGCTTAACCCACTGAGCCACCCAGGTGCCCCAACAACCTTAATTTTCTATGAAAACAGGATCTCTGAGGTGAAAGGGAGAATTCTGATTTTGTCCCTTCGGATGATGACAAATGGTATGAAATCTGTTTTAGTGGAGTCTTATTCTAACCTACACTGTTTGGGTAGTGTTTGTGTGGATGCCCAGAAATATGTAGCCTCAGGCCAAAGCTGAGACGTTGCTCAGCATTTTCGTCCATACACCCTGCCCTTGGGCTCCAGGATACAGAGACGGAGGCTTTCAAATAGCTTTCTACTCTGTCCCTGCAGAAACTATTTCTATAACCAGAGTTGCTGGCATTCATTGTGCATAGAATGAGAACAAACTTTGGCAAAAGGTTCTATGAGACATTCTGAGAACTGCTCCAGCAACTTCTCCCCTCTCTCCAATGCATCAATATGTTTTTCTCCTTCTCTATGAGAGATTTCCATTAATACACAAATACGGTATTATTGCTTCCACTTAAACAACAACGGCACTCTTGACCTCGCTTTTGCCTCTAGCTTACTGCTCTATTTCTGTTCCCACTGCAGAAAAATTCCTCACAATAATCATCTATCCCCACGCCTACAATTTCTCTCCCATTCTCTCCTGAACCCTCACTCGGGCTTTTATCCCCACCTCTCCACAAATTCAATTGCTCTTGTTATGGTTACTAATGTCTCCCAGGTTGTAAAATCCAAGGCACATCTCCATTATCCTCCACTCGCCCATCAGGGGGGTTCTCAACAGTAGACCACTTTCTTTTTCTTCTTTGACACATTTCCTTCCTCTGGCTTTCAGGAAACCCTACTCTCCTGGCTCGCCACTGCCCTCAGTAGCCATCACTCCACAGTGTCCTCGGCGGGCTCCTCCTGCCTCTCTGACTCTAAAGGCAGGCGTGCTCCCAGGCTCAGTCTTGGCCCTTGGTCTTACACTCTATCCATGTTTTCTCCCTTGGGAGTCTAATGTGTGTAGATGGCTTCCCTAGTTCTATTTCTAGCTCTGACTTGTCTACACTTGTAGATCCAACTGCCTCCTCAGTGTCTCTTCTTGGATGTCTAATAGGCATCTCGATTTTCACACATCCCAAACTGAACTCCTGATCTTTTCCCCAAACTTGTTTTTCCCTGAGTGTCTGCCTCTGTTTATTTAGTTAAGGTAACTCCATCCTTCCAGTGGCTTGAGCTAAAACTTTGGACTCATCCCTGACTCCACTCTTTCTCTGGAATAAATTGCTGAAAGAAAAAGTCGAAGTCGGGGCACCTGGGTGGCTCAGTGGGTTAAAGCCTCTGCCTTCGGCTCAGGTCCTGATCTCGGGGTCCTGGGATCAAGCCCCGCATCGGGCTCTCTGCTCAGCAGGAAGCCTGCTTCCCCCTCTCTCTCTGCCTGCCTCTCTGCCTACTTGTGATCTCTCTCTGTCAAACAAATAAATAAAATTTAAAAAAAAAGAAAGAAAAAGTCGAAGTCTGTTAATATAATGCTTAAAGACAAAGGGACAGAATTCTCACCACTGTCTAAAAGTTGCAAAAGGGATTTTGCACCTCTTCATCTCTGGAAATGCCAAGCTTCCAATCCCCAGCTATAATCACCCTTTGGACAGACAAGGAAATCTTTTTCTTAAGATTTATTTACTTATTTTAGAGGGGGATGGTGGGGACAGAGAAAAAGAGATAATCTTTTTTTTTTTTAAGATTTTCATTTTTATTTATTTGTCGGGGGGGGGGCATAAGCAGGGGAAGCTGCAGGCAGAGGGAGAGGGAGAAGCAGTACCCACACAGGGCTGAATCTCATGACCCTGAGATCATGACCTGAGCCAAAATCAAGAGTCAGACACCTAGCCAACTAAGCCACCCAGGCACTCCTGAATGATAAAGGTCTTTTTAAAAAAAGAAGCTGCACAATAGAAATCTGTTAGAGCTATTGCTAAAAAAAAGCCGTGAACCAATGAAAAAATGCTTGCAAATAAATGCAAGTAATTAATGTAAGTTAAAAACCCAATCACAGTTTCAAAGAAAAAATTGCTAAAAGTAAAGATAAAGGAATAACTTTTCTTCCCACTCCTCCATTTTATTGAGATATGACTGACATATAACATTGTATTAATTTAAGGTGTACAACACAATGATTTGATATATGTATACATTGCAAAACGATTATCACAGTAAGTTTAGTTAGCATCCATCACCTCACATAGTTACAAATTTTTTTCTTGTGATTAGAACTTTTAAGATCTACTCACTTAGCAACTTTCAAATATACAACGCAGTGTTGTTAACTTTAGTCACCATGCTGTACATGGCATCCCCAGAACTTATCTTATGACTTAAGTTCGTACCTTTTGACCACTTTCACTCATTACCTGCTCCCCGTCCCCAACTCACTCTCTGCCTCTAGCAAACCAGCAATCTGTTTTCTGATTTTATGGGTTCCTTTATCTTAGATTCCTCATATAAGTGAGATCATACACTATTTGTCTTTTTCTGTCTGACTTATTTCACTAGGAATAACATTCTTATTTAAAAAGTTGTATTAGTCAGGGTTCTCCAGAGAAACAGAATCTATATCCATACCTATCTATCTATATATAGAGAGAGACAGACAGAGAGTCAGAGAGAGAGGAGAGAATGAGATTGATTTTAAGGAATTGGCTCATGCAATGTGGGGGCTGGCAAGTCTAAAATCTGTAGGGCAGGTGGGCAGGCTGGAAACAGGTTGAGTGTCTACGTTGCTGTTTTGAGGAGAATTCCTTCTCCTTCAGAAAACCTCAGTCTTTGCCAAAGACAGCCGCTTAACCAACTGAGCCACCCAGGCATCCCTCAAAATTCATTTTTGTAATAAGCATTTATTTTTCAAACTGAAAAAAGAAAAAGAAAAAAAGAAAACCTCAGTCTTTAAGGTCTTCGACTGATTAGATGAGGCCCACCCACATTATAGAAGGCAAACTGCTTTTCTCAAAGTCTACTGATTCAAATGTTAATCACATCTAAAGAATATCTTCACAGCAACATCTAGATTGGTGTTGGACCAAACAATGGGGCACCATAGCCTAGCAAAGTTGACACACAGAATTAACTATCACGAAGGTAGTCAAGAAGGAGTATTCTTCCTCTACATCTTCTTCAGCTGAGGAAGGAATACTCTTGAGTATTCAGGGACGTGAGCAGGTATACTAAGAAAGGTCACCAAATTTATTCAAGATTAGCAGCCACCAGCCTAACACTCTGAAAGTCTCAATGAAAGAAGTAAGTGGTTTGGGCAGTTGACGAAGCTGTTAAAGGTCCCAGAACTGTAGCCAGGGCAAAATAAACACAATAAAAATATATTCTCCTTTCTACTTGAATTAATCCCTAGAACTATACGCTGGTATGGAATGGGCACTAGTTTTGCTTTGGCTTCAGTTAATCCCCTTGGAATTTTTATACGAGGTTCCTTTCTAGGTCCTACCTAAGGTTCCCCAGCACAGAGATGGCTACTTGCTTAGGGAAAACCGCTTCATTGCTATTAACACATAAAGTTAACTCTATTTTCTACTTGCAGATTTTCACCCTAGGGTCATTTATGAATTTAACTATCTAATCATAGATAGTTTTTAATCTAACCACAGAGGTTGAATTAGTTTTTTTCTAAATTAATAGTTTTATTCCCTATTGTAATGAAATCCAAGCCTCTTTGATGTATAATTATGGTAGGAAATTATTGGTCTGAAGCAAGCATTCTAGAGAGTGAAGGAAACACATGGTGTTAACAATTTCTCTAAATTGATTCCACTGAAAGAATCAGAGAAACCTGTTTACTTTCTTTTACTTTTTCTTATTCAAAAATGGCTTTGATTCACAATCAGTTGGACAGGCCTTCACATCCACATCTCTGATAATTCCCAACATCAGCTAAGGAATTGAAAAGGAGACAATGGTTAGCTATCTGGGATGATGAGTAGCAAAGTCTAAATTCACCATAATTTTCCCCTAGGATTCTTTTTTCAGGCTTTCTTCCATGACTCTTAAACTTCATCTTTTTTTTTTTTTTTTCATTAAAACTCTT
Organism: Potos flavus; assembly: GCA_028534135.1. Lineage (NCBI taxonomy): Eukaryota > Metazoa > Chordata > Mammalia > Carnivora > Procyonidae > Potos > Potos flavus. The sequence continues at coordinate 49,727,548 of CM052896.1, forward strand.
TTTTTTTTAAGATTTTATTTATTTATTTGACAGAGGGAGAGAGATCACAAGTAGGAAGAGAGGCAGGCAGAGGGAGAGGGGGAAGCAGGCTTCCCACTGAGCAGAGAGGCCAATGTGGGGCTCGATCCCAGGAACCTGAGATCATGACCTGAGCAAAAGGCAGAGGCTTTAACCCACTGAGCCACCCAGGCACCCCAAACTCCGTCTTTTTATTCTTGGAACCCAGGAGACAGAGAAAAACTCCAGGTGCCTCATTTACCATCTAACCCTTGTTAATGCTCCTTCTACTAGAAAAGATAGTTGAAAGTTAACAGCATCCATGTGGATCTATGGTCAAGAATACTCCATGGAAGATACAGAGAACAGTGTGGTGGTTGCCAGAAATGGGAGGAGAAGGGAGTGAAGGTACAAACTGGCAGTTAGAAAATAAATTAGTGATGAGAATGTTACGTACAACATGGCAACTAGAGTTAAAAATACCGTATTGTATATTTGAAAGTTGTCGTCTGCCTTTGGCTCAGCTCATGATCTCAGAGTCCTGGGATCGAGTCCCACATTGGGCTCCCTGCCTAGTAGGGAGTCTGCTTCTCCCTCTCCCTCTGTTCCTCATCCCCCCTGCCACTCAAGCTCTCTCTCTCTCTCTCAAATAAATAAATTAAATATTTTGGGACACCTGGGTGGCTCAGTCATTAACCGTCTGCCTTCGGCTCAGGTCATGATCCCAGGGTCCTGGGATCGAGCCCCACATCAGGCTCCCAGCTCAGTGGGAGGCCTGCTTCTCCCTCTGCTTGTGTTCCCTCTCTCGCTGTATCTCTCTGTGTCAAATAAATAAATAAAATCTTAAAAAAAAAAAAGTCGCTAAGAAAATACATCCTAAAAGTTCTCATCACAAGAAAAAAAAAATCTGTAACTATGTATAGTGGACGGATGTAAACTAGACTTATTGTGGTGATCTTTCACAATATATACAAATACAGAATTATTATGTTGTACACCTGAAACTAATACAATATATGTCAATTATACCTCAATAAAAAAAGAAATTAAAAAAAGAATATTCTACGGACAATAATAACTTACATGTATAAGTTACTTTGTAATTTACAAAGCACTTTCACAACCATCTTATTTGTTCCTCTTAATACCTTAACATGGCAGGGATAATTAGCTCAGATTTAAAGACAAGATTGAGGTTCAAGGAGATTAACTGACCTGTTCAAGGTCAAAAGGTCAAAAGGTGATAAAGACAAGAACCCAGGTCTTCCAACACCCAGTTCAATGTATCACCACTACACTATACTGTCCTAATGAAATAAGCTGCTAAATTTACCTGCAGGATTAGCCACCACATGAGGTCTATATCGTAGAGGGTAGAAAACACATAGCTGAAGAAAGTAATTATTGGTAAAGCCTGCAGAAAGAACAAGCAATAGAGCTCTATAATTTTCTCAGGGTTATTTCTTTCAAAAATAAAAAAGCACCATTATGCATAGTATAATGAATTTTAAAGTGACTCTAGCACCCCTTCCTTTTCCCTGTGAGGAAATTTTCTTTTTCTTTTTCTTAATCAGTTCCGAGATTGAATTTGCAGTTCTGAGTTCCATTAGCCAGCCTGGATGGGTTTATTAATACCTTGCTATTCAAGGGGTACCTTCTGGATGATAGACGGGTAGCCTGGGTATCATTTGGGAGCTTGTTAGAAATGCAGATTCTTTAGTCAGATTTTCACCCCAAAATTACTGAACCAGAATCTACATTTTTTTAAGTTTTGGGTTTTTTTTTTAAGATTTATTTATTTGACAGAGAGAGAGAGAGAAATCACAAGTAGGCAGAGGCAGGCAGAGAGAGAGGGGGAAGCAGGCTCCCTGCCGAACAGAGAGCCCGACTCAGGGCTCAATCCCAGGACCCTGAGATCATGACCTGAGCCGAAGGCAGAGGCTTTAACCCACTGAGCACCCACGTGCCCCCAGAATCTACATCTTAACAAGATTCCTCATATGATTCATGTGCACACTTAAGTTTGAGAAACATTGTTAATATATACTTGCAGATGTGTTCGATATCATTCTGAAATGAGGTATCATACTAGCATGTTCATTAACAAACAAATAGAAAGTCAGCCTCAGTAAGTGAGTAGTGTGAAATGACAGATAATCAGTCGGTCAAAGAAAGGTGAAAATCAAAATATCTGACTTCGGTTTGGGCTAAACCAGCAAGTCCAAATGACTGTGAGATATTAAATCATGCTGGTTATCATATTAAAGTGTGCAACGTCCATTCCAAATAATTTTCTCACTTAGCATAAGCAAAAAGTATGGGGAAACTTTCCATTTCCATATCCCCTTTGCAATCACAGAACAAAAAAATGTTACCGTCTGTAAAGGAGCCCACAGTCACCTACCACCTCTTTCTCTGCCCTGGCTATATATGAAAATAACCTGAGGAACTTTTAAAACCTGCGGGGGCCCGACCTCCAGACATTCCGATGTACTCATCTAAGATAAGGACCTGGGCCCCCCAGGATTTGAATATGCAGCCAGGGTTGAGAACCACTGACTATCCAACCCTTTCATTCCATAGATGAGGAAATCGGGGTCAATTAAAATGGTACCAATACAGCATATTTAAATAAAAATTTTTTCATAAATAAGTAGTGATTTCTAAAATCTGAAACTCACTGACCAAGTGAAGCTTAACTGTTTGGACAATTGCTTACCATCTCTCATTCTCTCTCTCTCTCTCTCTCCTTTATTTATTTTTTTTAAAGAACTTTATCCTTCTTTATCCTTGTATTAACTCAGTGAACATGGGTTAACCTGCCGAATCTTTCTTTGAAAAAATTACCAGCAAAATATTTACCCACAGGAGCTGACACAGGCAAATTTCAAAAGAATAAAACTTGAAATAACATGGTTGACTCCCACTTTTTAACTTGTTCTTACAGAACTTCAGCATGCATTCACAGAGTGAGAAGAACTATTTTAAGTAGCTCACAAAATTAAAAACCAAACAAGGATTAAAATCTAAGAGGTAACCTCTAAAACTAATAATACAGTGTATGTTAATTAAATTGAATTGAAATGAAAAATTTTTTTAAATCATAAGAGAAAATAAATCTATAGTGCTGTAATATTGTGAGTATAATTGGACCCATGCAGTTCAAACCTATGTTGTTCAAGAGTCAGCTGTATTTAATGCCACTGAACTGTACACCTAAATATGGTTAAAATGGCAAATTTTATATTATGTATATTTAACCACAATGAAAGAAAAAGTGAGGGTGGTTTATAGTTCAAGCATCTAAAACAGCAGGATAAAGCAAAGCTAGTCTTTGGAATACACTATTTTCATTTTACTTTTCCCTTATGACAAAATGTCTATATAATTTACCAAAAAAAAATCTTTATTAGTATTCAGTTCTTACAATAAATGTATGACTTTTTGGAAGTTACATTCTCTTCCTCTTAATTCCCCCACCCCCACTCCAGCCATCAACTCCTGAATAAAAGTATTTCTAAAAATACACATAAAAAAATCTGAGACGTGGACACCTTTGTGGCTCAGTCAGTTGGGCATCTGCCTTTGGCTCGAGTGGTGATCTTGGGGTCCTGGGATCGAGTCCTGCATTGGGCTCTCTGCTCCTTGGAGAATCTGTTCCTCCCTCTCACTGCCCCTCTCTCTCTCTCAAATAAATAAATAAAATATTTTTTAAAAATCTGAGAGGTAAACAGGTGCTATGATAACTTTCAAAAAAGGCTGTACTTTCTTTGACTTACCTCCCACCAAGAGTGGGGTTCACCCTGACACTGAGAGGGTGTGATTGCTTTAGTGGATAGAGCAGGGCTCAGCAAACCTTTTCTGTAAAGGGCCAGATAGTTAATATCTTAGGCTTTGCAGACCATATAGTCTCTGTTGCAACAACTCAACTCTGCATCGTATCATGAGAGCAGCCATAGACGAAATGCGAACGAATGGACATGGCTATGTTCCAGTCACACTTTATTTATAACGACAGGTGGGAGGCTGGATTTGGCAGGAGGCCACAGTTCACTGATCTCTGCAATAGAGTATGGAAGAAATGCAATGTGACTTCTAAAAGTAGGTCATAAAAGGCCCTACAGCTTCCACCCGGGTCTCCTGGAACACTCACTCTCAGGAAGTTCCCTCTTAGCCACCACCCAGTAAAAAGCCCAAGCCAGACAGAGAGATTGGCCCTAGGTAAGTGATCTGGTCAACAGCTCCGGCTGGGTCTAGCTTTTGTGTCATCCCAGCCCAGGTGCTGGCATGTGAGTGAAGAAGTCTTCTGGTGATTCCAGTTCCCAGCTGTTCAAGTCACCACTCAACACTGAGTCCTCCTGGCTGAGGCCCTGGACAGAGTGGAACAGAGACGAAACATCCCCGCCATGCCCTATCAGAATTCTTTGAGGATAGTAAAACTGCTGTTTTCATGTTGCTAGATTTGGAGGTGGCTTGTTATGCAACAATAAGTAACTAGAACAGAGAATGACTAAAAAAACTCTTAAGATCACAGGTGAAAAGGGGCGCCTGGGTGGCTCAATGGGTTGGGGCCTCTGCCTTCGGCTCAGGTCATGGTCTCGGGGTCCTGGGATCGAGCCCCGCATCGGGCTCTCTGCTCGGCGGGGAGCCTGCATTCCCCCCCCCCCCTCAGCCTGCCTCTCTGACTACTTGTGATCTCTCTCTCTGTCAAATAAATAAATAAAATCTTTAAAAAAAAAAAGATCACAGGTGAAAGGCTGAAAATCTCAGAAAAGAAAGCTGGAGTTAACAAACTCCATTGAAAATATTTATGCTTTTTTTTTTAAATTTATGCTTGTAAGATAAATCAAAACAAACTTGTAATATCTTTTTCATATGAATAATATAAACATTCTGGAGTAATACATGAAACATAGTTGTCAATCAATTTGGGATTGTCCTATGACAGTGGCTTTATGGCTGGTTGATAAAACAAATCCACTAGTTACCAACTTATCATTAAACATTTATCTCGTTGAAAATAGTAAACAGTTAGGATCTGCTAATTTAGTCCAACTGGCCAAACCCATTTCTGTGTATGTGTAGAATGCTGAATGCTCAGCTGAGCTATGGTCGCAGACACCTTGTATGTAATACTAAAACAAAATTTACATAGCTAGTCAATACTAGAAAAGCTTTCTAACTTTAAGTAATATAGTCTATGCTCTAGTTGCAGGTAAATTATAAAATTTAACCTACTAGGTATTCACTAATGCTGAACTTTAGGAATACATGGATTAACAATTTGCTAATAATTTGGTTATAAGTGTTTAAACTCCACCCCCACCCCACCCCAAACTAGCAAGGCCCTGGAGACTGTTGGATATGGTATTGTGTCAGGATTGTCTTAAAACATACAGAGTTTAGGTTGAAGCCAACATGAAAGCATCACTCTGAAGCACAAATAAAATCAAGTCTGGCACAGAAGAGACAAAATCCAGGTGTAAGGTAAGGGTACAATCTCAAGCCACCAACATAGAATGAGCATTTATAAGAGAAGTTAAAATTCACTGGGGGTACTTCTAGAGTTTCTGGAGCGTAGCTGCAAGGACTTTTTCTAGGGAAGTAAAATGGTTCTAAGACCAATGCCAGCATGTGTATGGAGGAGGTTTCCCCCGACACCACCAAGCAATGCTCAGGACATCACGCAGATGTTCCACAGTTCAACTCAATTCTGAATTATCTACCTGGAGAGAAAGCATCAGATTCCAAAGGGACAGCGCTCAATCCCAAAAGACCACTCTCCACTTCAGAAGCCAATTACAAGCTCAGGTTAACACCTGTGCTCTGACCAACCAGCTACGGATTGGAGGTTCTAAAGATCCACTCACTGGATTTCAGATGCCAGTTGCCAAGTCAAGGTTGTTACCTGTGCTTCTTAGCAACTGGCTATAAATCAGAGGTTCTCCTAACCTCTACCCTTTCGGATTCAACTTATTTAGCTGGAGTGGCTCATAGAAGTCAGGGAAACATTTACATACATTTACCAGTTTATTATAAAGGGATATGATAAAGGATACAGATGAACACCCAGATGGAAGAGATATTTAGGGCAAGGTGTATGGCAAGGGACACGGAGCTTCTATGCTCAGCGTGGGTGTGCTCCTCTCCCAGCACCTCCTCATGTTCACCAACCTGGAAGCTGTCCAAATTCTGTCCATTTCTAGGTTTTTATGGAGACTTCATGGACGGGGGCAAAACTGATTAAATCATTAGACTTTGGAGATCAATTCAGCTACCAGCCCAGCTGTTCTTCCAGGAAGTATGGCCCCATTCTTGGATGACCCAGGGGCACTCCAAAAGCCACCTCATTAACATAACAAGAGGCACCTTTCTATTTCTCTCTCATCACTTAAGAAATTCCTAGGGTTTTAGAAGTTCTGTCTTAGGAACAGGACAAAGACCAAATACAATATAATATTTCTTATAATAATAATAATATATAATATTATAATATAATATAAATTCTATTTTAAAATCTAAATTTTATATATAAATTTTTATATATATAAATAAATTATTTTATATTATAAATATAATATATAATAATTTAATAATATTCCTGTCCTTAGGAACAGGACAAAGACCAAATATAATATTTCTTATTATAATTCATAATATCACAGGAAGGAAGCCATTAAAAGATAATATTGCTAAGAAAAAAAAAAAAGACGATATTGCTTCCTGAAATTATGGATTCATTCTTGCACTCCCTTGCTGTAGCTGACAGTACCCTTATTAGCCTCCCATGGTTAAATCCCTGCAACTAGTTGTTATCCAGCAATATTCTACACTTTGCCAGCCTTAACAAACAATAAGTATATAGACAAACTACCCATAGGTGGGACACCAACTGCAAGTTGAAGAATCAAACTATTAGGTTAGAACAAGATTTCTTACAACTTTGGCACTATTGACATTCAGATGGCACATCTGACATAATTCTTTGTTGTGGGGCTGTCCTCTGCACTGTAGGCTGGTTAGCAGCACCCCTGGTCTCTGCCCCCTAGATGCCAGGAGTGACCCCCACCTCAAGTCGTGACAATCAGAAATGTCTCCAGATGTTGCTAAATGTCCTCTGGGGATAAAACTGCCCCCAGTTAAGAACCCCTGGATAAGAAATATAATTATGCATGTGGTGTTCTTTCTACTTCCTTTCTTAGAAGACATGTCAGGGGATTACTACTGGGGGAGGTCATGGTTACTCTTTTTGGTAATAGACTTAAAGTGTTTCCTGTTGGACTGAGGTCCTCAGTTCCTCAGGAGCAAATGACCAGAGGCCTTCCTCAGTTCCTTGCCACATTGACTTTTTCATGGTGTGGCTCGTAAGAAGATAGTTGACATCATCAGAACAAGGAATCAAGGGAACAAGAGAGATGGCAAGCAAGACCTAGTCAGTCTTTCGTAACCTAATCTTGGAAGTGATATCCATCACTTTTGCCTTATTCTGTTCATTAGAAGCAAGCGACAACAGTCAGCCCACACTCAAGCAGGATCATTGGGGCCAATTTAGAAGCCTGACTACACCAGGATGGAAGGGAGTTAAATTTTTTTTTTAATATTTGCATGTTGAAAAAGGTCTTTTTTTTCGGGGTGCCTGAGTGGCTCAGTCATTGGGCGTCTGCCTTCGGCTCAGGTCATGATCCCGGGGTCCTGGGATCGAGCCCCACATTGGGCTACCTGCTCTGCAGGAAGCCTGCTTCTCCCTCTCCCACTCCCCCTGCTTGTGTTCCGTCTCTTGCTGTGTCTTTCTCTGTTAAGTGAATAAATAAAATCTTTAAAAAAAAAAAAAAAGGTCTTTTTTTCTACTCTCCTATGTAATCAATAGTTAGGCATAGAATTCTAAGTTGAAGGTGCTGGGCTGGCTCTCCTCCCTAACCCTACTGAGAGTAGGCTGCCCTGAGAAGATAGGAAGGGGAGAGCTGGGACCACAGTGCAAGGACACCTAACTCCTTCATAGCACTCACCTGCACAAGGAAGACCCGGACCTGTTCTTCTTCAGGTTCCCCAGGGGAGCCTGGCCAAACGCATCAGTAGTGAAGAATTAAAGAAGAGCAGACTTAAAAAATAAAACTTAGAAGAGACAACATTATTGGTTATGCCCCAAACACTTTGAGACCCCTACAATCTGCAGAACTAGTCCTCATAGGACAAATTTTTATCTGACAAGTCATCTGAACAATCTGCATAACAGACACAGAAAACGAATAAAAGAATTGAGTGAAGATGAAATCAGGACACTGAAACGTAAAAACAAAAACAAAAACAAAAAAAACAGAAAAACTTCTGTCCAGGAATAAAACAATAAAGACACAAACAACAGCGATGCTTAGAAGCCCAAAGCAGGAGGGAAAGAACTGGATGAAGACATTTTACCTTTAACCCTTGAAGAGAAGGAAGACAGCACCTAAAATCTTTATTCAAAGTTCTGATTCTTATGTAAACAAAACCTACCTCTGGATGGAAGGTTAATGAAATCCCAAGAACTCTCTAAGCTCATGATTACTTTCAAGCACTGAGGACGTGCGGGATAAATTCCGGCAAAGAGGTCCTGAGAAATTTTAATAGATTAACTGCAAGCACTTGTATAAATAGAGACATAAACATTAGATTTAGAGTATATAAATAATATAATATATAGAGTAATTATGGCTGGCTAAGAATCTGTCCCTCCGCCGTGTTATCAACAGATTTTTCTTTTATTTTTGTCACTGCCGTTCTTAAAAATATTGTATCTTAACCTTTACAAAAAAGTCCTGTCTTTCACAAGAGCCCTTGGACAAGATCCCCACAGGACACATCTTGGATGTTTTCTTTGCAGGTAGCGGCTTGACTGCAGTGTTGCATTCACTAATGAGGTGATGGAAAACGTTAGAGTTTACCATGGATTTTGGTTCAAGGAAGCCGTAAGTTTAATAACTAACCGGATATTCAAACGAAACTCCCTGAGAAATTCCACAGAGCTCAGCATGCTAACCTGGGATCTCAACTAACCTCTGAGAATTACTATGAAGGATCCTGAAGTGTTCCAATAGTGGAAGACATTTCTCGGGAACTTAAAGATACAGTCTCAGAACAATACCCCAAAGCTTGTAAACGCTGATCTCAGATACTGTCACGGGACAGCTTAAATTCAACATATCAGAGAAACACCATGCGGACTTGTACAGAAGTAACCTAGCCAAACCTGACACACACTCAGCCCAGCTTCACTGGTAGAAAATCAAGTAGAAACACAGAGGGAAAGAGTTAGAGCTCTGATCCACTACTTAGGAAGCCCTCCATCAGCTTGACCTCAAGTTCCTCCCTAATGCTTATGCATGGCTGAAAGTCTTGTGTATTCTTCCTGTGATGAAGTTTGAAAATGAGTGCTATGAAAATGCTCAAAGCATCTCAAAGGCATTCCTGAGGAAGACTGTGACAGAATGAAGGTCACATAAGTTGGCTTTGCTTAACATAAACTCTTATATAAACATGATCTGGATTTAATGGTAGACACATATATCAAACTCTACACAAACAAGTCAGTGCTTCCTACAGATAATTTGTAAACCATAAAAAGTACCTAAGAGAATGTTAAAAAATAGGTTTTCTCCTGAGGCACCTGGGGGCTAAGTCAGTTTAGCTTCTGCCTTCTGCTCGGGTCATGATCCCAGAGTCCTGGGATAGAGCCCTGGGTCAGGCTCCCTGCTCAGTGGGGAGCCTGCTTCTGCCTCTGCCCCTCCCTACCCCCCTTGTGCTCTCTCTCAAATAAGTAAAAAAAAAATTTTTTTAAGATTTTTATTTATTTATTTGAAAGAGAGAGAGAGAACATGAGCGGAAAGGAGGGGCAGAGGAAGAGGGAGAAGCAGACTCCCTGCAAAGCAGGGAGCCCAACATGAAACTCAATCCCAGGACCCTGGGATCATGACTTGAGTTGAAGGCAGACACTCAACCAACTGAGCCACCCAGGCACCCAATAAGTAAAATCTTTAAAAAAAATAAAAAGGTTTTCTCCTATATTTAATACTTGGTAGTAAAGCTGTAAGGTATATGTAGTCCACTTAATCACTGAGTATCTTTGTCTATATGTCTCTTATTGAATACATTAGCCATTGATAATCTGTCTGTGTAAACAACCACAAATGCTCACACCTTGAAGATTATCTGTTCTTCCAGAAGAAAGTATCGCAAAGTACGAAATTTCATTTCTGCATGATCTCTGGTTCTGGCACTCTAGAAATGTTTAAAGTCATTTTGGATATTGCATTTATTCTCACTGTGGATCCAGCTGTATTGAGTTATCACTTCTTTAAAGGAATAAATATTGAGTTATCACTTCTTTAAAGGAATAAATTTTGAGGACGAGTACGAGGAAAGAATAGATTTTATAAAATGTTACAATGAATCTCACAACTGACCTTTGACTAGTTGGGGTTTTAAGTATACTGTTAAAGATCTGTAATGTACAGTTAATGGAAGTATCAGAGAGAGAGAAACTGCAAGCTCATTAAACAAGAGTGTCAGTATAGGTTTGTCTTTATCATGTGAACTTAAAGGAACAAGTTACAGTTGAAGTTCAAATGGGAGAGCCTGTCATTCTTGTTCCATATCTGGTTGTTGCTATTTATTACTTTGTTAAGATACATCTTCCTAAGTCTTAAACTTTTAATCAGGTATATATTAAACACTTCTGTTTCATGATCAAACTAAAATCAGAGACCATGGATTCTGAGAATTGATCTATTTTCTTCTTTTTCTGTGACTGTATGTACTTCCTCATCTTGACCTGGAAAACTTACAAAAATAAGGGTCTTGTGGCTTCTCTAGGATTAATATAGAAATATGACTATTATTTTTAGTGAGGAAAATCAATTTTATTTAAATCTAATAAGTTTAAATAAGTGAATTTTTTATTTCATCTTATTTCAGTGAAACGTGGGCGTTTTGTTTTTTTTTCAAATTTGTTTTAAAAAAACATTATGCCCAGATGGGTTCACTGGTGAATCCTACCAAACATTTAAGGCAGAAATTACACCAATTCTCCATAATCTCATCCTGAAAATAGAAGCAGAGAGAATACTTCCTAACTGATTCTGTGAGGTCAGAATTACCCTGATACCAAAATCAAAGACATTACAAGAAAAGGAAATTATAGACAGACTCTCATGAATATAGATGTAAAAATACTTAACAAAATATTAGTAAGCCAAATCAAATAATGTATAAAGAGAATTATCTGCCAAGACCAAATAGGATTTATCCCAAATATGCAAGGTTGGTTCAACATTTGAAAATCAGTTATGTAATCTAACACATCAACAGGCTAAAGAAAATCACATGATCATATCAATAGATGCAGAAAAAGCATTTGACAAATCCCACACCCATTCCTGATAAAATCTATTAGAAAACTAGGAATAGAGGAAAGCTTCCTCGACTTCCTCGAAGATAAAGAACATCTACAGAAACCTACAACTAACATCATCCTTAATGGTGAGAACTAGAAGCTTTCCCACTAAGATCAGGAACAAGGCAAGGATGCCCTTTTTCACCACTCCTTTTCTCTGGACACCACTCTGGGAGTCCTTGCTAATGCACTAAAGCAAGAGAAGGAAAAAGAACATAAACAAATCGGGAAGGAAGAAATAAAACTGCATTTGTTCACAAAGTGATTGCTATGTAGAAAATCTGAAAGAATCAACAGAAAAACTCCTGAAATTGTCAAGCAATTAAATAGCAGATACGAGATTTATATACAAAAGCCAATCGCTTCCCTATATGCCAGCAATGAAGAAGTGGAATTTGAAATAAAGCAAGGTTCTAAATGGCTATGCAATTATCCCAATGTCATTTATTTATTTATTATTTTCCACATTAATTTGGAATGATGTCTGCATCATACACAAAATTCTCATATATATTTTCAAATTTTAGACTCTCAATACTGTTCCATTTAAGTGTAGATTTCTGGATAATATACCAAAGTGTTTTTATCATTGTAACTTTATGATTAAGTATCTAACTAGGTCAGTGTAGTAGTTACCTACGGCTGCATAGCAAATTACCCCAAAATGTAGCATCTTAAAACAACATTTATTATCTCACACAATTTCTAAGGGCCAGGAATCTGGGAGTAGTTTAGCTGGGTAGTTCAGCTGGGTAGTTCTGGTTGTCTCTCACAAGGTTGCTGTGGAGGTATTGGCTGGGGCTGCAGTCATTTCAAGGCTTGACTGGGGTTGAAGAATTCACTTCTAAGCTTACATTGTTTTTTGTTTGTTTGTTTGTTTGTTTGTAAAGATTTTATCTATTTATTTGAGAGACAAAGAGAATGAAAGAGAGCTTGAGCTCGAGAGGGGGAAGCTCAGAGGGAGAAGCAGGCCCCCTGCTCAGCAGGGAGCCCGATCCGGAGACTCCAGGATCATGACCTGAGCTGAAGGAAGTCGCTCAACCAACTGAACCACCCACATGCCCTGAGCTCACTCACACTGTTGACAGGTATGAGTTCCTCACTTGATGTTGGTCAGAGGTTTTAGTTCCTTGCCATGTAGGTCTCTCCAAAGGGCTGCTCACAACATGGCAGTTTGCTTCCTCCAGGAGAGAGACTAGGGAGTGGGAGGATATCCAAGACAAAAGCCATGGTCTTTTACAACCTAATCTTTTTTTTTTTAAAAAGATTTTTTAAATTTATTTATTTGAGAGAGAAAGAGCGAGAGCGCACGCACACAAGCATGGGGAGGGGCAGAGGGAGAGGGAGAAAGAGAATCCCAAGCAGATTCCCCGCTGAGTATGGAGACCCACAAGGGGCTCCATCCCATGACCCCAAGAACACAACCCGAGCTAAAATCAAGTCAATTGCTCAACCAACTGAGCCACCCAGGTGCCCCCACCTTTTTTTTTAATTAAGTAGGCTCCACTCCCAGCACAAAGGTCAATGCAGGGCTCAACTCACAACTCTGAGATCAGGCCCTGAGCTGAAATCAAAAGTTGGATCACCCAACCAGCTGAGCCACCCAGGTGCCCCAAGCAGTAATTGTTTTAATGAGAAAAACTAGGGACTAGGAAAAGTCTTTTTTTTTTAAGATTTATTTATTTATTTGAGAGAGAGAGAGAATGCGAGGTGAGGGGGCAGAGGGAGAGAGAGAATCTCAAGCAGTTTCCTCTGAGCAGGGACCCCAACGTGGGGCTCCATCCTGGGACCCCAAGATCATGACCTGAGCTGAAACCAGGAATCGGACATTCAACCAACTGAGCCACCCAGGCGCCCCTAGAAAAGTCTTCTGAACTGAGGGAAAGTAATATATAGGAAAACTATTCTATACATTTTATTATTTAGATCGAGGTATAAATGTGCTATGAAGTTTCCAAACTACCTTCCCCAAATGCTTTGAACCAAAACTTGCTACATAAAAAACTTCCTAGAATTTTAGTTTAAATATCTTGTATCTGCATTGCTTTGAAAGAACTTACAACAGAGTCTGACTTCCAGATGGCAGCCTGACTTTTTCCTTACTTAACATTTCAGGCAAAATGTTAAAGGGGGGACTTTTCATAGTACTTTAGACATGACACTTCCCAAAGAATTTACTACCTAACAAGCTTTGGATCAGAATCACACATGTAAAGATAAGTAAGAACAGAGTCCTCTGCAAACCCAGAATACAGGCCATAACACAAAGACAATATAACCCAACAGGAGAAGGAAAGACAAAGAATGAGAGACTCAGCTCTCAGGGGAATGCTACATCCATTGCCAGGCTTTGGCGCCCATTCTTTAACAACAGTTGTTAACAATCTTGAGCATTGGAAGTGTCAGATTTCTTTACCCTGGAAATGCGTAAGAGTAGCAATCTGGTGGGAAGGGGAAGCTACAGGACTTGTCTCAACTTCATGTTACTTTTGCATAGTAAGCACGCTGTTTTTACTTAGATTGCACGCTACGCGACAATAAAAATAACGTGTTTTCTAAAGATGCTTTTATTTGTAATTCTAAACTTTTCTCTTTTTATATATTAATTATGATTCCGAAGGAGGGTTGTGGGGTTTGTGAAAACTGGTAGGGGTCGCTAAAGCTCTCCTAGGCCATTCCTTTATACATAGCATTACCAAGGCTATAAAATAGCACTGTTCTACACTCTATAAAAGTTTAAAAAGATATAATTCTTACCTTCAAAAAAGCACAGTCCAAAGGTGCAAGCAAACAGGTGCAGAGAAAATGCAAAGAGTGAATCAAAGAAGAGGAGTGGGGTAACTGTTGATTATAATTACAGTACAGAATACTCAACCTCTAGGGTACAAATGAAAACATTGATACTGAGGGCTAAGTTGATTTTAAACTTTGCCTTAACATTGTGTTAATGATGGCAAAATATTCCTGTGCAGTGGGGCCCGTGCCTCTTTCTAGGATACCCGGTGATATGGTCCTAACCCATGAGGAGTTTAGAGAGGTACCTACTCCCAGCCCACAGGTTATGTAACAACTTTTTGGGAAGTAGGTAATATGAGGTATTTCAGGTCCTATGGAGAGTTCAACTGAGGGCTGAAGCCTGGAAAATAATCCAGATGGAGTGGCTGCATTTCAACACATTATTTATTGAGTACCTATGTATCAGGCACTATGTTGGGGACAAAACATGGTCTCTATCTTCAGAATCAAGGGAAGAAGTTTTCATCTCTGTGATGAATCTAAGAATCATGCTCAAGATCTTACCTGTACATAGCAACTTGAGAAGATCCATCAAAATAGGTCTTGTATTTCTAGAAGTTTCTTTAAGATTGTGTCCTCCTTCTGAATAGAGTACAAAAAATAAAATGTTAAAGGTACTCTGTCCTGTTCTTTTTTTTTTAATATTTTATCTTTAAATAATCTCTACATCCAACATGGGGCTCGAACTCACAACCCCAAGATCAAGTGTCACATGTTCTATTGACTAAGCCAGCCAGGCACCCCTGTCCTGTTCTTTTTAACTCTCAAATGCCTGGCTCAGAAAAAAAACACTGAAAATTTAAGCAGATTTTGCTATTGCCTAGTAGGAGTGAGTTAACAGCAATTTTTAACTAAATAAATGCCAACTGTAAGCCAATTTGAAGCAAATATGCCAGTCCAAACCATTCTACTGGGCAGTAGACTGGTGCAAACTTCAATCTAGCCAGGTTAAGTGACATCCACCAGAACCTAAATACCCAGGGAGGAGCAATTTAATTAACATTTTTCACCGAGGGCACCAGGGTGGCTCAGTCGATTAAGCATCTGCATTCCGCTCAGGTCATGATCCCAGGGTTCTGGGTTCAAGCCTTGATTCAGGCTCCCTGCTCAGTGGAGAGCTTGCTTCACTCTCTCCCTCTGCTGCTCCCCCTGCTTACACTCTCTCTCTGTGTCAAATAAATAAATAAAATCTTTAAAAAAAAAACATTTTTCACTGAAATCTTGATTTTTATCTACCATTCTATCCTCCAAATCCTCTCTTTCCTCAGGTCTTCCCCACCTGAGAAAATGCCAACCCATGCACCCAGCCACTTGCTCAATCCAGAGATGTTAATGCATCTGCTCTCTGACTTGCCATATCCAATGACCAAGCCCTGTCAATTCTATCTCCAATCCATCTTGAATTCATCTACTTCTCTTTCCCCTAATATCACCCTTATCCAAGTCATCTGTATCTCCTACCTACACAATTGGTCTGCTTACTTTAACCCTGACCTCTATCAAATTCCAGGTAGATGTGTGATTTAACTTCACTTGTTTTTTTGGATATTTCTCCCCTCAGAATGTAAGCTCCCTGAAGACAAAGATCATGTCTGATTTTCTTCCCTGGGTTATTGCTAATGCCTAGCATATAGTAGGCATCAATAAAACTTGTTGAGAGAATGAATGCATGAATGCTTTGTAGAATCCCTGCATAATAGGAGTCCTCCTCTGTAAAACAGACAATTATAGCTCAGAGTTCATTCTCTCAAAAGTCTTTTTTCCCCTTGGAGCCTCATGAACCACTTCCTCAAAGATAATTCTTTTTTCTTCCTTCAGGCAGATTGTATGGTGACCTTTTAGCAGCGCCTTTTAGGAAGAAATGAGGAGTGATAGCTCTGATAGAGCATGACTAGATGGAAATAATCCAAACCGAGTCTACCTCTTTTCTAAGGGTTTGGAAAGAAGTGGAAAAAATTTAAAAGAAAAACACCGGCTTAGAAATAGAGCCTTTGAGGCAATACTGCCATCTAGTGGCATTAATCTTAATCTGCAGGCAACCAAGAATTTTCCCCTTTGCCTCGATTCCTCTAACTTTTTCTGAAATTTTTACAATTTTGATTTTAACTTTGGTATGAGTCTCCTTTAATCCATCATGCCTTCTATTCTGGAAATGTATGTCTTTTAGTTCTGGGAAACTTCCTGGAATTACTTCTTTGAGGTTTTTCTTACTATTTTCCCCATTCTCATTTTGTTTGGAATTCCTGTAATTTGGATATTAGATGTCCTGAATTGATCTTTTTAAACTTTTTTATCCTTTTTCTTCCACTTTCCCCTCTGGTTTTTGTGGGGTTTTCTGTACTACTTTTTAATAAGTGATGAGTTTGGCTCCACCAAAACATTGCTAAAAAAAACTTGTTGGTAAAACAAAGCTGAATTTATTCCTACTGAATGGAGTAAGTGCTAACTTGACAGCCTCTCAGAAGGGGAGGGCAAAGTTGAGGTATTTGTGAGGTTTTGAAGTCTGGTTTAAGGCAGGTCTTTCAATGCTACCCCTTGATTAGTACTGAACAAAATAATAGTTCTGGGATGGTGGACACAGCAAGCAAGGATTTTGAGATGAGGAATTGGAGTCTTGAGGAATAAACTGATGCTATTGGTTAGCTAAACAGGAAAAGATGCTCAATATCACTGGTCATTAGGGAAATGCAAATGAAAACCACAATGAGATACCACTCTAAGTCCACTAGTATGACTAATTTTAAAACGGAAAATAAATTCTGATGAGGATAGGGAGAAATTGGAACCCTTGTATACTGCTGGTGGAAATGTAACATAGGGCAACTGCTATGAAAAACAGTTTGATGGTTCCTCAAAAAGTTCAACATAGACTTACCATATGACCCAGCAATCCCATTCTTGGGTGTATAGGCAGAAGAATTGAAAACAGGGGCTCAAACAAGTACATGTATGTGCATATATTCATACCAGCATCACTCACAATAGCCAAAAGGTAGAAATAGTCCAAATGCCTTTGATAGATGAATGGATAAACAAATTGTGGTATACACATACGATGGAATTCTATTCAGCCATAGCAGGAATGAAGCATTGATACATGCTACAATGTGGAACCTCAAA
Organism: Potos flavus; assembly: GCA_028534135.1. Classification (NCBI taxonomy): domain Eukaryota; kingdom Metazoa; phylum Chordata; class Mammalia; order Carnivora; family Procyonidae; genus Potos; species Potos flavus. The sequence goes on from CM052896.1 coordinate 49,744,889, forward strand.
AACACTAGACTTAGTGGAAGAAACCAGACCCAAAAGGCCACTTATTATATGATTTTACTTAAATGAAATACCCAGAATAGGTAAATTTATAGAGAAAAGAGATGTGGTGGTAGCCAGGGAATTGGGGGAGGGAAGAGTGAGGAATGACTATGGGTACAGGGTTTGTTTGGTTTTTTTTGGGGGGGGGATAATGAAAATGTTTTAAAACTTGATAAAGGTGATTTAACATCATGAATGTTCTAAATGTTACTGAATTGTATATTTTAAAATGGTTAATTTTATGTTATGTGAACCTCACCTCAATTTTCAAAAGAATAGAGGAGATGCTGAAAGACCCACCAAAAAAAAAGCCTTAGGAGTAAGACAGAAAAACAAACAAAAAATAATGAAGCAAAAACAAAACAAGGAGGTGTAAAACAGAGATTCTCTGCTTGGAATCAATGATGGGTGTGAACATTCTTAGCTTGAAAAAAGGGGGGCAGAGTGTACATAGAAAAAAAAGCAAATGAAAGAATTTTCTAATTAGCAGAGCTCTGGGAATGCTGGTTGGACAGTTGAGACATCTGCTTATCATTTTAAGTTCACGTTGATACTAAAGGGCAACAAACCTAAGTAGAATAGAGACTGGGAAGAACTCTACTTTTCTGAGAACGTAGGAAGCTTGAAAGAGCTCAGATTGGTTTGAAAGTGGTTACAGAGTAGACTAGAAAAGACAATTGCAGTAAGGATTAGGATTTACAGAGATACAATATAAGATAGGAAGATAGTGAATACTTAACAGAGACTTCTAAAGCTTTAAGACCTACGCCAAGCTTTAAGTAATTTGAGAGGAAACCTGAATTGTATTACAACTATACATTTGTGTATACGGTGTACAGTATGTATATATACTATAGTACACGTGCTTTCAAGCTCTATGACTTGAACAACAGGAAAATCTGAGGATTTAAGAAGCAGTAATCTAACTTTTTTTTAAAGATTTATCTGAAAGAGAGAGAAAGTGCACGCATGCATTAGCAGGGAGAGGGGGCGGAGAGAGAGGGAGAGAATCTCAAGCAGACTCCGTGTGGAGCTTGATCTCAGGACCCTGAGATCATGACCTGAGCCAAAATCAAGAGTTGTATGCTTAACCTACTGAGCCACCCAGGCGCAGTTAAATTACCAGCAGTAATTTAACATTTTATTCTAAGAAAAGGTTGAAAGGTTAAATTAATGAGTCTATAAAGGTATGCTTACAAATGTTCACTGAAGCATTATCTTAGCAAAACAACTGACTCAAAGTAAATATTCACTGGTGTGGGAATGGATAATCTATGGTAACCATACAATGAAATATTATGGAGACATTAAAAAGGGTGAGGTAGATTTTTATACATTGGTTTAGAAAGAGGTCCAAAACATAACTAAGTGGGGGGGAAAAAAGCATATTGTAGACTATGATATGGGAAACAGTTTCCACTTTTGTGAAACCAAAAACAAATAGCCCCAAGGAACAAAATTCTATAAATGTTTTTGTTAGCCTAGAAAAAAATCTAGAAGACTGCACACCCAACTATGAGCAGTTACCTCAGACGGTAATGGCTGGGAGACTGCTTAAGTTAACATAAGTAAAGCTCTCAGAACAGTGCCTGGCACATAACTGGTGTTCATTATGTGTTAACCACCATCATTTTTGCTTTATGTGCTTTGATGCTGAATTATTACAAAAATTACTTTTGTAATTAAAAAAAGACACAGAATAACAGAAAAACAAATGGCTAAAAACATATGAAAAGATAATCAGTCTCATTAAGAATCAGGAAAATACAAATTAAAATAACAGTATTTCTGCCCATCAGATTGGCAAAAAATGAAAAGGTTTGTAATATCCATTTTTGTGAAAATTTGACTAAACCAACATTACCACACCTAAGAAAATCATGCCTACAAGTTTAAAACATGTATATCCTGTGATCCAGAAACTTCACTTCTAGAAATCAATCCGAAAGATATAGTTGCCATACATACAAAGTGATATGTATAAAAATATTCATCATTTAGCAGTGAAAAACTGGAAATAATCTAATGTCCACCAAGAAATGAAGACACATGGAATTATGTTAATCATCAGAAAGAAAAAGATCTATATGTACCAATATGGAAAATTCTCTAAGAAGTAAAAAAAAAGTCAGTTGTGTATCTGTGCCACTTATCAATTTATTGCCCCTAAGCTCCAAATCTATCCTTCATAGCTCTGTTTTGTGATACTAGATATTACAAACATTTTTCCTTTGTCAGGTGAAACAATTTTAAGCTCTATCAGTATGGGGTGCAGAGGGACCCTGCAGGAGGAAGGGGGATTCTCTTCCTGGTTCCTACGTGCTTTCCTCATTTTTTTTCTTTGTATTGGGGAAATACCCAGTGATGCTTGCCTGCCATTAAGTTTCAAGAGCACCCCAACCAGGCAGCTTCCTAGTGAGTTTCAACAGCATGCCTGTGTCTTTCCATTTAATTCCGCTAGTATCCTTGTGAGCAGGCTTCCAGAATCTCAGTAGTTTCCAAGTGAGTTTGTCAGCACTCCCAACTCAGCGGTCCAGCCTGCAGTTTCCTGCTTGCCAGTCCCAACTGGCAGCAATTCATCAAACTTCGTCATCCAGTGACATCATCTGTCATACACTCTCCCATAAAGTCCAATCATCAGTCTTGGAGAAAATTTCCTCCTCCAAGTTCGTTCCTTCCTTGAACACTTTGCCTCAACCTTAGATGTAGTGCCTGCTCCCTAAATCTGCTATTGTATTGTTGTAGAGCTCTTTTTACCCCCTTAGTAGTTAATTCCATTACTAGTTAATAATTCTTTATATTAAACTTTCCCTATTGAATGTGTGGTTTATGTCTCCTGAGACTCTAGCTGATAAAACATCTCATTTATGTTTTTAAAAAACTGTGTGTGTATGTGTGTGCATACACACTTAAGTAAATACACAGATGACACGGAGTATACCGAATTATTAACAGTGACTATTTCAGGAAAATGAGTGGGATTGCAAGTATAGGGTAAAAGAGGATTTTCTCATTTACTCTATATACTTGTCATTTTAATTTTTTATAATAAACATTAATTCAGGTATTACATAATTCAAAACAAAGATATTTATAATATATAAGATACATATATCATGCCAATTTCTGGGGATTAAAATACAGTATTAGGGGACTGCTTCATGACTGAGGGTTGTTCTTGGAAAGATAAACTAATTATAAGTAGAAAAAAATGATAAATTGGGGCACCCGGCTGGCTCAGTCGGTAGAACATGTGATTCTTGATCTCAGGGTTGTTCAGTTCTAGCCTCACGTTGGGTGTGAAGATTACTTAAAAATAAAATCTTTCAGGGGTGCCTTGGTGGCTCAATCAGTTAAGCGGCTGCCTTCAGCTTGGGTCATGATCTCAGGGTCCTGGGATCGAGTTCTACGTGAGGCTCCCAGCTCAGTGGAGAGTCTGCATCCCCTCTCTCTCTGCCTGCTGCTCCCCCCATTTATGCTTGCTGTCTCTAAAAAAATAATAGTAAATTAAAATAAAACCTTTGAAAAAAAGGAAAAAATGATAAATTATAAAAAGGCAATGAATAGGGACATCTGGGTGGCTCAGTTAAGCATCTGCCTTCAGCTCAAGTCATGATCCCAGGGTCCTGGGCTCAAGCCCTGCGTTGTCCTTTTTCTCAGGCTCCCTGCTCAGTGGGAAGTCTGCTTCTTCCTCTCCCTGGCTTGTGCTCTCTCACTCTCTCTCAAATAAGTAAATAAAGTCTTTTTTTTTTTTTTTAAGGCAATGAATAGTGTAGAAAAGACAAATTCTATGTGATAAGGATTTGGGATTATTGCATATTTTCATGAGATACCAGAATTTATGGCACTGCTCATTGTGTCAAGAGTTGCACATGAAAGAAAAATGGTACTAGGAAGATGACCAGCTCCAGCCTCATGATATAGTAAGCAGAAGTTAGTACCTAGAGTATAAGATGATTATTTATAGATTTAGAGCTTGCCCAAGCCACGCGAAAACTTTGGAGGCCTTGAGTTGAGGGAAAGGCAATAGAGTAAGCCCTGAAGTGCTAACAACTATCATTCCAATAATTTCCAGCTGTATTTATCAACTTCTTCCCACCCCTGCCTAATTGGCTATTCCACAGTAGCCATGGCAAAATCTACTACTATAGTCAGAGCTATAAAGTCAGCATTCCCTAATTTAGCAGGGACCCCAAAATATACATTTTTCTTGAAACTGAAGTGTTTTATAGAACCAATCTGAGGGAATGAACTCAAGGTAGTGAAGTACATTTTTATATGCCATTCATATACAGTACAGATAACTGAACTCGCAAAAAAAATAAATAAATAAAGAGCTTTAGACTTAAGTGGAAACTGTGGTGTGGTTGAAAGGGGAAAAAAAAAGCATTCAACTGAATTGGAATTACAGTCCTACCACTATCTAGTATTTCTTTGTACTCAATGAGTTAAACAGATGGGTTTTAAAGTCAGATTTCCTGGGATCAAATCCCAGCTCTAGCACATATTATCAGGTGAATCACTCTTAGCCTGTTTTTTCATTTGTAAAAAGGGGACAAAAACACCTACAGCCTCGGTTTTTGAAGAACATATAAGATATGCACAGTATCTGGTACTTACTAAGGTTTCAATACATGTCACTTTCACTCTATGAGTCTCAGGGTTTTGTGTCTTTTTTTTTCCTTACCTAAAAATGACGCATCCTTACTACATTATCTCAAAAGCCCCATTCCTGCTTTACCAGTCTACAAGTCTAGAGATCAAGGATAGAATTTTTAGGTGGATGTGGGATGGAGGGAGGCACTACTACAGAAAATAATCTAACATGAAAGTCAGTGAAAGAAATGTTATCAGAAAGGCAGCAGAAAATTAAGTAGAAACTGTCCTCAGGGAGTTCACGTCAAGAGAATGTGTCACGGGAGTCAAAGTGCAGGTATAAAGGCAGAGGGAAGAAGAGAGATGCCCTCCTCAAAACTGGAGGTTGCGCAGGTGATCCTGTAGTAATTTAGAGGATGAATCTGCTGATCTGATTGTCTAGGCCCAGTCCTTTGAGAAGAATGACAGTCCCACTCAGTGGGGCTAAGGAAAATTCCCTGTATCAGTCACCTCTTCCAGGCCCAGACATCACCTTTGCACTCAAATTAATTTGCGTGCGTCAGTTTGATGCAAAAGGAGCGCTAACTTGGTGATCAGATGTCCCGGCGACAGCGGACTCACGACATACTCCCAGGCTTTGCTTTACTGCCCCACTCGGATTGAACCCCTAGGGTACCCATACTCGGGTGGGTTATCCTATTCTTCTTTTACCCATTCAGTTTCCCTCTTGCACTCTCCTTGTCCTTAAATCCCCTCACCGCGCCGCTCCCCCCATCTCTCCCTCTCTGTCCCCATTTCTTCAGCCCCTCTCAAGCTCCCACTCTAACTTTCTTTCCCACTGCTTCCTATCTCTCATCTCTGACATTCATATCTCACCTCTTTCCCGTTTCTACCCCCGCCCGGTTCAGGGTCTTCTCCCGCTCTCACCCTCAGCTAGCAGACGGTGGCTCGCCTACCCGAGCAGGATTGAAGGCGCAGAGGCCCCGCCCAAGGTGCGTGACGTCCCGGTTCTCCCGCCCCCTGAAGGCGGAGCCCGAGGGCGATTGGTCCTCATGGTGCACCTCCCAGGACTGGTAGTTCTTCCCCACCAACCTGGGCGTGTCCTCACCACTTCCGCCCATCGCCCGGAAGGACCCCTTCCACCCGCAAGTCTGACACTAGGGGCTTGTCTTGTTCCTGCCGGGGCTGTGCGTGGTTTCCCTGTACCTTTTCCACCTTTGCAGTCTGTTTTGCAGGCGCCGTTTTTAGGATCTGTCCTGTTTCTTGACTGCGCCCAGATTTGCTTTAATAGGAGACGAATTAGAAAGCCAGCCTTTCCTCTCCAAACTTCCTTCTCGTTCACTGTGTTTTGGCCAGATTTCTAAAGTCCAACAAATCGATTCGCAGCCATGGACTGAGCTCCACGATAGTACTAATAGTGGCTAATACTCCAAACTTACTATGTGACAGCTACTATTCTAAGATGCTTTGTAAGAATTAACTCATTTCTCTGTAAGGTAGACATATGTTATCCCCGTTTTACAGATGAGGAAACTAAGTTACAGAGAAGTTAAGTATCTTCCTCAAGATCAGCTGTTATTGCAGCTATTAAGTGGCAGTTAGATTAGAACCAGGTAGTCGGGCTCCACTAAACCAAACTGTAACAACTGCCTTTGGGACCCTAGGATACATCCCACTGCAACTCCAGAAGCAAATTTTTGAGGCTTACCTCTTCCTGAGTCAGATTTAGAAGACATGGAGGAGGAAGCGTGAGGATGGGAAAGAAGACCAAGAGATTCTTTGTTTTGGCGCTATGTCCTCTGAGCTTGGTGAATTGGAGGACAAGGTGGATTCATTACGTGTATATACAGTATATGGATATCTTTTTTTTTTTAAGATTTTTTTATTTGGCAGAGAGCGAGAGAGGAGCACAAGCAAGGGGAGTGGGAGAGGGAGAAGCAGGCTTCCTGCTGAGCAGGGAACCCCATGCAGGGCTCCATGCCAGGCTTGATCTCAGGACCCTGGGATCATGACCTGAGCCAAAGGCAAACACTTAACAACTGAGCCACCAAGGCACCCCTATGGGTATCTTTTTGAAATAATTCTTTAAAGGCAACTTGCTAAAATATTAAGAGGAAAAACTGCTAAATTATCTCTTACTAAAATGGGGAAAACATAGCTAATACTAAAACATAGTATTATGTTTATTTCAAGAGAATGTGTCACAGGAGTCAAAGTGCCAGGTATCCTGAAAAGGAGCCTGGATATTCCTTAGGGTTTATAGACAGACAGTAACTTTGTTTCTGTATTAATATTTAAGGAGATATATAGCAGCTATGCAAAATGGGGGGGAGGGAAGAAACCTTGCCCATTAACTTTATATGCACCTTTCACATGATTGAGTAGCCACATAAATCTCAGTTCACTGTCAAAATTTCCAGAAACAGAGCTTTCTCCACAAGTGCCATTACTCACCATACCATATTACATCATATAATTTATAGAATGACCAGGAACAAAAATGTTAAAAATTTATTTGATATGGTATTTATCATTTCAAATATAAGTTTAGATAAGGTCCATGGACAGTTTCCAATATTACTGTTTAATAAATTTTCATTATTAGGATACAGTGAACCAGACTAAACATTTTCTAATAAAGATCTTGGTAAATTGTATAGCAGGAACTCGACTAGCTTTGCCAATAAAAAGGTAGTCTGAATAACAAATGGTACAGAAATGAATTGGTCTTGGGGCACCTGGGTGGCTCAGTCATTAAGCGTCTGCCTTTGGCTCAGGTCATGGTCCCAGGGTCCTGGTATCCCCGCATCGGACTCTCTGCTCCGCGGGAAGCCTGCTTCTCCCTCTCCCACTCCCCCTGTTTGTGTTCCCTCTCACTGTGTCTCTCTCTGTCAAATAAATAAATAAAATCCTAAAAAAAAAAAAAGAAGAAAGAAAGAAAGAAAGAAAGAAAGAAAGAAAGAAAGAAAGAAAGAAAGAAAGAAAGAAAGAAAGAAATGAATTGGTTGGTCTTAGGCACAGTGGTCTACTTAAACACTAAACTCATTTCCACTCTTAAGGGCACGATGGTGCCCTTTAGAGAATGCTGAAATGAAAAGACAGAGGAACACATAGTGATTCAGCTAATACAGAGCAACAAAACTGTGTCAATATGTTATGGCCCAGAGGAGAAGCCTTCAGCAATGGCTGAGTGAGTAAAAAATGTATTTTCCCTTTCCTACCTCAAATTCCACTAGTAAGGAACTCTGGAAGATGTGTTAGGAGAACTAGTTTCTTTCCTGCCTTCTCCCACGCTTCATACTTAACTCTTGGCCCTGGTGGGAAACTCACTCCACAGGCTTTGCTGCAATTCAGTTCATGCTTTGCCAAGTAATTTCTTTGGCAGGCCTCCATCCTAAAAGTTGAATTGTATCCTCAGGTCTCTTTTGAGGGAAAGAGGATAGAGACCGAGGCTAAATGTCTACCAGTGATTGATTGTGTAAAAATTGTTTTTCCTTCAGATTCAGGATGTTAATGGCCTTCATTATGGAAACTTAGGCAAACAGTTAACTTGGGCTCTGAAAAAAACAACAAATAAACACTCTGCATTTTGTTCATTTGGTCATAATACACACCAGTGATGTGACTATAACTCATGGTAAACAAAATGGTTATTTTTATATTATTCTTTTACTATATTTGGCCCTAATGATGACAGAAAGCCACAATAGGAACAAAAGAATAAAAAAAAAAAAAAAAAAAGGCCAGGTCAAGATTATCCAGCTAAGAATTCTAACAATGGACCAAAAGGACTAAATTGGAGAACTAGATTACCTTCCCTGATGTTAAATTGGAAATTCAATAGGATAGCATCCTATAACTTTCCCAGTATGGAGCCAGGATAGTGAACATAATACCTCTATTGTGACTGTCATTTATTTGCTGTTGACTCCCAAATCTACATCTCTAGCTCTAATTTCCTATTCTGAACTCTAAACTCTAATGGTCTTCTTTATTTCTGCCTGGATGTCCTGGGTGTCCCACAGGTATCTCTAACCCAGCCTGTCCAAAATTGCTTATCTCCAACCTCACCCACCCCAGAACTAGTCCCCTATATTTCAGTGAATGAATAGTACCCCCTTAGACTCAAGCCAGAATTAGAGAACATTCTGGATCTTTTTTTCCCCTCACACTTCCTTCTCATTCATCTAATTAGTGGTCAATCATACTAATTCTACTTGGTTCAGTGCATCAAGCATCGCCATCCTTATAAACAGTTAATACTTGCTGTCTTACATCTGGTTCCCTAGGAGAGTCCAAACGAGGATTTTGGGTGTACATGATCTCTTGAGGAATGAGTTTTAAGAAGAACCTATAAGGGAGAGAGAGAAGCAGATTAGGGAAAGGAAAAGAAACTAAGCAAGTCTCTTCGGCCTCGTCCAGTCTGAAACTGTTCTCCCCTTACCCTGCCTCTCATGTCCTTGACTGTTCTACCTCTCATGTCTGTGACAGTTTTAAAGGCAGGCCTTATACTCCAGAAAGATGATCCTTAGCCTTAGTCAGTTCGATGTGAGCAGATGTGAGTTTCCTCAAATCTATGCTTGGGTCTTGCTTTCTTGGCAGGAACTCCTCAGAAATGATGCTGTGCACTTTTTAGGGTTGAGACAGGGCATGTGTTGTTAGTCCATCTCACCGCTGATGATGGTAATATGAATCACCTGGTCACGTTGGCATCTGCAGTTTTCCCTACTGTAAATCACCACTTCCCTTTGTAGTTGATTAGTACTCTGTGACGAAGTATTGAAAAATTATGCCATCGAATCTCCCATTAACAATCCTAGCCATCCCTGACAATGAACCGCTACCTGACCTCAATGTTGGCCTGAATGTTCCTACTACCTGCATCCCTGCTGCATTTATTAGTTGATATTTAACTGTTAGGAAGAGCTTTCCCTCCTCCCCATTTATTCTTTCATTTACTCATGTATATTAGTATTGACTCATGGCTTCCTATTTTATTTACTGGTTATAATAAATTGCTATCATTATTTTCATGCTTAAATTGATCCAGGTGTGGCTGATGGGACTTCCGTTAAGGGGCTGCTCTGACCTCTGACAGGTCTTCATTTTGTGAATACTTTCTTGCTTTCTGAAACAAGATATTCCGGGATTTTTTTTTTCTTTTTCTTTTCCTTTTTTTTTTTTGGTCTATTCCGTTCCCCAGCCCTGGAATCAGCCATCTCTCCAAGGAGTCCCGTATTTTAGAGAAGGATGGTATTGGAAAACCAAGATCTGGCTACTAGATGTGTGCTCATTGCTACTAGAGTGTCATGGCCTCTAGACTTTTTTCAGTGGACAGACTTAGGAAGCATACGTATGTATGTATATACATATCCCTGAATTTATATCAGTACTTCTAATACCAATACATTTCGGTGTTCTTTCAAACTTTGCCTCTTTCCGTGTTTTACCTTCTCCAATGGTGAAAACTTGGCTCTCTCATCCTAAATGTATTTAGTTATTTGCTCCGTCAGTTTTCTTATTTGCTCAATGTAAACAGCCTCCCAGCCACATTGGTCGTCTGCTCTGTTTAACTGCTACGTACACCACCTCTTCGTTCTTCGGTACCTGTGCGCACAACATCAATGTGCTTCTGCGAGGCTTCTTCCTCTCCACTTTAGTGTCCTGTGTCCTCGGGTGTAGGTGGGCATGCTGCCAATTCACCTCCATGCAGCTCACCTCCACTCCGCCCACCCCCTGCCTCACTGCCTCTCTGCCAGGGAGGAAAGAGAATGAAAAGGAAGAGAAGATGGGGTGAGGGGGGATTGAAGGAGAATGGCAGATTTTCTCTCATGTTAAAAATATCCATCTGACCAACTTCCTCTTTGCCTTTCAATTGATTCTGAACTGGGGTGGGGAAGGAGGTGTTTTTAGGGACACCCTCCCTTCACTGCATGCAACACTTCAACAATGGAATTTAATTCCCTGAGAAGCAAAGATTTATTTATTTTATATTTGGCTTTTCCACCAGAGAGACCAGGTGCATTTTCACAAACGGCTTGAAATTCAGACAGTGTAAATTCATTCATTCTCCTGCTGGCTGTATGTAGTTCACTTCCTCACCTTAGAAAGTGCTATCTATCCTTATCAACCTACTAGCCAAATTATGTCTCTATAACCTGGGATTGTGCTTGGGGAAACATCTTGAAGTGAGCAATTGTTGAAGTTGCTTTGCGGTGGCATCATAATCCTCCAAGGGATTTTTCTTTTGAACCCAGATTGTGGCTTGGCGGGCTACCTTCCAAGAAAAGTATAAAGGAGGCAGGGATTTTAAAAACCAGCCCATAGTCCTGCCTCTTTGGACACGCTTTTTTTTTTTTTAAGTGTTTATTTGAGCTGAATTGACATCCCTGACAGAAAGGACTGGGTTGGTCAAAAGGCTAATGAGAGTTGGAAAACCATGGAAGATCAGGCAGAGGCATAGAGGGTAGGCATGGGCAAAGAGCAAAGTCTGGACTAAATCTGGAGGTGAGGCTGGGTACACCTGGAGGTCATGAGTACTGAGATCACCAGCCAGGGCTGTTAATGAAGAGGAAGGCTGAGCCACAGCTAGAAGCTTTATGCACTGCTGTGAGGCTCTGGAAAAGGACACTCAGGCCTTCACACACACACAGTACTCGGCTTTCTGTTTAATGCTTGCTTCACACTATAGCAAACCTGTCCTTGCCAGCTAGCGGTGGAGTTCACTGTCAGAGGTCCACAAAGGCCAGAAGGTACTTCTGGTAGTAGGCATCTCAGCAGGCCCCTCCACCCACCTCACCTCCTCACTGCTAGAACAGAGCTGCCTCTCCAAGGTAGGGAGTGGTAATGGAGTCAGCTAGGGAGTTCTGCCACTCGCCTTCTAGGTAAGCTGTCCTCCCTCAAGGAGGAAGGTGGGACCCAGCCTTCGCTGATTCTTTTCTATCCAAGCCTATGGTTATTGCTAGAAGAAATTCTTCTAGATTTATAGTTTGTAGATGATTGATTGCAACCTTAGTTTTCAGTAGTGATAAATCATTTCCTTCTATATCCATGCTCTATTGATTATTTCAGTGGACTTTGGGGAGGGATTTGCGAGACTTCCATACTCTACCACCGTCCTGCTCAGAAGAGTCATACATAGGAGCAGGCAGAAGAACGTTAGAAGGAGCAGTCAGAGAAGTAAGAGGAGATGAGAAGAGGTCAGTGCCTCAAAGGTCAACATGAAGATGAGTGCTTGGCAGTTTCAAAGACATCAATAAAGAATAGACTAAATCTGGCAATCAGGAAGTGACTGAAGACAGTTGAAAGAAAGTACTATTTCAAAAGACTTACTAGAGTGTAAGCTGAGCCTTTATGGAGAAATGAAAATAGCAAACATGACTACTTTTTAAAGACATTTGGCAATAAATAAACAGACAAGGAAAGTGATGGGATATAGGTTGAGAGGGAGTAAGGTGAAGAGAGAAGGTTTTGTACGGTTGAGCCAGTAGAGGCCAGCGTGGCTCCCAGCATTGGCAAGCCCCCTCGGCTCCCTGACCCCAGATCCCCATGGCTGAACAGCTTGCTTCATTCCTACTGCCAGGCACAGAGCATGACCTGGGAAGGCAGGTCACGCAGGAGAGATCACCCTGACTTCCATGCCAGCGTCTGTGACTTTCAATTTAACCCAGACCACATTGCTTCTTGCAAATCGTGGCCAGCAGTACAACTGCTGGCCCAAATAGCTGACGAAGTTCTGCTCTACATAAGCCCTAGCGACAATGACAATGAACTAACATGTTAAATACATGCAGTAGACCTGACTGTCCCACATTTGCATAGCTCACCCAGTCCTCTCAACCTCTCTCTCGTGTGGGGGTATTACATATTTTACAGTTTACATTTTACAGATAAGAAAACTGAGGTTAGGAAAGTTCAGTTAGTTGTCTAAGTCATAGGGTTAGTAGCAAGAAAGCTGAGATTCAAAATTAGATCTTTCTGATTCCAAAGGCTGTACTTCTCCTTGGGTACCTGAGGCCAAAATACAGGCTACAAGCAACATGAAACCTAACCAGAAGTAGCCTAGAGTCATAGAAAGTAGTGAGCTATAGGACTAAAGAGAGACAAGTTAGGGCCAGACGGGTTTGCCAGATAAAGTACAGGATGCCCAGTTAAATTGGAATTTCAGATAAACAGCAAATATATTATTAGTATAATTACATCCCAAATATCATATGTGATATACTTACACAAAAAAGTTGTTTATCTAAAATTCAAAATTAATTGGGCACCCTGTATTTTTATTTGCTAAATCTGGCAACTGTATGGCCAGACATGGAAGGTTCTAAAATATACTAAGGAATTTAGACTTTATTTCATGGCTAACATGGACCCACTGAGGATTTTGGCACAAGAGAGTGACACTGGTAAAGTGGCATTTGGGACCAGTCAGAAAACAACGAAATTCTGAAATATTAGACCAGGATGGGGGAGGAAGGAAAGAAAAATGGCAGGATCTAGTAGCCGGTTAAATATGGACAGATGGAGAGTAAGGAGAAATCCAGTATGATAGGTTTTCAGCCTGGATGACTGAAAGAATGACAGCTACTGATGGAAGGAGACCTGTCTAGAGGAGGAATTGCTTTGAAAATAAGTAAAAATCGACTTTGAGGTGATTCTTGTATATCTAAGTGAATTTTACAAGAGGAAAAGTAATTTACCTTTTCTTCGGCACCTTCTTCGTGGTACTGCCGAGATGGGACATTACTCCTCAGCCTCACAGCCACCCGGCCAGGTCCCTACGAGGGCCGAAATTTTCCAACAAGCAAAACTGGCACCACCAGCAGATGGCAGCGTCAGGACTCGCAGTCCCAGGCCGCCGGAATCCAGTCTGGGCTTGTTCTCGCTACTCCACACTGCTTCCAATTAGAGATCTAGAATCAGATCTCCAGGGAAGACGTGGCGGAAGCTTTGGCTTCAGAGAGTTGGGAAGAAGGAGTTGAACGGGAGGAAGAGTTTGCTAAGAGAATACAGAGGAGGAGGGCGGGAGAGAACTTGGGAGCATCTCTGGCAGAGAAAACAGCATGGGGGAATGGCTAGGAAGCTTGAGCGAGCCTAGCATTTTGAAAACAGCATAACGTGATGTTCCTAGCAAACAGGGAGACTCATAGGAGGTTGATGAAAGGACACACAGGAAAGGAACACAGACGCCGTGTCCTCCCAGACCACTCCCAGGAACTCAGAATTACCTGTAGGCAACGGAGCGTCACCGACTGTAAGCAAGACCCATACAACCAGATTTGTGTTTCAGAAGGGTCATACTGGTGGCAGTGGTATGACACCTGGACAGAAGGCCAATTAGGAAGCAGCTGTGATGGTCCAGGGGCGAAAGAATGAGAAGGGGGAGGCAGAAGAAGTAGAAATTTGGGAGAATCAATAGGAGAGGGAGAGGAAAGAGTTGTGAGGTGACCAAGAGGCCTTTTCCAGGGTGACTGGGAATGGTGATGATATTTACAAAACAGAGTGCAGGAGGAGGAGCATATTTAGGAATGAAATGTGAAGTTACTCATTTTTGCATTCCTACAACAAAACTTAGAGCTGACAGAGTAGACAAGCACTAAATGCATGTTAATTTGCATTTGATTTTGAACATATTTAGTTTGAGATATCACTGGAACATGCAGAGGGAAATGTTCGGCAAACAGAAATATAGTTCTAGAAGCTTAGAAGAACAATGAAAGCCTGTGAATTAGCTTTTTATTTTTTAAAGGTTTTATTTATTTATTATTTATTTAGAGAGAGAGTATGTGTGAGAGCAGGGGAAGGGCAGACAGAGAAAAAGAATCTCAAGTAGACTGTCCATTGAGCGGGAAGCCCAATGGGCGGGGCTCATATTACCACCCTGAGATCAGGACCTGAGCTGAAATCAAGAGTCAGCTGCCTAACTAACTGAGCCCCCCAGGCGCCCCTGAATTACCTTTTTAAATCAAGACATAAATAAGGGAGTGAGAAAAGTCCATGGACAAAATCCCTGAAAGTACTTAGCAAAGTAAACAGCAAGTGATGGAGGAAAAAGCTAATGAAGCAAACAGAAAATGGGCAGCCAGAGAGGTAGGCGAACAAGAAAGTTTGGTGTAATGAAAACACAGAGATGAATTTCAAGGAAGGGATTTGCACACCCATGCTCATGGCAGCATTTTAAATAATAACCAGGTGGAAGCAACCTAAATGTAATGGGTGGATGAATGAATTAAGAAAATATGGTAAATACATAAAAAGGAATATTACTCAACCTTAAAAAAGGAGGAAATCCTGTTACATGTTACAATATGGGTGAATCTTGAGGACATTAGGCTAAGTGAAATAAGCCAGCCACAGAAAGAGAAATACTGCATGATTCTACTTATATGAGGTATCTAAAATAGTCAAATTCATAGAACCAGAAAGTAGAATGGTGGTTGCCAGGGTCCGGGGAGAGGAGGAGAGAGTTGTTATTCAGTGGGTCTGAGCTTCAGTTTTGCAAGATGAAAAAATTCTAGAGAACTTAATAATGAGCATATGGTTAACACTAGCATACTGTACACTTAAAAATGGTTAAGATGATTTTTTTTTAAGGGAAGGGGTTGTTTCAAGGGTCTGGCTGCAGAGATGCCTGATGAAATAAGGACTAGTACATATGTGTAACTTTAGTGAGAGCATTTAATAAGGTTGTTGTGATTACAATTAAATTGCACTTGGCTGTGGAATGAGTGGAAAGTAAGGAAGTAGAAAGAGCAAGTGAACTTGGCTTCTGCAAGAAGTTTGGCCACAGAGAATATGGATCTTTCCTGGGTAGCATGACATTAAGGGAGGATGAGATTTAGGGCTCACCTTGCTTGCATCCATTCTCTCAGGGGTCACAGTCCTTCACAGATTATTGTCTAATGTCCAAAAAACAGTCATTTAATACGTTTTGTCCAGGTTCCTAATTATTTACTGTGGGAGGACATTTTTCATACCAGTTAATCATTTGTGGGCAGACGTGGGACTCTTATGAGTTAAACAATTTTTAAATCATTTTAAATATAAAATGAGGGGTAGAATCAGGAAAAAAAATCAATCAACCTTACAGATCCTCCCTTTTTCAGTAGCTCCCTGGGGATTCTAGAAAGGTCAACTTTTTTTAGCTCTAGTAGGTAACATTCCCATTCTGCATCCTCATGAACAGGGTCCTGAGAGCACCTGCCTGGACAGGCTAATAATTTGGCATCCTCCAAACCAGTATTTGAAAAATATTCTTAGTGGGTGGGAGGCTCACCTGTAGGGAGGAAGGCAGCAAGGACAGCTGCTGCTGGGGAACAAGGATGCCTTGGAGTCCAGCGTGCAGGCCACCTTACCTCTTCCTGCAGCAGAGACTGCCCAGCCTAGGCAATTCTATGCCCAGGCAAATGGAAACTGAAACCACCCTCAAGCAACAGGGGCTGCCCTACAGGACAACCAGCCAGCCCAGACCACCCAGACTGCTTTAAGTGTAACCCCCCACTTATGCCTGAGAAGACAGACCACGGTATAACCTCTACAATGATTGATAAGCAGGCGCTGCGGAAGCCTCATTTACATAACCTACAATGTATGTATAGGCATATTTCCTTAAAGTGCATGCATGGCCTTATGCCCGCCTCTACATACGATGACAAGGCTTCCCTATCTAAATATTCATCTTAACCCTAAATAAAAAGAACCCATTCACCCTTGCTTCGGAAGTCATGGCTTTGGAAGTTATTCCCCATGATCTCGTTTGCTGCAAATAAAGTTTCCTTTGTGGGGCAACTCACCTGGCATAGTTTCTATCTGTGACTCACCAAGGAGCCAACTCACATTGGTTTGGTTACACTATGTCATTATCTTTGTTGATTCTTTCTTCATCTGTGAGCTAGTCTTTAATCAGGCATAACCCTTCATTGTCAAAAGCTTTGCGTAATATTATCACATTTATTTCTAGAAATTCTGTTATCATATATAAGAATTTTAATTTCGATTTGCAGGTGATTTGTATTTGCATAGAGACTGAAGTATTAAAAAATTATTGGGAGAGCACAGAAATTAGTCTTACGAGGAAAGGCCCACTTCCTACAGTCACGTAGGTCATGCACTGAAAAACTTCAAGGGATGTCTGGAGAGACAGATGGGTGGAAAATGATTTACTTTTATTTGTGGTTGGTTCCTAAGTGATTGTTCTGATGTTACAGTAACATGTTCTCTTACATAAGCATGTAACTACAGGGACTCAGAAATTCACTAATGTGGTCATGAGAAGCTGCTTCTCCCATGATTGGTGATTAATAAAAATTGTTGCTTGGTGCACTTCAGTGGCTCAGTCAGTTGAGCATCTAACTTCTGATTTCAGCTCAGGTCATGGTCTCAGGGTCATGGGATCGAGCTCCACACCAGTCTCCACGCTCAGTGGAGTGTCTGCTTGAGATTCTCCCCTCTCCCTCTCTCTCTTTCTCTGCCCCTCCCCCACCTCCTCTCTAAAATAAGTAAATAAAATCTTTAAAAAAACAAAAAATAAAAATTGTGGATTGAATGACTGAAAAAATATTTTTAATATTATGCAGTGAATATAGAAGCTTGTTTTCTTTTTGAAATTGAATGCCTCTTTCTTTATGCTAATAAATTGTATGTCAGCTGAACCCCTCGGCCTTTTGAGCTTTCCCAAGTGAAACTGCACTTACAAAAGAACATTACTAAATGATGTAGAAGTACCAACTTCCTGAAATACAGCCTTCTTTTGCTCCTTCAGGGATAGATGAATGAAAATCATCAGTCTTTCTTTGTCTGAAAATATCTTTAGTTCTCTTTCAGTTTAGGTAGGGATAGAAGTCTAGTTTGACCATTATTTCCCTCAGTACTTTGAAGAATTGTTTTGGCCTTTAATTATGATGATGAGAAGTTCATTGTCCAATTGTTGTGTCTTTGTAGTTACTCTGTCTTTTTTCTCTTCTGTTAAAATTGTGTTCTTTGTATTTGGAGACCTAAAGTTTTAGTACAATGTGTCTTGCTATACATTTATTTTGAGCCATCTTGCTCAGGACCTGAGGGTCATTGACTTTCATCACACTGACATTGGTCCCAATTATGAGATCTCTTATCCACTACATTGTCTTATGTATTTGTTTTCTCTTGATGCCATAACAAATTACCACAAACTTCATGGCTTAAAATAACACAAACTTATTATCTTACAATTCTGTAAGTGCAACACAATTCAGAAGTGCAACACACGTCTCTTTGGACTAAAATCAAGGTGTCAGCATGGCTATCCTCCTTTCCGGTGGCTCTAGGAAGGGAATGCCTTTCTTTACCTTTTACAGCTTCTGGAAGCCACCCAAATTCCTTTGTTCATATCCTCTTCCTCCATCTTCAAACCAGCAATGTAGAATCTCATTGACCCTTCTGCTGTTGTTATATCGCTTTCTTTCTTTCTGACCACAGCTGAGAAAGATCCACTTTTGACTCGTGATTACAATAAGTCCACTGGGACTATCCCAGATAATCCTCACATCCCAAGGTTCTTGACCTTAATCACATCTGCAAAGTGCCTTCTTCAACGTAGGGTAGCATATCCACAGATCCCAGGGATTAGAACATAGACATCTTCAGAGGATCATTAATCAGTTCATTATGCCTTGAGACCTTAGCTTCTAATACCAAAGTCTTACCCAATTTTTGCTGGTGTTCCTAAGGGTATCGAATTCTCTTGCTCCAGTACTTTCTTGAGAGGCTTGGCTCTGACTTCAACTACAAGTACCTCTGTGAGAATGTCATTCCTCCAGACACAGTAGTCATTGATGGTAATCAAAATTATGATGGTAGTCATCCAGAGCCTTTGGGGTCCCCAGGCTACATGGAGGCAGAGGGGAAAGAGAAAAAATAGCCTGTTCCCCAGCCCTATGGCTATATTTTTCCCCCTGAGTTTTGGAATATAGTGAATAATCCCAGTCTCTTAAATTTTTTCATGAGTTTAGAACTTTTTCTAAAACTAAGCCTACTTTCCAAAGAAACTCAAAACTAGACTATGGTTTCTAACTGATGGATAAGCCCCATTCTATCCCCTCCTAGTTGTTATCTCCTTTTCTCTTACTCTACATACCTGGCACACCTGCCCCACATGCCTACCAAAACAATGAAAGTCCTTATGCATCTCAGTGTGTGCCCGTGGCTTACCATTTCACCCACACCAATGGCTTAGCATTTCACCCATACCAATCAAGTACAGCATCCACTCAGTACCCCAAGTGTTACCATTCCTCGGGTTCTCGACACTGCCGCTTTCTAAATACATCGGGAGGTCAGTTAAGACACCCTTCTACAGAATGATTGAGTTGACGAAATATTACAGGTTTAAAAACAGTTTAGGTGGGAGATTCAGTACTGGGTTATTCTCCTATAACCAACATTATTCAAGAGAACATCACATCTCAGATTATCTCAATCTTTTATCCTACCTAGAACCAAAGTCTCTTCGGCTCTGGCTCTGCTTCACTGTTGTCCAGCTCCTTCCTATATTATTGTGATCCCTGCATATTTCCAGGTCCTAGAATTCTTTTGGGATGTAGGCAAATTCCTTCTGCAGTAGGACCTGTACTTCCCTGCTCAGGCTGGGCAGAGCTCTGACATTGGCTATCAGACTGAAAGCCAAAAAGGCGATGGAGGCCTGTTCTTGAAGAAAACAAGAGTCATCTTGCAATGAATCTATTTCAGGTGAGTTCCTATATGATCTCTAGGCAAGGGGAGGCTGTTTTCCTCTGTTAAGAGGAAATGGTCTGCTTCTTTTAGCTAAGGAGATTTAGGGACAATGGAGAGCTCAAGGTTCTGTGGTTCAGCCACCCATATATTCATTGTCCAGGTCTTAAGGTCTCACATGTTTCCTATCTGGAAAAGCCTTTGACATGGGAGACCTGTTGAAACTATGCATTCAATCTTTTTTGCAGTTCTGCCACTCTAAATCTTGAACCTAATTTTCAACAGTGTCTAACCTACTGCTGCAAGAGATGGGAGTCTCCTTTATGGTTGCCATAGAAGTCCTCTGGCTTTCATAATGTTCTTACATTGGCAGTGTGCGTGTGTGCGTGCGTGTGTGTGTGTGTGTGTGTGTGTGTGTTGCAAGGCTTGTAACGCTGTTAGAAGCAACCAGTCTATTCCTCAGTTCTGATCATTATCATTTCACCCATACCAATCAAGTACAGTATCTACTTGGTACCCCAATGCCTTATCTTCCACTTGTACTTCATCCCAATTAGCTGTAGGTAAAAGCTTTGGTAACAGTGATGCATGCCACTGCATAGCAGGAATGACTATCCACTTGCCATCAGGAAAACCAGTCCTATTGCTTTCAGATAGGTGGGCTACTCAACTCCAAAATCCCATTTTAAGGGTCTGCTCTTGAAGACCACTTCTGGTACCCGCACTTTTAACTGAGGGTACTAAGAAAAGAAAGCTTGAAGCAAAAGATTATGTGCAAATGCTTTACTGATGGAGAGAGAGAGAGAGAACAGAAGTGAAGTAGTAAAAAAGTAAAAACAAACATGATGGATGTATTGCCGAGATGGCCATAGCTTCATTGCAAATAAAAGCTGATTGTTTCATCTTGTAGGGCATCTCCAGAGAGAACTTAACAAAGCTACCGCTTCTCAGAACCATCCACCACATGGGAGGCAGAGTTTACAATGCTGGCATCTTTCTGTCTCCTGTCTGTCATGGGTTGAGGTTTACCACACTGACTCCCCAGGACTTTTGGATTGTATTACCCGGCCCCACCAGGTAGCTTCTTGGGAAGCCGGAGCCTCTGGAGTCTATTCTGGCCAATTTTCGGGTGCTTTGGTCCTTCCCCCTAGTCAACACTACGTGTAGGGGCCAGATGGCAGCAGCAGCTCTAGCTATGGCTTTATGATTGTAGGATGCCTCACAGGGTTTTTGTCAGGACTCAGTTAGGTGGTACCCAGTGCCTGGCATATAATAAGTACTCAGCAAATGCTAGTTGTTATTATTAATAGTAATTAAGTGAAATTTTCATGTGTGATTATTATGTGGTTTCACTGTTATGAGCATTTCTCCCACCCCTTCTAAGACTTTGTTAAGCACCGCTGGACTCAGTCAGCACTCTGATACAGAGCCAGACACATGTGAGTGGTTCAACGATGCCACGGGCTGTGGTCTACAGCATGGGAGACAACCAGGATGCCAAATGTATCTGCAACAAACTCATAATAATGGTGGCCACCTGGCGGGATGCATAATAATGGTGGCCTGGCGGGATGCAGCTATGATGCTGAGCATTTTGCATTTCTAAAAACATGACTACGATGATAATGCCTTCCATTGGCTAGCTACCTTAAAAAATTCTTTTAAACTTTTAACTGGTCTCTGAATCTGAAATCCCCTAAGGAAATAAATTATTATAACTGTTTGTTCTATAAATTATAGCCATGTAGCTGAAGGATAATTTGCCTATTCACAGAATCATAGATTTGCTTCTGAAACCATGAATACAGGAGCCCTCAAATGTCAAACATCTGAAGGATAATATGTCTTTGGGAAATTTTCTGCATCATCCTCTGAGTTTCATTCATTTAATGAATAATTCAAATCTTAGTCTTGTCACCATAGAAAACGGGGTTTTCCTCTAATGTTTCTTTATGAGGCATTTAGTGCCACAGACATAAATGTTTACTTCCCTTGAGGGAATGACAGCTCCTGACGAGTGGAAACATGATTTCAGCAAAGAAATTGCTGTTCTATATGTTAAAAATGGCTTCAATATTCTGCTTTGATTCCTGCTTAAAATATATGGAAAGGATTTTTATAGTCAAAGTAAATCTCTGTACTGATTAATGTGATAGACATGAGCCTTGAGACAGTGAAAAAATGAATTTTGGGAATTCAAAAAATACTCCTTTGCTTTTCTGGAAGCAAGGGCTGAGTTTTTAAAAAATAAAAACTGATAGAAGCTATCCAGTCTAATGAAAAATGTAAGCTACAACATGGCTGGTTTCTAATAAATTTCCTATACATGCTTTTCTTGTTGATGACAAATGTTTACTAGGAGTGTCTGGTATTTGTTTTGAAACCATCTGATGACCTATTTGTCCCTGTTCCCTGATCTCCCTCACCCTCATCACCTGAGAACAAATTTGGCTTCATCAGTTCTGATCTTTGGCCTTGTGCCCTAAACATGGCAGGAGGCTCCTGTCATGATGCTTCAAGCCAACCTGAGCAACTACCAGCCTCTAGCCCCACCCTTCTGAGACTATCTTTGGCCCCAAGAGATTAGTAGGACAGGCACAGGACATGGAGTCAGGTGCCATCAAAGTAGCAGAGAAATATAAGGTCTTTATGGTAGAGTTATGCAGGAAGTATTGAACTTTAAGTTGGGAAATTATGATAGAGAAAGAAAGCCAGGAAACCAAGGAGAGAACATTCTTTAAGCGTCTCTATGTTCCAAGTGCTTTAAAGTTTAGACATTTAATCTCCACAACAACCCTTTAAAAAAAGCCATTTTATCTTCATTTGTGAGAACAGAAGCTCTGAGAGGTGAGGTTAGGTACCTTTTCCAAAGTCACTTAAGTGTAGATTTCTTAGGGAAAGTCAGTAGTTCTGTGTGCTGATTGTGTACACGGATGGGTAGCATGAGACAGTGGTAAGAACGAGATTGGAAAGCTAGATTTCACCCAGATAGTGAAAAGCCTTAATAAACCATGTCCTTTTCACTATACGAGGCTGGCCTAGGTCCTTGTTAGCTCTTACACAAGAGCAAGTATTTAACCTCTCTCTGCCTGAATTTCCTTGTCTTTAAAATGGAGGGGTGCGGAGTGACACCATCACACCTACCACAGAAAGTTTCCTTAGTTCCTTTGTGTAGGGGCATCTGGGTGGTTCAGCTGCTTATGCATCTGACTCTTCACTTTGACTCAGGTCATGATCTCAGGGTTATGATCTCAGGATTGTGAGATGGAGTTCCGTGTCATTCGGCTCCACACTGGGTTTGGAACCTGCCTAAGATTCTCTCTCTTCCTCTCCCTCTATCCCTAAAAGGAAAAAAGGAAAGGAAAGGAAAGGAATTAATTAATTTATTTATACATAGAAAAGTGCCATACAAATTCAACTCATTTCTTGGCATTTCTAGTTGCAAAAATTTACAATCCAGCTGGGAGGATATTAAATAATTATAATCATAGAAGTGTAATTTGAGGTTTAGCTGTCTTGATGTTCCAAAACTCACCCAAACCACTGGAGAATCCCCCATCCTATAAGATTTAATGGAAATGGCTTTGCATCCACATCCTATGTAAAATGAGACTCTCTGCTTACTGGACTGCCTATACCACACCATCTACACTGCCCACCACCTGGATTCTTGAATTATCCAAAGTATCATTGGCAGCAGAACATATATAGAGCAGGCTTTTACTAAAGATTTGAAGACAAAGCTGGTGAGGTTACATCAGGGTAAATACTAGGTATCCTTGTTCTTAAATGCCCTTTGCCCTATTCTGCCTCTGAGAAGTCCTCACTGGCCATCTCTTAACAAACAGCCCTAGCCCAGCATCATTTTGCTCCATTGTTTCTTCTTTCTTTTTTTGTCTTCCCGTTTTCTACCTACCCGTAAGCCCCACCCTATTCATATTATACTTATGTAGCAATAATAACTAACATTGATTAAAAACTTATTTTGTACTAGGAAGTATAAGTGCTTTATATGTGTCCTTTGATTTGGCAGACATTTTCTCTCCTTTTGTTGTGCCCCAGGTATTCATGCCCAAACCCTTGGAGTTTCACCTTTTTTGTTCTTCAACAAATATTAAACAACTCTGTGTGTGTGTGTGTTAGGCACAGTGCTAGCTCTTAGGGCTTTGGTAACAAATAAAACAGACTTTCTCTCTGCCCTTATGGAGCTCCACATTCAGAGAGCTGATAAAGTAACTTGTTAAATGAAGTCAATTCTGTCTTTGAGGGAATTACCAGCTTGAATAGCAATCATTTTTTTACTTGCTGCAACAGAAGACAACAGTAAGACAGATAGCAAAATGAGACAGAAATACAAAAAATGCACATAGCAGGACGTGACTAGCACACAAGTAGTTTAGAAAGTGTAAATACTTTAGAAACTGGTGAGATCACTTGGGTTAAACTTGTGACCCTTGAGGCACTGGAAATGGAGATGGAAGGAAGGCAGGAAGGGCTGAGATGGTATAAGAGTGGACACAGTGGTTAAGAATAAGGCCTTTGGAGTAGGTCAGACCTGGGTTCAAATGCCAGCTCTGTCACTTACTATGGGACCATAGGGAGTAACTTAATTTAAGCCTATCTTTCCTCCTTTGGAAAACTAGGATAGTACTAGTACCTTCTTCAAAGGGTTGTTGTATTCATTAAATGGGAGGAAAAAAGCAAACATGTAAATCTTGTCAAGCAATGCAAGGAATGATAAAGTGCCAAGTAAATGTTCATGTATAAAGGAGCAAAGGCTGGATATATGAGCTTCTTACACTTTACTTGTGAAAAGAATATCTTGGGAGCACCTTACCATTACACAATGTGGTTTTTTCATATACATCATTCAAATTTTCTAGCAGCTTGTCAGGTACATGATTATCATATTCATTACGCAGAAGTGGAATATGAGCTTCAGAGAGATTAAGACCTTTCACATGGCTTGAGAGGGGCTCTGGCCAGGACTTTGAATACAGATCTTCTGACTCCTATATCTTTGTATTCCTGTCTTAAAAGCCAATTATCCCCACAGAGGTGGTAGTATTTCAAATGCTTGACAACCAATAGTTTAGCCAAGGACTTTTCACCAAGAGTAGATCAGGCCTCTAAAGGCAAGTCAGAAGCGGCAGTCAAACACAAACTTTACCTACCTCAGGCCTCTAGAAATAATTAGCCAAATATAAATCAATCTATATGTCCATTAATAGGGGCGCCTGGGTGGCACAGTTGGTTCAGCTTCTGACTCCTGGTTTCAGCTCAGGTCATGATCTCAGGGTCATGAGATCCCGCTCTGCGCTCAACCCGGATTCTGCTTGAGTTTCTCTCCCTCCTTCTCCCTCTGCACCCCATCCCCCAACACACTCTCTCAAATAAATAAATCTTAAAAAAAAAAAAAAAGCCCATTAATAGGGAATCAGATAACTTAGGATACCTCCTTATATGGACTACCATGTAGCCAATAAAATAAACAAGGCATATCTATATGTCCTGGCCTAGAAAGCCCGCCACACAGAAGCAGAGACGGCCCACTGGGAAACAATATGCACAAGAGATGCTTGAGGGTGTAGTGTTTAAGAAAACCGACTCCACTCATTCGTGACCCAGTCTGTCAATTTCCTTTCCTCACGCCCAGAGTCTCCTTTCCACACTACTATTCCCACACCCCACCACAGCTCCCTTCCACAACCAGCTCTTTTCTTGTCCTCTCTTCTCTTGCCCGCTCTGCTTGAGGCTCCTGTGCCACAGATTGGGGGGCAGAGGCTCCTGTGCCACAGATTGGGGGGCGGAGCGCTGGGAGAGAGAACGACTCCCTTGTGGAAGCCGGGCGCATGCGCTCTGGTGCCACCCAAGACAGAGAGTTGGCACGCTTGCCCCGCCCCCGGGAAGGAGTCCGAGTGCGATTGGTCTCCGTTGCTCACCTCCCGTGATTGACCCGTTGCCCAGTCCTCCTCCCACCGAGTTGCTTCCGAGCCCATCTGAGAGTACCTCTTGGCCCTGGGAGTTCTTGCATTTGCTGAAGTCGCATTCAGTACCATATTTTCCTGCTCGCTTCTCTTGTGAGACTGTTTGACAGGTGATGGTGTTAAGATTGTCATGCTTCCGGCTGGGCGGCCCTTTATGTGCGATAGTTAAGACCAGATTTTCTTTAAATAGGAAACGGAGAATCAGAAAGCAGACCCTTACCCCTGAAAGGAGATATGGAGCTTCCTCTGTCCCACATTCTTCCGTGTGTGAGCTAAATTTCATACATAACTCAAATTAATAGTCGTGAACTCAGCTCCTTAAATAGTAATAATAGTAGTTAACCCTTACATTGGGCTTACAGTGAGCACTGTTTTGATCCCTTTAAAACCTCACAGCCTTTACCTAGAATGCAGGTTCCATTATCCCCGTTTTATAGACAAGGATGTCAAGATACAGGGAAGCTCAGGAACTTGCCCAAGATCACCCAGGGCTAAGTGGCAGAGCCCTAGTCAGCACCTGGCCTAGTGTCCAGTACCACCAACCACTGCATCAGGCTGCCTCTTAGAAAGAAACCAGGCAAGGGTAAAAATTATTGTCCAGGTCAAGAATCAGTTGAGACTTCGTTTTCTTTTATGTCAAGTTTGGAAAATATGAGAGAGCTGATGGGAGTGGAGACTGGAAAGACCAGAAGGTTCTGAGCTCAGATAATTGTAAAATAGAAGAAGGTAGATTAGCTAAGGGAACATACAAATATCTACATCCGTGTTTAAAAATATATATACATAAAACTTATTGAGGTGAAATTCACATAACATAAAATTACTTTAAAGTGAACAGTAAGTGATATTTAGGACATTCACAATATTGTGAAACCTCCGTCTGTATCTAGATCCAAAACATTTCTGTTACCCCAAAGTAAAACTTATATTCATTGAGTAGTCATTCCTTATTCCTGCCTTCCCCCAGTCCTTGGTAACCACCAATCTGTATTCTGTCTCTATGGTTTTATCTATTTTGAATATTTCATACAAATGTAATCATACAATAAGTCTTTGTGTCTGGCTTCTTTGAATTAGATAATGTTTTCTAGGTTCCACTCTGTAGCATATATCAGTACTTCATGCTTTTTATGGCTGAATAAAATTCCATTGTATGCACATAACATGATTTGTTTAACCATTCAGCAATTGACGGATATTTGGACTGTTTCCACATTTTGACTATTGTAAATAGTGCTGCTATGAACATGCCTGTACATGCACATGTTGGAATACCTGTTTTCAGTTCTTTGGGATGTATACCTAGGAGTGGAATTGTGGGGCCATGGGGTAATTCTATGTCTAACTTTTTGAGGAACACCTGCATCCTTTTGCAACTCATTCTTAAGGCTATATTATTATTCATATTATAAATAATATTAGATAGATGATATGTATTAGGCATTTTAAATAAGAGTGTCTCAAACCTAGCACTGATGACGTGGAGACCGGAGAATTCTTGGTTGTGGGGACTGAAACCTGTGCATTTGAGGAGGTTTAGCAGCACTTCTGGCCTTTACCCAGTAGATGTCAGTAGCACCCCCCCCAGTTGTGACAACTAATACTGTCTCAAGACATTGTCAATTGTCCCATGGGTGGCAAAAATTTCCGCTTCTTCCCACAGAAATCCATTGTTCTAAAGGATTCTCTGTACACTTGAAGCAAATCTGTCACTAAAACAGTCAAACAAAGGGCCTTTAAGAAACAGATGCTCCTTGCAAATTTGCATACAGGAAATATTTTTTGTTTACTGTGTAATGATGTTAAGGAGTTTGCAGATTTACAAATGTGTGACAACCAAAAAATTATATCATTAAATATTCATGTAACTTTCATATCTACTTTTGTACCGTAAACCCAGCTCACCCAAAGAACTCCAAGAAATATAGCTTTTTCACCTCAGTACATGTTATATACCAAATCACTTTTACAGCACACTGTATCACATAATTTTTAAGATGCCAGCTAGAAGCAAGATTTGCAAGATTTTTTTGATATGGTAATATTTATTATTTCAAATCTAAGTTCAGACAGAAACCATAAGGAATTTCCTATTTGGCTCTGCCAAATAATGGCAAGATATATGCAAATTTTCATTACTGGGGTACACTGAGCCAAAATTAAATTTTTACATTTACTATTAAAGATCATGGTGAGTTCATTGTAAAGTGGGAACTCTAAGTACATAAGCACCTGTGCCATCGAAAAGCCTCAAGATCAAGACTGTTATGGAAATAGACCAGCTTTAGGCATAGACAACGTTGATGTAGAGCTCACAGCAGTTAGCAAGGGCTATGGCACTGAATTCTATCTTCCCAGGGATGGAGGAGGTGGGGTGGGACAGGAAGGTTGGTGCCATTCAGAGAAGTCTGGCCAAAGAGATACATAGTAGGTCAGATAAAAATAATGCAACAAGTGTATCAACAAGTTCTACCAAACAGCTGAAGACAAGAAGGAAAACCTATAGATGGATCCAAATCACTGACCCAAAATTTATGCCTTGTAATGTGATATAGAATTCAATTTATTCTAAAAAGGTGGTATTCCAAAGCTACTTTTCTCTTGAGAGAAGAAAACAGCTCCAGTTTATTTATTTATTTGATGTATTTATATGTACGTATTTATTTATTGTTTTGGCTTTATTAAGGTATAACTGAGAAATGCAATTATAGGATTGCCTGGGTGGCTCAGTTGGTTGAGTGGCTGGTTCTTGATTTTGGCTCAGCTCCTGATCCAGGGTCATGGGATTGAGCCCCACCTCTGGCTATGCACTCAGTGGGGGGTCTGCTTGAGATTCTTTCCCTCTGCCTGCCCCCCACCCCCGCACTTGCACATTCTATCTCAAATAAATAACTAAATCTTAAAAAAGAAATACAATTATATTCAGAGTGTATATATGATGATTTGACACATGTATATGTGTGAAAGGATTCCCAACATTGAGTTACTTAACACATATATCACCTCACATATTTACCTTTTTCTTTCTTTCCTTCTTCCCTACCTTTCTTCCTTTCTTTCCTTTTTGGTGAGAACACTTCAGTTCTACTCTCTTAGCAAGTTTCGAATTTCAGTTATATAATACAGTATTATCAACTATAGTCACCATGTTATATATCAGATCCTTGGACCTTATTCATCTTATATCTGAAAGTTTGTACCTTTATACTGGTCTTTCCCTATTTCCCCCAACCTCCAATCTGAGGCAATCACCACTCTACTCTGATTTTGTTTTGGACTTTTTTTTTTTTTTTTAAAGATCCCACATATAGATGATACCATGCAGTGTTTGTCTTTCTCTGGCTTATTTCACGTAGCATATTTGTTTATCCATGTTGTTGTGAATACCAAGATTTTCTTCTTTTATAACGATGAATAATATTCCTTTTGTATACATACCACATTTTCTTTATCCATTTGTCAGTCAGTATGCAGGTTATTTCCATACCATGGCTACTGTGAATAATGCTGCAATGAACAGGAGTACAGATAGTGATTTCATTTCCTTTAGATATATACCCAGAAGTGGCATTGTTGGATCATAGGGTGATTCTATTTTTAATTTCTTCAGCAATCTCCATATTCTCTTCCATAGAGGTTGCACCATTTTACATTCCCATCTATAGGGTATGGTATGAGGGTTTCCTTTTCTCCACATCCTTGTCAGAATTTATTGTTTCTTGTCTTTTTGATAACAGCCATCCCAGCTGGTATAAGGTGATATCTCCTTGTGGTTTTGATTTGCATATCCCTGCTAATTAGTGATGTTGAGCACCTTGTCATGTACCTGTTGGCCATTTGGATGTCTTCTTTAGAAAACTGTCTATTCAGTTCCTCTGCCCATTTTTAATTGGATTATGTTTTTTTGCTATTGAGTTGTATGTTTCCTTGTATATTTTGGATATTAACCCCTTATTGGATATGTGGTTTGCGAATCTTTTCTTCCATTCTATAGCTTGACTTTTCATTTTGCTGATAGTTTCCTTTGTTATGCAGAAACTTTTTAGTTTTACGTAGTCCCACTTGTTTATTTTGGCCTTTGATGTTTGTGCTTTTGGTGTCATATCCAAAAAATAATTGCCAAGACCAATATCAAGGAGCTTACGCACTACATTTTTTTTTCTAGGAGTTTTAAGGTTTCAGGTCTTATGTTCAAATCTTTAATCCATTTGGAGTTGATTTTTGTGTATGGCATAAGAAAGGAATCCAGTTCATTCCTTTGCCTGTGGATATACAGCTTTCCTGCATGGTTCCTTTGTCAAAAATGAATTGACTACATATGCATGGGCTTATTTCTGGGCTCTCTATTCTGTTCCATTAATATATGTGTTTGTTTTTGTGCGAATCACTATAGTGATACTATCTATAGATTTGTAATATAGTTTGAAATCAAGAAGTGTGATGCCTCCAATCTTTCTCAAGATTGCATTGGCTATTCTGGATCTTTGGTGGTTCCACATGGATTTTAGGATTGTTTTTTCTCTTTCTATGAAAAATACCATTGGAATTTTTATAGGGATTGCATTGAATCTGTAGATCACTTTGGGTGGTATGGACATTTTAACAATATTAATTCTTCTAGTCCAGAAACATAGAGTATCTTTCCATTTCTGTCTTTTTAAATTTCTTTCATCAGTGTTTTACAGATCTTTCATCTCCTTGGTTAAATTTATTCCCAAGTATTTTATTATTTTTTGATGCTTCTGTAAGTGGGATTTTTTGTTTGTTTGTTTTTGTAAATGGGATTTTACTTCTTTCTTTTTCCAATAGTTGATTGTTAGTGTATGGAACACAACTGATTTTTGTATATTAATTATGTCTTGAACTTACTGAATTCATTTATTGGGTCCTACTAGTTTTTGGTGGAGTTTTTTCTTTAGGATTTTCTATAAATGAGATCATGTCATCTGCAAACAGAGACAATTTTACTTCTTCTTTTCTGATTTCGGTGCCTTTATTTTTTTCTTTGCCTAATTGCTCTGGCCATGACTTCTAGTACTATGTTGAATGAAAGTGATGAGGGTGGACATTTTTGTCATATTCCTGACCTTAAAGGAAAAGTGTTCAGCTTTTTAGTGTTGAGTATGATGTTAGTTGTGGGTTTGTCATATGTGGCTTTATTATATTGAGGTACATTCCATCTGTCCCAATTTGTTGGAAGTTTTTATCATGAGAGGATATTGAATTTTGTTAAAAGTTTTTCCTGCATCTATTGAGATGATCATATGATTTTTTTATCCTTCTTTTTGTTAAATTGGTATATAACATTTATTGATTTGTGTATGTTGAACTATCAGTGCTTCCCTGAAATAAATCCCACTTAATCATGGTGCATGATTCTCTTAATGTACTGTTGAATTCGGTTTGCTAATATTTTGTTGAGAAATTTTGCATCTATACTCATCAGGAATATTAGCCTATAATTTTCTTTTTTTGTAGTGTTCCTGTCTCGCTTCGGTATCAAGGTAATGCTGGCCTCATAAAATGAGTTTGGAAGTATTCATTCCTCTTATGTTTTTTGGAAGTGTTTGAGAAGATTCAAATTAAATCTTTTTAACTGTTTGGTAGAATTCACTGGTGAACCCATCTGATCCTGAGCTTTTATTTGTTGGGAGGATTTTGATTACTGACTCAGTCTCCTTCCTAGTAATCAATCTCTTTAGAATTTGTTTCAGTCTTGGTAGGTTGTATGTTTCTAGAAATATATCCATTTCTTCTAGGTTATCTGTATGTTGGGGTATAATTGTTCATAGCAGTTTCTTAGGATCCTTTCTGTGCTATCAGTTGTGATATCTCCTCTTTTATTTCTGACTTTGAGTCTTTCCTCTTTTTCTTAGCTAAAGTTTTATCCATTTTGTTTATGTTTTCAAAAAAACCCCAAAACAACCCAGTTCTTAGTTTCATTGATCATTTATATCTGTTCTGATTTTATTTTCTATCTTCTACTAACTTTGAGCTTAGTTTGCTCTTTTCCAGGTCCTTGAAGTGTTAAACTAGGTTGCTTATTTTGAGATCTTTCCTTTTTCTTAATGTAGTATTTGTTGCTATAAACTTTCCTCTTAGAACTGTTCTTGCTCCATCTCTCAAGTTTTGGTATATGGTGTTTCCATTCTCATTTGTCTCTATTTTTTTTTTTTCAAGTTTTCACTTGTTTTACTTAAGTATAATTGACATATAACACTTATAAGGTATGCAACATAATGATTTGATATATGTATATATTGTGAAATGATTACCATGGTTAAGTTTAGTTAACATCTATCACCTCACCTCACCTCACCTCCTAGTTACAATTTTGTTTCTTGTCATGAGTCAGGATATTTTAATTTCCCTTTTGATTTTTTTTTTTTTTTTTTTTTTTTTTTGGATCCACTGTTCAGGAGCATGTCGTTTAATCTCCACATATTTGTCAATTTACCAGTTTTTTTCTTGTACTTTATTTCTAGTTTCATAGCATTATGATCAGAAAAAAATGTTTGGTATGATTTCGACCTTCTTAAATTTATTAAGATTTGTTTTGTGACCTAATGTATGATCTATCAGATCATTTCCATGTATTCCTGAGAAGAATGTGCATTCTGCTGCTGTTGGATGGACTGTTCTGTAATTGTCTATTAGGTCCATCTGATCTAACATGTAGTTTAAGTTTCCTGGTGGATTTTCTGTTTGAATGATTTATCCATTGTTGAAAGTGGAGTACTGAAGTCCACCACTATTATTGTATTGTGGTCTATTTTTCTCTTCGGATCTGTTAGTATTGGCCTTATATTTTTAGGTACTCTATGTTGGATGCTTACATGTTTACAATTGTTATAGCTGCCTAATGAATTGACCCCTTTACCATTATAGAGTGACCTTTGTCTCTTGTTATTGTTTTTGGCTTAAAGTTCATTTTGTCTGATGTAAGTATAGCTACCTCTGCTTTCTTTTGGTTTCCATTTCCATGAATATTTTTCCCATCCCTTCACTTTCAGTCTATATGTGTCTTTGAAGCTGGAGTCTCTCGTAGATAGCATATAGTTGAGTCTTTAAAAAAAAAAAAAATCCATTCAGCTCCTCTGTCTCTTTTGATTAGAAAATTTAGTCCATTTACATTTAATTATTGATAGACAGGGACTTACTACTGCAATTTTGTTCATTGTTTTCTGACTTTATTGTAGTTCCTTTGTTCCTTTCTTCTTCTCTTACTCTCTTCCTTTGTGAGTTGATGGTTTTTCTGTAGTGGTATGCTTTGATTCCTCTATCTTTTGTGTATCTACTACAGATTTTTGTTGTGTGGTTACCATGAGGCTTACATAAAACATCTTAGAGTTATAACAGTCTATTTTAAGCTGATAATAACTTAACTTTGAATGCATAGATATATATACACACACACACATTTTGTTTTCGCTGTTCTAATTTATAGCTTTTTACTGTGTATCCATTAACAAATTGTAGCTTTACTTATTTTAAATATTTTTGTCTTTTATCCTTTATATTACAGTTATGATTTACCCACCATCATTACAATATTAGTCTGAATTTAAGTATATATGTACTTTTACCAGTGAGTTTATACTTACATGTGTCATGTTACTAATTAGCAACTTTTTATTTCAGCTTAAAGAACTTCCTTTAACATTTCTTGCAAGACCAGTCTAGTGGTGATGAACTCCTTCAGATTTTGCTTGTCTGGGAAAATCTTCATCTCTCCTTCATTTCTGAAGGACAATTTTGCCATGTAAAGTATTCTTGGTTGGCAGTTGTTTCTTCTGAATATATCATTCCACTCCCTTGTGGACTGCAAGGTTTCTGCTGAAAAATCTTTTAGTAGTCTAATGGGGGTTCCCTTGTACGTAACAAATTGCTTTTCTCTTGCTGTTTTTAAGAATCTCTCTTTATATTTAACTTTTTTTTTTAAGATTTTATTTATTCATTTGAGAGAAAGGGGGGGAAGAGTGCACAAGCAGGGGGAGAAGCAGAGAGAGAGGGAGAAGCAGACTCCCTGCTGAGCAGGGAGCCCGACATGGGGCTCCATCCCAGGACCTGGAAATCATGACCTGAGCCAAAGGCAGACGCTTAACCAACTGAGCCACCCAGGCACCCCTATATTTAACTTCAGACAGTTTAATTATAATGTTTTTCAGTGTGGGGCTCTTCAGTGTCCCAAAGGGGAGGATTGCAGTCAGCACCTACATACAGACCGATTGCTGATTAGAAGCTAGGCCCTTAGGTACCACATGGGAAAGTATGCAGTTAAACCCCTTTCAGGGAGAAACTGGGAAATGAGCATTTTTTGCCTGCTCCCTCTATGCTGAGCCTGGCTGGATAGCTGTTGGGGGTTGCTTCTGTACCCATTTGAAAACTATGTCTTTGTTTGCTATAGTCCTGTTGTACTCATCAATGCACATGCCATTTGCTATCAGAGCCAGGCAACTTGGGGGCCCATCCTTTGGGTGGCACCCATAAAAACTGGGGTGCTATAAATGTATACAAGCTCTTCCAGGGAGAGGCTGGCAACTTAATTTTATTGTTGAAGGGAAATGGAGGGGAAAGGTGACCTCCAGGGAGGATCACAGTCATCCCCTAGATGCATGCTGATTAGAAGCTGGATCGTCAGGCAGTGGCTTACCAAGTATGCAGTCACACCTCTTCCAGTGAAAGGCTGGGAGATGGGTGTTTTTGCCTGCTCCCTTTGCACTGAGCCCTGGGGGTTTAGCCACAGTGACCGGTTTTGCGCAGGCCCATTAACAACAGTGTCTTTGTCTGCTTTAGTCCTGTGAGACTCAGTAATGTAAGTCCTTTTGGCTATCAGATCCAGGCAATCTGGAAGCTTGTCCTTTGGGTGGCAGCCACAAAAGCTGTGGCACCAGGCATGTGGACAAACTCCTTCCAGAGAGATGCCAAAGACCGGGTTTTACCTTTGGAGTGATCCTGAGGGGAAGGTGGGGAAGTGCCTATCAGCTTATTCAGGCTCCTGGAAGATGGTCAGCACTTAGATACATGCGAATTAGAAGCTGGACCCTCAGACAGCCGCTTGTAAAGTATGTAGTCAAACCCCTCCCGGAGAAAGACTAGGAAATGGGCATTTTTGCCAGCTCCTTCTGCGCTGAGGCTTGGAGGCATAGCCACAGTGAGTAGTCATGTACTATCAAGAATGGCTTCTTTATTTGCTATAGTTCTGTGGGCCTCAGGAACCCCAGCCCTGGAGGCTTTCAGAGCTAGGTGTTTTGGGAGCCCATCGTTCAGGGTAGGGGGCCTTAAATGTTGGGGTACTTGATGTGCAGTTCAAACCCTTTTCTTCTCAGGGAGAAGATGGGAGTTAGAAGTTCCCTTGGATTGTATGGTGCTGTACCAGGGGTGCGGTTCATGGGGAGTCTGTCTCAGATTTCCCTACCCAATTAGATGTGAGTATTTTTGATGAGGGAACAGAAGGATGGCTGAGGACTAAGCAGAAACTGACACCCTGCAACCTTCCCTGACCCCCCACTCCTGGGAGGGACATGTGTGACATTTTTCCAGGAATCTCCCAATTATCTTAATGTTAATGCCTTGCTAGAGAGGAAAAACAACCTTAACTTGACAATGGCAAGGCCTCTCTTATCTTGTAGGTCCTCTTTATGAAAGTAAAGGTCCTCTTTCCATATGAAAGTTCTTTTGAAACTTCCCTTTTTCCCTACCTTTCCCAACCCCATAGTGTATAATGAGCCACCTGTCACGACCCCAGTGCAGCAGCTCTTTTTGCCCACCGGTCCTTCCCCGTGCTTTAATAAACCACCATTTTGCGCCAAAGATGTCTCAAGAATTCTTTCTTGGTTGTTGGCTCCGGACCTCACTTATATTCCAAAACTTCATGATTTTCTTAGTTGGCTGATATGTAGGAGTCAGTCAGCCACTAGTTTCTGGATTTCTCTTAGAGGGAATTACTCCACATGAAGCTGCACAGTCGGCGCATCTATGGGAGAAGGGACATTCTGGAGGCTCTTCTGCGTCCATCTTGGTCTGCGGTCACTCCAGACTTACTTAATATAAATGAGTTGGACAAAAACATTATCTCTTTCAGATCCAAATGCTAATGACACTCAGTATGTGACTTTAGGCAAAAAGTCAGTTGCAGCTTTGAAGGCAGAAATGAGCAGGAAGAATATTTTTAGGGAAGTTTAGTGATGTAAAGACAACTCATCGTTAAACAAAAATTAGCAATGTTCACTTTCTTCATCTACTTAAAATTGTGCTTATGATGGTTGCCTTCTCTGATGATAACCTCCAAACACAGGAGGGTAACATCTCTTAATTTGGCATAGTAACCTGCTAAGCAGCGAGCACCTGAACATCTACCTGTATAGTGAACATCTACC
Source organism: Potos flavus (assembly GCA_028534135.1). Lineage (NCBI taxonomy): Eukaryota > Metazoa > Chordata > Mammalia > Carnivora > Procyonidae > Potos > Potos flavus. The sequence goes on from CM052896.1 coordinate 49,780,593, forward strand.
TGTATAGTGAACAAATCACTTAATAACTTCTAAATCTATCTCCAACTCTGATTTTTCTCCAGAACCCCAGATCCCAGTGGGCTTGTGAATAGCTTTACGTGGTGGTTTCCTAGGTACCTCCAAGTCAACATATCCAACTGAATTAAGCCATAATCTCTCCTCTTTCCTTCTGTTCCTGAAACTAGTCGTGTTCTTCACGCTGAATGAATGGCACCCCTTAAACCTACTTGCCCAAACCAGAAAGAAGTCATTTATGAGTCCTTTCCCTTCCTCACCACCCCTCCCTCCTCTCTAGCAATGACCAATCCTATTGATTCTCCTTGGTCTAGTGCATCTCCATCCTCACAACCACCCAGTATCAGCTCTCATCATGTCTCCCTTGGGCCATTAAGCAATGTGTTTATTGGTCTCCCTGACATCAAGTGGCTACCAGAATGATCTTTGGAAAAAACATCTTAACATGCCAGTGTTCAAAATTCTGACAATCAAAATCTAAATTCCTAGCATTTCACACAAGGTTTTTAAAGATCTTTCAACCTCATCTCCCAGAACTCTCTTCATTTACCCATGTATCACTACTAATACACATATCTTTTGCTTTGGAGAACCAAACATTCTAGTTCCTGAAATCTTTTTTTGTGTTCTGTAAGTAGTTCTTTTAGCTTAAGGATAATTTTTTTTCCCCTGCTGGCTTCTTTCAGTATTTTTTCTTTTATTTTTGACTTTCTGTGATTTGAAATGATACGTCTAGATATAATTTTGGGGGGGCATTTATCCTGTTTGGTGTTCTCTAAGCTTTCCAGATCTGTGGTTTGGTGTCTGACATTAATTTAGGGAAATTCTCAGCCATTATTGTTTCAAATATTTCATTTATTCCTTTTCTTTTTCTGATATTCCATAATATGTATGTTACATCTTTGGTAGTTGTTCATATGGAATGTACACATTCCATAATGTGTATGTTACACCTTTGGTAGTCCTCCTCCTCCTCCTCCTCCTTCTTCTTTTGTCTTTGTTCCCTTTGCTTTCAGTTTTGAAGGTTTCTATTGATATATCTTCAAGCTCAGAAATACTTTCCTCATCTGTGTCCAGTCTACTAATAAGCTCATCAAAGGCATTCTTCATTTCTGTTATAGTGTTTTTTGATCTGTAGCATTTTGTTTTTTTTCCCTTGGGATTCCTGTATCTCTGCTTACATTGCCCATCTGTTCTTGCATATTTTGTACTTTATCCATTAGTGCCCTTCAAATAATAATTGTAGTTGTTTAAAATTCCCAGTGTGATAATTCCAACATCCAGACATGGCAGGATGTCTTCAAGTTGTTTTTTGACTTTTAGTGTGCCTTGTAGTTTCTTCTTGATAGCCAGGAATGATGTATATGTATGTATATGCTGTATTTTCCCATAAAAGAACTGCTATAGTAATGTGGTAGTAAGGGGTAGGGGAAGTGTGCTATAGTGCTATGATTAGGTCTCAATCTTTTAGTGACCTATGCATCTAGACTGTAAACTTCACAAGTGTTAGTTTTTTTCTCCATCCTTAGATGGGACAGGATGGCTAGAGTGGGCTGGAGTTGGGTATTTCCCTTCTCCCAGGTCAGGTAAGCCCTGATAATACCCCAGAAGGTTAGGCTCTGATTAACTAGTTTCCCTGAGGGAAGTCCAAAGTCCTTATTAAAAAGAACAGAGTGCTCTGGTTTCAAAATGGTCCCTTTTCCCCTTTCCCTGCCAAAGAATTGGAGGATTTTTGTCCGATATGACTATGAGAGCCTGGTGTAGCTACTGGAGATAAAACTCACAAAAGTATGGGGAAGTCCTCTCTGACTGGGTCCCCGCAGAGATCTTAGGGGCAGTGGTTTGCTTTGTGTCCTCACCTCTCCTATAGATCCAAGAAGTATTGTTGGCTTTTCAGACTGTTCATTTTTTCAGTTGTTGTTAGGATGGAGTAGTGACTTCCAAACTCCTTACATTCTATTCTAGTAATGTCCCAGAATTTCGCAAGCAAGTTCATGTTTGCACTATCTAAATGCATCATGGCTTTATCAAGACAACTTTTTTTTTTTAAGATTTTATTTATTTAAAATAAATAAACTGACTGGGGGCTCGATCCGATCCTCTGGGATCATGACCCGAGCCAAAGACAGATGCTTAATCGACTGAGCCATCCAGGTGCACCTTATCAAGATAACTCTATCCAATCTCAGTCTTCCTTATTTCCTTCAGAAGCAGCCCATAATTTTTTGGTCACTAAGGACCACTGCCAAACCTTTACCTACAACATATCTATATTCCAATCACAATAAATACAGTACCTCCTTATCACGGAAACCACCCTTCCTTACTTCTTTCTCTACTACTCCACTTCTCAGGAGCGGATGACCTGGGCGAAAGAAACATCCCAGGAAAAGGAGGCCAGGAGCCAAGGACTCTCTCTGGAGCCTTGACTCAGTCTCTACCCTTTTCCTATCTATGTTCTCTCTTAGCCTACTATGGGTCAGGATATATACAGTTCAAGACTACTCACCGCCCTCTAGCGGGATAGCTCAACCTTCACCTGGAAAGGTGAAATCCTGTATGTCTACCAATTCTTCTAACCAGCAGAGGGCAGCACTGATGAAGGACAACACAGCCAAAAAAAAAGGTGATCAGGATGGCTGCTACATTATCAACAAGGCCTGTGGCGTCCATAGCTCCATTGCTGGTAGCTTCAAGAGGGTGCAACTCCCCAGTCCCAGACTGCCCACCCCATCCCCCAGGACACATCCCTTCAGTGTGAGTGCCCCTCCAGCACTCAGCTCTGCTCTCAGAGCTTCCCAGTGTTTACCTCACTCCTTCTGGCATCTACTCTTATTCTGGCTGGCATTGTTCTCGTCTGTTTTCACATGAATTTGTCTCATCCATTTAAATTTTAAAACTCTAGAAGGGAAATAGTACAATTCTCTTTTATATTCTCAGTGTCTGAAGCCATATACTTAATGAATGACCTTATATAGTATGTATTAATCGCTTGAAAAGTACTTATTAAATTAATTGCAAATAGATGATTAAAGCCCAGGGTTGATGACAGAATCAAAAGAAACCATGCTTGTTGTAACATTGTATGTCAACTATACTTCAATTTAAAAAATGTTTGTGAAATGTTATGAAATGATGAAGACCCAACTATGTAAACTGTATCTAGTATTGTGCTAAAATAATGTTATTTATCATTTAATGATAGAGATATTAATATGAATAAGGCAAATTTCTGCTGTTAGGAGTCTAGCTGATAATAACTAAGCTGATAATAAATAATTTCAGCAAAATGTAGAGTGCTATGGTAGAAGTGTGTAAAAGTACCCTAAGAACATTTCAGAAATAGTTAATCCGCCCAAGGCCTTGGGAGAGAAAGACCTCAATATTCTATGTCAATTTGACAAGCCATTATCCCTAGCATTGAGCTGATCAGTCAATTGCATGCATTGAGCACTTACTCCATACAGACAAATGTATCAAACAAGTATTATGAGAGACAGTCTTCGTGTTAGCCCTGAGCAAGGTAAACTATTGTCTCCTTAGAAACCCTGGAAAACAGGGGTCACAGGGAGAAACCAGAATATAGAGCTAACATCCTGCATAGCCCCTGAAGAAGGAGAAGATTTAGACCAGGACATTTCCATATATTACTGTGTAAGAAGTTGGATCAGTGGTTTAGGATATTCAAATTAAGTACACCCAGATATGTATTATTAAGCATGAAGTGTGTAAGCAATAAACAGAGTTTTCTTTGAGCTTCCAAGTTTTCTTTTATCAGTAATTGGCTGGCCATACCATCTTCAGATATTTGACTTATCAGAAAGAAAACATACTTTTCTCAACCTGTTTTCTGCCACACTTTGTGGTCCCCAAAGAAAAGAAGATCAAAAGGCCTTAGGGTGCTTACCAACCCCACAAAGAGGCTTCCTGTCAAGCCCAGGTGTCTGTGGCAGTGGTACCTGTAGTGATTTGCAGAAAACCAGGTTACCTAAAGGGATATAAAGACCTAAAGCATTAACATTAGGAGGAACCTTGGGAGAGTATCCCACAAAACCCCTCCTCCATTATACTGGTAAGGAAACCGAGACCTAGAGAAGTAGAGTGGCAAGCCTAAGGCCACAAAGCAAGTTTACAAACAGAGCTTGGACCAGAACTCAGGACTCCTGGCTTCCAGAACAAGTAGACTAAAACTCATTATGAAATAGTAGTTCAGCCTATTTTCTGTCTCTGCTCTGCCCCTCAGCTACATAGGGCCTGGACCTGACCTTCTGAAATCAGGCATGCTTGAAAGAGTTTGCCTTTTCACATTGGTTTTACCACTCTACATCCTACACGTACGCATTTGCCCAAAATAAGTGTCATCTTCATGTCTCTTGACAGATTACGAGATGAAAGCCCATCTCCTGACTGGTATAGGAAAATGACTCACGTTCTGAAACACCCACTGCACAAAGCCCATGTAGCAGAGAATGGACATCACACATCCAAAGAAAGGGATAATTGGTAAGGTCTGTAGTGAGAATGACAGGGCAACTGGTGAGATGAATGTGCTCATGTGTGCCATAAGTGAATTGCGTTTCAGGCCTCTGAATTAGGCTCTCAGCATCCCAAGAGCAGCTGCTACAGTATAGGTACTCAGTGGATATTTAAATACAAGCTAGTTCAGAAATACATTTAAATGTATTAAAAATCTGTCATCCCATCAGTACTACCACAAGGAGATGTTTCTGAGCCTTCCTCCTCAACCCCTATTTCATTCCAATTTCCAAAGATAATGATCAAACGGCAAGAGACTGATGCTGTTTACTGATGGGATCAAATTCTCTTCTTAGAATCAAATTGATGTATATACTGGCTCAACTCTTGGACACACATTTTCCTTCTTTTTTTAAAGATTTATTTATTTATTTATTTATTTATTTTTGTATTTATGTATTTATTTATGAGGGAGAGAGAGACAGAAAGTGCAAGCAGGAGGAGGGGCAGAGGGAAAAAATCCCAAGCAGACTCCTGGCTGAGCGCAGAGCCGGACATAGGGCTTGATCTCAGGACTCTGAGATCATGACCTGAGCTGAAATCAAGAGTCAAATGCTTAACCAACTGAGCCAACCTAGGTGCCCCTAGACACACATTCTCATCTTCTACTTTATACCTCTCCCCACACTAACTCTCATTCTCCCCCATAAAAACAGATATGACCTGAAAAGAAATGACATTCTTCGCTGCCATATCAAAATTGGAGACAGCCACAGTGTAAGTCAGGAAAATTTGAAAGTAAAAAAAGAGAGAGTGAACAAGAGTGAAGCCAGGAAGGACCCGAGGGAAGATGGGATCGTGTCATGCATGATTAGAGCCTGCTGCTGCTACTGAGGTTGGCCTCCCTATGACCGCATGGAGGCGGGCTTCATCCCTATGAGCTGCTCATTAAGTGACAGAGGACTCAGCTGTTTAGTTCCCCTATGTATATGCTCAGTTGTACTCCAGTATACTCTTTCCTTTCCCATCAGATCTCCTACTACCATCATTAACAAGACACAGCACAACCTCCTCATGCTTACCCCAAATTTCTTTTCTCTAGTGTTCTAGAAGAGCTCTTCTAAAAGAGCAGAGCCCTCACATTCAATTTCTCATACCTGGATCTGGTCTCCCAGCCATTGAAATGCATTAAATCGAGGATCAATTCTGATGACCAAGATCCCAAAGACAAATTGAAGACCCAGGCCCAAAACACTGCCTTCTAGGATACCTAGAACCAATTAGAACATTATTCCAATGTGAATTCTGAATCCTAGTTGTCCATTACCCAGTTGGATTTTAAACATGAGTACATGTACTCTGGGTGGAATCGACCTAGGATGTTAACAGTAAATCTGGGGTGAGATGGAGTGGGGAGCAGAGGGAAAGAGGGAAATCATATATAAAGAGCCACATATGTCCATATGGTTTTTAAAAACTGTCTACAGTTTAGATGACATACATACATACATGCATACAAATAAAAGTATCATGAATCAATACTTTAATATAACTGTGTGCAATGTGGATTTTCTCTATTGTATTCTATTTTCTTTCTTTCCTTCTTTATTTTTTGTTTGTTCTTTCTTTAACACTGTTTAAAACAGTGTGGCCTGGATCCACAAATTGATATCAAAGTTCACTAATGGATCACAACCTACAGTTTGAAAATAAGTGGTCTAGGGCCTCTGAGAACTTTAAAATTTCTCTAAAGAGCAAAACTGGCAGATTCCAGAGATTGTCAGAACTTAGTTCTGTGCCTTTGTAATCAATACTGGACACATGCATTTTTTTAACTAATAACACATGGCCCTTGGCTATGTTATAATGCCCATCCTACATGCCCAAAGCTCACTGCACCGTGGTGTTTGGAGCAGGCAGAGGGTGAGGATGAACACACAGATACCTGTGAAGAAGGTCGAATGCTTTGTAGACTCTGGCTATCACCTCTCTCCCACAGCTCTCACAGAATGAAGTTAAAAGAGTCCAATCTGAGGACACAAGTCACATGACTTCCTTTTCCTCAAGTTTCTGTATCAGTAAGATGTGATATAAAGGTTTATTCTTGGGGCGCCTGGGTGGCTCAGTCAGTTAAACATATACCTTCTCTTCGGGTCGTGA
>CM052896.1:49787743-49864337 GCA_028534135.1 Potos flavus
CAACCACTCCAAGGGCAAAAGTAAAGGCTAAGCCACAAATCAACTACTTATAGTCTTATGATCTGTTGATGTAACAGACATGTTTGATCAATACACTAGTTTCCTCATGTCTGAATGTTGGACAAGGAAAGAAAATTAAAAGAGAGGTCTCCAATGAAAAGAAAACAAAAAGAACATGTTATCCATTGAGATGCGTGAGGAACAACAATGACAAAAAGCTTCACAGGTCAGAGTTGAATTTCAGAGCTGTTCTCACTGTGAACTCATCTTACTTGAAGTGAATAAAATCTAGTTTCCAGAAGGCATCCTGTTAATGAGTGAAGTCTTTCTAGCTCTATCTTCTCAGTGTCAAATAAATCAAGGATTGAAAATTAAGGTTGTACTCTGGTGTGCTTCTCCAAATTATCACTGTTGTGAACATTCTTTTTTTTTTTTTCGGTAAACATTTTCTGTGCATCCATTGGAGAACAGGCAGAAAAGAGGAACTCATAGAGTCTGGAAGTTATTCTCTCATTCCAGGCCTGCAATCAAAGGACACGTGCCTGCCATAGTTAGTTAGAGCTAGTGGCTCATAGTTAGAGCTGTGGCTGCTGTAGAATCCAGTTCAGTATACACTGGACAGTCAATTCGCCCCTTAAATGTTAAGGAATTGTAAAAGACAGCAATGGATGCAAGAAGTCTGGAGGACTAGAGGGGAAAAGGCCTAACTAAAGAGTATCGGGGAAGTAAGGGAGACACATATGACCACCAAACCAATTCATTAGCTTAATGCAGCTGCAAGCCCCTTTGTTTTGATTACTTCATTGAAAAGGAGTATGGTTTTTCTCATTTTTGACAAAAGCTCTGACAATAAACAGACTGAAACTCTTCTTTGAAACTTAACCCCCTCTGCCCCTTAGCAATGAGACACGAGGCTACAAGAACCCAAAGTCCAGTGCACAGAGGCCTGTTGCGGTTTGCTCCCTGAGCCTTGGGTTTGTAGGTGCAGGGGAGTGGTTTGAGACACAGCCCAGGATCTGTCAATGCAGAAAAAGGGAAGATGCTGAAATTTCACTCATCATTTCATCCAGAGCTTCAGGCAGGAGTTTTTAAAGGGCTTTAGACATCTTGTTAGTTTTTTACCAAAGAACCGTTTTCAGAAAGTGGTGTATCAGGACCAAGAGCACCAAACAGGTGAGGACAGACAAGGCCAGTGCCCTCTGGGAAGCCACGATGCAGGTGCCAGGAAGTAAGCAGCTTAAGCTAAAAAGAGAAGGTGCAGAGTGAGGATCAGCGAACAGGGCTCCTCAGGGGCAGATGAAGCTCTGGTCATGAATGTCTGAGACTTAAAGCAACCAACCCTCCGGCGACCTTGTTACCCATCCCTAAGTGTCAGACTGAGCTGCAGTCCTCAAGGCCAGGAGAGATGGCCATTTTCTTCTTGGGGATTCCCAGGAACAGTCCAGCTTAGTCTGGATACTACAGTTTTTCACTTATCTCTAATGAAATCTCACTCCCTTCTATTTTATCTGATATCCTCTTTCTGTCCCTTGGAGTAGATTTGATCAGCATCTACCACTGGATTCTTCAAAAGTCATCTGTCCCCAAAACCATATAACCTCAGTCATGTTAATCTTTCCTCTAAAGTAAAGCCATGTAAATAAGGCTACTAATAAGAAGTACAGTCATATGGTTCTCACCTCTTTCTGACTTACCTCAAAATAAGATTTTTGTTTTCACCATCCCAGCTCCCTCTAAAATTGGCATCAACGTCCCATACATCACTCAAAGTATATTTTAAATGGATATTTTCTCTCCTTTTAAAGTATTTTATATCACTGATCTTACTAATAAAGCTAGAAATAAGTAATATATACTAGGCTTCTCTTGTAAAGGCTACAAGAACCAGGCTCTGCATTGAATCAAGAGCCAAACCCAGATTCTCTTAAATATTTAAGTCTATCAAATAGTATAGTTTTGAAAAATAGTTTATTCTCAGATTTTACCTATTCCTGGAAGTGCAACTCAATAAATTATGGTTCCCTTACAAGTAATTAAGATCTATACATCAAATAGCCCTTTAGATCAGTTTGTGAATAGAGTTGCTTTCCATCTAGTAATTGTCTTGACACAAGGTCACATTCCTGAAATAATTCTGTCTCTTGCTTCCGTGAATTCTCAACACCTCACCTAAACAGGCCCAGCAGGATATTCTTAACAAGCCAGCATGTGTTTTGCAGGAACTTCTTGCTCTGGTGAAAGGTTGTAGGTTCCTCCTGACAAGTACCCAAAAACTAAGTTACAAAAATTACTTCATCCCATTTGTATCAATTTTCAGAACTTAACCTGGCCTGAGGAAGAATTTTCTATTAATCAATGAGGAAAATTAGTCAGCCAGGGGACACAGATAATATTGTGGCAATGGTAAAAAGGCCAGATCAAACCTTGCCAAGGAGGAGCAGGTCAGAATAGGCCTGCCCAGCCTGGACTAGTAATCAGTCATCTCCTCAGTAATCTCCTACCACAGAAGTAGACACTAGTCACATCAGGAGAGACTCTTGAGACTTACTTCTCCCTTGTTTCTTAGGGACAAGGGATTGTTTAGCTTCCAGATTCATAAAAGGGCCTATTCTCGGAGGCAGCTTTGACCGTTCTTCCCTAAAAACCACATGAACCCCTTCCCCTGCACGGTCAATCAGATGTGCACTGACAAGACTGGAAGGAAAACACCACCACCCTCAAGAATCGCTGGTGGGCAGGGCCTGAGCCAAGATGAGCTATTCCAGTTTGATTTAACATTGACAGTGTGTTTTCTATGTGCTGGCCTCTTTGTTGAAACTTTACAAGGAGTAACTAACTGACTCCTCAGAATTCTTAAGGTGGTTACTGTTATCTTTTCCATTTTACAGAGGTGGGAACTGGAAAACAGAAAAGTTAAGTAACTTTCCCAAGGTCATGGAAGCTATTAAGGAGCATAGACAGAAAGCAAACTCAGGCAGCCTGGCTTCAGAATCTGAGCTCCCAACCATTCTCCTATGCTGTATCCTATCTGGGGCAGGCTCACCCATTTCTGCCCTTCCTAAGTATCCTTAGCACACTGAAGTCATATGAGCAAAGATCTCCAATTTCCAAACTCTTGGAAGGTCCAAAGAAGGCGAAGCCAGCAAGAAGGTCCCAGCTGGCTATCATGCTGAGGCAGGCCACGGCTGGGACTAGTCACTAAGTTCAGATGCCCAGGGGTCTTGGTTCACAGATTTCCATGCCTCTTTCTTCACTGCTATCTCTCCCATCTGAGATGGTCCCTCTTCCTTACACATAGCCTTCCTTTTCACTCTTCCCTCCTCCTCATTTCCCCTTTGCAGGGAGCCCAAGCCTGTTTTAGCTGAGTAGAGTGTATATTACCAGACATAGGTAATCTGAGAAAAGAGAAAATAATCTTTATCACCTAACTGAATCAATTCAAGATCCTACCTTAGGATCACCAGAACTCTGTTGTCTTTCCATGCTTAATAAAGAACATAGTGAGTAAAAAGTTTTGCTTAGACGTGTCAGTGTGCCCGAGGGACATCATTATCTCTGGAACATCATTTGCAAAGTGTATCAAGGAACTAATTTAGTTTTTTGGGGTTTTTTTAAGATTATTTATTTATTTATTTATTTGACAGAGAGAGAGAGATCACAAGTAGGCAGAGAGGGAGGCAGAGAGAGAGGGGGAAGCAGGCTCCCCGCTGAGCAGAGAGCCTGACATGGGGCTCCCTGGGATCATGACCCAAGCCGAAGGCAGAGGCTCAACCCTCTGAGTCACCCAGGCGCCCGGAACTAATTTAGTTTTAATCCTAGACTTCCTGTGTGTGTCAGGGACCTTTGGTTTGCCCTCCAGATCCCCACTCTCTGCCTGGCTTTGGATCCTAGGAGCCTGACCCTGTGGACTATGGGCTCCCATGCCCTCGAGCTCATCTAGTTGGGTTCTACCAGGGGGACCCACAAAGAGATCAGAGTGTCCGAGAAGGCTGAGGTCAGTGTACTGAGGTCTTTATCTGACTCTCCTCCTGGGTTCTCTCACGTCTTGTCCCTTCAGGCCTAGAACTAGTAGCGGTTCCCCGCTTACCGCCTCAGGTTCTTGCACAATCCTTTCTTGTGGCTCTGCTCCATCTTGCACACATCTTTGTAATGGTCTCTATGTAAATAAACCCTCCTATAATCTGAATTTAAGTATTCCATCTGTTTCCTGTTGGGACCCAAACTGATACAGTAGGTGAAGCTGATTTAAGATTATACCCAGTCACATGTCAGTTCAGTAAAGCCACTGCAAAATTAGAGGGGGTGCACTAGTCCAAAAATAAATATAAATCACATGCCTAGAAAAGATTTCTGTCATCACTTTGTAATCACATTTGACTGTTTCCTGGAAACTAAAGTTCAGTGGGTACCACCAGAAATCAGTTAAGAACAATCACTTTAGCAAAATCTATAAACAATCTGATCCTAGAATATCAAGTTGAAACTGGACCTCTCTTGTAAAAAATTAAAAAAAAAAAAAATAAGGGACATTGCAAAAGAAGAAAGAAAACAAAAAGAAAACAAACTCTCACACCCTTTTAAACCAATTGAGAAGCAGGGCATAGGGGTGTGGGAGTTCATGGTCTTGGTATCCTGCTTGGCCTGGGATCTTGTTAATACTACCTAGCTCTTTACTTTACATAATGGTACAATTTGAGGATTAGTAACTATGTTCTGTCTGGAAGCTGAATTGAGAGGAAATCTATCTGATAAATGGTGAAACATAATACCTTGGCCATAGCTTGCTATGAAGTATGTACCCACTGATAAATTCTCCAGGTATGTGTATGGGGGGCCTTTCAGATATGGACTAACAATAGCCCTCTCTCATGCTTACTGCCTGTAGCCTCAACTGACAGAGCAAGAAAGAGTAGGGTAAAGGTGGTAGGTAGTGCTAGCTGAACAGAGCATTAGTGGATACTACAGGTCAGGCTTAGCAGCAAAGGTGTTCGTGCATTTTCTCAGTGACCCTATCCACAGGATGTGGAAACTCCCCACTAAGGGAGACAGAGCTATGGAAACCCCTAGGGCCTGGGGTACTAGCATTTAGCAGTTAGAATGGAAAGCTTAGGAAGACTTTCAGAAAATCCATCTCCAGTGCTATTGACATTGTGGCCCAGGCTGATTCTTTGCTGCTCTAGCTTAAAGAAAGAACGACTGAGTCTGAAAAGCAAAAAGGTTATCAATAAGCCAAAGTGGAAAGCCAAATAGGAGCTGGAAAACCATGGAAAGCAAGAGAAAGGTCTATCAGATGGAGGCCAGCAAACTTACAATGGCAGCACAGACTCCCTGAACCTGGTGATGACCAGCTCTGAGAGCCATCAGCCCAGGTAGAGTGAGAAGGGAACCTAAACTAGAACGAGGCCTGGTGCTTAACTGTTGAGTTGTGATGATGTATTACCTTAGAAAAGAATTCTTCCTCCACAGAGTACCCAAATTTCTATTTCATGTACCCATTTCAGACAACAGAAAACATCTGATCTTCTTCACACTAAGGGTGGAGATCCAACACCAAAGGTCAACGAAGACAGTAAGGTGAGATATCCAAATGGCCCTTCAACCCACCCTCAACTTCTTCCTTCCAGAACTCTTATTTCTCAGAGTTAGAGATAACACTGGTTCTGACAGGCAGTCAAGTCTTCCCAGATAAGGTGCTTTCTCTCACTGGGGAGACTCATGACTCTATCTCCAGTGGCCTTTTCAAGCCAAGTCCTAGGTTCTGTTGTTAGCAAAAGTTTCTCCTGGTTTCTAGTATATAGTTAATGCTGATCATGGACTTCCCATGCTGATATAATTTGTTCCTATTTATACATTCTTTTAATAATTTCAGTAGGAATTTGAGGACACAAAAACTCTAGCTTTTTCAGCTGCAGATAGGAGACTCAGGCCCTAATGAGAGGAAAAAAGGAGCTCCTACCAAGAATGGGCTGCCTGAAATTCCTCACTTGGGATTTGCATTCACATGTAACATAGCCAAGCCTGAGATGTTCTTCCAGACCTCCTCCCGGGGAACTTGTACAGCTCATACCCACCCACCTATCATGCTCTGGCCACTCATCCCTGCCAGGCTTACCACAATCCTCCCAGGAATTCAGAACAGTTGCTCTGATAGGACAGCTAGAAGAGACAGCAGACTTAGTAGAAGCAGTTGGTGAGCTAGGAGGAAAAGTGAAAAAGAGATATAATCTGTAAGAAGGAGGAGAGATCAATGATATTCAGTGATGTATAAAATCAGGTAGCATGGCAAATGAGAAGAAGATGCTAGATTTGGCAGTGAAAAGGTGACTGGTTCTATATGAGAGAGCTGTTTACAAGACAGCCAAGGACCATACTAAGTACTAATGGGTTTTCAGAGCAAGTGGACTTCTCACACATTGATGGTGGGAATGATTTCCACAAGAATATGCAAAAACAAAATACAAAAATCAACTGTGTTTCTATGTACTAAAAAATGAAGTTCAATGAAAGATACTTTAAGATATAATTTTTAGGGGTGCTTGGGTGGCTCAGTCAGTTAAGTGTATGCCTTTGGCTCAGGTTGTGATCCCAGGGTCCCTCTCCCACTGCCTGCCACTCGTGCTTGCTCTCTTTCTCTCTCGAATAAATAAATAAAATCTTTTTAAAAAAGATATAATTTTTATAATAGTGTATCTTTAAATATTTTTTCTGCCTCTCCCATATATCCCCTCTTTCTAGGACTCCAATTATATGTATATTAGGCCACCTGATGATATCCCAAGGGTCTCTAATACTGTTCTCGCTTTCTCTTTCTTTCAGTCTCCCCCCTGCCCCGTATTTTATTTTGGATAGTTTCTATTGCTATGTCTTCAAGTTTACTAATCTTTTCTTCTGCAATGTCAAGCTGCTATTAATCCCATTCAGTGTACTTTCATTCCAGATGTTGTGTTTTCATTTCTAGAAGTTCAATTTCAAACTTTTTTTAATGGTTCTTGAAACTGTCTACAGGTTAGATGATACACACAAGGCCTTCCTCCTCCTGTCTCACCCCCAGAAAGATTCCATTCTCCTCTGTGATGTCCTCAGCCATCTGCCAGGTAGACGGAAAGCCTCTCCAGCAGACCAGTAACCCAACTGAAACAAACACACAAACCAACCAACCAAAACACTCATCACTCACAACTCAAATGCACAGTGCTTCCTAGGCTGTTACACAGCAGGCACTTGACAGATACTTGCTGGATAGTTAATAATGAAGAACTCAACACTCCCCCCAAAAAAATCTAAATTAAAAAATGGGCAGAGGACCTGAATAGACATTTTTCCAAAGAAGATATACAGATGACTAACACATGAAAAGATGTTCAACATGACTAATCAATCATCAGGGAAATGCAAATCAGAACCACAATGAGATATTACTTCATACCTGTCAGAATGGTTAGAATCAAAAAGACAAAAGAGAACAAGTGTTGATGAGGAGATGGAGAAAAAGGAACCCTCATGCATTTCTGGTAGGAATGCAAATTGGTGCAGCCACTATGGAAAATTGTATGGCATTTCCTAAAAAAATTAAAAATAGAACTACCATATGATCCAGTAATTTCACTAGTGAGTATTTACCCAAAGAGTACAAAAACACTTCAAAGAGATACATGCACCCCTATCTTTACTGCAGCATTATTTACAATAGCCAAGATATGGAAGCAGCCTGAATGTCCATCCATAGATGAATGGATGAAGATGTGTATATACGTATACATGTATATATACACACATGCATATATACATATATGTACATACATATACATATATGTATATATGCATGTGTGTGTATATACCTACAATGGCATATTACTCAGCCATAAAAAAGAATGAGATCTTGTCATTTGTGATAACATGGATGGACCTAAAGTGGAATAAGTCAGAGAAAGACAAATACCATACGATCTCACTTCTATGTGGAATATAAAAAACAAAACAAATGAGCAAACAAAGCAGACCCATAAATACAAATTGATGGTTGACAGAGGAAGATGGAAGGGATGGGCAAAATGAGTGAAGGGGAATGGGAGGTACAGGCTTCCCATTATGAAATGAATAAGTCATAGACATGAAAGGTACAGCATAGGGAATATAGTCAGTGGTATTATAATAGTGTCATATGGTGACAGATAAGTGCTACACTTGTGATGAACATAGCATAACATATGGAGTTGTCGAATCACTACGTTGTACATCTGAAACTAACATTGTGTCAACTTCAATATTTTAAAAAGGGAATTTTTTTTTTTTTAAATAATGAAGACAGAAGAAATCATGCTGCAAGGAAAGGAGCTAGATAGCTTTGAACACCAGGACCTTTCAGGCACTCCTGAAATCTTCCCATGTGGGTGACCCCTTCTTGAGCTCTAAGGTTGGGTCTGCCAGTGTTAATGCAGCGCTAATGTCATTTAGCCACCTCTGGAGAAAATGCTAAAAATCTGTTTAAAACAAAGGAGTTATATTAAGAGGAAAGGCCAAGAGACTGAAAATTTCAAAAGACTGAAAATTCCAACTTTCTAATCATTGGCTGAGCTAATGTTGAGTGGTTATATTATCTTGTTATCAGCTAAGTAAGAGAACAGCTCTAGAAATTATTCTGCTTCCAAGAGAATGACTGAAGAAACCAAAGTACCAAGGAGGAGTACTTGGAGGCCTTCCCCTGTTCCCCTCTTACTCAATTCCATCTCAAGTCCTTGGCACCAGCCAGGGTCTTAAAATAGCTGTTATCTGGGGGCTTGGAGCAGATTATCTTGTAGAGTCATATAGATTTTTTAGAGCTTTTTGGACCTTTAAGGTCTTCCTGCTAATCACAACTGTACTGGTTATAGATAATCCAAATCATCAAGCCACAGGCAGTCACCTGATGGGCATGGCGTTAGGACTCTGTGCTCTGCTGGCTCTGCATTCAGGCCCTCAGCAAACTCAACGGCTTATTACACCTCCTACTTCCTGGAGAGGACATCCAGTTCCTCTCTCTAACCCTAACCTTAAGAACTGTCCTTCCATGCTCCTGTCTTCCCCAAAACCTGAAGTTCATTTCCATTTAGATGACCCACTGATGTCCAGCACCGCTATGTTCTACACAAGAACTTCCTGTATCAGGGGCACTTGGGTGGCTCAGTCAGTTAAGTGTCTGCCTTTGGCTCCCATTATGATCCCAGGGTTTTGGGATTGAGCCCCACATCTGGGATTGAGCCCCACATCCTAGGGTTCTGGGATTGAGGGCTCAGTCAGTTAAGTGTCTGCCTTTGGCTTCCATCATGATCCCAGGGTTCTGGGATTGAGCCCCACACCCCCCTCCATGCTCAGCATGGAGCCTGCTTGAGATTTTTTTCTCTCCCACTTGTGCTCGCATGCGCGCTCTCTCTCAAATAATAAATAATAAAATCTTTAAAACAAACAAACGAACAAGAACTTCCTATATCTTCTCAGATGCCATCTCCTCCAAGTTCCCCTCTGTTACCCCCTGGGTAAGGCACTCCTTATACTTGCTTCTCTCCTCCTATACCAGCCCTTCTAACCCCCACCATTGGCACTTTCCCTCACTTGACATTGTGTTGGAGCTAAGCATGTGTTAGAGCTAGGATACAGCTTGTGTTAGACCTAGGGCCTTTACGCCCTCTCACCAGAGAGGAAGTTCCTTGAGGGTAGAGCTTGTGAGGGAGAGAAAGAGATGTGGAGCAGGGTGCAGAGGGAAGCATTTAAAGATATATTTCTTCAACATCACAATTTTGGATAGGGTTGACTCTGAATACCAACCCATTTGAATTACTGCAGGCAGTTAAAATGGCAGGTGTAAAGGGGGAGGTGACAACAAGTGTTTTTGCAAGGATCACATTATTTTTATAATTCCATTGTTTTTGTATCCGGTTATAGTTTACTTTTCGAAATGCTTGCCATTTCTCATGGAATCTTGATGCTTTTTGAATTTTGCTGGCAAGAATTTAAGGTCTTTTTCTCTCTAGCTTTGTCCCACACACAGGTTCCTGCTGCAGTGAGACACTGGCAGTGTGAAGGATGTGGAAAGACAGGAGGGAGGTGACAAATGCCGCTCCATGTGAAAGAGTGGAGCCAAACTAATTAACTAACTCCATTAGTTAGAGTAGAGCCAAACTAATTCCATTTTGAGAGCAGAGCCTAAACTAACCCCATTTTGTGCTACACAGCCCCCTCCCACCTTGAGTTAGTTAAATCAGGTAATAGGAATGCGGAACCCACTGACCTTGCACACCATATAGGGTAAAAAGAAACTTAATTGGCCCTCTGTGCAAGGCCAGATATCACTGTGCTACTTTTTATGTGAATGTTTCAATGTCATTGGCCGAAAAATCCCACAAAACTGATGCGCCTTCTGAAAACGGGGCTCTTTATTCTCCTTCACGCTGCTGCGCCGGTGTGAGTGGAAACACCGAGCCCAAGCTAGCTTGAATAAAGGCTCTTTGCTCTTGCATCGGACTCGGCTCCCTGGTGGTCTTTGGGGATCTAAAAATCTGGGCATAACACATGCTGCAGCGCCGGGCTTGGCCATACCAGATAACCTGCTCTTTCAGGAAAGAGTTTCTAAAAAGACCTAACTGAAAGATCCACCATACGTTATCCGACCACAGAAAGGACAGCGGGAATATGGTAAATACTAAGGGCTTACAACCTCTCTGCCCTGGCATTAGGGATTTCTATCTTCCCTCCCATCCTCTGCTTCTACATCCTGTTTGTACTTTCTCTACCCCTGCGACCCTCCTTCCTTCTCTCTCCCTCAAACCCCCTCCTTCCTTTCTCCCATCACTCCTACTTACACTTTGCAGAGAGCGCTCTGGGAAAACAGCCTCCAGAATGCCTGTGGAGCCACCACAGTCCTTGCAGAGTGGAGCTGGTGACCGAGGCAGACTGTGCTGAGGGCGTGTGTGTCAGAGAGCAGGTATGTGAGCAGTCATGGCCTTGGGATGGGGATGGACGAGGCTTGGTGAGAACCCAGGGAGGCCCTGTAAGTGTGCTCATGTGCTACAGACATTCAGCATCAACATCCTTCTACAGTTAGTCTTATAGGATGTGGATTCAAATCTTTATTTTCTGTTTGCTAAACTTCATGGGAGACTTTTTGCTAGGGTTCTGATTAGAAAAGCCTGACCTCTAGTACCCTTATTGATTTATGATTGGCTAATTATTTGCTATGGCTAAATTGTGAGGTGGATGAAGTCTAAAACAGTTGGTGTTGGTCTCCCAGTCCTGACCCTCCCCCTAAATGCTCTAATGCTGATAAAAGTCTACCCTTGTTTAGAACATAAGTTATAAGGAAGTGATGCTTGGCCTATTTGTTATTAAGCATTTCAGGGTTTAACTCTCTTGGGGTTTTTTACTTTTAAGGCAGGATTAGAAATATTTGGAGTCGGGGCTCTATGGGCAAAGTGACCTCATGACCTTGGGGAAAGTACAGTATTTAAGTTCCTTGAACCTCAGTTTCCACTTCCGCAAAATAGAAGTGGTGATAAGCATATCTGCCTACAAGATTGGGAATGATTAAGTTAGAATCAAAGTAAAAAGGGGGGAAAAAACATTTTTTTTAAAAGATTTATTTATTTATTTGACAGGGAGAGAGATCACAAGTAGGCAGAGAGGCAGGCAGAGAGAGAGGAGGAAGCAGGCTCCCTGCTGAGCAAAGAGCCCTGAGGAAAAAGACATTTGTATAAATGGTAAAGTGCTCCAGAAAGCACAAAGCACTTAGCATAGTGCCTGGTACAAAGTAAGTGTTGGCTTGATCGTGACTATCCTGCCCTACACAAGTAACAGAGCAGGAATCACTGGAGCATCTTAGAAGCAGGAGGTAGAAGGCGGCAGGAGAATAGAGAGAAAGAAATGGAGCAATATGGTGGTTGCTGCAGGTCCATGTAAAGAGCAGGACAGTAAGTTCTTTTCGGAGGTAGCAATGGCCGAGGAGCAATTAAGGAAAAGGACATTTAACATCTGCTGTGCTGAGCTATAGCTTCACCCTCTTTCCCTCAAGTCTTCGGTAAAATCTGCTATATGCACGACTTGGTGTCAGTGGTACTTGGAGAATTCAGAAAGCTAGGGTATCTTTAATCAAGGCTGGTGAGGCATGGGGGTGGGGGCTGGGGGAGAAGGGAGGTGATACTTTTAAAAAGGCAGTCCACCTGTAAAGTTACAGAATTCCGCAGAAGTGTGCAAACAGAGCCAGGGACAACAAGGAGAGAATCGCCAAGATTTCTTAGAAATATTAGGACTGATGGTGATTATTCTCATTCTGTAGGAGATGAGAATTCAAGACAATTTTATTTAAATATGAAAGTATGGGCATTCCCAGCAGGCTAGAGGAGTTTGGGGACATCTAAGTGGCTAACACTTCAGTTACATGTATATTATTATCACTTGGTTTATGTTATGCCCCCTTAGCTGTATTGTAACCTCTTTGGGATAGCACCTACAACAGGGTGTTGGAACTGAATTTGTAGGTTTTTTTCGCCCTGTATGAATTTCATTCTTGTATATGGATACACCAGATCCTGGCAGTAACCCACAATTAGTATGCCAAGTGTCAGTGTATTGTTCCTATTTTCAAGATAAGAAAATGCAGCCTCAGACTGGTGACATCCTGTTCCCTGGGTTCTAGACCCAACAGTGAGCCAAGCCAACCTGGGCCATGAGGGTGCATGAGGGTAAACCTGGATGTCAAGGTAAAACCTAGCTTTCCATTCCCTCCCTTACTATCTAGAGCCACACTCATGCAACAGTCAGTGTCCTCTCTAGCCCCACAGAAGTATTTGTCTGTCCCCCTCAAATCTCATATTTACCACCTAGGGCAAAACCTTTCGATGACCTATTTGATATTTAGAAGGCTAATACCAATGGCATCTTTACGGAACTGTGCAATTAAATGAAATAAATAATTCATTTAATTAAATGAAATAATTAAATGAAAATCTTTGACATGTTGCCTGGTACATAGAGATGTTCAATAAATTTTCTCTCCCTTTTCTCTCCTCCCTTCTTTCTCTATCACTAAATTTTTTTAAAAAAGATTTTTATTTATTTATGAGAGAGAGAGCATGAATGGGGAAGAGGGGCAGAGAGAGAGGGAGAAGCAGACTCCCCGCTGAGCAGGGAGCTCAATGTGGGACTTGATCCCTGCACTGTGGAACTCAATCCCAGAACCCTGGGATTTATGACCTGAGCCGAAGGCAGACACTTAACCAACTGAGCCATCCAGGTACCCTCTATTGCTAAATTTAGGTTCAATGTTCATTCTACCATGCTCTGTTCCTTATTTCATTGTACCTTCAATAGCCCCTGTCACATGACTGATCATCTGACCCTTCACCTGGGGGTAACCCAGCAGGGTGGGACCAGGGGCTGAGCTGGCTTTGGGCTGGGGCTGAGAGAGCCAGACAGAAAGCCCCAGGCCGTGGTTGAGGTACAAGGACAGAGATCCAAACTAGTAGGGCCAAATTTGTTCTCAGGTCCGAGAGGTGACCTCAGAGTCAGATCATGGGATAATTTCAACACAAATACTAGTCCGTGTGAAAATATCTGTCAACAAAAGAGAAATATGCTCTGGAAAGTTTATTGGTGTATTAGCCTGATTGCCTGCCATAGCAAAATACCATAGACTAGTATTAAACAACAGAAATTTCTCACAGTTCTGGAGGGTGAAGTCCAAGATCAGGGTGCAGCATGGCTGGGTTCCGGTGAGAGCTCTCTTCCCAGCTTGCAGATGGCTGCCTTCTTGCCATGTCCTCACATGGCAGACGGCAAATGAGCGTTCTGGTTTCTCCAGGAGGGCCCCCCGTTATAATCCCATCTAATCTAATAACCTCCCAAAGGGCACAGCTCCAAATACCGTCATATTGGCGGTTAGGGCTTCAACATTTGGTGGGGGAGGACACAAACCTGCAGTCGGTAACAGCTAGCAAAGACCACAATACAGCTTTTATTTACTTTAGTCTATGCAATTTGTTTCTAAACAAGCAAAATGTACACCTTTGAAAGCACAAGTTCATTTTTTTACAGACACAAGGCTCAAAGAGACTTCACTTATTAGTTTAAAGATTTCCTGTGACTATAAATATCCTCCCATATATTTGATGTAAGAATTGAGACAGAATATTAAGTCTGATTTTCAACAAATTTGGAACAGCAAGTTCTTTACTGAAACCTTATTTCTTCTTACCAAAAGCCATTGTTTCCTTAAGGGGGTGAAAATTATATCCGCAACACTGACTATCTTATGAGGACAGATGTCCTTACAAGAGAAAGGCAGAGGGACGTTGGAGACACAGAAGAGACAAAGCAATATGAGGACTGAGGCAGAGATGGAATTAGGCAAGCCACAGTCCAAGGAATGGCTCGAGTCACCAAAAGCTAAAAAAGGCAAGGAAGGATTCTCCCTTAGAGTCTTTGGAAAGAGTACAATTCTGAAAACACTTTGATTTGGGGCTTCTGGCCGCCAGAACTGTGAGAGAAAATTCTGTTTTAAACCACTTTATGTTCATTTGCTACAGCAGCCTAGGAAGCAAATACAGGTGCCCAAAGGGCAGAACTAAGTTGGAACCCAAGTCTCTGGACTCCCTCAGTCTTATGTTTATTTTCCTGCCACCTTTTCACATCCTCTAAGTTCTGATTTTGTCAGAGACATGAAAAAATTCACACTCTTCACAGCTGAAAAGATAACTTCTGAGATGGAGGCAATGAAGAACATTGCAGGTACTGCTTCTTCTATGAGTTAATGCTTAGTTCATCCAACAACTAAGCTTTTGGGCTTAAAAGTAATATATCTGACTAAGACTGGTATTAGGCATTAGGGAATCATTCTAAGATCTGGAGGAGAGAACTGATAAAATATAGCCAGAAAGGTAAGCCAGTTGACTCCAACAAAATACATAGACAGCAGATAACAATATGTAACTCACAAAATCTATATGCAGTCAACAGGATTTACTGAGCATACAGTATGTGCCAGGCATTTTTCTAGACTTCTTGATCTCAATGGGAATAATGGGATCTCAGGGTGGCAGGGGCTAAATGGCAACATATAAATGCCTAAGATGGTATAGTTATGGTTAGGGAAATGCGATGCAAGTCTTGTATGGTAATCGGGGTGGTTTGAGCTATAGGTATCCTTGTCATTGGCTATTTGTTCATGATCTCCATAGAAGTAAGACAAGTGTCTGCAAAAGCCTTAACTGAAAAAAAAAAAAGTTGAGAGGCCTGACTGGCTCAGTCAGTAGAGCATGTGACTCTTGATCTTGGGGTCATAAGTTCAACCCCCATGTTGGGTGTTGAGTTTATTTAAAAATAGTAGTAATGATAATGATAATAATAATGAAACACATACACAAATCCTTTAAAAAAGAAAAAAAATGTCTAGATCTGGTAAGCAGAGATCTCAATGGAGAATACACCACATAGCTTTTGTTTCCTCCTCCAGATCCCCTTTCCATCTTTCTCATCCTCTTCTGATGAGCGTGACTAGTGTGAGCTACATCACCAGGCTGCCTCAGTCTCTGGTTTCTGGTTAGGTTTAGCCAATGGGAACCACTGACAGGAGACTGGATATCTTTCAGTCTATTCATCAACTACCCCAGTACTTGTTCAATGGACTCATAAACAAAATGGCCATGGTGGCAGAGATGGAAGTTATGCATAGGCTCTATTACAGGGACTTCTCACCAAGGCAAATCTGGCCTCTCCTGCTGGTGAATGCTGAATCTACCAAGAACAGAGACCAATGCTAAGTCCATAGTATGGCATTGTTCTTTAGGGGCACTAGCCAGTCACTCAGTAACAGTTGATTATGTCATCCCATCATGGAGGGGGTAGCAATTTCTCAATGAACTTAACACTTATTCTGAATATGGTGTCCCTTAATACTTTGATGTTGCATAGTAAAAGTTAAGGGAAGACTACAGCAATACCATTTAGTCAGGACCACTAATAGTTCACGCATCTAAGAGTAAAGGTTTGAGTCATCAGATAAAGAACCAACTGATCACCAGTTAAGGAACAAGATCTTAATAACTAGGCATATTTTTTCCTTGGTTTATTCTGTATATATGTATACTTGTTAGTTTCTTTTTTCTCCTCTTTTCCCTTCCTGTACTCTTCCATATAGGATGAGTTGATGATAGTTAACCTTATATTTTGTTTTTAGTTTATAGGATATCAAGGGGGGATCGTGACTGAAAAAGAAAAAGGATAACCATCATAAAGACAAGAAAAATTACTGATAAGACTTTAGGTCTTAGATGGTAAGACATCTTTGTTTGTAAGAGAGATAGTCACAGCACATTAGGTGTAAGCATTATATTATCACCATCATTGTTTGGAAACTAAATGTAAGTAAAATGGTATATATGGATCCTGAGTACCTAAAATAATGAACTGCACTAGACTGTCTACTGGAAACTCAGCTTCCCACTTCTATGCTCCCAAGAGTTAGGAATTCTGGAAAATATTTCTTAGAATCCCTTGACAACTGTTTTCTATGTTAGATTCCACAAATGAGAGGCACTTGCATGAAATTTAGAGAACAGAATAGAGGCAGCTTCTTCAAGACTATTCAGACTTCAGTACAACATCCATTCATGATAAAAAGCCTCTGCAAAAGAGGTCTAGAGGGAACATACCTCAACATAATAAAGGCCTTATATGAAAAAGCCACAGGTAACATACGTAATGGTGAAAAACTGAGAGCTTTTCCCCTAAGGTCAAGAACAAGACAAGGATGTCGACTCTCACCACTTTCATTCAACATAATAGGGGAAGTCCTAGCCACAGCAATAGGACAACATAAAGAAATAAAAGGTGTCCAAATTGGTAAGGAAGAAGTAAAACTCTATTTATAGTTATGTATCTATAGAAAACCCTAAAGACTCCACCAAAAACCTACCAGAACTGATGAATTAATTCAGTAAGGTCACTGGATACAAAATCAATGTACAGAAATTGGTTGCATTCCTAAATACTAATAATGAAGCAGCAGAGTGAAATTCAGAAAACAATCCCATTTATAATTGTGCCAAAACCAATAAAATATCTAGAAATAAACTTAACCAAAGAGGTGAAAGATCTGTACTCTAAAAACTATAAAACACTGATGAAAGAAATTGAAGACAATGCAAAAAAATGGAAAGACATTCAATCTTCATGGGATGGAAGAACAAATATTGTTAAAATGTCTATACTACCCAAAGCAATCTACAAATTTAATGCGACCCCTATCAAAATACCAACAGCATTCTTCACAGAACTAAAACAAACAATCCTAGAATTTGTATGGCACCACAAGACCTCGAATAGCCAAAGCAATCTTGGAAAAAAACAAAAACAAAAAAACCCCAAAAAACTGGAGGTATCACAGTTCCGGACTTCAAGTTATATTACAAAGTGGTAGTAATTACCTCAAAAGTATGAAGGACATAATCAGCCTAGAAGATAGTCCTTTGTGTTAAATACATTTAGCCTTTTGAAAAGCTTACCACATTGACCTGATTATCTCTCATTCTATGATGAAAAATTCCTCCCTGTTTATCAGTTCTAGAACAATGTCTGGAAACCATTGATTTAGACCTTTGCTTCTGAGAGGCAGCTGTAGCATTCTTCCTCAGGAATGAGTTTTAGGCCTCATGGCAGGAATAGTGCTGCAGGATCTCCCTATGGGTTTCTTGTTGCGGTAATAGAGAGAAGTACCTGGAAATAGGAGACCAACTAATGCATATTGAGCACTCACCATCGCAGTTAAAAACTCAAGACTGCAAGAAATGCAACTTTATCTCTTTTTCTTAGTGAATTTATTTTCTATTTGAATATGTCCCAGTGGATGACAAATATAATCTTAATTCAGGGTTGCTCTCCCTTTCTTTCATCTTTGATCCAGGGGACTGATATAATGCACAAGCAGGACTAGATGAAACCTCTCAAGGTCTTAAGCACTGATGAGATTATGATGTCTCATATGTAACTGAAAAAAATTTAAATACGTATAGTTCATTATTTCCCAACAAAGTTCTCTTTTTTTTTTTCTCTTCTTAAATTATCATTTCAGTGCTTTTTACTCTTTCAAAAAAACTGTCTTACGTTTTTGGGTGGACGCTTTGTTTCCCTGGTGTCCTTGGTAAGTTCTAGGCCTACCGGTGGGGTCATCTGGTTCTGCTCATTGGTTCTTAGCATCCACTTGGACATATTTGATTTTATTGTGGGTCCATGCAGATGACCAGAGTCGTTCTCACACACAAGACTGCCTCAGATCTGAAGGCTCTTTATGCCACATCTGAGCCATTCAGGTTTAGAATTTCTCTCTTCACTGTAAAACTTTGATCCCTTTTAAAATGCAACACTTATTATTTTCAGTCACCATACTTTGTACAGATGAAGGAGCTGAGGGAATAGAAGGGTGGACAACAGGCAGAGAATAGGAGGACACTGTATTACATTATTTCCCAATGGCTTAAATTCTCTTATTTTTTGTTTAGCTTTCCTTTTTGATTCCT
Organism: Potos flavus; assembly: GCA_028534135.1. Taxonomy (NCBI): domain Eukaryota; kingdom Metazoa; phylum Chordata; class Mammalia; order Carnivora; family Procyonidae; genus Potos; species Potos flavus. The sequence continues at coordinate 49,806,283 of CM052896.1, forward strand.
GCACTAGAGTATAGGTCTACGAGAACAACACATCTGTCTTATTCATTACTATAGCCCCAGAACCTAGAACAGAGCCTGGCACAGAGGAGGCCCTCAATAAATATTGCTGATCTAATGAATGAGAATGACGAGATAAGAACAACACAAAGAGGCGGAAGAGTGTCAGAGTGAGGGGGCTGGAAGTGCTAAAAGTTAACTTTAATTCTTTTATAGTTCTGGTAAAAGTTTGTATCAGTCTTCTCTTAAAAAGTTTTGTTCCACTGAAGCAAGAAATGCCTCTTCCTTCTACCATTTCGTGCGTATGTGTGCGTGTGTGCGTGTGTGTGCGTGTGTGTGTGTGTGTGTGTGTGTGTGTGTGTGTTTAGGGTGGGGAGAGGCAGGGGAAGAGAGAATGTTAAGCAGGCTCCATGCTGGAGGAGGGGCTCCATTCTCAGGACCCTGACATCATGTCCTGAGCTGAAATTAAGAGTCCAATGCTTAACCAACTGAGCCACCCAGGCGCCCCTCTTGTGTTGTTTTTTGATTGTTGCCTCTGGGCTAGTTGTTTCTCCTAGGTGGAAAACTAAACTATTTTGGGCAAGGAGTATCAGTGTATACCTTTGCAGCTCCCCAAGATGCAAAGCACTTTGAGAGCTAAAAGATGCTAGTTCACCAAATGAATGAATGAATGAATGAATGAATGAACGAATGAAATTTGAGTCTTGAATATCCAGAGAATCTCTGAGGAATGGGCTCCCTGTTGGGGGTTAAGGCCAAAGTGGTGTCTCCCAGACTGTCTTCTCCAGCCAAAGCGTTCTCCATCCACTTCCTGGGGTGCAGCACCTCCTAGTGGAAATCCGGGGGTGCTGCCTGCTCCCTAGATGTCCCAAATACAGGCCTTTTGGTGACTCCCTCCCAGAGCTCCATCTTGTCATCCTCAAAACCTTAATGTTACTCCCCTAGATGAGGCCCAGTAGACTCTGGCAGGTCCCTTCTAGTAACCCCAAGTACTGACAAGGTGAACAATGAAGGTTCCATTCCAGTCAAATATTCTAGACAACAGCAGCACTTCTCAAACTTGAATGTGCAGATGAATCACCTGGGGAGGATCTTGTTAAAATGAAGATTCTGATCTAGTAGTTCTGGGTGCCGAACCAAGATTCTGAATTTTGAACCACCTTCCAGCAGCTACCAAGGCTGTTGGCCCAGTCTGTACTGCACCTCTGTGGTAACCAGCAGTTAGAGCAGCAGCAGCCCCCAGATGCACCAGGTGTGACCCAGAAGCCATGGGGTTGGCTGTTTATGCAAACACTTTGAAGTCGATAAATTACAGCTGTCCCCTTCAAGGATTGCCCCTTAAAAGTCAACACAGTGGGGGTACCTGGGTGGCTCAGTCGGTTAAGCCTCTGCGGTTAAGCCTCTGCCTTCGGCTCAGGTCATGATCCTGGGGTTCTGGGATTGGGCTCTGCATTGGGCTGGGCTCTGCATCCCACTCTGGCTCCGGCTCTCAAATAAACAAATAAAATCTTAAAAAAAAAAAACCAGAATACTGAATGTTAACTATACTGGAATTAAAATTAAAAACTTAATAAAAATAACATTTAAAAAAAGCCAACACACTGATACCGAAAAATATTTTACTAGAATGTTGCCTAAAACATTTTTGGAATTGTTGCTGAAGCTTGTTGCACCTTAAAAACTCAGTTTTTCTTTTTCTTTGAAGGTGGATTTAAAAGCAGTCAAAAAACATTTCAAAATGTGACAACAAATACCGAGATGGATTTACTTATATGACTTATAAATTAGGCCTGAAGGTAATCCCCAAACAAGGTTCCAAAAATATTTGGGGCAGCTGACTGGAGAAAGTGGAATGTCTCCTTTGAAACGCAACACTCATTGAGATGCTTAGTCCCACGACATTCCTTTTTAAGGTGTTGATTTTATTATGTCCTTCTTAAGGAGTTAATTTCATTACTAGTTTATTTAAGTAAAACTTAAGTAGGGCTTAGTGAGTGGCAGGCACTGTTGCTTTACAAATATTAACTCATTTAATTCTCATAATATGCCTGCTTTTATTCCCATTTTACAAAGGAGAAAACTGAGGCATCATGTGGCTTACCTAAAGTTAACCCATTAATTAATGCAAGAGTCAGGATTCAAACCTTAGGGAGCCTGCTTCCAGGTGTCACTGGCTTAATTATTAAGCTATGCTAACCTTTAAAATTAGAGTTAGGACTAGCCTAGAGAGTGTCAGCTACTACAGAGTCCATCAGAAGGAAAATAAAAAAATTAAGTGACTTATAGTGAAGACAGGAAGCCTACAAAAAATAACAAATCCAACTGAAACAGAAACAGCTGGAGCTGGAATGTGTGAACAGAGGTCTTATACCCCCTGCCTCCTTCCTGGCTCTGATAATCTAGAAAAGACCTCAAGGTGGAAGGGATACCAAGTTCTCAGGTTGACTTTCTGCTATTCTATTTTCTCATGCTCTGAGCTGTCCTGTTTTGTGGCTTTAAACTCCTCAAACTTAGGGAACTGGGAGAGGGGAGACCCTAGGAAAGACCCTACAGCTGCAGTAGTGTCTTGCTTTTCACATGCTTTTCAGTGAGTCTTTGTTGATGGATTGTGGGTAAAGGGGGCACAGCCCCAGTGAAATGTCCATCTCTTCCAGGAAAGCTTCCTGACTTGCTCTGCCATCTCCGGGTCCCCTGAGAGAACCTGGAGAGGCTCATTCCTCACTCAGTCCTATCTCACTCCCTCCTTGACAGTGACATGGTCGCCAGCAGCCACCTGAGAGCCAAATCCAAAACTCACTTCCATTTTGCCTAATGCCAAATGACAGACCTGAATTTGTGAAGCTTGGATTTTTTAAGTGCACATGAAACAAACTGACAAATGAAATTTGCTTTAAATCTGAGGTAGATAAGGAGAAAAAAAAAACAACTCTCTGGGAGAAAACACCCTCTCTCCTACGAGGCTGTGGAAGCCGAGGCCACAAGCCCCTCCTTAGCACCCCTCACAGGGGCTATGGGAAACAGGGCCTCTAGTGTGGTCATGTTTTTCACTGGTCACAGGATCTGAACCAGAAATGGTTCACTGTATTGCGCATTCTTCTAACCCTTAAGAAGTGTTTGGCCTTTGTTCCTATAAGCCCTACACTCCAAGTATTGAAGTTGTAGCATGGTGAGGCTTTTCTGAGGACCTCGTGTATATGATCTGACCACTGACAGGGGCCAAATGAGGAAAGAGAAAGTGGACAGAATGAAGTCCTAAAATGATCACACAGCGGAGAGGATGGAGGTGGGCTGCTTCGCACTTTGAGAATTAGAAAGAGTTAAGTCCCAGAGATGCGCAGAACTTCTGCCTACTTTGGCCGCATTATAATTTCGGCCCCACCCTAATCTACTAGCAAGGAGGCAGTCGGGGTACAGCCACGCGATGCAACGTGGTTTCACAAACCTAAAAAGGCGCCCTTGCCGTGCCATTGTTCCCGCAATGCCGTGACTCGGATTCGAACCGAGGTTGCTGCGGCCACAACGCAGAGTACTAACCACTATACGATCACGGCGCGCTACCGGGACGCCACGGAGCGCCGGCTCCCGGCAGTCGGCCTTCAGGTCTAGCCGGCCTCCGCCTTAGCCTTCCAACGTCGCCCGTGGTCTGCCAAGCCTGCCTAGCCCTCGCGCTGACCTCGAAGCGAAGTAGCGGCGCCGTGGTCTCCCCCGCCGGTCTCCGTCGCTCGTGCGCACGCATCGTAAAAGAAAGGACTGGAAAGTGCTTGGCAAACGAAAGGACTCCTAGGAGGCCGGGACGCCCCGGGGTAGTCCCTCTCACACCGACCGTGCCCCAGCGCTCACGCTGACAGGATTCTGGCGGGGAATGGGGCTGTCTCTCGAATTCTACAACAAGAAGGAAACATCAGTTCCGAGCACCTTCCTTCGAGGCGCGGGGGCAATGGAAAGCTCCAGCGCAGCCACCACACCGGTGAAGCGGCGGGGTCTGGCCGGCGCCGAGTGCAGACCACAATCAAGAACCCAGGGAGACCAGTGCGTCTGCGTGCGCGCGGGAAGCGGCGAAGCCAAAGATCCGCAGGAACAGATAATGACGTAACAAGGGGGCGGGGCTTTCAACACAGAAGAACTCAGGCGAGGAAAAAGGAGGCCGAATCCCCAGTAGCTCGCCGTGATCGTATAGTGGTTAGTACTCTGCGTTGTGGCCGCAGCAACCTCGGTTCGAATCCGAGTCACGGCATTGCGAAAGCAATGGCACGGCAAGGGGTCCGGCTTTTATCGCTGTCCTCCATTTTTATTTGGAATTTGTAACGACATTCTCGAAAATGGATCCCAATCCTCTTGTGACAGTTGGAAACGACGTTTACGTCACGCCAGCTCTGGCTAAATTGGACTTCCAAAGAATACAGGCTACCGGTTACTCGGCCTACCCTCGATACCGTTCAGTGGGGACAAAGCACAGAGCTCTCACAAAGCTGATTAATTGTCGTCATAGACATATGTACGAATTTCTATGGCAGCGCAGGAAAAGGAGTCCCAATAATAATAGGAAGAGAAGGCTTCGCCGAGAGGTGACTTTTGAAGTAGCTCTTAAAGGCAAAGAAGGAATTTGCCGAGTAGCCAGGATAATCTTGTGTGCAAAGGTATGAAGGAGGTCTCAAAAAGGAACTATCGGCAATTCTTTGTAAATCTTCCCCCTTTCCCACCTCTAAAGGACCTGTTGGGTGAATGAATGCAAGTAATTCAGGAATGGAAAACGACACGGATGAGCTGGAAAAGGTGGACGAATTTCTTGCAGTCTGTGGGTGGGGGTGAGGGGTGGAGGAATGAAAGGATTCAATTCGTGTTTAGTAACATCCCTCCGGTGACTCTGCAGGGGGTGGGGGTGATGATTAGAGCGGACAGGCGGTCATCGTGGATTCTCTTGTTAGAACCAGTGGCACATTCTCGGTGTAGCAAAGAGCCTCTGCCTGCTGTGGACTCGGCCTGGTTCTAGGCGCCGTGGGGGCGGGAGCACCGATGGACGAGAGGGAAAACCGGACTGGTGCCTGCTGCCGCCCAGGGCACAACCGAGGTGGGCACTGGGTCCGGCGGCGGGAGTACTGTGAGGGGAGGAGTCAGGGCGGTCCGGGCAGGAACGGAAGCTGCAAGGAAGTTGGCGGGGAGGGATCGGCAGGGCGAGATGCATTCATTGAGCCCCTTCTACGTGGCCAACCGGTCCTGAGGGCGTCCACATCCTCCACCGAGGCGACGTTGGGTCACTTCTGGGGGAATCAGCAGGGAAGTACCTCTCAGGAACGTCCCCTGCAGACCCGGGTCACTGGAAAGATCTCCCAGGCACAGGAGATGGGCATCTTCCTAGGAAGGGGAATTACAACTTGTGAACACTGACTTCCGGGTAGTCGCGTCTCCGGATGCCCAAGTGGTCCCCCCTAAACTCCCACCTTATTCACACAGAACCCACCCTTCCCCACCGCAACACCACCACTTCTGTGGCTAAGGGACCAAAACCTGAGAGAATCCGAGGAACTGTCGAGAGCCCAATGCGCTTGCGCATTCTCAGATTCGGTTTTAGACTGGAACTCCGCCCAATAGGTGGGTCTCTTGGTGACGTGCACACTGGGAAGGCCTATGACTATTGAAGAGGACAATCAGAAGGCCACCCTTACAAGTCCCCGGTAGCTCGCCGTGATCGTATAGTGGTTAGTACTCTGCGTTGTGGCCGCAGCAACCTCGGTTCGAATCCGAGTCACGGCATTGTGGGAACAATGGCACGGCAAGGGGCTTGTCTTTTTAAATTTTTCTTTTCGCAGTCGATAATGTCTTATAGAGATCACAACTCGCTTTCTTAAAATGAACCACCTTGTCTTTCTTCCTTCAAGAGTGAGCCACCCTTAAGATCGCCGCCTCCAGTAATTCTCACTTAATGCTGTGAATTCAGTTTCACAGCAGTTATAATCCCTTCCCTCCCGAAGAAATTGAAAATCGGTCTCTAAATCACTCTACAGCAGCAAAACAGCGCCCCCGTGACCTTGCGATTTTTCCTTTTTAAAAAGAATTTTTAAAAATTGAGTTATGTTTAAATAGAAAATACATGCGCACAAGTCCAGCGAAAACTAAGTCTCCCTCTCAGTCTTCACTTCATCCACCAATTATTGCAGTTTCCTTCATATCTTTCCATGACAGTCCTTGTATAAACAAACATTTATATAGCATATATGTATAAAAATATATCCCTCCTTCTTGCATAATACAAATGACCTCTTCCCTTTCTTGCCCTCACCCTCAGAAGTCAGAAAGAACTTGAGGTTCTTTTACTAATAGGCAATCTCCTTTTACAAGGAAGAGTACACATACAGGGAGGGAATATAGACCCACCCATCCTGTCTTTTTTCTCTCTAGGCCCTGGATCCTGGCTGGCGCAGGTGAGGGATGGCTGGGTTGGTGAGATAGAGGAAAGAGATTCCTTATTGTGTTTATAAAAACCTTTGGATGGGAGCCTGGGCTCTGTTGAGAAGCAGTCCTATTTTGATTTCATGCTGGAAGGGCAGGGTAGCATCCTAGGTTTGGGGTTGGGAAGAGGGACTTGACTTGGTAGTCCATTTGGAGATCCTTCATTTCTATCTCTCTGTTATCTAATTATGAGGATCAAACTTAAATTACAAGCCACTAGAATTAGAAAATTCAAGTTAATCAAAGGCAGAACTGAATCTTACTATGTATATTTTCCAAGCATACAGGCTCTTCATAAATATTTGAAGAGAGGTTTCTTATGGAGTCTATAAATGAGTGAAGTGGGCCAGTTTACTTCATGATTGTACCTTGAGTTGTATTCTTTTTTTTTTTAATTTTTTTTAAGATTTTATTTAATTATTCGAGAGAGAGAGAGAGTGAGAAAGAGCATGAGAAGGGAGAAGGTCAAAGGGAGAAGCAGACTCCCCGTGGAGCTGGGAGCCCCATGCAGGCCGGGATCATGACCTGAGCCGAAGGCAGTTGCCCAACCAACTGAGCCACCCAGGTGCCCAACCTTAAGTTATATTCTTTCAAATACATGTTATTTGCATATCAGACAAATAGAAAAGTTGGCCTAAATCAAACTCCATCTATATCTAGAATCTCAAAGAACAGAGTGCATGTGTGAGTATACTAAGATATGTTTGTCCTCTCAAGTTTGTGAACAGAGATGAGCCTGAAGCAAGGCTGGAAACAGAAGGCAAGGACCAGTCTTAGAAGAAGGCAAAACCCAGAAGGGATCAGAACTCAGGAGAGGACTGGACATCCAAATTTAGACAAACAGAAGTGAGGACAGCCCACTTAGTACCTACTAAGAAAAGTAAGGGCTAAGAACTAGGCCTTGGGACATACACAAATTTAGGCGGTTAAAGGAGGAAGAGGGTGTGGCCTAAAAGAAAGGAGGAGAACCATAACAGTGTCATTTAAGGAAAGTTAGGGAGAAAAAGGTTTCAGGGATGGAGGTCAGCAGATTCAAGTACTGCAAAGGAGAAAGAGGAATAAGATAAAATCATTGGGTTTGACACTTAGAAGTCCTTGTTGACTTTAAAAACCTTCTATGAGAGTAACTCGGCAATGTGTATCAAGAGTCAGAAAAAAATGTACACCCTTTGCCCCAATAATTCCACTTCTGGGAATCTTGCTAAAGGACATAATCATAAACTTGGAAAAGGAATCTGCATAAAGATGTTTATTACAGGGTTATTTACAAGGAAAGAGAGTCCAAATATCCTGAATGTTCAACAAATAAGGTAATATTGAGCCAAACTAAAATGTTAATTTGATGAAATATTGAATAGTCTTTTTTAAAGTTGCAAAAGTACATAAATGAAGTACTAGGTCAACTTTTAAATATCATTTCCAACCAAAAGGAGTAAGGTTCCCTTAAAAAAATGACCAATTACGGGTCTGCAGCAGGGGAAGTACAAGTCTGAAATACTTTCTGTAAGAAAGCAAGTTAACTGCTTAAAGATTGATCGGACCAAGTCAAAAGGACACAGAGGCCTCTTTAAAGGCCAAATTTGGGGCAATTTGGGGCAATTTGAGCATCAAAAAGTAATAACAGTAATAATAGTAATGTATTATATCACACTGAATAGATAGATAAATAGATAATTTTTGAGAACATGGAGATGAAAGAGAGAGAGAGAAACAGAGAGACAGAGAAGCAGCAGCAGCTCTTCTTTATAAGAGAATGACAGATAATAAATGCAGAAGAAATGACAGAATTAGAGTCACCATTTTGCAATCCCCCAGCATCATAACAAATAGAAGGAGAGATCATCAATGGAAGCTAAAAACCACTGCACAAAACATTGTTGTGAGCAAATAATCAAAGGTCTCAGGATATTCCACCACAGCTTACTTTAAATTGTAAAGGAAAGATGTGATGGACTCCAAATGAACCAAGTGATTGAGCCCAGCATCACCAATGAAGAGACAAATGTGTGCTACTGGCCTGCCAGTGTAATAGAGTGGGAAGTCCACAACATCCCCTATGTACTGGTCCTTTCCAAAATGTCTAATCTGAATCGAATCATGAGGCAACTGGAAAGCCCAGAATGTGGGACATTCTACATGACAACGGCCCTGGACGCTTCATAATGATCAATGTCATGAAAAATTAACAACAATAAAATGGGGAACTGGTCAAGATTTAAAAAGACTAAGGAAACGTAACAAACAAATGTAATGGGAGAGCCCTGATTAAATCCTGAATCAGGACAAATATATATATATAAAAGACATTTTGGCAAATTGGAAAAAAATTAATACGGACTGCATAGTAAACAATACTATTATGGATGTGTCCAAATGACCCTATAGAAGAATTCTTTATTTTTAGGAAATGGCTGCTGAATTATTTAAAGTGAAAGTGTCATGATATTTGGAACTTGCATCAAACGGTTAAGGAAAAAAAGAGAAAGGGATAGAGTAAATGTGGCAAAATGTTAAAAAGTAGTGAATTTAGGTGAAGGGTTTACAGATTTCCACTGTACTTTTTTGATCTACTCTGTAGGTTTGACATTTTTTAAAAAATTGGAAGAAAATAAAGCTTACATAATAAAAATGGGGAAACTATGCAATGTTAGGTGAAAAAAATAAGGACATAAAATTGTGTATACCACAATTATAGCTATATAAAAATAAGAACAAGAGAAGTGATCTTTATTCATTTCAACATTTGTTAAGCTCCTGCCAGCTCTGCACTAAGAGATGGGAGGACCCTGCTCCCCTCCAGAATCCTAATTTTATGGTGGAATGCTTAAAATGCAAGACTTTGGATCTGGCAAACCTCACCCAAGTCTCAGAGAGCCTTGCCATGATGACCTCACCTCTACATCCTGGGTTCCTAACAAGCTGCTTGGCCCCCATGAGGTGCTTAACAGACTGCTTCCGGAGTCCACACTCTGGTGAGGGAAGAAAGTGCATTAACAAATCATTTAAAACAACAGGAAGTGCAAGGTACACACAGGGTATTCGTTTAAAAATTATCATTTAAATTCTACCTTTATGATATCCACACCCCCTCCTCATCTAACATTTTTTCCTATTCTCCACCAGGAATCCTCCCCTTCTTTATGCTGCTTCCTACCTCATTGCCTTGGCTCAGTTCATGCTGACCTCATTCATAGCTTGGAGTAAACTTTGGCTCTTTTGCTTCAACTGCCCAAATCCTACCCAGCTCAGGTCTACCTTCCCCATGAAGCCCGCCATCTTTTGTATAGACTTGATTGATTCCATTCCTCTGAGCTGTCAGCAGCTTAACTCCCTACTTCTTAAACAAACGTGGCTTCAAATGCTGTTCATTGTCCATCATCTCCCCTAATCCTCCCTCAAGTTATTATGCCCTCTGCAGCTATAAAAAAAGCGAGGATCAGTTGCATTGAGTACTTTGCCCAGAGATCTGGCTAGAGCCTATAACTATTGGATTCCTGAGTCAGTGTGTCCTACAACCCTACTCCTCCAAGTGTGTGTGTATGTTTGGAGGTGGGGGTGGGGACCAGCAGTATCTGTATAAACCTGTGAACCTGTTAGAACCACAGTCTGGGACCCCACCCCAGCTAGTCCTACAGAATCAGAAACGGCAATGTAACAAGTTCCCTAGGTGATCGTGTTCATATTAAAGTTCGAGAAGCACTGTCCTATGGTGCCAACTAGAACTGGCACAAAGCAGAAACCCAACCAGTCTTTGGAGACCTGGGCCCTGGGATTTCTAGGGGATTCGCAGTTTTGCCATCACATCTTTCTCTCCTCCCCCCACCTCTGAGCCACCTTCCCTTTAGGGTTCTTTGCTCCCTCCCATGCAGATGTGAGCCCAAGGGTGAGAGAGACTCTGAGGCAGTGCCCCGGGGGGGATAATGATGAGGTGAAGCTGCTACCTTCCCAGCAGAGCCAAAAGCAAATGTTGGCGTTTGCTTCAGGGCTACACTATTTCTGTGGAGAAACTGGCTTTATTTCTAAGACAAAAATGCCTATCGCTTGAGCATCCGAGCCTCCAGAGGATAACGGGTTTGTGATAGACGACATTGGAACTGTTTCTGGACTTGATTTATTGACTTGTCTGTTTCTATTCTGTCACTAATCTGATTGACAATGAAACCTGGGATTTGACTTGAAGGGATTTCTGCGTGTGTGCACGCTGTCGTCAGGGCCGGATGGGCCTGCTCCAAGCCGCTGCGCCTGGGTGCGAGGCGTTCGTGTGACGGCTGTTTGCATGTGAGGAGGGCGTGTGTGGAAACGACACGGGAGAAGTGGGTGTCACTAGAGAGCTGGTTATCTGTGATGTGAGATATGTCTGCCTAGATTGGGAAGCAATGCAGTGGGAGCAGCTGGATGGGAGGAGGTAGGTGGGTCTCCCATGGTACACAGAAGAGAGGGGATTGTTACAGACACATCTTACGGAACAGTCCCTTCTCTCGCCCTCCCTAGCTTTTCCTCCTGGGATATTTCCCAGTTAGGAGGCCTTGGGGGAAGGGAGGGGAGAGACGGGAGGCGTCCGAGGGCTGGGAACCCAGGAGTGTGAGGCGCCGGGCGTGAGCTGCGAGCTGGGGAGGGGGAACAGATGGAGACAGGTGCGCCCCCACAGGGACACGTGTGGGAACACGTGGAGGATTCACCTTCAAGTCCCGGATTCGCATCGCCTGCCTTGGGGTCGCCCACTTACTTCTCGTGCGTCCACACCGGCTGGAAACCCGCACCCCGTCTTCTCTTCCCTGGCTGGGGAAGGTAGACCCCAATAGGGAGCGGAACCCCGCCCCTCCCTTGTTACTGAAGAGCCCCGCCCCCTCCCACCGCCCGGCGGAGCTCCGCCCCCGCCCCCGCCCCCCGCCCGGCCACAGAGCTCCCCTCGCTCAGTCTGGCTGGCCCCATGTTACTGAGTGGAGCTCCTCCCGCGGGCTCCGGCCCGGGGCAGCGGGCGCAGGGGAGCGCGGGGAGCGGCCCCGGGGGGTCGCGCCGGGGCACCGGGGGAGCGGGAGCCGGCCCTGGAGGGGGCGGCAGTGGCGGAGTGGCCAAGTGGCTCCGGGAGCACCTGGGCTTCCGCGGGGGGGGCGGTGGCGGAGGTGGGGGCAAGCCGGCGCCCCCGGAGCCAGACTACCGTCCCCCCGCACCCTCCCCGGCCGCGCCCCCTGCGCCACCCCCGGACATCCTGGCCGCCTACCGGCTACAGAGGGAGCGCGACTTCGAAGACCCTTACTCTGGAGGGCCGTCCAGCTCCGCTGCTGCCCCAGCCACCCCCGCCGTCCCCGGCCCCACGCCGCCCCCGCGCCACGGCTCGCCTCCCCACCGCCTTATTCGGGTTGAGACCCCTGGCCCCCCAGCGCCCCCTCCCGAGGAGCGGATCTCTGGACCCCCCGCCAGCAGCGACAGGGTGAGTGCTGCGCCGGGCGAGGGTGGTCGGGAGGAGAGGTGGTAGGAGGTCTGGGGCTTTCAAGAGGGACAAAGGTGGCCTGGCCAGGGCCCCTCAATGTCTCGGTTCCTGGCGGACAAGATCTTAATCCTTGACCCGGGGGCTCGGAGCCTACATCCACCTTTGTTCAAATTCTTGACCGACTAATCTGGGACGTGTGCCCCAAACTCTGCTTCTGTCCCTATTATCGCCCCAGGACTAGTGACCCTCTTCCTCACGGGCTCTGCCGTCCTCATGTCAGTCCTCTGCCTCCTCCCCGGGCCTAATCAGCGAGCTTTTTTCTAACGGTATTTGAGCACCCCCCACCCCAAGCCAGTTTATGGCCTTTCTGCCCTCCGGGAGCAGCAGCTCCCTGTCCTTTGATCTCTGACCCCTCCCCCCAGGGCAGAGGCAGCATAAAGCTCCATTCCTCCTCCTCAGGGAACCCAACCAAGCATCCCTGCAGGTTTTGGAGCCCCAGGAAGGAGGTGAGGGCTGGGGTTTCTCCCTGTGGATACAGCAAGAGCTGGCCTTTGCCTTACCCAGTGGTACTGGAGCCTGGTGGACTGTTGTTCTCAGGAAGCCAGAACAAGCAGTATGTAGTTCTTCACCAAGGATACCGACCACTGAGGTCCAGGCAGGCTCACTCCTACACTACTTCCTTTGCCCCCCCAGTGCTTAGAACCTGTTGCCCAGAAGGGGCTGAGCAGCCGAGCCCACTTGTCTCCTCCTGGCCTCCCCTTTCTGGGGTCTATTCTCAGGGAGGCTAGAGCCTTTGGGGGACCTGCAGGCATTGCCTCAGAGGCCCCTGGTGGAGAAGCCATCCCTTGATCAACCCCATTTCAGCCTTATCCCTCCTTGATAGCTGAAACCCAGCTCTAGGTCCCTCTAGCCCTAAATCCCATGGCAGTGACTCTATGGACTGCCCTGGCTCTGTTGTCCCCTCCTCACACATCCCTGGAAGCTCAGCTCTGGGGCTTAATCCCTTTCCTCAGCAGAGAACACAGTTTTATTTGATTGGAGAGCAAAGTTGCTGTCTGAATCTATTGGCTCCCACATTGAGGCTTTCGGTGGAGAGACTGCCATTCTGTCCGATTTCCTGGATAAGAGAGATGTGTCGGGGTCAGAGCAGAAGCCTCAGGAATGTGAATTATGTTTCCCCCAGTTCCTGCCATGGGGCATGACTGCCCATCCTGGGCCACGATCCTTAGCCTGTGGAAGGAGACTGCTTTCATCACATGTCCTTCAGCTCCTGTCCTTCCTCATTGTCCCCCACTGTTGGGAGATGTGTTGGTGCTGGTGGCAGTGAGGCAGAGGGATCATTAGGCCTTGTTCTTCCTATTGACCAGTTAGTGTCCTTCTCCCTGACCACTGCCCATTGGCACATGGGCCTGAGCTGTCCCTGGCCTTCCTCTCTGCAGTCTTGGAATGGCCTAATAGGCTGCCCCCCAAGCCATGGGCTCCTCCAGGACAAGGACCATTGTCCTCCTCTTGTCTGTATTTCCCAAGTGCCTGACATGCTTGGCATAAAAAGGGGTGAATAAAATACGTCCATTGAATGGTGACTGTCCATTGCTAGGGTGACTTGAAGGTCAGAGACTCCCTTAACTACAGCTCCCTTTTGTACATTTCCCCACAAAGACCCCCCAAGGAAGGGGCTGCATGCACGCAACTGTGGGAGATCCATGGTCTCTTCTCACCGAGGGCATCCGTGCCTCAGCCTGAGTCGACTCTGTGATCTGTGGGCTGTTCAGACCTTAGGGGCCAAGAGGTGTCTGACTCCTTTGTCAGCTGCGGGGACAGGAATGAAATCCAGCAGGATCTCCCAGGAGCTACACAATCTGTGGTTTCTTTAGTGGGTGTGATGAGAAGGATCCAGGATGCCATCCAAACTGGCTCAGGGGCAGGGACATTGTCTCTGTGGGCCCTGACCTGGAGCCTCCCACCATTGAGAGAGAGCAGCTCCACCTGTTTAGGAGCAGAGTTTGGGGGATCCCGGAGTCTTCCCTTAGGAAGAGTCCAGGCTAGGCACCTGAGCCCCTTATCCTAAACCCAAGTTGCTGTCCCTGAACGGTGAGCCGGCCTGTTGAGCTGGAGTTTCTGTTCCGTGAGGTGTTTGTCCCGATCCTCTGTTCCTCTCCTCTCGGCCATGCAGGTCTTCTTGGCTTTTTGCTTTGGGGGTCACTTCCTGAGGTGAGATGGGGACTGCAGACCGGGATGGGCCTTGGGGTGGCCCACTTTCCTTCTCCTCCTGGAGCCCAGGAGCTGGTGCCAGGTGGGTCAGAACCCTGTGAGAGGGCCTGGGTCGTGAGATTTGATGAAATGGTTGGAAATACTTCTGTGATGAGAAAATGGAGGGGAAACGAGCCCTGTGGAAAGTGGGGGGGCAGGAGAGAATGGGGATTTCGACAGGGCCCCGAGAGGCCCAGGGAGCTTAGGACCGTTAGTGTCTCCCCATGCAGGGCTCTGGCCACTGGCCCTCTCTGGGCCCCACTGCTGCATTTGGCAAGGGGGCAAGGGTGGCCATCTGGGCGGGCCTGGCAGCGCAGGTGTGGGAGCCGCAGGAGCCGCCCCCTGGACCAGGCAGGCAGGGCCACGCCATCTGGCCATGGGAAGAGCTCCCTCATGGTGCTGGGCCCTGTCTGGCCTCCAGGCCACACTTGGGCAGAGGAGGGAGAGAATTGGGCCTTCCTTGCTTTGCTCCCTTTTCTCAGATCTGTGACAGGAAAAACCTGGTCTAATTAGGAAAGGGGGATGGGTATGGAAAAGGGGCCCTAATTGGATAAAGCTTTGAGCTGCCTGTGACCATCTGTACAGTGTGTCCTTTGCCTCCATCCTGCCAAGATATGTGTGTGTGTGTGTGTGTGTGTGTGTGTGTGTGACAGAGAGACAGAGAAAGAGATGATGTGAACAATAAGACAGGCACCCTATATGCACTGAAACCAGGGCTCTTGTTCTTAGCTCATGGAGAGGCTTTGGGGGTTTGTGAACCTCCAGAAATTGTGTGCAAATATTTGGGTGCATGAGTATTTCTCTGGGAAAAGGCTCACAGCTCCCAGACGCTCACAGGGGTTCTTAGGGCCCCAAATACAAGAACTTTAAAAAATAAATACATGGTGTTCACATGGACTTGGATCCTTCAGGCCCAGGTTTGGAAACAAGTGGAAAGACAGGTAGAGAAAGGAAAGGGAAGGAGACGTTGATGGTGTCGGAAGGCAAACAAGACATCCCTGCCCTGGGGTCAGGAGTCTGACTGGGGGACTGCTGCTGCAGGATCGTGCCTCAGGCAGTGTTCAATGAGGGGTTCTAGAACATTAAGTGACACTGGCCCAGGCGCTGAAAGGGACTCACCACCTAGAAGACCTGGTCCTTGCCTTTTTTGAGTTTGTTTGTTCTTGCTTTAATTTTCCTTCTTCTGACTTCAACAGAGTCCGGAGTTGTAATCTGTTTATCTTGCACGTGTCCTCTAGTGGAGGCAGAGGGAGGAAAAAAGAAGGGTCCAGGTGAAGGGACCTTTATGGACTGGTTAGAGTTCTTAACACTGTGGGCTGGGCTGGCCATCTTTGCTGCCATTGGGGCTTTGCGGGGTGTGAGGGGGTACGGCTGAGGTCTGTGGCTACCAGGGGATTTTATGGTGGGCCCGTCCACTCTTCCCACTGCCGCCTCCTCACGTTGCAGCCCTCACTCTTTCGGGAAGGCATCTGCAGCTTGTTGGCTTGCCCAGTGACTCAGGGACACCTCAGTCAGCCCTGGCGCTCCACCTGTTGGGAGCCGGGAACAGCTAGGGCACTGCGGACCATGGGTGGGAGCAGCTGGCTGGGGCCTGGGGCTTGGAAGGGCAAGCTGCTGCCCCCTCCAGCTTGCCCTCCCCGCAGAACCAGTGGGGATGCTAGGCGGGAGCAGAGGTGGGGCCCAGTGCCTGCATGCAGGGAGCTTGGGGCGCAGCCACGGGGCTTTGCAGCCCCTCAAGGTGCCTCACTCGTGGAGCTTCCTTTGTGGCTGTCCCTGTGAGCTCCTGGAGGACCCAGAGATTTGGTCTTTCTGTCTTTCGTGATATAATGGCAGACGGTTACCTAGTACCTACCATGTGCCTGGTACCGTTTTGAAGCAGCTGATATGTGATAGACCAGTTGCTTCTGACGACGACCCTAGGAGGAGATTCTGTTATTATCCCCAGGTTATATATAGGGAGACTGAAGCTCAGGAGTGTTGTGTCACATTTGCGGGGCTTCACAGCTAGCAGGAGAGCTGAGGTTCACAGCCAGGCAGCCTGACGGCAGACGGGCCGCCAACACAGTGCTGTGGGACCGTGGCACCTTCGGGGAGCCCTGCAGACAGGACACAGGAGCTGTTCACCGAGCACGGGAAGCAGACTCAGAGAAAGAATGAAGAGTGCATCCCGTGCTGGGTTCTCCATTTCCTGAACCTGAAGGCCAGCACTTGCCACCCAGTCCTGAGGTGGCCCCTGACACACCTTACAAGGGTCGTTGACATCCACTGTGTGTCTGTGATGTTTGAATGTCTTACAAGCGTGACATTTCTTTGTAATTAGAAAAAGATGATAACAGATTTGTTTCATGGGAAGGAGTGTCCAGGGCAGGTAAAATTGGGAAAGGCGATTCCAGTAAGTGGGAACAGAGAGAAAGTCTGATCTTGGGAAAGGTAAATAGTATATACCATTTCCAAAACTGACAGACTTTCGGCAGAAAAAGGATTTCGCGGTTAAATACTTTGGAGAAATGCCGAGTTAAACAAAATTAGACAGCTCTCTTTGCTACACGATTTCTCGGAGCCTTTAACATGCTAAAGTGTATTTTAAATCTACAAGTGGAGGAGAGAAGATGCTATATTTCCCGAGTTGTCTGGAAAATCTGCAGCAAGGCACTGAAGGTCAGGAGACCTGGGTCCCAGTCTTGCCTCTATTGCCGCCATCTTTGTCCCCCGTCCAGCACCTAAGCTCTGGGCTTTAGTGTCTGAATAGAAGAGATCAGCGACAGGGCCAACATCTATTAAGCACTGACTGCATTCCAGCCTCTGAACTAAGGACTTTTACACTCATCGTCCTCTTTCCAATCCTATGAGAT
This sequence comes from Potos flavus, assembly GCA_028534135.1. Taxonomy (NCBI): domain Eukaryota; kingdom Metazoa; phylum Chordata; class Mammalia; order Carnivora; family Procyonidae; genus Potos; species Potos flavus. Next base: position 49,823,260 of record CM052896.1, read on the forward strand.
GGGTACTAATAGCATCCCCATTCTACAGGTGAAAAGCCAGAGGCTTCCAGACATTAAATGCCAACTGAAGACATGGAGGAAAGGGGCAGGGGTAGACCCTGGGGACCTTGCAGAGCCCAAATCCTGTGACATGTGACCCCTCCTAGCTCCCCTTGGACTGGCAAGCCCCATGGGTGGGGTCAGGAACTCCCAGCGGGGCCCAGCTGCAGAGCGGAAGGTCGCACCAGATGGTGGGCCTGCCAGCTATCTCAGAAGAGGCTTAGGCAGGAAGGAAAGTCAAAGCAGGACAGCTGCTCTGGGAGGGGCACTGCCCAGTTGGAACAGGCACAAGAGCCGGGTCTGGAGCCTGCTGGATGGCAGGAGGGAGGGGATCTGGTTGGCAGGAGGCGTGGGGACCAGGGGGCCTCTGAGCAGCAGCTACTTGCCTACTAGTTTGGAAGTATTTCAGCCTTTCAGTAGCATTCTGTCTACCAGAGGGTTTGCCTAAATATTAGCCCCGGTTTTAGGTGCCTCCTTGCCAGTTCTTCCCTTCTGCCCTTGAACCAGATGCTTTGATCCCCGTTCAAATGCTGGTTCTCCAGACAGCCTGCTCCCACAGCTGCTACTGGTCTGTCACTTGCGGTGAATGGGGATCTGAGAGTCTGTGTCGATCCAGAAGCTAGAGTCTCAGAGAGGGAGGTCTTTGGAGCATCCAGTAATTGTGCACTGAGCGCCTGCCTCCCTTGTGCAGGCCCAGTAATGGATGTGGTATACAACAGTGAGTACAGCAGTCAGGTGAAGGTCCCATAAACAAAATAAATCGTGATAGAGCAAGGGTGTCAGAATCCTGCAGAGGCAGCTTCCCCCCACTGAGCAGTTCGGCCTCCTCACATGACCTAGAAACCATGGGGAAGGCGGGCCTGGCCTCTGCCAGGGATCCCATGTCCCCAGGGTGGGTGCCCATCTTGCCAACCTTCCTGGCAGGTGTTTCTGCTTCTGCTCCTGCCTCCCAGCCCTGTGGGTGGCTCCTCTGGGTGACCCGCCCAGGGCGGGGGGCTAGGGTTTCCTGGAGCAGGGTGTGGAGTCCGGGGTGGAACACAGGAGCCATTGAGCTGCCCACAGAGCTGCCACCTGGGTGCCCACGGGCACTGTGGGCTGGCACTAGGGAGGCCCATGCTGGGCTTGGGAGGGGTCCCAGCTCAAGTCCAGCCCAGGGCTCCAGTGGGAAGGGCACTGGCTTGGGGAGGGAAGGGCTGGGGAAGGGGGCTCTGTAGAGTTGGGGGGACTGGGGCTTGGGCCAGGCGCTTCTCACCGAGCAGCTTCCCGGGATTCAGTGCCCCACCACTCCCACATCCCCGCTAGATTCACGATACCTTTCTCTTCTGAATAAACCAGGAAAAGTGCTTCCTTTGTCCATTCTTCCTGTTTAATGTGAACTAATTTAGCAAATATCTACTGAGCACTTTTAGGCGCTGGGAATTTAGCAGTAAACGTGGTTCCTACCTTCAGGAGGCTCACAGTCTGCAGGAAGACAGATGATGAAACAAGTAGTTATTATACAGTGTAATAATACCCCAGCACAGAGGCACCTAACCATACCTGGGGGGAGAATGGAAAGGCTTTCCGAAGAAAGAAAATCATATAATCCAGGCAGAGGGAAAGCCTTATTGGTAAGAAACAAACCACAGAACTTTCAGGTAACAGAGTGATTCAGTGTGGGTAGGGAGAAACTGAAGAGGGAAGTGGATTCTTTAAATCCCTTTAACTCTGGACTTTTTCTTGTGGGCATTACACCGTTTAAGGATAGCCCATCCAGCGACTCGGTTCTGGTTAAGTAGCTGTCACACAGGGGCGTGAGGCTGAGTGCCAGCTGCCAACTCCAGAGCCCCCTTGGTCGGGTGGGTGGGGCTGTGGGTGCTAGTAGGACTGGGAGGAAGCAGCTTGGGGTGGGAGTGGATTTCTTTTCTCTCCTTCCTGGAGGAAGGAGGACTAGGGGTGGAGGGCTCCAAGGGGAGACAGGCAGTGATCTAGTAGAAACACTTTTATAGTACCTACTATGAGCCAGGCGCTTCTTAGAGCTAGAGAGACAGAAACAACAAAGAACTCTAGGCTCGTGGATGACTGATGGTGGGGATGGTATGACCTGAGATGGTGGTCTTCTCAGAAGCAGGTGGAGATTTGAGGGAGGGGAAGGAGTTGGGGGACTTGGGTGGAACAAGGTGGAACATGGTGGGAGCTGAAGAACTGAAGGGGGAGATGGTAGAAGTTGTTGGGATGTGCTTCAGAGACCCCCTAGAGGGGCTCATGGGGGGCCCAAGGAACATGCAGGAGGGGTCTCTGTGATGGGCAGTTTCCTTTCTCCATCTCTGCTTTGCTAGGGGTCCCAGATCCACTGACCCAGGGCAGGCAATCACCTCTGCTCAACTGGCTCCTGCAGTCCTGATCTGGCCCAGACCCAAAGCCTACACCAAGAATGGAGGAGAGGCAGGAGCGGCCCCTCCTTGTGCCGCAGGCCCCAGAGCCACCTCTTGTCAATGCCTGTCAACTCAGTGTGCAGCGCTTCCCCTCAGGTGCTGGCAGCCCTGGGTGGGCTGGGCTCTGTCTCCGCCTACCCCCTTCAAGGAGCCTGTGCCCAGCTTGGAGAAAGGCTCTATTGTCCTCTGCTGCACCCCGCCCTGAGCACTTTGAGCTCTTCCTCAGGGTGTGTGGCTTACAGTTCGCTCTGCCTTGACTGGAGCAGGGACAAGAGGGTTGGTCATAAACCACCTGTGAGGGAGAAAGAGGCAGCGTGGGATGTGGAGGGTCAAGGCTACACCTTCCCTGTTCCTGGCCTCCAGGAACCAGGAGATTTCAGCTGAGCCCAAACCGTGGCTTTCCTCAGGGCTGTCCTAAGGTGGTCTCTCTCCCAGGATGGCCAAGACGCCCACTGGTGGCAGGTTGGCAGCATAATTTTGCACAAAGGGCACAGGTTCCAAATGGGTTCCCCCACTTAGGCTGAATGGTCTTGGCCATGTTGTTCCCTACCTGCCCTGAGTCTCCATTTCCTTAAAATGAGTGTAATAATGCACACATGACGTGGTGATGAATGTTCTGAGGCTAGACCAGCAGGGCTGTGCCATAAAGTGAGTATTTGGCTTTTCTCTGTGGTCAGCAAATTTTTCTTTGTTTAGCATCTGGGATTGAGTTTGTAGGCATTCACCAAGTTAATCTCTGGATTGCCTGCTATTCCCTACTTGTTCTTTGAACTCCTCCGACACCTTTGTAACCAGCTTTCTGAATTGATTCCCTCTGTTGGACCATGTGGTGTTGAAGACCTCTGTCATCCTGCCTGGACCCGGACTGAGGCAGGCCTTAGTGTCCAGAGCTTCATCCTGGCCATTTAACCTAAGGGATGGCCCGGAGGCACAAAATTAACAGAAAAAATAGATCTGCCACTCTGCTGGGAGCCTGGTAGGGGAACCCTGCAGAGGAAGAGCCAGAGCTTGTCCCTGTCCAAGCTCAGAGCCTACCCATGGATACCTCGGGCTCTGGGTCTAAGACATCCTGCCCAGGACTCACTCCCATGGACAAAGCATCTGGGGAGAAGCAGAGCTGTCTCTCAGATGTCTGAGGCCTGCTCTCCTCACTGTCTTCCCACAGTTGGCAATCCTCGAAGACTACGCGGACCCATTTGATGTTCAGGAGACTGGTGAAGGCCCAGCAGGAGCTTCGGGAGCCCCAGAGAAGGTCCCTGAAAATGACGGCTACATGGAGCCCTATGAGGCCCAAAAGATGATGGCTGGTGCGTGATGGAGTCAGGAGTAGGGGATTGCTCTCTGAGGCCTGGGTATTGGCACAACAGGCTGTGGGACCCACAAGACTAAGGACTGATTCCATGATCCCTTACTGGTCCTTGGAGACCATGGGTCCACCACGGACCACCTTCGGTCCTTGGTCACTGCCTTTAAGAGAGTCATTTTGGAGAAGGAGCCATGACTTGTGTCTGAGATGTGAGGTGGTAGAGAAGGCCACACAACCAATAGGATAGTCAGGAGGGGCAGGATAAGTGGTGTGGGCCGGTGGTCATGGGACCCAAAAAGAGAATCACCAGCTTTAGGGAAGGTGGTGAGCTTGAGAGGATGTGATGTCAGAGTGAAACAGCTTTATGGCAACTGGAACCACAGGGCTGGAGAAGGGCAAGCCGGTCAAGGAGTGGGGGCAGAGAGCAATGAGTAAGACCTGGCCCTGGGGAGCAGAGCAGAGGTCAAGAGAGGATCCAGGGAAAGAGAATGAATGCGGGTGACCCGAGAGGAGGACAGGGGCGAGTCGGTCCAAGCCAAGGCCCCAAGGCAGGATGGGAGGAAGGTTTGTTCGGGGGCAGACAGTTTTAGTGTTGGGCATACCGAGGAGCCAAAATGAGGCCATGGGGGCAGTGAAGGGCCTCGAAGGTGGGAAGAGGAGGGAAACCAATATGGATTCTTGAGCAAGACAGAAACAGGACAAAGATGGCATTTTAAGGGGATTACTGAGACTTTGGTGTACAGAACAGACCAGAAGAACTGGGCATCAGAAAGATGAGTTAGCAGTTGTGGAAATTGCTGAGGCTTTAAGGGAGCAATAATTAGCACCACTTTCTTCCCCTCCTGAGCTTGGAGATCACTGAGAAGTCAGATTAGGAAACAGATGGATGAAGATAAGAATGTCAGCTTTATTACTAATATGGTAGATTGGAGAACATTACTTAGTTATGTCTCCACAGTGGGTTGCTTAATACTTCACAGAATTAAACTTGCCCACTTGGTCTTGGGCCATGCAGCACAGCTCTAGGCCCCTTCACGGGAGGAGGTGGGGAGGCAGGAGGAGAAAGAGCCAGAAGGCAGAGCTGAGAAAGAGAGGGAGCATCCACTGGTGATCAGATAAGCTGCTCTCCCTCCTTGGGAGAGTGAGGGGGCAGAGAGCAGTCAGGAGTGTTCTTCCATGGAGCTCATGGAAATGTGAGCCAGTAGAGGGGAGGGTCACCCTAGCAGCAATCTAGATGTGGAGAGACGAGGCTAAGAGTCCTCAGGTACTGGTGGTGAACAGGTGGGATTTAGAGGAGGAAGGAGGGCCAGGACCTAGGAGAGCAGTATAGTGGACAGAAAGAGAGAAGGTGGGAGAGTGACTACCCTCTTTAGATCAGAGAGGTATGTACCCCTCGGAGGCCCATGAATGCTCCGGAATTGTATGTAAGAATTTGCACATTTTTCTGGAGAGTAGCTCCATAGCTTTTATTAGATTTTCAGTGGGGTCAACGATCCCAAAAAGAGAATCACAGAACAGACTAGAAGACCTTCTGGGGAAAGTGGCAAGTTTGAAACGTTCCAGTGAAAGATCTTGATGGCAACTGGAAGTGTATAGGGTGCCATGAGACTGGGCAAGGAGGGCAAATAAGGCTTGGTTCTGGGGAACAGAGATTGAGAGAGGGGCCAGGGAAGGAGTCCAAACAGGGGTGACCAGAGAGGACAACCACACGAATGACTTGTCAGAGGGGACAGTTGCAAGGAGGGAGTGATCAGCAGTATCTGAGAAAGAAGGATTTTTCTAATTGTCAAGTGGTATTACTTGGGATGCAAGGAAAAAATTGGAGCCGTGTAGCCAGGAGGTGGATTAGGAGAGGACTCTGCCTCAGTTTCCAAAATGTGTAAACCTCATTTTCCAAGTCCTGGCTGGCCATCTAAGGATCTTTTTTCTGTCTTTCACTCTGGTGCTTCTCTGCCCCTGCCTCCATTGGATCCCATGCTTTTTGGAATCCCAGAGGTGTTTTAAGGGCCACTGGGCCCCAGATATGTGGCCACTGGTCCCTCAGAGCCAGTGGCATCTCCTCTGAAGGAGGCTTGGTGTGTTGCTGAGGGCGCTGACAGAGGAGCTGAGCCCCGCAGCCAGGGCCCCTCTCACACCTCCCCTCCTGCCTTGCCCTGGCAGAGATCCGGAGCTCCAAGGAGACAGCCACTCAGCCCCTGCCTCTGTATGACACGCCCTATGAGCCAGAGGAGGAGGGGACCACCCCAGAGGGTGAAGGGGCCCCCTGGCCTCGGGAGTCCCGGCTGCCAGAGGATGACGAGAGGCCCCCTGAGGAGTATGACCAGCCCTGGGAGTGGAAGAAGGAGAGGATTTCCAAAGCCTTTGCAGGTAAGCCCCGGGTGGAGAGGGTGGGTCTGCTGGGGTCTCTGAAGAGCTCTCCAGGCCCAGGGCAGTGGAAGGACCCCAGGGGCTAGGGGAGGCCCTGAAGCTGGGCCCAAGGGAGGCATAGTTCCGTGCATCAGAGATTGGCGAATTGGGCGGTGGGTGCAGCGCTGTGTGCGGGTCAGGGACCGGGCTCGGGAGGATGGAGGGTCTTTCTGCATCACCGCCTCTCAGAGGCCAAGAGGCTTAGGCCACTTCCTTCTTTTGGGAGACAGGGTGTATCTTAAAATAAAGAAATTCCAAACAAAAAGATAAAACTTGTGACATGTTAAATACTTACCCTTAACAAAAGAAGGCATTTAACACCCCAGACAATGAAAACGGCTGTGTGTGTAACCTTTAGAGAGCCCTGAATCAGAGCGCTGTGTCTCCCAGTAGCAGGCTGTACCAGACCGGGGGCATCTGTGCCCTGGGGGGATTTCTGAGGAGCAGGAACTGGTGGGGAGAGGGAGGCTGTAAGAAATCCCCTTGGTTGAATGAAGGTTAGGTTTCTCCTGTGCCACACACCCCAGCGCCCATCCCAGGCCTGGAGTCCAACCTGGGGAGGTGTGTGTCGGTGGGCTGAGTGGGGGCTGCTGGAGAGCCTGGAGAGGGCTTTAGCGCCTGGATTTTTGATTCAGTGAGAACAGAAAGGATGTAAATGCCATTCGACTTCACCTCCACTCCTGTGGCCCCCTCACCCCTCCTTGGGCAAGGGGGCTCATCCTGGAGCTGGACTCAGCTCTCTGCCCTGTCCTCCCCGCCCTGGCAGCTAGACTGGGAAACCACAGGTTTCTCATTTGTTTCCTGTAAAGCGTGCACCATTGAGGAGGGACCGTTTATCTCCAGAAGTCTCCTTGGAGAATCAATACTGTTTGGATTGCTTAATGGGAAAATCTATGCTCGTCATTAGGAAACCTCGTTAGCAGTCCTGCAGCCGCCAGTGGCATCCCTCTCTTAATTGTCAAGGCTCAGGATTGAGGGTGTGGGGGCTAAATTTCAATAAAACATCTGCCCCCACATCGGAGTTTTCCTGACAGCCTGGAGCTGGGCTGTCAGTCTCGCTGCCCATGACTTCCCAGACCGTGGGCAAAAGGAGGAAGGGCGGGTGCCAGGAGGCTGTGGGAACCTGGGTGTGGTGCCAGGAGAAGAGGGCAGCTTGTTGTCCCTCCTCTCCTCCTTTCCTGGTCCTTTTGGGCCCTGGAGGCTTCTGAGGGTTCACATGAAGGGGACCCACACGGCTGGCAGGCAAGACTCTGCATCCTGTTTGCTACCTGTGCCCCTCACCCTTTGACTGAACTACCGTGGTGTGGTCACTGTGGCTCCATCCAACCCTCTGAGAGTCCTGCTCCCCGCTCAGAAGCCACCCCTGCCTCTGCTCTGACCCTCCTCCTTTCTAGGCTATCCTGTCCTGGCTCTGGGTTTTGGTGTCTCAACCTCTACCTCTCTCTGTCTCTCTGTCTCTGTCCCCGTCTGTGTCTCTTCTTCCTGCTGCTACTGGCTCCAGTTGACATTAAGGTCATCAAAGACCTACCTTGGCCTCCGCCGGTGGGACAGCTGGACAGCAGCCCCTCCCTGCCTGATGGGGACAGGGACATCTCCGGTCCAGCCTCACCACTCCCTGAGCCCAGCCTGGAGGACGGCAGCGGTGGGTCCTGCGGGAGCTTCTGGCCAGGGTGACATGTTCTCTCATGCCTCAGGCCCTGTGGGCTTGGGTTGGAGGAGCTGAAGTGGGGCAGGGTTTGGAGAACCCAGGAAGAAACCCCTTCGTCCTGGAGGAAGAGAGAAGGGACAAAGCACACATTCCTCCTTCTTCCCAAAGATGTGGGGAAGGTGTCTCCTAAAGAAGTCCCTTTCCAAATATCTTTCCCACCATGCCACAAAAATCCACTATTTTATTTTTTATTTTATTTTATTTTTTTTTAAATCCACTATTTTAAATTCACTTCTTTGCATAGGATTTTGCCTGACTCCATCCTTTAGTAATGCAAATAACTCTTGAGGCAGGGATGGTGCTAGTCCTTGAGTAAGTGGAGGGTCTGATCCTTGCATCTGGTAACTGAGAGATGATAAGATCCTGACAGTGCTACTAGGAGAGAAAAAGCACAAATGAGGAGAAAGGAAGCACTGAACACTTCATCTCTGTTCAGTTTTGAGCAGAATGGGCAGCCAAGTGTTTGTGAACACCTGTTTGTACATTCGTGCCTGAGTGTGAGTTGTATTTTGTAAATACAGGATGAAGGAGGGTCTCCGTTGCCTGTCCGTGTGTGCCTGTGCCCATGTGGCCCACTGGCTTCCTCCCTCCCCTGGGCTGGCTCAGTGGTCATCAGGCCTGCCCTGGTCTGGGAAGGCAGAGCCGCCCCAGCTGGGATTCTCGGGTGGGGGCGGGGAGCCTGGGGGCGGGGGAGGGGCGGGCCGGCTGGCGGCTTTGGGCAGGATTAGCCTGTCAGGATGGCACCAAGGGGAATCGGATAATTGTTCTCAAATCGATAAGTCATTTCTACAGAATGCCTTGGCAGGGCGATATGGAGAACGGTAATGAACTCTGAGGAGGAGAAAGAAACAATATTATCAGCGCTGAAGCTACCCCGAGGGGGAATGGAATAGGGGAAGGCAGGCAGCTGCTCCAGAGGGAGAAGTTGAAGTGGTTTCTCATGTTGCTCCTCTCTCCTCTCCTCCCACAGCGTGGGGACTGGTAGGCACAGTGTGGCATAGGAGGGCTGAGCCCCACCCCCAACAAGGGAGTGGACTCAGGATTCTGTCCCCAGAGCCATTCAAGCCCAGGAGCATGTCCCACCCTTCCAGAACATTCCTTTGACCCCTTTTAGCAGAAAATGGGGGTGGAGCACTGGTTATTCTATAGGGCTCTATCTCTAAGGGTCCTCACAGTCTGTGACTGGTATATTCCCCACAGCCCAGTTTGAAGGATCCGAGAAGAGCTGCCTGTCACCCGGCCGGGAGGAGAAGGGGCGGCTACCTCCCCGACTCTCTGCAGGGAACCCCAAGTCAGCCAAGCCCCTAAGTGTGGAGCCCAGCAGCCCCCTTGGGGAGTGGACAGACCCAGCACTGCCTCTGGAAAACCAGGTGTGAGTGTCTGTGTCCAGCTGGGGACTCTCTCCCCTCCCTTCCCCTCCTGCCACTGGCTTGCCTGCAGGGGACACCTAGAATGGGTGGGCCAGGACGGCAAGGGACCCAGCAGAGATGCCCCCCTTCCTCTCTCTTGTCCTCAGCTGGTACCACGGGGCCATCAGTCGAACAGATGCCGAGAACCTGCTCCGGCTATGCAAAGAGGCCAGCTACCTGGTGCGCAACAGTGAGACCAGCAAGAATGATTTCTCCCTGTCCCTCAAGTGAGTAGGGGGTGGGCCAACTAGCAGCGTTAGGCAGTATTAGCTTGTCGGCATGGCACCAAGGAGAATCCATGGGAAGACAACCAGCAGGACAGGAGGAGACTCCAACATTCTCCCCGTGCCCAGCCAAGCGGGGGAGAACTCCATCCCCATGAACATTTGCTGACTCTGGGCCAGGCCCTGGGGATCTGGAGCAGTCTGAGACTCAGCCCCTGATCTCAAGGAGCTCAGAGTCCATTAGAGGAAACAGTCAAGCTATAGTGTCCAGCTCAGAAAGTTTCTGTCACTTACTAGCTGTGTGGCCTGGGGCCCCCTTAACATCTCTGGGCCTCAGTTTTCTTACTTACAAAGTGGAGGAATAATAATATCTACCTTATAGGGAAGGATCAAATGGAATAATATATGGAAGGCACTTAACATGTTGCTAAGTGCTAAATAAATTATCACCATCATCTTTATTAATGGAAGTCCAATGTTCTTAAAGCACAGGCAAGGAGATAGGAACTTTGCCTGAGGGAGGCTGGGTCCTGGGAGGAGGGTAGATCAGTGGACACAAAGTTATTGTTCACTGTGAAGAAGTAGGCAGGCGGTTTGGGTACTAGTGGCTGTTAACTGAATTTTAAAGGATCCTGGAAGAGGAGGGGGAAGCAGGGCCCTCTCTTCCCATCAGCCTTCCTCGTCGGGCGCAGATATACACAGACCAGCATTGGCCTCCTAGGCCCTCATGGTAGAATGGCCAGCCCTCCCCTTGGTCCCCAGGAGTTCTACCTGGTAGATCCTGCACCCCACACGGCAGGCAGCCTGTCAGATGGTGTGTCCATTCACATTCCCCCAACACTACTGGGACATCTGTACCACCTCCTACCACACTTCCCGGGGGCATAACAATACAGGTATACCCCCACTTCAAACAAATGCAATATACAGAAATTTGGGACTATTAAACAGGTACATTTGAGGATAATTATTCAACTTCAACTGAAAGATAATGGGAAAATGCCCGTCTCTAGTCAAATAACTTGAATTTTATTCTTGGGCTTAATAAAACTAGCTATGTGACCCTAGGCAAATCATGTAACCTCTCTGGGCCTTGGTTTCTCCCTTTGCAAAATGCATTAATGGGAACCTCTTAGGTTTCTTGCTGCTCTCATATCCTGCAAATTATCATAAAATCAAAGAAGCATTTAGGAAAAGTTCATCTGTCAAAAATCTGATATAACACTAGGAATGTGTATTGCTTTAATAGTTAAGAGTCCTAGAGCATCTACTGTGTGCCGAGCAGCATATATACCCTCTCCAAAGCAACTACCAACCTGCCAGATGAATCTCTTTTTTATAGACAGAAATAAATACAAAGAGCTATGTGACTTGGTTGAGGCCACCAGGTAATAAAGTGCCAAAAGCAGAATTTGCACCCAGCTCAGTTCAGTCTGACTACAAGAACCGCACTATTCCATCGCATAGCTCCACCCGACATCAAGCCTGGCACAGTCCAAGGCTGGGTTAGACAGCAAGGGTCTGGCTCCCTGGACAGAGCAGGGCAGGGCTCAGCCCTAGCCTGGGGAGTACAAGGGGGAGGCAGGCCTGGATGCTGCTTCAGCCCAGGCTGATCTGGCCCCACCAGCATCTGTCTGCCAGAGCCTCGTTTGCATATAAATGGCTTCTCTGAAATACAATTATGGTTTCTCTGCTCTCTGTAATAGAAGGGCTTTCACTGGTAATTAAACAGCTTCCTCCAAAAGCCATGTCAGCTCTGGCCCTGCGGCCCAGCTAGTCCCACCCAGGCTCCTGAGGGTTGGGCAAGGACTCTGCTTGGCACTTCTTCCCAGGAGGTCAGTTAGCCAGATGGAGGCTTGTTGCCACTTTATTGCCCTTTTTGGCCAGAGCTGTCCCTCAAGAAGAAGATATAATGCAGTTTTGGGGAGAGGTGATTATCCCAAGTGGACTGTGGGTAGAGGGTTGTCCCCAGACTGTGACAGAGTGAGGGAAAGCAAGGCCTAAGATGCTTCCCACAGCTTTGGGCCTGGGCCATGGCATAGGGCAGACAGGGGAGGGGGACTACTTACTGCCTCCCCTCTGTACCGCCCCCAAGGACTGTACAATTTCCCAGGCCCTTAGCTCCCTTCCCCAGGCCTGTGTGGTCACCGTCAGCCTCAGACGTTATCTCAGGCCTACAGAAGAAGGATGCCCCCCCCTCCATACACACATACACCAAGCCTGGGGCTCTCAGCAGGCTTTAGGGCACTGTATCCTGGGGCAGGGAGAAGGAATTGGGAGGGTGGATGATAAAGGACTATTTTTTTCCTGTCATCCCTTTCCTCTCTTCACTCATCCACTCTCCATCTTCATTTGTGGGCCCAGTGAAATGGGTCCAGTCAGAGCCCTCTTTGTACCCAGGCAGGGGAGGAAAATGAGGTTTGCCAGTCTCACCTCATATGAGGGTCCCCCTCACCAGTCCTACCTCCCATACTAGTTTCTGAGCCCTGCACTTGTCCCCAGGTAGGCTCTGGCCGGGAGAGCCAAGTATTCAGGCTTTGGGGCTCCCCCAAGCATTGCTTCCTCCTTGCCTGTGGGCCAGCCCTGTGGTAGCTTGGGCAGACGTTGTTCTTGCTTGGGCCCCACCCCCATGCTTTCTCTCTAAGACAGAGGGTGCCCAGACAGCTGGGAGCTGGCCAGAGCTCTGAGCTGCAAGGTCCTTGTCTTGTGGGCAGGGCCAGGCACTAATGTCGATTTCCTGGATTGTGTCAGGGAGATGGGAGAGGCAGTGGAGTGTTTCCTCTCCGAGGGAGGGAATGGAGTTACAGCCTCACGGATGATGTCATCCCAGGCTGAAGGGATAGAGGAGCTGGGGGCTTGGCCCAAGGCCTAGTTAGCAGGAGGGTAAAGGGATATCCCCAGGACAAGGCAGTTGAGCCTTCCAGATTTGGGAGGGATTTCCAGAGCCGATAGCTCACCCCCTCCCCTGGTTTCTGCAAGAGAGAGCCTCAACCAAGATTCACTTGGTTGTCACATCTGTTCACACAATGTCCTGCCAAGGATGTGTGTGTCTCCACATGAGTCACTAGGAGCCCCCCACAGATCAGAGATGGGGAGGGCAGACCAGCCTTGGCCATACAGACTAGAGGACACTGGTGCCTGGGTCCCAGGGTTTGGGGCAGGGAGAGTGGTCGCTCCAGTTTCCACCTGCACACGCCCTGTACACTCACTACACACACATTCTTGGCACACCCAGTGCCCTCACCACAAAACCAATGCCTACTGTTACCCAGTCACAAAATCCCTTCTGCCTCCTCCCTGTTTTCTGGACTGGCTTCCACCTTCCCTAGTCACCTCCATACACAGCTGGCCGGAAACAACCACCTTTGCTGCAGGGGGAGGGGAGGGGAGGGCGACGGGAGAGGGCCCCTACTCACCAGGGTCTCCTTTCCTCTTCCCAGGAGCAGTCAGGGCTTCATGCACATGAAGCTGTCCCGGACCAAGGAACACAAGTACGTGCTGGGCCAGAACAGCCCGCCCTTCAGCAGCGTCCCTGAAATCGTGCACCACTACGCCAGCCGCAAGCTGCCCATTAAGGGGGCCGAGCACATGTCCCTGCTCTACCCTGTGGCCATTCGGACTCTGTAGATGGGAGGCCCGGGCACTGTGACAAATCTGGACCCAGCCCTGTGCCCATCCCCTGGCTGAGGGCTGCGGCCCTTCCCAGGGACATGTTCTGTCAAACCTTTCTTCCCCTCTCCCCGAGATCACGTGGAAGCTGGAGAATCCTTAATTTATTCTAAACGGGAAGGCCTACTGGGGCCTTGGAGTAAAAGGTTGTCTGGAGCTGAGGAAAGAGGAATCTCTGGGAAGAGAGGATAGCCCCTAGAGGAAGGGGGCTTCAGAGCCGCTGGTCGCCAGAGGAGTTTAAGATCCGCAGCTCCCCGCCTTTTCCGCCCCTTGTGCACAGGGGGCATCCCCCTTCCTCACCGTCTCCTTCTCCCTGGGTGAGTGCAGGGTGGGGCAGGACGCGGGCCTGCGGGGCGCCCTGGCCATCTCTCCGCCTCCACCCCTAAACCACCGGCGGGCTCCGTCCAGAGTCCGGTGCCGGGCTTGGGGAAGGCAGACTCCCACCCCCAGAGTGGAGCTGGCGTTGGCGGTGGGGAGACGAGGGGAAGGGCTTGGGCCGGAGGGAACTTGCGCAGTGCCCAGGCCGCCCCGGCTCCCGGCCAGATGCAATAAATAAACCCAGTCCTGCCAGGCACAGCCGCGTCCGCGCCTCCAGCGCCGCCCCCCGGGCTGTCGGGGGAGGGAGCTGCGAACCGAGCGCAGATTCTGTTTATAAATCAGCTCTGGAGCAGACACAGGCCGGCTGTGAAAAGCACTTTCCAAGCATCAAGTTCCTTCCCTTGACGAGATGTCAAAACATCCCCCGCCGCCCCCGCCCCGGCCGGGGGCACCGGAGCCTGCCGGCCGCGCGGCGCCCCCTCCCCGCCGCGCCGAGTCGCGCGGCTCCCCAAGAGCGCGTCCAATTTCCTGCCAACAGCCATTCATCTGGGAGGAGGGGAGCCGCGGAGAGACAAAGAGGCAGCGCGCCAGGCGAGGGGGAGCGGGCGGCCCTGCCACGCGGAAGCCGCGCGCCCGCGGAGGCGGGAAAGCTGGCGGGGTCGACTGCGCTTTCTTTCCAGAGGAAGCGGGGCCTGCCGCGCCTCCCCCATTCCGCGACCCGGAGTCCGGCCCCTGGAGACTTACAGCCTGCAGGTCTGGGCCGGATCTCCCTTGGGGCTGGGGCTTCGGGCTCACGGCAGAGCCTGGCGGGGCGGTCCGCGCGTGCCCCCTGCTGGCCGTGCCTCTAACCGCGGGTCGCGGCACCGGGCCACAACCGACCCCGGCCCTGGAGACGCCCCGGCCGGCGCCCACAGCTGGACCAGCCCAGGCCTGTGGGCCAAGCCCCCGGGAATACCCACCCGGCCGCCGGTCGGAGCCGCTGTCGACCCGCCCAAAGCCCGCCCTAAGCCCGCCCTCCGGCTCCCACCGGACTCCCCGTGGGGCTGAACAAACGTCCGCTGCCCTGGGAGCGCAGTCTGACGGTCTCCTTACAGAACCGAAACCTGCAACACCGGAATGTAGTGTCCATCATGGGATTTCGGCTTTTCTAATCCCCTGGCTGTTTTATCGAAATCAAGGAAATGCGATCTGACAAATAGAAGAATTCTGTGAGGACAATCGAATGGCTCACTTGAAATTGGGCCCTGCTTTAGAAATTCCCTCAGAGGGTTGCCCTATAACTTGGAGGGTACTGAGTCAGTCTGCAGATGAGCAAACAGGCTCAGAGTGTTTAGGTGATGTGCTCATCCATCTCCTGTGGTCAACTCCTGTTGCTCAGAGGTCCTGGAGCCAGCCAGGCAAACTCGGGCTCCCTGGGGGCTCCTGCCCTGTCCTGCCACACACACCTGCACTTGGTGCCCCGCCCACCTTCTCCAGGACTCCCACCCCTTCCTGGCTAGGCTCCAGAAGCCCCACACAGGCCACCCTGAGAGGCCCTTGGATAGGCAGGGTGCCCCTGGGCTGGGAAAGGGGTCTCCAGCTAAAGCACTCAGCCTTGGGCTGGTTTCTATCCAGATGCCGGCAGGTTCAGAGGACTGTCGGCACCAGCCTCAGTGAACTGGCTTGTGGAGTAGCTTCCTCTGCCAGTGTCTACCCCCATCCTGGGGCAGGATAAAGAAACCCAGAGGGCAGAAAAGTGGTTTATTTGTAAAGCAGACTACTGTAGTAGGAAGAAGAGACAAGGCGTGAGGAGCACTACATAGATATCGGGCCAGATTCTGACTACAGTACATGTTTAAAAATCGGGGAGAGAAGATCAGTTGCGCTATTGGACTAGGATGCTGAGGGGGTTCCTGTAGACTTCTCTCCGCAGGCCCAGCCTCTACCCCACCCCAAGACATTTGCCAGCCCTTTTGACAGTGGGGAGCCTAGAGGCGGGGGAGGTTTTGGGGGGGGGGGAGTTCCAAGATGCCAGCATCTGTGCTCCCACTCCATCCTTAGGCTCACAGCCCCCTGATACACATACACACTGCTTGTCAGCTCCAGTCTTTTGAGACTTTTTCTTAGCTTGGAAGAAGAGGTGTCACTTTGCCCTAAAGTAATAACAGCTTTCCTACCTCCCACCTCTGTTTCCCAGACAGTGTCTCCCACTTCTCCAGGCTGAGACATTCTGGACTTGGGGGTTTCTGAACCCATATCGGGTGACTGGCCATGGCCACCTGGACCAAGATTGGGAGGTAGGAATGGGGAGGAAGCAGAGGGAGTCAGAAACAGGAAGCGCAGAGTGAGGTGCAGGCCCAAACCTCTCCTCAGCTGGGCATTGGGAAAAGCCCCTGGGCAGGAGGCCTAGAAGTTCTCATAATGGTGGGAGAAGTGAGTCCGGTCCTGCTTGTTGATGAGCTGACAGGCCTTTTCCACGTTCTTGGTCATGCCAGGGGGGCCACAGCTAAACACCCCAATCTTCCGGACCTGATGGGGGAGGGAAACGTGAAGGCTAACTCAGTGTTCGTGTTAAAGACAGCCAGGAGTTCTCGGTGAGGGCTCCTTCCATGTTTCTGAAAATGGTGTGCTTCGCACCGTGTATGGTGAGGGGTGGCTTGGTATGTTTACGTCTAGCTTAATTTTGGTAGACTTGCTCTGTGTGGATCCAACCTCCACCCCCTCCGAGGCATTTGTCAGCTTCGGGGACATGATCAGTGTTTCTGATAGGGGCTGGGTTAATCAATGTTCCAGTTAAAGGCTAGCTTAGTGTCTCACTGAGGGCTAGGCCATTATTTATGAGACTAGTGGCTAGCCCAGTGTTCATGGCAAAGATCAGTGTCTAGGGTGAGGGCTGGCTCGGTATTCATGGAGAGTAGCTCTGAGTTTTTGGTAAGGACGAGCTCAATCACTGAGCTCTTCCTTCTGGATAAGCAGCTTGCCTTTAGAAGTGGCAAGTCTCTGTTGCTGCTTCCCCCTTAGCCCCTCACAGTGACCCCTACTGTTTTTCCACTCCATGATCCCCTCTTATCTCCTGGGTGATGGGTTCTCATCAGCTGTCAATTCCTTCCCTCATGGAGCTGGGTTGGGAGGTTTTCTCAGACCTCAGGTGATAAAGGCCAGGAGAATCTTGATACGGGGTGGGACTGACCTGCGGGTGGACCTCCTGCAGGGACTTGAAGAAGGGCTCAAAAGGCGGGCGGCCGAAGTGGGTGATGGAGCGCAGGCCCGTGAACAGACTCCGGTTCAGCACCTTCTGGAAGTGCCGCTCACAGATGTACTGGGGGCACAGGGGCAGGTCAGACCAAGGACAGTCAGAGCCTGTGCCTAGCCCAAGTCAGCCTGGAGCTCAGGAGACAGAGAATGGGGTGGAGGGGAGCTGGAGGCTGAGGATCAGGACCGCCATCTCTGTGCCTCCCGCCGTCTGAACCTGGCTGTCCACCCACCCGGCCTGGCCATCTGCATCACCCCGCCAAACCAGATACCCACCTAGCCGCCTTGCCCTACCAGCATGGTGGTCCTGAGGTCAAACTTCTCAGCCAGCTGGGTGATATAGATGTGCACGGATACCAAGTCCTGGCAGTCATTCTCCTCCACCTCCCGGATGATGTCAGCCAGCCACTCAAACTGCCGCTGGGTTCGCGTCACCCAGATGAAGTAGATCTGGGGACACATGGTGGGAGCTCAGGACCTGGCTCAGCTCAGGCTCCCTATATCCCAGGGATCCCCACAGCAACAGAACTCTTCTGGTCTCGGTCGGCTTGTGTCTCTGCCCAGACACCCTGGGGGATGGAGTGTTGCGGGGACCACCACGCCAGGCTCTGGGTGGGGGTGGAGTTACCCCAGAGCATGGAGAGGTAGAAGGCAGTGATGATGAAGGGGTGATGAAAAAAGGCACTTGTCACATGAGCTGAAGGTCTGATGGGGTGGGAAGCAGCGTTTTTACACCGAGCCTGCCCTGCCACTCCCTCCAATGGGCCTTCCTCTCGCTGCTAGGCTCCCAATCAACCCAAGCCCAGAGGGCTAGGGTTCCACTAAGAGGCACGTCACAGAGCAGCCTTAGGGAAGACCCAGCTGGCTTCCTGGAGCAGATGGGAATGGGCTCAAAGAGAGACTGAAGGGATGGAAGCTGCCACGGAGGGACCCACCTCCAGCCTCTGGAGAGGATGAAGCGGGGCTGTGTGGGTTAAGAAGCAGAGGCAGAGCTGGCACAGACAGAGGAGCAGGGGAGCTGCCTGTCACCCTGCCGGGTGCTGACAGCGCATGGGCTGGGCCTCTGCCTGCTGCGTTCCTGTGCCCCTGACTCACCCGCCAGGCCCAGAGAGACAAGCAGGGGCCTGCTACTGGGTCCAGGCTGGGGCGAAGGGACCCGGGACGGAGGGGGCCTGAGGGCCCGAGGGCTGTGTTCCCGGAACCAACCCAGCCCACCAGCCCTGCCTCGCGCCACCTCCCCTGTGCTTCCTCTTGAAAGCAGAGCCTGTTTCTCTTCTGCCCCACCCCAAGTGTTCCCTTCCTTCTCCCAACCTGACAATGCTCCCTTCAGGGGCTGGCCTCCTCTGTAAGACAGAGTGGGTTTTTTAACCCTCTCCAACTCTGTTCTTTAGGGTCTGAGGATATCCTGACCCCTCTGGGGTCAGGCCAACTGGGCCTTGCCCAGATCAGACCAAGAACAGAGGCAAGAGAGACAGGCAGAGATGGACACAGTGATAGGGAGCAGGGGCCAGGGGTCGGCAGGAGGACAGGGCACTCACCTTCTTACAGAACACATGGCAGCTGACTGAAGACTTGAAGACCAGGTCTTTGAGGATGGAGGCAAAGGGGGTAACCCCAATGCCCCCTCCCACCAGCACTGACACCTCAAATTTATGCCATTCCTGGTGGCCCTCTCCAAATGGTCCATCGAGGTACAGCTGCAAGAAGAGTGGATTTGAGTTAAGTTCCACCACCACAGTAGTTCTGAAGCTAGAAATGGGAGGCAGGGAAAGGCAAGTATGTTTATAGAGTGAGGGGAAAGGGGGTACCATGGCACTACCTGGAAAGATAGGTCTCTGGATTGGGGGAGGGAAGGAACACAGTGGGGAGGCTGGGGCTGCAGGGCCATGGCCTGCTAAGGGGATGTGGGGACGGGTAGCTCATCTGGCCTGGGTCTGGTCACCTTTGGGTATTTGGCACAGCCATCTCCCGTTGGAGGTGAGTAGATCTCCCTGAGCCGAGTGGTCCAGGGCCCTGCCGCCCGGATGTGCAGGCTGAGCGTGTCCTCATGGGGTGCAGAAGTCAGCGTGAAGGGGTGGTACTCAGTGGTCCCCAGAGCCAGGCAGGCGATCCGCACCCACTGTCCCGACTTGTACTCAAAGCCTTGGGGCCGCTGGAACTGCAGGTGGGTCACTCCTGAGGAAAGGAAGCGGGCAGGAGGCTGCTATCCAGGACCCCGCACCATTGTGGCCTCCAGAAAGTTCCCCCACCTGCAGCCTCAGGTCTCCTTCTGGAATATGCCAAGGCCTCTTCCCACCAGAAGGCGTTACTCCCCTTGGGCCATGTCCACCCTGAGGAGGGGCGGTGCAGCACTGGCGCTCATCATCAGCAGGGAAAGGAGCAGCCTGGCTTGGGCTCCTCCTCTCTCTGTTGTAAGAGAGGCTCAGGTCCCCTGGCCAAGAGCTTCTCTTGCCGGCTCCCTCATCACTGCCACCCCAAGGCCCCTGCCAACTCCACTGGGACAGGCCAGGAGATTGCAAGGTCCAGGCTCTGACCATGCCCTGCGGGCTTTCTCAGTACCACCGGGTGGCCCCTGACCGCCTATAGGCTGGTACCTGAAGGCAGCAGCTCGGCCTTCACCACGCTGATCTCCACTTTCTTCCGGCTCAGGCTCACCAGCTTGTCCCCCACATAGATTAGCGCCGGGACCAGGAAGAAGATGTGGAAACGGGGCAGCTGGATCAGGCCGAAGCTGCCGTGGATGATGAGCTGGACAGAGTGAAGAATTCAACTCAGACCAAGCATACCCACAACAGTGCCTGTGGCCAGCTCAGGCCTTAGCCCCTTGCTTCCTCCACTCACTCCACCCTACCCCCACAGTCACCCCCTACCCCCACCTCTCCGTGTACCATGCTCCCTCCAGGTTCCCAAATCTAACCACTTCCAACCCCAACCCCATCCTGCCCCAGGGCGTCCACGATGAGTGAGACTATTTGTGACTTTCTGGCACCAACCTAAACCAGCCCCTTTGACTCTTGCCTGGTCTCCTGCAGTAGCCTCCTGGCTGGTCTATGGGGCTGCCCAGTGTGACTTTTTTAAAGTTCATTTTATCATGCCATCTCAGCTTAACCAGCCTGAGTGGACTTCCCATTATACCACAAGGCCTTGAGATGCTCTGGCCTCTGCCTCCCACTGTTTCCTCCTTCCTGTTCTTCAAACCTGGCAAGTCCTTTCTGCTTCAGGACCTTGGTACCTGCTGTTCCCTCTCCCAGGAATGCCCTCTCCCTGGTTCTTCCCCTGGCTACCTCTGTCTCATTGTTTTAAAATGTATTTATTTGAGAGAGAGAGCACAAGAGCACGAGCAGTAGGGAGGAACAGAGGGAGAGGGAAAAGCAGACTCCCCACTAAGCAGGGAGCCTGATGTGGGACTTGATCCTGGGACCCTGAGATCATGACCTGAGCCGAAGGCAGACACTTAACCAACTGAGCCATCTAGGTGTACCCCTCTATCTCATTCGTCAGAGCTCAGCAGAAATGCCACCTCCTTGGGCCTTCCCTGGGTCATCTGTCGTATCTCCCAGTTAATTCCCATCAGAACGTTTGTCATCATCCACACTAATGTTGTTTCTTCATTCACTGACATGTGTCCCCACCAGACTGGGTGTGGGTGTGTGTGTGTCTCTCTCTTTTTTTTTGCCACCATACTCTCAGCTCTTAGAAGTTGCTGCCTGGCACACAGCAGACACTTAATAACTGCTGAGTTAGTAAAAGAAGTTCCCCCAATTTATCCTCTCCCTTTAGAGACTAAGAACACCTAACCAGTTCCCCTTTTCCATGAAATAACTGATATAACTGTTTTCCATGGACTTGTATTTCCATGAAATAACTGAGTAATTGTTCAGCTCTGGTCCTTTCCCCAACAAGCTGGCCTAACACAGGCAGACATGACTTGCCCCCATGCTTGTTCCTACGTCTGGTCAGTCTGGCTCCTGCCTCCACTTCGCAGGACCTGCTCACTGGGGGCTCACCAGTCCCATGAATGGTCAGACCCCAAGGTCTCCTTTCATTTGCTCCCACGGTTGGCCGTCTGTGGCACTAGCAACTGCCCACTCCTTGCCACTTCTGCTGCTTCTCTTGGGACGCTCATTTTCCATCTCCTCCAATGGCTCTCTGTTCCTTCTCCCAGCCCTGATCCTGCATTTTCTCCTGCAAACCTGCAAACCTGATTTTCTCACTCTCTGTTCTCCTCTGTCTATGCTGTCCCATGTGACCCGGCCCCTCCACTGAGCCACAGTCTCTCAGTGGCCACCACAGCCCACACAGGTCCTGCTGCCACCTAATAACCTGGGGCCATCCAGCCAGACCTGTCCCCTCTGTGCCCTGAATACTCTATCATCATTTCCACCTCTGCACCAGTGCTCATGCCCTTTCTTCTACCTGGAATGCTCTTCAGATTCTACTCTGCCCCGTTAAATCTTAGCTTAACTCTCCTTAAGGCTTGGCTCAAGTCCCATCTTCTCCCCAAAGCCTTCCCTAACCGGTTTGGCCCAAATGAAACTCCCTTCAGTGAGCTACTATAACTCACTGTTTGGAACACTCGTCTCAGCAATTAATCCTATATTGTCTACTCATTCTGATCATTTCAAGCACATGGCCCTTATCTCTGCAGCAAATCCCAAGTTCCTGAGGGCAGAGCTTTGAGTCTCCCCCTCCTCCACCAAACTAGTACGTACCACCAAACAAGTGCATACTAGACCCTTCAACAGATAACTGTTAAACTGAACTCTGGCTCCTTATTCAGCTCTCCCTTTCCGCCAGCTTAGTGTTCCTTTGCCCACAGGACTAACCTAAACCTCTCTGGGCTCTTCCCTGAATTGGCTCCAGTTTCCCCAAGTTCCTTTTTCATTATGGAGCCCACCCCTGCCCCCAAGGCTTTCTGAGCATCGAACCAGGCTGAGAACAATGTCTGGGTGACCTCATACTGCTCTGTTTATACATCCCATTTGGTGTTGGCTCTACTTTTAAACCACAAAGCTGCTGCAGATTCATAGTTGGCGGAGGAGCCAGGGGAGCTAGCCCTGCCCTCTTCTGCCTGGATCAGGAGCCTGGACGTCCTTCTGCAGGGTCGACTCCATGCTGGGGTCCTTTACTTATAGCTTCTCTTTCTGCCCCAAGTCAAGATAAATGGGAAGGAAGCAGGTGTTTCAGCCCCGATATCTCCCCAGGTAAGACTCTCTCTAGTGGCCAGCGCTAGGACTGCCCAGCAGAGGGTCCCGCACCTTTCTGAGCTGCTGACTTTTCTGCTGGTGGGAAGGGTGGCTCTGAACCCCAGTGATCCCCCAAATCCAGGAATAAGTCACGAAAGGGGTCTTGGCCTCAGGGAGTCAGTCTGGCCACTCCTCTGGGTCTCCCATCGAGTTCAAAGAAACTGCTTTTTCACCAGGAATGAGAACATCATCTCCACCCCTGGCAGAAACAGTAACCTGGGAGGCTAGGGCTCCACCCTAGCAAGGGTGGGTAGGGAGGGATAAATTAGCCACAGCTTCCAAAGAAAGGCAGAGATTTCTTTGGAAACAATCATCATCAGTTGTAGGAAACAATCTAAGCCAAGGCTGGGTAGTCATCTTCAGAACTGTGAAGTGCTGAGCCTCGGGCAACAGGGAAACAGACCCTCTGATCAGTGAGGACAGAACTGCTCCTGGGAGGAGGCAGGGCGGCCCCCAGGTGCTAGCCTGACCCAGGCCACGATGGACTCTCTCCCTCTGTCTCAGGACTGTGTGCAGCTCTGCCTGGAGCCACATGACAGAGGGCAACGATCTGGGCTCTGCGCTTCTGAATGCTGGCAGCCAAGCTATCATCAGTGGGGACGCTGGGGTCTTGGGACTTAGTTTAGCTTCTCAGCAGCACTCTTGGATGCTCTTTAGAGAACGGCCTGTGTCCATGAGGAAGGCAGGCCAAGCGGAGCCATGACACGGGCACAGATTGGAGTCAGCTCTGGAACTGATTAGCTGACACAACTGATGGCAAACCCACAGAAGGTAAAGGGAACAGGACGACAAGAGAAGGGAGGGAGGCAGAAGCCTGGGTTAAGGAGAAGGAAAGGGAACAGGCAGAGTCTTAAAATCCATCTTATCAACAGTCCAAGTGAAGACATTTTGAGCAAGCTTGTTAACTCTACAAGTGGCACTTCACTGGGCAGAGGGCTGGGGGCTGGGTGCTAACACCCAAAACAAAAGTGGCAGAACCAAATTAAGATACGTTTCTCTCAAAAAAAAAAAAAAAAAGGGTGTGATGCTCGCTTGCATGTGGGCAGTCCACCCAGGAGCTCACATCAGTCAGTGGAACTAGGGAATGACTGGCTGGGCAGAAATGATATGGGGGTGTCTGCAAGGAATGCAGACCAGCCTGGTGGGGCTGGTACTGCCAGACCCCTGCCAGAGCACCTATCTTCCAGGCGCTGCATCCCCGGGTCTGTCTGCTTGGCAGCCCCACACTAGACTCTCCAGCTTTGAAGTGAGAAGTGGGGGGGATTCCTGAGATGACTAAGGGGATGGAGAAGCCATCATGGCCTCTCTGGGATCATCCCGCCCAGACCCCAGAAGCCCTCACCAGCAGGTAGAGCAGGATGTAGAGGTGGTGGGTCAGCCAGAAGCCCCGGAAGCTGTGGCGCCGGAAGTGGTGGGAGGCAAAGACATACATGATGGCCAGGACCAGGAGCAGCAGCACCCCCGTGAGGCCTGCAAAATGAACATGGGGTGAAGGGCAGAGGAGCAGGGCTGTTCTGAGGCTGCCAGGAGTCAGGGTCCCGGTCCCACTTCATTGCTCTGGGTGGGGGCCGTGGAAGCCCAGGCTTCTCCTCTGTTCTCTCCCCACACCACTGATCACAGGTGCCTTTTATTTCAACAGACTCCGCTCATCCCTCCAAGGCCTCATCCCGATTGTTATTTTTTGAGTACCGGTGCCATTTGTTTTTTGTCTGTCACTTCCCTCTTCCCTGTCAGGCCCACAAGAACAGGGACCAGGCTGCTGGTAGTTCAGCTCAGAATCCTACCGCCTCCTGGAGGGCTCGACACCCTGTGGGCCTCATATAAATGTGTGCTGACTGAATGAAGGCACAGGGCAACTACTCTGGGCCTTCTGAGTCAGACTTTGGACATTGCAAGCCCTGCCCCCATGGAGCCAAGACTCGGTCGACACCCCCATAGCCCCCCGCCCTTGACTACCACAGCATGAGCAGTGGGGCCATTAGTGAGTAAACATGACCACCTGAGCCCCCTGGGTTCAGCCCAGTGTTGGTGGGAGTACCCTCCTCTCACAGGGGATCCCAGGCCTGGGGTACACAAGAGAGCAATACTAGATTCAGGACGGGAGTGCAAGGCCAGAGAATGGCCCCTCGAGTGATCAAGGAGGAGAAAGGCAGAAATTAAGAAGATTAGAGCCCTGCAGTATGGAAAAGCAGAGGTTAAGAAGGGATCTAACCAAAGCCTGTAAAGGCCTGAACAGAGAGGAGGGCATAAACACAGCCTTATCCACTAAATCCCAGTGCGCAGGAATTAGCAAGCACTCTGAAGTTCAAAGCAGATTGTTTTAGGATTTAAAAAAAAAATGCTGTGTTTCACAGAAAGGAGAGTAGAAAATGTATTACCCCAAGGAGGAAACAGACTAAAAATATAAATAGGTTCGAGAAGGTTTTGAATAGATTCACAGCTAATAGTCCTAAAATGGGTGATTATGGTGAGTTAGGAATATGTCCCTAAACAGCCCTTGTCAAGACAGACTACAAGGGGTGGAGGACTCTGCCTAGTTGGACAAAACCCGTCCCTCCAACAGCTGGGGCACAGCATTCCTTAAAGCCACTGTCATGGTAGGTGTGTATGTTGGGGTGAGGGGAGAGGGGGCCACGCCCGTTCCACAGAAGAGGATGTTCAGAGTTGGGGCAGGAGCCCAGCCAAACTCCCAAGAAAAATACTGGGAAGCGGAGGCTCTTACTGCCCCAGGGAGTCCTCAGGACCAGAGGGCAGAGCCTGGCCCACCCTGAGAGCTAAGTGAGTGCTCGTGGGCTGCCTCATGGTAGGTGGAACCCAGAGCCCGGAGCTCAGAGCCAGACCCAGACCCAGAAATTCAGAGTAGGGAGGGCTCTCACCTGGCACAGTCTGAAAGAACCACCAGTAATACTTCTGGGGAAACTCAGACCTGTGGAGAAGGGAAAGCAAGGAAAGATGCTGAGAGGAGATGTCTGGGACTTCCAGAAAGAATCCGGAAACACCCCAACCCAGCCACCATCTCCCCTTCTGCCCACTCGGGGCCAGGGCTCTGGGTGGTCATTGTCTGTCCTATCGCCTGGAAGGTGACACTCTTCTGAGCCAAAAGAATTTGCTTCTTTCCATTCATAAAGGATCCCCCCACCTTGACACACGCACACACACACAGTCGCCCACTCACTCACCCATCATCATGGAAGAGTCCAGGGAAGAGGCAGGAGAGGACGCTGAGCGGGCTGATGGAGAACAGGTACACATTCACCACATGGCCCACACTGTGCAAGACTAAAGAAGATAAGACAGGGAGGGAGGGAGTCAAGGGGCAGCCAGCTGGGGGCGCTCAACCCATTCAGCCCAAGTTGGAGGACTCCAGCCACCCAGCCTTGGGGGCCTGAAGAAGGGACCTAGGGGTCTGCACTTCTGGTCTCTCCTCATCCTCCTGTCCTCCCTACCCCTGCAGTACCCCATATATACCATCAGCGAGCACAGCCACAGGAGTCTGAAATTATACCATTAGAAGTTCATTCTTCGGGTTTCTCTCACAGAGTATGTTTTACCACATAAAAGGTGGGAGAGATTGCACGTGATGTGCCCTCGTTCTGGGGTGTGGGTAACTTGTCAGCTGGACGCTGGTGAGGGGCCCCTGAGAGCATGGGAAGAGGCCCTGGGGGAGGGGAGCTCCTGGGTTCACGTTACACCACCATGGGGCCAGCTCCGTCCTTCTGAGAAGGACATCTGGGGCTTACACTCAAGCACAAAGGAGAGGAGGGGCAGGCAGCAGGGGGCAGGAGGACGTGGACAGAACCCCTGGGACTCCAGGGCCCTGCCTGTGAGGATGATGGCGGTGGAGGCAATGAGCCGGTGGAAGTCCACGGCGGCGTCAAAGGGCACGTAGCGGTGGAGGAAGGTCTCTCGCAGGAAGGTGATGAGGTTGCGGCACATGGTGAGCAGGATGTAGGAGAACATGAAGGAGATGCTGGCAGCCGTGCCCCGGGACAGGATGATGCCCACACGGGTGGTGTCCGTGATGCCCGTGTGGTGAGCCCGGAAGGCGTAGTCTGTTGGGGAGCCCAGGCGGATGAGAGGGGAGCAGTGCAGAGGGCAGAGCGCCGCGGAGGCGCGTCCAGGGCCTGCCTCGGCCGCCTCCCCTCGCGCAGGCCTCCCCCTCGGCCTCTCCGGCAGCCTCCACTCAAGTTGAAGCAGGCCCCATGCCCCCGCAGGAGCGGAGAGCACAGGGCTGCCCGCACTCACAGTAGGCACGCTCCAGGAAGAGGCCTACGGCGATGGCGTAGAACACGGCCACGCAGCCGATGTGGCGGCGGTAGTTTTCGATGAAGCGCTTGAACTGCTGCAAGGTCTGGTGGCGCCGGCTGCGCTGAAACTTCTCCCGGTGAGCCTCGGTGAACAGGAGAGGCTGGAAGGATGTGACCCTGGAAGACAGGAAGTCTTGGCTCTGGCTATGGAGCACCCCCCCCACCCCCCACCCCCTGCAACCCCATCTTCCCAGAGCAGAGAAAGGCCATCAGGTTGCTCAAGCCAGGCAGGGTCCAGACCCCCAAAGGCTCTACCATGCTCCTCAAGCAGTCAGAGTAGGGACAACCTTGTAAGTGCTCACTTGGTCAGTTCATCCCGGGAGAGGCACTCCCTCTAGCCCAGTTCCCACTCCACTCAGACAGCCCTCTCCTCTCCCAGTCTTCAGCTGGCCATTCTCACTCTGCTCCCTTCTCACCCTTTGCTGGAAGCTCAGAAGACACCCCCTCCAGGAAGCCTGCCTTGACTTTCCAGGCAGAGGTGAGCACTTCCTTGAGCTCTGAAGCCCCTTGCTCTGACCACTATTACAACATTCATCATTCATCACTGTAATTATCAATGTACCAGATCATCTTGTCAGACTCTGATCTCCCTGGGCATGAACTCTGCCTCCTGCCTGCACCCCCGCATGCTGAAGGGATGGATGAACTGCCTGGCTGCAAGGGGAGGAGCAGGCGTACTTCTTGCCAAACCTCCGCCGGATCTCCTGGGGAGGGTCTGTGTCCATGGGGCACTGCAGTCTCTGTGCTGTCCACTCCACGTCAGCGTTGCTGTGGGGACAGCGAGCACTCGCTCTGGGGGAGGGACTAGGACAGGAATGAGAGAGATAGGATTTTGGCCACCTGAGCCACTTGATCCTCTGCCGCCCCTGGTCTGTCTTCAGAAGGGTCAGAGCTCTCAGCTAGGGGACAGCAGGATTCCCTAGAGACCTAGAGAGAGAATGAGTTAGGTCCTGGGGATACACACACAGCGGTGCCCTTCACAGGGGCATCTGACCCGGGCAGCCGGTGAGTGCTGAAATCCAGCAGGTCTCTGCTCTTCCTGGGGCAGGGCTATGACTGCCTAGAGTAAGGAGCCCTGTTTTCTAATTTTCATGAAGGCACTATATAGGCTGGTAGGGGAGAGAAAAAGCAACCCCCCACCCCAGGCCTCCCTCCAACATTCCCCAGGGAGGGCTCACCAGATCTTGTCCTGGCTGATGTAGGAGGCTCTCCGGCACAGGTCCTTGATGACTTCAGGTACCTCCACTCCTGTAACAGAGCAGCAGCTCAGGGCCCAGAGCCCAGAGCCCAGGAAGCCCTGGCACTCACCCCATGTCCACATTGTAAAGGGTCCTTGGCCAGTACCCTTGCCTTTTGGGTGCCCCAGCCTCAGCCTCTGCCCCCAGTGGGAGCCAGCCCCAACCATGAGTGGGCAGGGAGAAGGCCTGAAACAAAGTTGGCCAGGCAATGTCCCCTGGATGTGTGTCCCCCTTTAGCCCCACTCCTGGGACTGGTATCAGACTTATGGGGTGGAGTTCAGGAACTATGTGCAATCTGCCTGCTGAGACCATTCTGCCACAAAAACCCTGCTAAACCCTCCAGCTTAAAAGCTCCTGGGAATTAAATGTAGCCCTAGGTGGCACATATATGGAGATCACCGTAAAATTCTTGCCACCTTCCTGTGTTTAAAAATGTTCATGATAAAATGCTGGGGGAGGGGGAATACTCTCCCATAAGCCACCATTCCTCTCTGTCTGGGCTGAGCACTGAAGTGCAACATGGTACCAAAAGGCAAATCTAGGTGAATGGGGAAAGGGATGCTCCTTGTGCTATTCTTGTACCTTTTCTGTAGATATGTTTAAAATGTCTCATAATAAAATCTGAAGGAAACAGCAAGACACAACAACAACTAAAAGCAAAACAAAATAGGACTCAGAAATACTCTTCTACATAATCCTCATTCCCCCAGCCTGGTCCTCCACCTCAGGGGCTGGATGTTCCTGGGACTCTGGCCTGGGCTCACCTCCAGGCACCCACCCCTGCTCTGCCCTCAGGCCCAGGTGCCTACTGCTCTGGCTGCCTGGGAGAAGTGAGAAGCTGAAGAATCGGGAGTGCTGGGTCTGCACTGCACCAGCTCTCCTCCAGCCCCAGGCTGGGGAAGCCCTGACCACAGTGGCAGCTCTGTCCTGCCCAACTCGCCCCTCTCCCCAATCTGGGCTGCTCAGCTCCCCCAAGTTCTCGTAATCCTGGGAGGGGCTGGGTTTGGTCTCAACATGCCCCAGTGAGACACTGTGAAGGTACCGTAACAGCTCGGAGGAAGCCACAGAGAGTCCTGCTACGTGCCCCCTCCTCACCCTGGCTCTGGCCCCCACCCACCTGAGTCAGACACAGGTGGGAAAGGAAGTAGGGGGAAGGACAACGGAAGTGGGTCTCCGTGCACCCAAGCAAACATGAACTGAGCACTCAGCCAAGGGATATAAAGGCAAACAAAACCAGAGTACCCTCCCACCCCCACTTGCCACCAGACAGCCTAGCTCAGGCAAATATGGCCCGGTTGGGGCTGTAACAAGGAGATACTGTTTCCCCTGGTGCTGGGCACCTGGCAGAGGGGTCTTTGACAGAGAGCTGGGAGAGGCAGAATTCTATCCGCTGTCCCCGCACCCCATCCTGACACCACCCCCTCCCCCCTGTCCCCCCCCCCCCCACCCCAGCGCGGAGCAAAGCTGCATTAGGACTCTTGTGGGCCCTAGGCACTGTCACCTTCCTAAACCACTTCCGCCTTAAAAAAAAAAAAAAAAAGTAAATACATGTATTTATAAAAGGTAAATATTTTTCAGAATCATGTCGTTATATAGAAGGATATAATCCAGGCTGGATATGTTACCACCTATTCATTATTATTATATTTCATTCTTCTGATTTTAAAAGAGATTAAAACATTTCTGGGGGCTCCTAAAAGTAGGCAGGCCCGAGGCAATGTGCCTGCTGTGTCTAATGGCTACGTCAGTCAGCCCCGAGGCCAGGGCGCCCCACCTCTGACACAGAGCTGCGTGAATCGGAGCTCACTGTCATGGTCCCGCAGCATGAAATGGAAGTCCTCCCACGTCAGCTCCTCCTTATCCTGGAAACCAGACTCCCGGAACATGGACTCCACCACCTCCGTCAGCTGGGCCTTGGACAGGCAGTTGTTGGAGATCTCGATGAAGGATCTGGGACCGGTGGGGGGTGGGGAGGGCAGTCATCAGGCCCTGAAAAGAAGCCTGAGGCCTAGACAGGAGGACCTACTGGCCATCCCACCAGGACTTTGGAGCCCACACAGAAGGACCTCCAACTGGCCAAATCCCAAGCCCCCTCCTAGTTATAATAGTCTTTAGCTATATGGCCCCTGCTCTTTACCCTCCTGTTTCCACCTTCATGCCCCCACTTCTTTCTCCAGCAGTCCCTGTCCTGGCCCACTCTTCTGGCCATCCCACAGGACCAACCTCAGCATCCTGATGAACTCGTCCTTGGAAATGAGACCATTCCCATCAAAGTCATACATGCGGAACATAAGGCGAGACTTCTCCTCAGGAGAGCCTGGGAGGAGGAGGACCCCGTGAGAGCCCCAAACTACCTGCCTAAACCCCAGGCTGGCCAGAAGGGGCCTCACATGAGTGTGACCCACTGCTGAGCACAAAAAGGGGTCACTCGGCTTCCTGATCTCTACTTGGGTGCTCCCAAATGTCTACCATGGCTGGAGACCTGGCCTGGCACTTCCCCATCTCCAATGGGTCGGCTACCCTCCAGCCTCAGTCTCTAGCCCCTTCCATCTCCGCCTACCTGGACCATCACTCCCTTCTCCCCTACCTTTCATGAAGACCACCAGGATGTCCAGAAACTCCCGGAAGGACAGGTAGCCATTGCCATCTTTGTCAGCCAGGGAGAACATGGACTCCACAAACATGTCCTGGGGCTTGAGGCCCAGGGACTCGGCAAACTCAGCTCTGCTCAGCTCGCAAGTCAGGGCCTCCCGTACCTTCTGTGATGAGTCCAGGGGCAGGGTCCCTGCGTCTGCCTGGTCGATGTCCAGCACCTGCCCCCGGGGCAGCAGCAGAGGGAGGGAGAGAGAAGGAGACAAGGTTTCCTTGATTTGAAGTCCAGCTAAGGCTTGTAGGAGCCACCTTTTCCAGGTATCTGCCCAGCACCTTCTCCTGAGCGCCGACCCTGTGCCCTGAGGGTGGTCCCTGGCCCTCTGTGCTAGCTGAGTGGACCAGGGAGCCACACTTGACCCAAGCAGGTGATCTGGAATTGGGACTAAGAGGTCCCAGGTCTGTCTTGACCCAAGCTCAAGAAAACTCAGAAGTTGTGGACCACCATGTTCTTCCAAGTGCTCAGAGACACAGACAGAGGGAAGTAAACACACGGAGAAAACCAGGCAGGCTAAGAGAGAGAAGTGAGTGACCTTGTTGGCTGGCAACTCTCCTTTCCTCGCCCCTTCCGGGCCAGGACACAGTCCTCCCTTTAGAATTCCTGAGACATCACCATAGCCTCAGTCAACTGCCCCTTTGTCAGTGTGAGCTGGCTCTTACACCCAAAGGAGTTTTTTTTTTTTCCTATTTTTTAAAAGATTTTATTCATTTTATTTTATTGAGAGACAGACAGAGAGAGAGAGAGAGAGAGAGAGAGTGAGCGTGCGCGCACAAGTGGGGGGAGGGCAGGGGGAAAGAGAGAATCTCAAGCAGACTCCACCCTGAGCACAAAGCCCAATGCGGGGCTCGATCTCACAACCCTCCAAAGGAGTTTTGATGGAGAAAAGTCTGGGCTCGGGAAAGGGGAATTCTCAGGGTGGGCTATCTTCAGCCTACCCAGGAGCTGCCCCAGCATCAGAACAGGCAGTGGGGGAAGCAGCCAGGCCTCAGGCCATAGCATCTGTTTCTCCTGCCTGTCAACCGGGGGCCCCCAGTCCAAACCTGGTTATGATTTCATGAGGCAAACCTTGTTGCTTCAAACCAGGAGCTTTAGTAGAAAGAGCCTGGGGCTGGAGGCAAAAGACTGGGTTCCTGTCCCAGCTCTGCCACCCACTTGCTGTGTGACCGCAGGCAAGTCCCTCCAGCTGTCTGGCCTTCATTTTCCTTATGTGCCCTACTTGTCTGACAGGGCCATTGTGAGAATCGACAAGAGACACTGTATGGAAAACGTCCTGGAACCTGGAAGCACTGTGCAGATAGAGAAGGTTGGCAGCTACCCCCAAGACATAGTAGCCCACCCTCACACCCCTCGCACAAGGAGTCCCAGTAACCCTGATGGGTCCCCAACTGAGTAGAGGCGATCTGGCCCCGCCAGCCCGGGCCCCGGCAATGACTCTCCCCACCCGGGGGGTCCCTCCATTCTAGTACATACTCCAGTTCAATGGGCTTGAGGAGTAAATGCCAAAAGACATGTGCCTGGCACATCATAAATAACCATTAGATGGTTGCTTCCCTCACGAATCCTCTCCCAGGCCAGCCAACCCTGCTCCTTCTCAAACATTGTTTGCCCTTCTACTGGGCACCTCTGCACAGTCCCTCCTGCTCCTTTCCTCCGCGCCAAAAATCTTCCACCTCTTTTTAAGTCCTCACCAAATCTGACCCGAACCATGACCGTCTGGCTTGAAGACTCGCCACCTTTTCTGAACTACACTGCTTACTCCTTGGCTGTTTTGCAGTCACCATTCTGTGCTGGTTATCTTCCTTTCTGTGGCTATTCCTTCTTCCCAGAGGCATGACAGAGTGCTTGAGTGGGGCCTGGGCTGGATGGATCTTATCTCCACCAAACTTCTCCTCTCTACCCTCCTGGACCCAGGCTGCTTTATTTCTGTGCCAGATAGGGACGCGAGTCCTTGCATTTCTCTTCCTGCCTTGTTTCCCCACATCCTCTCAGTAGTTCTTGGAAGTCTGCAAGATGGGCACCAATGCCCCGTGGAGACCTCTGGCAGCTGCACTCCACCAAGTAGTGGGGACTGAGGGCCCTCACTGGCCCCACACTGACCCTGGCTTTCTGTGGCCTTTTGGCCAGGATGAGTTAAGTGAGGGTGGGAAGGCTGGACAGCCCTGAGGAGAGAGCGGAATGACACATGCAGATGAGCTTCTGACATGCCCTCCCTGGAGTCACGCAGGTAGGCATCGGAGCATCTCCTTACAGAAAGGCCAGGTGATTGGGCCAAAAATGCAGTAGGCCGGATTATCAGTGTCAGGGCTCCTGACTTTCCCTGGAGTCACCCCATGGCCGCACGCAGGCAAGGGCACCGCCACAGGCAGACACGCTCGGACAGACCCAAGCCTAACTACACACCTGGGAGAAGAGGTGCCTGAAGAAGGTCTCCAGGAGGTGGCTCCTCTGCTCTCGCGTCACAGCTGCCCTCATCAGCTCCTGCTCCCGCAGCTCCCACTCCTGGAACCTCAGCCCGCTGTCCTTCAGGGCTGCCCGGAGGTTGTCCACCAGCACCTGCCGCTCCTCCTCCAGGTTAAATAGCAGCACCTACAGAGTGGCGACAGGGAGAGCAACCCTTTGTCGAGGCCTCCTGGGGCCAGGAGCTTTGCATGGGTTCTGTCAGGGGCCACTGGAAAGAGCGCCCTTATAAAAGGGATTTACTCTTCTGTCCTGGGCTCAGTGGGGTTCTGGGCTCGCTTCTAGGTACAGAGACTGCCTTCAGAGACACATGTCTGCAGCCATCCTTCCCGCTCTGTTCACACCAGAGAAGAGAAGGGAAGGCAGGAGGACAGATGACGGAGGGGACCGGGAGTCAGACAGAGCTGAAAGTCAGCCTCTGATTGAGTTCCTCTTCAAAACCTCTAACAATTCACTAGATCCTATAATCAGGGAGAAGGGAAGAGGACCTGACTTCTTCCAAGGACTCCCAGCTAGGGCCCACCAGGGCATCCTCAGAAAGCGGGGAGGAAGACTGTGCAGGAAGAAGGCACTGTGGAGATCACGTCACCCCGAAGGCCCAGAGCAGGACAAACGTGTTCACGTTTCTCTATCAGGTACTATAGCTCGGGACTAGAAGCCGGAAACCCTGCCTGATTCAGTGCTCCTTCCCCTCCACCTGGCTGCCTCCCTGGCTGTGGCCCAGGAACAGAACCAGCTGGGCCATACCAGGTCATACTCCTTGGGGATCTTGAGCAGCAGGGCACGGCGTCCGCGGTTGCCGGACAGGATGAGGTTGACCTGCTGCGGGGGCCGCAGCTGGATGGTGCGGAGCACAGAGAGCCTGCCGTCCACCACGCAGATCTGCCCGGGCTGCAGGTGCACCAGCACAGGCCGGGAGAGCTCCTTGTGGCCCTGCCATTCCAATGCTGGAGAAACAGGGCTGGGTCAGCTGGGGCCAGGATGAAGGAGGCTGACTTCAGGCTGGAGTTAGGTCAGGGCTTCCGTAGCTCCTGGCCCCTTCTTGGGTACGGAGGGTCATTCCCTCCCCAACAGTCCTGCTGTGCCTCTAGCCCATGTGAAGCATAACTACCATTTCCTGAGTGTTTACTGTGTGCCCAATTCTGTATCAAGTGCTTGGAGTAAACTAGTTAATTTAATCTTCATAAACCTGTGAGGTAAGTGCTATTATTATTCCTGTTTTACAGATAAGAAAAAATAAGTTTAAAGGGATTTAAAAAAAATCTGCCTAAGGCCCAAAAGCCCAAGTGGTGGAATCCAGATTCCAATCCTCCATCAATGTGACTCTGGACCTCCATTAATTTCTTCTCTGTTGCCTGAAATTCCAGGGTAAGATGCCACAAAGCATCCATTGCCAAGGACTCTAGAGAGTCCTGGTAAGCCTATGAAATGTAGTCAGGGCCCCGTGACTCCTCCCCGTGATCACATCCCCTTTATGTGGGACCGTGGGGAGGATCTATGGAGGGTGGAGGACTCCAGGTCCAACTTCCACCTGATGGTGGCTCTTCCCACCTGCCCTGACCTGCTTGGAGGCCTAGAAAATGGAGGCCTTTTCCTTAGGCTGCTGAGCCTAAGGTGGGGGTGGTCTGCAGCCCTGTCATGTCCTCCCCCGCACCGCCCTGGCCAGCTCCAGGCCTACCTTTCATGCCCCCCACAAGCTTCTCAGACATGACGCTCTGGCGGTCCTGGCCCTGGAGCCTCTTGAAATTTCTCCTTCGGAGCCGGGCAACAATCCAGGCACTAAGCAGGCTCACTGAGAGGGCAGAGGCAGGAGGATGCTCAGAGGAAAGGGGGGGGTCTGGGGAGATCAGTGGCCCCTTTCCCTGGCAAGACTCCCTGCTTTCCCCACCTCTTAGGTCAGCTCATTCAATTGTCTCAAATTGTGAGGGTCCCTGGTTGGGGGGTGGGGTACGGGTGGGGAGGGAGCTTTGGGTATCCTCGAAGAGACCAGCACAGCCTCTGCGGCTTCCACCACTTAGGTCCCTTGCCAGCTAGACACTAAGACCAGAGTCCTTGTGCCAAAGACTGGACCCACTCTGTCATGCTCCTGGTGGACTCAGACATGGCCATGCCAAAGTCTAGGTCTCAAGCCTCTGCCTCAGCTAGATCTCAACTGATTCTCAGGCAGGGTTTGCATCGGACAGTTTCCCAGGCCCAGCCTCGTGCAAATAACTATGAGATATGGATTCCCTGTGGCTCCTGACCAACCGGGGCCCTGGAGGGACCCCAGGAGGACAAGAAGGCAAATTTCCCTGGAGCTGACTTATCTGCGGGTCAGACACTTCTCATGTCCCCTCTTGCTCTGATGTTTTCACCATGTGCCCAAAGAAACAGTACTCTGCATGGTCAATTGTCAGAGATGAAACCACCCCACTGCCACCCCTCAGCTTATGCATTTCACCCAATACCACCCTACCCATCACTTTTACCCAGGGGGAAGCAGCAGAGAGCCCCGATGGTGACCCCAAAGCCAAATCCACTGCCTTCAAAATAGTCCCGCATGACGGAGGGAGCACAGGCTGGCAGGCCCTCGGTGCTGAGCTGTCTTGGCTGCGGGCAGGGGTCTCCTGGGGAGGCAGAGGAAGGTGGAGTTCTGGGGGCTCCTGGGCCCCAGGAGGTTAGGGTGGCAGGAAACGTAGGGTGGGGGGCCTCTGGGTAGCAGAGGGATGGGAGCTGCTTACTCCTGTCATTATACCAAGAATGTGGTGTTTGCCTAGTGGGGTAGCAAGTGGGGTCAAAAATGAACCTCAGCCTCTCTCTCCCTCACACGCACATATGTATACACACACACACACACACACAGAGCACTTCCCTTGTCACTGCCGTGGGATTAGGATATCCTCACTGCACTGGGCCTTCCTGATATCACACCCACCCCAGGCTCAGCCCAGCAGATGGGAGCCTCCTCCCTAGGTCTCTCTGAGTCTCAGTCTTGCTCCCACTTGGGTACCCCCAGGGGCTGTGCAGAAGGGGACCTACACAGCCACATGTGGCCACCTTGGTGCCCAGAACCAAAGTTCCCAAGGGCAGAACCATAGCTCACTGCCTCCTTGGCATCGACTGCCCAGCTGCACCTGAAGCAGACCCATGGCTGAGGAGGGATGAGACACCAGACCCCAGGCCCCTCCAAGCATCCCCCCGGGCCACTCACCCGTATGCCAGAAGAAGATGTTGGGCTGCAGGGCACTGGGGTTCATGTTGGTGACAGCCACTAGAACATCCCGTAGGGAAGTGTTTCTGATCTCTGCGATTTCTTCCACAGAGAACAGCCTGGGGGTGGGAGAGTTGGGGAGCTGCTGCATTGGGAGAGAGATGCCTGCTCTGGCCCAGGGCCCCAGATGACGAAAGAGACCCAGGGGGGCCGAGGGGAGGGGAAGGCCAGCTGAGAATCAAGGGCCCATGGGGCTGCTGACGTTACACACAGAGGGCCTGGGGCCCAGGCCAAGGTGAAGTCTGAGGAAAGAACCCAGGTAGGCCTTACCCATTCCTGGTGTTCTCAAACCAGTAGCGGTCGCCATCCCGCAGCCGCACAAACTGGTCAAGGACGATGGTGCTGAAGAGGGGTCCAGGGTCCCCATGGCTCTCCAGGAGGCCCCCGGGGAGCAGCTCCAGGCGGGACAGGTCCTGCTTGTACAGGGCAGCTGTGGCCTCCAGCACCTGGGGCCAAGAAGGGACAGCAGTGAGTGCAAGGACCTGGCACCCGCCCTGGGGCAAAGAGGTAGTTCACAGGGATCAGCCCCAGGGATGATAATAATAAATGACAGTGACAATCACTTACTTATTATGCCCCAGGCACCGCTCCGAGTGCTTTACATAAGTTAACTCATTTATGGGAACTCGCTTACAGATTCAGCTGCCTATTTTAGAAAGTTGGAATAAAATGGGCAGCCAGTTCCCTATGTGGCTTGTTCTCAAAAAGGTATGAAAGTGAGGGTCAAAATCAGTACAAAAGTTGGAAAGGTAGAATGATGTGTTAGAAAAGGTTTCTATTCTTGAGAGCTAAAAAAGTTCTTAAAAATCAAATCCCTTCATATACATTGCTTCTTGGAGACAGACTTCAATATTATATGAGCAGCATTTTCGACCTGACCTTTATTTCCGTTCTTTTCTCTGCAATGTAAACAAACATTTGCCCAGCTTAATTCCAGCAAGGCCCAGTTAAGCTAAAGATCTGCTACTTTTGGTGTGCCTGGTGATCCCTATCTTTGTATTGATTTTATAAAGTTTACAAGCCCCATGTGCATATTGCTTCTTCATCAGCCTTTCAATTCTCCACTTTCCAACAATCTTACAAAACAGTAAGGATGAAAGCAATAAAACAGGGGCGCCTGGGTGGCTCAGTGGGTTGAAGCCTCTGCCTTTGGCTCAGGTCATGATCTCAGGGTCCTGGGATCGAGCCCCGCATCGGGCTCTCTGCTCAGCGGGGAGCCTGCTTTCCCCTCTCTCTTTGTCTGCCTCTCTGCCTACTTGTGATCTCTCTCTCCGTCAAGTAAATAAATAAAATCTTTAAAAAAAAAAAAAAAAAAAAAAAAAAAGAAAGCAATAAAACAAGCATGCAAGTGTAGAAACGCCACCATGCCACGATGGTAAGGCCACCAAAACTGGTCTGTTGGCTGGCAGGCAATGTTGCTTGCCCAGGCGATAGCTCAGGGTGTGACAGTTGACTCCCCAACGGCAGCTTGAGTATCAGGGTATAAAAAAGTACACCTTGTTCCTGGGTCGAGGACCTTCTACACCTGCTCAGATGGTTGTTGGGAAGAGCAAATGACATAATGCCTATTAAGTGCCTGGCATGCAGGAGATGCTCAACAAACATTTGCTAGGTCTGCAGAGTCACAAGGTTTACTGCCAAATCCTGCTGGTCTGGTAACTTCCATCCTGGTGTATGACACTGGGAAAGGCCACCCGGGTAAGTCCCATCCCTCTCCCCACGGACTCTAGTGTTTGTATCTCACTGCCTGCCTTCCATGTCTTGGGCCAATGTGCCTCGGCCCTCCCACTCTGCCCTCTGGGTCCCAACCCCTCCTTACGGTGTGGTTGCTCTGGGAGAGTGCAGGGTTGATGTCCTGCCATCTGGTAATGGGAGGCAGACCCAGTGCTGCCCTGGCCTTGGTATAAGAGGGCAGGCCCAGATCCCGGCCCCTCTGCAGGCAACCAGCCACGTGGTCTGTGCGGGAAAACTTCAGGGGCCCAGGCCAGAAATCTGGGGATGAAACAGCAGAGTCTGAGGGAGCTCAGCGCCACCACAGCGCCATTAGCCCAGGACCCAGGCTCCAACCAGTCCCCGGGGGACCAAAGTCACATAGAGGGAACCATAGTCACCAGGTCTCTCAGCAGTGAAAGAGTGCAGGTTCCCAGCCCCTGGCACTCCTCCTGGCCTGACACTGGAGCTCCAGCAGAAGCCCCACCCAGGGGCCAGTGGGGCACAGGCTGCAGGGACAACCTCAGCCTCACCAAGCACATCCTCAACCACGACATGGTCCTCTCGCTCAGCAATCTGGGAGGCCATGCCCAGCAGCAGCGCATCCACATCCTCAGCTCTTTGCAGGTTTGGATGCTTTGGGAATGGGGAGAGAAGACGGGGTTGGAGGTTGAGCAGCCAGGCTATTTCCACACCACAGTCCATGTCTTGGGCCCACCCGGTGTTGATGTTTGCTCTGAAACTAGCAAACCATTCCTCTTCCATAGGTTGATTCCCCACTCAGGGTGAATGATGTCCCCATCCAAAGCTCATGCAGCTGGGAGACAGGTTCCCACAAACACAAGGGATCTAAAACTTTACTTCTATTTTAGGAGACTTGACAGTATGATTGACAAAGGCACTAGAACATCTAAGTCTTGGTCCTTGCTCTGTTAGTGAACAGCTGTGTGACCATGGGCAAATCACAGGACCTCTGTGAACTTAGAGCCTTTCCCTTAATAAAAAGGGCATTAGGGATAAAATTAATTTAAGTTAAAACGATTAGGAGGACACTGAGGTCTTCTTCAGTTCAGCTCTATGACTCTGATCCTGTGCTTTCCTCTTCTCCCTTCTTCCCCCACCTCTCTTCTCCTCTACACGAAGTATCCGATTTTGCTTTAAATTATTTGTCAATGCTCTTTACCCACACTGGCCTGGTTTTTGGGGGGGGAAAGATTATCCCTGATAATCTCAGAATTCTTTCCTCCTTGCTCCCCCTTTAACATACACATTCACACACTGCCTTAGGTATGTCTCATTAGGACATTTCCCTGAGGTGGGGGGATGGCTGGGGTACTCCAAGGCCTATGGGGGACTCAGAGGTGACAAGGGAGAAGAAAAACCCACAAGGAAGCAATGAATGTAGGGCCACACCTGCGTAGGCTTCGCTGTCCCTCCTACAGTCCTGAGGTGCAGGTGGAGGATTGGCTTTTGAGCATGTACACCTGGCTGCCTCGGCCCTAATGCCCACCTGTTTCACATATCTCAGACACAGATGCACACATATGTACGTGCGTGTGCACATACACACACATACGCACACCCACATATGTGCCCCCAGCACTGACCTTTCGGCTCCAGTAGCTGTTGCAGACCCGGAGAGCTCTGGAGGTACTTGAGTTCGTATGGATGACCTCCTGGAAGTGACAACTGGCATTTCTGAAATGCAAGGAGTGGGGGAGTGATGACTGAGGCCATGGGATCCTAAAGTCAGGCGTCAGAGCTGGTTTCCAAGACTGTATATAGCCAGAGGCCCAGGCCATTGTAAACATTGAAAAGTGTACCCAAAGCATGCACATGCTTCTCCTCTTCCATCTCTTTCTCTATCTCTGTGTGTGTGTGTATATGCATGTATGTATGTGTGTGTGTGTGTGTGTGTGTATATACATATATATATATATTACTAAACAACATGGGGCTCTATTTAGAGCACTTCTCTCCTGATTCCCCAAGACAGAGTTTATACATATAGTATACATAAAATATACATACATAAACAGAGTTTATATATTACATGATATATTATATATTATATATCTAGAGAGTGGAATCCTATATATAATATATAATATAA
The DNA here is from genome assembly GCA_028534135.1 of Potos flavus. Lineage (NCBI taxonomy): Eukaryota > Metazoa > Chordata > Mammalia > Carnivora > Procyonidae > Potos > Potos flavus. The sequence continues at coordinate 49,862,955 of CM052896.1, forward strand.
TTTATATTATATATAATATATATACAATATAACATTATATATTATATATATATATATAAGTTCAAAAATTTTAAAAGGATTTTTAATTGTTCTTTTGAAATTACTTGTCTATGGATAAGTCAATTGCTATTATTTCTTGGCTATCATCAGGCATATCTAAAAATTGTTCCAGAGTAAGAAAATCAAACCTATGAATTTTTTTTTTTTAAGATTTTATTTACTTATCTGACAGAGAGAGTGAGAGAGAGAGAGAGCGAGCACGAGCAGGGAGGAGGTGTAGAAGGAAAGGGAGAAGCAGACTCCCCACTGAGCAGAGAGCCTAATGCGGGACTCCATCCCAGGACCCTAGGATCATGACCCGAGCCCAAGGCAGATGCGTAACGGACTGAGCCACCCAAGTGCTCCTAACCTACAAACTGTTTCAAATTATAATGCAATTGTAAAAAGTAAACTGACATGTTTTGTTCCATATACATTTAATGAAGTATGTATATTTTTAGTTTAAAGTTCACTTTTCATTATTTTGGAGTCAAAATTTTTCTTCAGCTCTCACACTTTTTAAATTATAATTCCCTAGAAAGGCTTGCAAGACCCAGGTCCTGTGCTTATAGCTACAAATGCCCCCACTGTAGTGTCAAGACCTAAGGTTCAGACCAGCAGACTTTGTGACTCACCCTCTAAGCCTCAATTAGCCTGTGTTTAATTGGGGGGTTAATATATACACCAGCTGTAGGAAAATGGACACAAAATGCTTCAAGACCACAATGATGTCTTTTTAAACAATTGTTCTCCCCCCTCCAAATTCACTGTACTCTGGGGGAATTAGCACACTTCAGACTGAAAATCCTTTCCTGAGGGCTCTTGAGGGCAGATTTTTCTAATGACATCCCCATTCCTCCTAACACAGAGACATGTTTATGCTTTGCCCTCACCTCATGTAGACACCAGGAGGCACCATGGTGGAGAAGAACTGCTCAGAGGCCACCAGGAACTCTGGGGAGATGCTGGGATCCAGGAAAGGACTGTATCCTGGGGGAAGGGGAGAAGAGAGAGGACGGTAACATTTAACCCATAAACCACCCACCCTCTCTTCCCTCCCCTTCTCCCCCTTCCCTTTGCACCCCTTCACCCCCTTCAAAAAACTCCTGCTAGCTCTCCCATTCTCCCTCCACATCCCCTCACCTGCATACTTTGGGGGTGTTTTCTGCAGGAAGCTGGGCAGCCACTCATACAGAGCTATGTTCTGAGGGTCAAGAGAGGGCAAAAGAGAGGCAAGTGCTGCAGCAGCCATGCTGGGAGGGGTCCGAGCCCAAAGAAGGCTTAGGTGGGAAATGAGGGCCAGGCAGGGGCAGTCAGGAGGGAGGCAACTCCAACAGGACAGGG
>CM052896.1:49864837-49887125 GCA_028534135.1 Potos flavus
GCCGCCTGGTCTCACCAGGTCGCGGGGATTACTGGGGCTCTGTCCAGTCTTGGGGTCCCAGCGGCTCCTCTGGAAGGGGAGGACCACGTCCCCGCGCCGGTCGGGGTCGAACACCGGGTCGCCGAGTGGGATGTGGATGTTGAGGAACTCGGCTGGGCAGCCGGGGGTCTCCACGCTCACCAGGTCCGAGAGCACGTGGTAGCCTGTCCGTAATGGGGGAAGAAGTGCAAGGACCAGCTAAGGAGCATTCTCCCTTCTGCATCCGGTATCTAGCCCTCCCTGACTCCCCCTGAAGCTTCAAAAGACTCCTCAGCCATTTTTGGCAAGCCCAAGTCTTGACCTCCTCCACCCTTCCCAGTCCTTTGTTACACCCTGGTCCAAACTGTTTTCATTGCCAGTTGGGTCTTCTCCTTGGTAACTGGGAGGTGCCCGGTGAGTGTGCCTAGGCAGTTGGGCTTGGAACACCTGCTCCAACATGCAGCTGGGAGCAGCCCGCCTAGAGAACCTCCCAGTCTCACTGCAACACTGGACACTGGGAATCAAATAAAGGCACCCTGGGTGGCCAGCAGGAGCACGGCATTCCTGCTGGAAGCCAGCAACCCACAGTCCCTGGGGTCCGGCCACCCACCCTAGCACCCCCATTTTGACACCCCCACCCACCAGCCCTCTTGCCAAAATCAAAACCCTGCCCTGAGACTGTCCTAGGAGTCACAGGGGCAAAGAGTGAGAACAGGGGCCCACCAAGAGTCCCTACCAGATTATTGTCATATCCCTGTCTCTACCTGCAGTCCCATCAACAGCTCAATTTGGAGCAAATTTATGCCTCCCCCAACCAGACTCTCTCCCTCTACTTTTTCTTCCCCAGAAAAAGAAATTCAAGACATAGCTTTCTTGACTTAAGAAAAGTCATTTTAGGCCCCAGACATCTTGTGATTTATGACTACTTGCCCAAAGCACATTCTTGAGTTATCTTTGCAGCATTTAAACCCCTTTGAGCACTCAGATATCAGATCAATTAAAGGCAGACGACTGATGCCAACCCTTGCTGGCCCTTGTGACTTCCATCAATTAAGACCTGGACTCTGTCACTCCAAGATGACTTTTGCCTAAATTCTAGGCGGAATTCCCCATTGTACAAGTGCCTTCATGAATCCATATGTAGCCTTAGCTTAAAACTTCCTCAGTTTTGTTATTTGGGAAGACACTGCTTTGGGAAATATCCTCCATGTTCTCCCTTACTTATTCTAAATAAAACTCCTCCTATTCTTGGCTTGGTTGTGTCTTTTGGCTCAATACCCTCCAAAAGGAAAATCCAGTTTTGGGTAAGAATACCCCATCTCATTGCCTCCCCCTCGATCTCTCACCCGCACCTCCATCACTTCTCTCCCTCACTCCTTGACTCCCCACTCAGACATAGACGTGTCCAGCCAACCCTACTGGCTGCCCTCCCCAGAGGTTGAGGGCCTCACCAAAGAAGACTCCCAGCACTGTTCGGTTTCGCAGGGAGGCCTGCCCTGCAGGGCCCCTCATGGCAGCATTGCTGAGGTTTCTGGGGTTGGGCAGATGAGGTTCTCCCAAGGGCTGGTACACACCATCTGCATAGCTGGCTGGGACCAGGCGCTGTAGCCGAGAGCCTGGGGTAGGAGGGGTAGGGACAAAGATAAATCCTCAGCGGGGCTCCCTTCCCTCCTCTCTCCCAGGCTTCCCTCCATAACACAGATCCTAAAACCTTAAGAATGGATGAGACTTTGCTGGTACCTGCCAGCCCTTAACCCTTTGGGCAACCCTGTCCCTGGGGCTGTCTCTACTTGGCCCTCACCTACCTTTGCTGCCCCATCTGTGCTCCATGAGGTTGTTGTACCACCCATCAAATCGCTGCACCTCCCAGGAAATGGGGTTCTGAGCTCCTGTGTGAGAACAGAGGGAAGGGGCAGCTGGGCAAGTCCGGGCACGAGAGGACAGGCAAGCCTGCAGGATATGGCTCTTGGGAGCCTGGCAAGGGGAGCAGCAGAAGGCGGACACCCAGCACAGTGTGGAAGGTGGGGGCAGAGGGAGAGAACGGAGGACAAAGTGATATTCGAACTCAAGCTCAGTCTTCCAGCTGCTCATGGAAACATGGCAAGGAGCACTGAAGCAGTGTAGCCAGGGGCAGTGTGTACTGACAAATAACCAGAACAAGATGGAGCTGGAGAACAGTGGCGATGTGGAAGGGTGCACAGGAGCCTTCTACTGCCCTCACACCTCAGCTCCCTGGGGGGACAAGGCAGGACAGAAACCATTCCCAGCCCTAAGATATCATACAGAGCAAGAGCCAGTGGCACCCCAAAAGCCGCCACTCTTCCAACCAGGGAAGGAGAGGTCATTCTGTGACCAACTCCCTGGGTAGGGGAAGTGTGGAGAGGGGCTCAGCCCTCTCCTGCTGAGCAGAGCCCCCAGGGCAGGCTGTGAGCCCTGGAGCTGTGGCTCTGGGGCCTGTTGCTACTCTGGTCTCTTTTCCAGTTTCCGGGGTGAGGGATCAGATCAGGGACTGCCTGGTCATGGGATAACCTTACCCCCTCCTCTTTTGAGGCATCATGTTCCTCATGTAATTCCTCTTATTGACCCTATTATACTTTCCAAAAACTAGGATCTGGAGGGAGCATCAGTTATTGAGGGAAGAACTCAGGCAGTGAGGGGGGAGGGAAGGATCCAGAATCAGAGGTGGAATGGGGGTCCTTCTGGTCAGTAGATCAGATGACCAGTCAGCTTCCTTTCCCCAAACTAGAAGGCTATAGGGCTAAAGTTCCCTCTCTGCTCACTTCAGAGAACAGAGTAAAGAAAGGGACCCTCTTCAGCCAGCAAGAGACCCATTCCTGATTGTCTTTCCACTCAGACCAAGCACAAGATCTCAGAGCTCCCCTCCTGCCCCACACTCCCATGTGCACGTGCACACCCATGTGTGCACATTCATTCACCAGAAGGTCAGAGAAGGAAAATGACTCAGGCTCTGATGTTTGAGCAAAGAACTCAACTAAGGATCCGGGGCAGGAACTGGCGCAACTACATACATGTTATCTCTAAAGTAAGATGAACTGGTGGCAGAACAAGGGGGAGGAGGGTCTTTGGGGAAGAGCATAAGGGAGAATGCCTCCTGGGAATAAGTGGCAAGAGCTAACTAGAAAAAGAAAATCCAAGGTCAAGGCAAACAGAGAACTGGAAGGAACGGGAATGTGAACGAACAGCTCTGTCCTGGGAGAAGCTGCAGGGGTCTATTGCCTCCGCTCAGAATAGATCATTCCAAAGGTTTTCTCTGCTTCCTTTTCTTGTATCCCTCCCACCTGCCCCTGATGATAAGGAACTGGCTCTTAAAAAAAAGTATGTATTTATTTGAAAGAGAGCTAACGAGCAAGCAAGAGCACAAGCAAGGGGAGCAACAGAGGGAGAGGGAAAAGCAGGCTCCCTGTGCAGGGAGCCCAACGAAGACGTGAGGCTCTAACCCAGAATCCTGGGATCATGACCCAAACTGAAGGCAGACACTGAACCAACTGAGCCATCCAGGCGCCCCAGGAACTGGCTCTTTTTTAACCTAACTTGTAGCACCTTAAACCTACTTCCCTTCTCAGAGACCCAGACTTTAGAGAATGGCCTCAGATTCTACTAAGAGACTGTCCAAAGCTGACAGAAACAAGATGAAATTGAATGGACTGACCCTATTAGTAGTGGTGGTTGGTTTGGTTTTTTTTTTTTTTCATATTGTTTTAAAACATTGGTGACTTCCCTTCAGCTTTGGGTCTAGTCTGACCACAAGATCCTTTATTATCTTGTATGCCTCATCAGTCTTTTCCCACTCGGGATCAGGGGTCCTTACTTTATGAAGAAAGAGAGAAGACAGAGGAGAGAGAAAGGGCCTCCAGACTGTAAGGAATGAAATAGGAAATGCTGACACAGCAGGGTTCCTCTGTTCCTAGCTATACTTCTTCAATCTGTACTTACCCATGGATGTCCATGACCCCACCAGGAGTGTCCATGCCAGAGCCAGACAGAAGCCCATGATGAATATGATAATAGGGCTCAGATGTTAAAACACCCTAAAATGGAGATCCTAGAAAAAGAGGACAGGAAGAATGAGTCCCAGCAATTCAGGGGAGTCAAGCGAGGGCCTCTGCAGGCCCCTGTGAATCTAGGTGTGGCCTGGGCCAACACCACAGTGGGGCACAAAGAGCAGGAGACTATCTCCCAAGAATCTTTCATTCGTTTAACAAACACTTGACAAGCACCCACTATGTACCAGGCACTGACTGACCTAGGCACTGGAGATTAAGTGATGAACAAAGCAGACAGAAATCTCTGCCTTCCTGGACTTACCTTCTTAGATTAACTGAAAACCTTACTTTGGTCCAGCTTACCGAAGTGTATGCTCCTTGGACAGAGCCTTGCTTGGGGGCCAGGAGACTGAGCTGCTGCTAGTCCACGAGTGCGGTCTTAGGCAGTCACTTACCTGGTCTGGACCTTGGTTACCTCTTCCAGCGATGGAAGTAACCATGCCTGAACTATCTATCTCCTAGCATGGCTACCAGAATCAAACGTGAGAATGATGTTGAATTCAAAGCAAGAAAGGCGACAGGTGTTATGTGAATGTGATGTAGAGAGAGGGTGGGCGGGAGCTTGGCTCCTCTCGGTGGAATCAAAGAATGCAGTGCCAGGAGTTCCTGTGTTTGGTGCCAGCTTTCTGCTCTCTCTCCCGAGGCCAACAAATCACCGAGGGACAACAGGGAAACAGAGGCAGCAGCAGACTCAGGCTGGGGCTCCTGACTGGCATAGGGAGCACCTCAGGCCAGTAAAGGCAAATTCCAAAGGCAGCATAGAAACTGGGGGCTGGGGGATGAGGCTGGGGAACTACCTAGTAGAAGAAAGTGGGAGCTCAGAGAAAGACTTCTCTCAAACCAAACCCTCAGGTCCTGAGGAGGTTGTCTAGTCCCAGAGGGTGAGCTCATCCCAACTTGCCCTCTCTTATTAAACAAGTGAAAAACCTTAGGTCCTGTCATAACTCAAGGGCTCAGCCACTCCACCCACTCCACCTCAGAGACTGTCCACATGGTGACCTTTGATAGTGCGTGAAGAGCAGAGTCCTGGATGGTTGAAGCCATAAGGACGGACATGCTGAAGTGGCCACAGTGGTCCTTCCCTGATCTAGGATGCCCTGCCCCGTCCCCCCTTCCACCATGTCTTCAGGATCTGGGCCCCAGAGACCACTCAGCCGGTAAAAGCATGCAGTGAGCTTTCAGGCCGGGCTGTGGGGATAAACCTGAAGAGGAATGTGGGCATGCTTAACAACCACTCCTTTCAGGTGGGTAGCCACAATGATTTATACAACAACATTGGTTCAGTAACTTTCTAACAGCCTGGAGTGGAGGGCATAACCTTATGACAGGGCAGTGAAGCCCCAGGCGGTGGCAGAACTAGGGAGGGAACACAGGCCTACCTTGTTCTTGTCCCACATGGCTACTTTTCCAGCCTGAAGTCCTACAAGGGAGACCTTGAGGTGGGAGAAATATAAGCCAAGGCCATAGGGATTCCAACCCGGTCCCAAGGGAAGGTCGAGGGGAAAAGCCTGGACTCTTAAAAGCCCAAAGCTCCCTCCCTGGCATCATGTCCCTCCAGAGAGATCCCTTCGGATCACCCAGCATTCCCAGTTCTCCAAGAACCTAAAACTTTGGTGGTGAGGGTGGGGGAGGAAGAGGCCTGAACAGGCTCCATTTTAGCTCCAGGCTAATAACGCAGGCGCAGGGGGGCCAGGGCTAGAATTCCCCTTCCCTCAAAAAGCGTGGCCGAGCTGGGGCACACTCCGCCAAAGCCACGCGGGTGGGGCTCCCTCCCCCAGGGCGCCTAGGCCCGCGGGCCGGAGAAGCCCGTCTGGGTCTGACCTGTGGCTGCGGCGTCCCTCGACCCCGGAGTGCGGATGGGCTCGCTCCCGGCTCGCAGTGCGGCCGCGACGCCCGCTCCCGGCCGGCTTCCTCCGCAGCTCTGCGCGGGGCGGGCGGAGCTGGGAGTGAAGAAGGGACGGCGCGGCCGGGTTCTAAGGCGGGGCGGGGCGGAGTCGGGCGGGATACCAGCCGGCGCGCCGGGGACCCGCCAAGGTGCTCCGAGGGGACCCGGACGCGCCAGGTGAGACGGCGCCGGCTCGCTGGGCTCAGGCGGGCCATCTGTCCCGTCTGTGTCGAGGGCTCGGCTAGTGGGGGCACTTGGAGAGCGAAAAGGGCAAGTCTGCTGGGGCTGGGGAGTGGGTGGGAGGCCGAGCGGGTGAGGGGGGACCCGGGAGGCGCTCCCCCAAACTCTCCGTACCTTCGAATCTGGGCTCCAAGACCAAGAGGATCGGTCAATGCCGGCAGACCAGGCTGGGCGTCCAAGCAAGGCACTCGTCCTAAGACCCTGAAAGAGTCTGTGGCAACCTCCCCCCTCCCCGAGGGTTCCTCATGAGCTCTCGGGGTCTCAGGCCTTCGAGCCCCGCCCGCGCCCCGCCTGTCCTCGGACTGCATCGCTAGGTTTGTGCGGGAGCCGCCCGGGGTTCGGGGCAGGGGGCAGGAGGAGGAGGGGCCGGAGGGATGGCGGAGGAGGGGACGGCTTTTGCTCGCCGTCCCTTCTCTGTCCCAGCCGAGGACGTGGGGGGAGGGGGCAGCGCCTCAGAGCCTCGGGTGAGGTCTGAGAAGGTGGAGAGCTACTTGGAGTGGTGGGCGGGGAAGCACCCCGGACCCGGTTTGTCCGGTCGAAGCCTGGTCCTTCAGCGCATTAGGAGAAGAGTGGGGTGGGACGCGAGCTCCGCCGGGAGAAGGGGAGTGCGTTTTCGGTAACAGAACGTCTGGCTCTAGTTCCTGCCCTAATCCCACCCCCAGGAGCGCTGCCTGTGAGGTTCCACAAGGAGGAGGCGAGCGGCGCGGGCTGCCACGCACGCATCGTTTGCGAGACGCGAAGGTACGAAATAGTGGTCCGGGTGTGAGTGGCGGGGATGAGGCTCCTGCGGTCAGTGCGGTCTCGGGGCGGGGGGGGTTTTGAAGCGAGCCTTGGAGTGTCGCTCCTGCCCCGGCCCCTAGGGGCGTACTTCCTGCGTCCGCTCTAGGGCAAGTTCAGATCAAGCGCGAGTTCCTCAAAGAGAGACCTTGGTAAGAAATGAAGAGGAGCCATAAATGCCACTAGGTTTACAGACATGGAATCCTTATCTCGGCTTACCTGGAGACTAGATAGTTTGACTTGCATGATTCAGCACCCCGGGACTCCTTACTCACCTCAGCCCTTACTGGGGATTCCTGCCTCAGCTCACTTTTCAGATCTTCTATTTCAACACTTCTTTCCTTAGTGCAACAACACACATACACATGTCCACACGCCTCCTTAAAGAGCAGAGGCTGAGACAGGAGCTCCTGACAGGGTCCCCATAGCCAGCCAGAGCTATAAACTTTGAATGGGACCAACCTCAACCAGAGAAACAAAATATTACATTCTAGTAGCTGTGTATCATCAACCAGAGCTCGTGGCAACTCCAGCCATGTCACCCATTCCCCTTTTGTAGAGAATTAGTAGTCTTTCTGGGTTCCAGAAGATGGGTGAGGTGGGCAGAGGCTACAGAGCACCAAGAAAGCAGGTGACAACTTTGAATGCTGAAGACCAGCTGTACCAGGCTGAATTTTCTTAAAGATGTGTAACTTTATTTCCTGCCCACCCCTCATACACACACAGGAACCCCACTTCAACCTGAGATAGGTAAAGGTTAGGTAACTTTGTCTGAAACACAACTGAGCGTTAGAAATACTTTAGTGTTTTAAGGGAGTTCAGAAGGGAAAAAAGTGGCCCTCACTTTTCCAGGCCTGGGAGGAAAGAGGACCCCAGAGAGTGGGGACTGGCCCAACCCATTGAGAAAGCACCTCAGTTTTGTCACTGGGGCCTCTGATTGAGGGCTTCTGTGTCTAGTTCTCTATGTTACTGAGAACTACTTTCTTCTTGTGTCTATATTTCTGTTTACATGAAATTGTAGGTGTATGTCTGCTGTATATTGTCTTTTTTTTTTTTTTTTAAGATTTTATTTATTTATTTGACAGAGAGAGATCACAAGTAGGCAGAAAGGCAGGCAGAGAGAGAGGGCGGGAAGCAGGCTCCCTGCCGAGCAGAGAGCCTGATGCGGGGCTCGATCCCAGGACCCTGAGATCATGACCTGAGCCAAAGGCAGAGGCTTTAACCCGCTGAGCCACCCAGAAGCCCCTATTGTCTTATTTATATCAGTGTCCACTGTGTATTTCTGCCAGTTGCAGTGGTGAGCTAGGGAAGAAGTGAGTGAAGACTGACAAGAGATTTTTCTCAGATTGGAGGAAATTCTACTGTCAGAGCCTCCTTGGCAAGCCAAGGAGGAAGATGTTCCAGAGGGAAACTACAAACTTTGTAGGAACAGCAGGATGGCTGGGCATGGGGACTTTTCATTTCAGTCCCACCACTTCATGCAGGAGACCTGTTACCTTAATAAACTAAAACTAATTTGGGAACAGGGTCATCCAAAATTAACTTTAAATTAGGGGATGCAGAGTAAGGAAAACTTAATTCATTAAGTTAAGAAGAAATTAAAGAAGGTGAATTTTATTCACCAACTATCTTTTTTCTTTAGTCATCTTTAATAAATATTCTGGAGATTTGGAAATAAGTTAACATTGTTCTTTTGTACTTAGAGAGCCTTTTGTTAGTGTTTCTTTGAAGCACCATGTTAATAGAGATGAGCCATTCTTGTAAAATATTTTACAACCTCCCATTAAAATATATGTAAGAATAATGCTAACATGTAACGCTAACCCAAATACATTACACTGTTATTTGCTTATATTGCAAATATTTGTTTTTGAAATTTTGGCATATAACATGTATTCATAGTATCAGCAAACTTGCTTTATCTTCCTACCTTATTACCCAAGATGTTCTACATTTTATAGCCTTTTCTAAAAAATATGGCTTTCTATCACAATTGTAATGGCTTCGGTCTAGGTGTCATAGATAAAAAATTCTTAGGCCAATAAATAAAATAAATATCATATCACATATTATAAAAGATAACTTAATCCACAAGTTCTTAATTATTTATCTATAGCTAGAGTTGAAATGTATATTTCGGATTCGATTAAACATGACAACTCATACTTTGGATTCCAACTACTGGAAGAGGGTCTCTCAAAATTTTGTGAAAGCACTAAAAATGGGCAGGGTTGGTCAAATCCCTTCCCGCCCAATCCTTAGGCCTATATTGGTGACAATGTTAAATGACAGTTTAATACTGTCTAGAGCTCCCTCTTGTGTGTGAAATAGAAGATGCCACCTGGAAGGAGAGGAACTCATTCATTCATATATTCTTTCATTCACCTCGCAGACTGAGTAGTATATGCTACATGCTGGGGATGCAAAGATGGAGATTAGAAGCTAATGGGAAGACCGATGTTCAAACAATTACAATACGGTGTAATAATTGTGATCGTGGAAGTATATTCAAAATGTAATCAGAATATTAGAGGTGGGAACATCCACACTGGCCCAATGGTGTCAGAGGAAACTTCTTAGAAAGAATAACATGAGCTGAGACTTGAAGGGTAAAAAGGAGTTTGCTAAAGGGTAAGACCATTCCAGGCAGAGGAAATAGCATATACAAAGGCATGAAGACTTGAAAGAGCATGTCAGATTCAGGGAGAGGCCAATAATTCAGTATGGCTGGAGGTTAGGCTGGGCCAAAGACAGAGATGCAATGGTAGGTGAGATCAGATTACAGAGGATTTTATATGTGATCATGAGATTGTGATTGAAGTCTAATCTCTGCTCTCCCAAAGCAAAGAAGTAAAATGATTATATTTGCTTACTAGAAAAGAAAAAATGTTCTGGCACCAGGCAAGATAGGATGAGGCTGAACTAGGGCAGTAGGGAAGGAAATGCATGGATGGTTTCAAGAAATATTTAGGAGGTAAGATGGTCCAGCTTTTTTATTTATTTTATTGATATAATGGTGATGCTACCAAAGAGACAAAATGGAATAAAAAGCAGAGCAGAGACAGTGAATTCAGTGTGAGACCTGTTAAATCTGAGGCATCCATGCGAAAGCCAAGTGAAAATGTCAACAGGGTAATTGGACCTTTTGTGTTTGGAGCCCAGGTAAGAGGTCTACCTGGAGACATATATTTGAGACGCATCAGCCATGGGAATAGATGAGTTTGCCTAGGAAATCATGAAGAGTGCTAGAAGAAAAAAACCAAGACAGAATCCTGGGAAACAGAAATATTTCAGAAGGACTAGCAAAGGAGCCACAAAAGGAATGGCCAAAGGCAGGAGCCCCCAGGAGAGCATGGTGTTATAGAGGTCTAAGGAGGACAAGAAAGAGGGAAACTTCCACATGCCAAATACCACAGGGAGGTCAAGAAAGATGAGAAGTGAAAACTTCCCTTTGGATTTAGCCTCTGGTAACCTAATGGAGAAGTTGAAGAGTTCTTGGAGAGAGAAGCCAGATTGCAATGGATCGAGAAGATAAAGCAGTGAAAACACCAACATAGTCTATTGTTCCAGAAAACCTGGCTGTGAAGAGGGAAGAGTGGGATAAGACAGTAGCTGGAGGGGACTAAGAAGTTCAAGGGAGAGAGTCTTGTGTTTGTGTTCCTTTGTGTTCCTAAAATGGGAGAGATTTACACATATCCTTGGAAGAAGGAGCCAGCAGAGAAAGAGAAGCTGAAAAATTGTAAAGAGAAAGGGGATGATTAATGAGAAAGGTAGTAGTGAAGACAGGCAGGATTGGAGTGAGAAACCAGGAGGAAAAGAGATACCTGCTTCTCTGGAATGGAAGAATTGAAGAGTTAAGGAAAAAAAGCAAAACTTCACATGAAAACTGAGACTCAGAGGTTATGTAACTTGTCCAAAAGACAGGATTAAAAGAAAACTGTCTGTCGCTTTGTCTTTTTGCCTGACACCATGCTACCCCTGGAGATAGCATAGGAGGTGGTCAGCCGAGGAGGAGAGTGGAAGGCTGGGAGCCACAAGGTATTAAAGAAGAATCACAGAATTTAGAAATAGAGCAGAGCTGGAGATCATCATATCCAATTGCAGATGAGGAAACCAAGGACCAGGGAGGTTGTCATTTGACTGCCCAATGTTTTAAAATTACTGAAGAACTAGAACTGGACCCAGAACTGGTTCTAGCCCAGGGTTCCCTCCAAGAAGGATTGGATAAAGAGATGAATGGGACAATAAAATGCCCCCTCTTTCCCATCTATTGAAGAGGCAGAGGCAGAATTCAGACACAGAGCTGCACAACTCCAAACTTATTCTTTCACTACATTGCTTAACGAGACACTATGACTATAAATAATGGAGCCTCCCAGGCAAACCAAGGCCCCAGTACAAATCGCGCACAGGGATATTGGCAGAACTGGGATCATTGACTGTAAGATGAAGTGAACTCAATTTAGTTTGTTTATTCTAGAGCTGCCAGAGCAGGAGCCAGGGTGCTGGAGAAAGCTGGGCAGACCAGTGCGAGCAGTGCCAGGCCTGGGAATCAGCCCTCTGATGGTGTAGTTGGACTAGATACTTAGCAGTGCTGTCTGGCCTTTGTTTCTTTGGGGACTGAGAAGGAAAGCCAACTTTTTGTAGTCTGTACCATCTTTCACCCTTATGCCTTCACTTGATAGTAAACATAGATCTTTTTATGTCCTGTGATCTGTCTGATTGTGCTGGAGGCCTGAGAGAAATAAAAGAGAATTATATTTCTTGACAGTCCCAGGGGAAGCAGAAAAGCCTCCAGGGTGGTTGGGGCCCTGATTTAGGGGACCTACGGGTTAGGAAAGAAGCATGGGGCAACAGAGACGGATCGAGCAAGACCCTTGTTCCCTCACAGTCAAAACAAAGGGAGATGAATGGCAGAGGGGTGGAGGAATGACAGGAGCAGTAGTGTCTGGTGAGCTCCAGAGATGAGGGCCACGGGCTGGTATATCCTCTGCTGTATCTCCAGCACCAAGAACAGTGCCTGGCACATAGACATACATACCTATTGTCCTACAGCATACACCTCCCCTGCACAACCGCGGGAAAATGGCTACTTTGGGACACACATTCCCCTTCTATGTGGGCCGCAAGCCGATCTTCCCAACGGACACCACCTTGGCTGTCATCGTTGCCATCTTTGTGACTGCACTGGTCACCTTCATCATCATCCTGCCTGGCATTCGGGGCAAGATGGTGAGAAACAAGCCCAGCCCTGGAGACCCCAGCCCCAGAGAGATCTTGGCCTCAAGGTGAGGGGGCCAGACTCTCTGACTACAACCAGACTCAGGAAAGAGACTTCAGTCCTGAGAAAGTATCACCCCCCGCCCCCCAGGAAGGAGTTCCCTACCCATTGATTCAATGGATAATTATTAAGCACCTATTACATGCCAGACACTAATCACAATTGACCAAGTGACCCCAGTTTTAGAACCCCCCCCCCCCGACCAACACACACACACCCAAATCTGGAAAGAGGAAGGGTGGATTTGGAAGGAGGGTGTTCCTTCCTAAACCCACCCACCCTGTGACTCAGAGGCTGTTCTGGCTGCTGCGGGTGGTGACCAGCTTACTCATCGGGGCTGTGATCCTGGGTGAGTATAATCCTGGTCTACTGCCTCTGTCCCATCTAGTTCCCTCAGCAGCCAGCCTCTCCTCTCCTTGTTTCCTTATGGCATCTTCTGCTTCAGGGGAGGGAGGGGAGGGAGGGTCATAAGCAGAGTGTCACCAAAGGAAATCTTGGATTCTGACCCCTTTGTTCATCTTGGGCAAACATACTATTGACAAAATAACCACGATCCAGACCCTGATCTAGTTAATATATATGATTATGAGCAAAACAGACCTAGACCCCTTGTAGCTCTCCTTCTGACTCTAAGCCAGTAATGCCTGGACCTTCCTGAGTTCCCACATGTTCATCTCCCCAACCCCAGCTGTGAATTTCAGTTCTGAGTGGTTCGTGGGCCAGGTCAGCACCAACACATCGTATAAGGCCTTCAGTTCCGAATGGATCAGCGCTAATGTGGGCCTGCAGGTTGGTCTGGGAGGAGTCAACATTACACTCACAGGTGAGGGATGGCTCTTACCTGTGAGGGAGGAGAAGATTCTGCTGTGTCTTTGGGATCTAATTTGGATCTGCAGGATGGGGGGAGGGTAGGAAGGGAAATTTCCAGAGACTGAGACCAGCTCCTGTCCCTCTGCCCAATGTGATGAGCCCCTACCTAGGCAAATGCCCACTCTGGTCCTTGGGTTCCTGCTGAGCATGTCTGCCCCATTCCCCAGGGACCCCAGTGCAGCAGCTGAATGAAACCATCAATTACAATGAGGAGTTTACCTGGCGCCTGGGCGAAAACTATGCTGAGGAGTATACAAAGGCACTGGAGAAGGGGCTGCCGGACCCCGTGCTCTACCTGGCTGAGAAGTTCACCCCGAACAGCCCATGTGGTCTACATGGCCAGTACCGCCTGGCGGGACACTACACCTCAGCCATGCTCTGGTGAGGGTGGGATGGAGGCCCTGCCGGCCTAGACCCAGGAATGGAGTTTCTACCCATCTTTCCTCCACTTATGTGGAAATCCCTGGTGGGGACAGGGTGGCACCAGCCCCACGGTGCTTGGTTGGGAAACCTATAGGCAGAAATCCCTATTTCGCATCTTTGGGGTATGCTTGGGTTCCTGAGCCTCCACCTGGCCCCTTCCAAGTAGAGGTGTCCAGGCCAGCCTTCACTGGGTCCTGGTTCTCCAGGGTGGCCTTCCTTTGCTGGCTGCTGGCCAACGTGATGCTGTCCATGCCCGTGCTGGTCTACGGTGGCCATATGCTGCTGGCCACAGGCATCTTCCAGCTGTTGGGACTGCTCTTATTCTCCACGGCCACGTCACTCACGTCACCCTGTGCCCTGCACCTGGGTACTGCTACGCTGCACACTCACCATGGGCCTGCCTTCTGGATCACGCTGATCACGGGTGAGGTGCAGCCCTGAAGACAGACACTGGAGGGCTTAGGGACAGGGACCACCATATTGGTGGGGGTTGAGGGTCTGCCTCTGGGGGCCAGGATGTCTTTCCTCTCATTAAAGCCCCATCCCTCTTACATCACTGATCTCTGGGTTTTCTCTCCCCAGCTCGACCCCCCTCTCCTCCATAGATGCCTACTCCTGTGTCTTCTGTCTCCGTCATTTCCCTCATCCCCTAACTCTCTCTTCACCCAGCTCTTTCCCAAATCTCCCAGTCTTATGTCCCCGTCCACTTCCCCCAAACACTCTTCTCGGTGTCCCCCATCCTTTTCTTTCCCTGCCTCATATACCCCTAGATTGTCCTGCAGTTTCTTCTCTTCTCCTCTTCTCTCATGCCCTTTCTCATGCCTTCTCCTCTGTGCTCGGCCCTTCCCTCAGGGTTCTGTTTTCAGAGTTCTCTCTCTCTCTTTTTTCTGAGATGTAATGCAAAGAGCACCAGGCTTAGAGTCTCAAACTCAGAACAACAGAGCCACACCAGCCATATGACTCTAAGTCGGTCACTGCTCTGAGCCCAAGTTGCCCTGAAACAGGGATGCCAGCGATTCTCTTAGAGTCGTTCTGATGCTCTTGGGAGAAGATGTCCTTGGGAGGGCATTACTATCACCAAGCCAGGACACCTGTTGTCTCATCCCCAGGACTGCTTTGTATGCTGCTCGGCCTGGCCATGGCAGTGGTGCACAGGGTGCAGCCCCAAAGGCTGAAGGCTTTCTTCAACCAGGGTACAGGCGAGGATCCTGCACTGGAGTGGAATCCTGAGGAAGGGGGACTCCTGAGCCCACGATATCGGTCCACAGCTGAGAGTCCTGAGCCCCAGGACATTCCTCTGTCAGAGGCTTCCTCGGAGGCATGCTGTAAAGAGGAGCATCACAGAGAGCCTGACTGTGCCCTATAAGGTTCTTCTCCCTGGTGGACACCTGGACTGCAGATATCATTGGAGCCCCATAAACCTGCCAGAACTGACTGCAGGATGGGTTATATCCGATCTGTCCCCAGCCCCAATCTGTAGATGGAGTAGGAAAAAGAGCCTCTTTCTCCTGATGTAAAAACAAAAACAAAAGCAAAAAGCCCTAATATGCTAAACAGACACTGGGGCTGCCTATAAACCCCATCTCCATGTTAAGAGCAAGCAGGTGCTGCCCATTTCTGCACAGCAACCCTGCCTTCCCTTGATGCTCTGCCTCTTTGAGGGGCCTTTTATTGAAACTTTGCTTCATCTACATATTGTGTGTGTGTGTGTGTGTGTGTGTGTGTGTGTGTGGTTGGGGGTTACAATGTGATTCCCATGTAGTCCCCCTCATCCCTCTGTACCTCTTATTTTCCTTTTACCTGGGTCGCTTTTGTTCTTCTTTTACTTGTGTGATCTCTTGGTACAATGCAAGCCCTGGGCAGCAGAAGAATCCAAACTTCTTATCCCAGATCTAATATTAACTGAGTGTGCTACATTATCTTTAAGCTTCACGTCTCAAATTTGCCAAATAAGATTGTAGGTCTTGCCAAGGACCTAAAAAAAAAAAAATCCCAGGACTTATTTTTATGCCTTGTTGACATCTACCTTGGCCCTTGGACACTATCTCTTAGTGAATAAATTGGAGTTAGTAAATGACCTCAGAAATGCCATTCCCTCCTAGTCCACTCAACTGAGCCAGCAGAGGGCGACCTGTTTGGTCACTGCTACCTGCCATCCTCCTTGGGGCAGCTCAGGAAGATGCTGGCTCGGGCGGGTTCCCCTTCGGGCTCGCTAGAGGGCCCCCCTCTCCCAGAGCCTTGTGGCAAGGCCGAGAGAATGTAGCGGGGCTGCTTCCAGCCCAGGGAAGTCGGCCCAGGGAAGTCGGCCGAGGACTCACATTCCCCAAGCCTGGAAAAGCCATGGAATGTAATAGAAACAAGTTTTTTAAAAAAGGAAAAAGAATTTATTTACAGCTCACCCTGGGAAACCTTTCCCCGGGCACAGGCGTGCGACACGTCTGCGGCCGCCTGCTTTTCCAGGCGCCCGCGGCGCAGTGACCCTTCCGGAGCTCTCCTGGCCGGAGCCCAGTAGGTATTGCTACCCGGGCTGCAGGCGGCAGAGGCGGGGTAGGAGTCCGAGGTTGAATACCCCTCAAAGGTTAGTACTGGTTGTTAAGTCTGGGGCTCCGAACTGCTTATGCAGTGGATTGTTCAGGATGAGAGGCAAGCTCCCTTTCGCCTGGCTACCATAGTCCTTGACACTTCGGTCCAAGAAGGTGCGAAGAGCGCTGGGTCGAGAGTAGTGGAGACTCACCACCGTTCCTCCGAGGAGGAGGCACAGGACGCCTGTGGCGGCGCCGAAAGAAAGAAACAGGGTAGTCAGGGCTCCAGGCCAGAACCGGCCTGCCCCCCTCCAACTCTTGGGGGCTATCCCTTGCATTTCCTCCCCCAACCCACACGGCAGAAAGATCTCTAATACGGATTACGTGATACATGAGTTCATGTGCTAACTGGGGCAAGCCACCCAACCCTTTAGAACCCCCTGGCCTCATTTATAAAATGGGCATAACTGCCTGCTTCTAGGAACTATTAAGAGGAGCAAATTAGATAATATATGTGAACTCATTCTGTAAACGCGAGACGCACACATCAGAATAAATCCCGCCCCCACCCCCAGCCTCTCGGAATGCGCCCCCTTGGTCCTCACCGGTGGCCAGGGTGACCCAAAAGGCGGCACCGTAGTGAGTGGTGAGCATGGAGAAGCCGAGGCGGAGCGGGCAGAGCGGCACGCTGGAGATGGAGGCGAAGGCGAAGATGGAGAAGAGAGTGAAGGCGCCGGTGATCAGGAGCGCCAGGCCTCCGTAGAGCGGGACCGGCATGGAGAGCAGCACGTTGGAGAGGAGCCAGAAGCAGAATGCCACCCTGCGAAGGGGGCCCGCCGCACTGTGAGCTGGCTTCCTCCAGCCTCGCTTGCTCTGTGTCCCTACCCCAGAACGAAAGCCGGGGCTGGGACGCCAAAGGCGCAGGGGAACCCTCCAGGGGAGTAGCCGACTCCCAGCCTTTGCTGGGTCTCTCCGGGTTCCGACGGTCTGTGCGGACATCAAGACGTTCCGACCCAAGAGGCGGTCATTCTCACTGCCCGCGCTGTGGGGCTGTAACTAGACCTCACATCCTCTGGCTCTCACCTCCCCACCCCGACACTCCCTCCCTCCCTCCCACGCGCCTTCCCTCCAGCGCTCACCACAGCGTGGCGGAGGCGTAGTGTCCCGCCAGGCGGTACTGGCGGTAGAGCCCGCAGGGGCTGCTCGGCGTGAACTTCTCCGCCAAGTAGAGAACTGGATCGGGCAGCCCCTTTTTCAGGGCCTCCGAGTACTCCTCGGCATAGTTCTCACCCAGACGCCAGTTGAAGTGCTCGTTGTAGTCTATGGTCTCGTTCAGCTGCTGCAATGGGGTCCCTGCGAAGGGAGGGTGGCCTGGGTCGTGGAGCTGCGCTCAACTCGGGACACCGCGAGTAAGCCAGCACGCGTCGGAAAGGGGAGGTGAGAGAAATGGGTTTGGCAGCGGTTGGGGGAAAACGCGGATCCGTGAGGACTAAAAACTATTCGAGCCTGTGGGGTCTGAGATTTCCTCCAGCTGCCCCTGCCACACTCCCCCAACAATGGGGTCTGCCAACCCAGAAGTTCACTTTGCCCCAGCCCCCTCACCTGTGAGCGTAATATTAATTCCCTCCAGGCCAACCTGGAGACCAACGTGAGCGCTGACTCGTGCTGCACTGAAGGCCTTGTAGGACGTGTTGGTGTTCGTCCCACCCACTGACCATTGTGCGCTAAAGTGCACGGCTGTGGGGACAGACACGGTGAGGGGGGAGGATTAGAGAGATGGAATGAGGAGAGTAGTGATGGCAGGTAGGGCACGGTGCAGAGGGATGGAGGGTCTAGGGGTTCAAGGTGGTATGCATGGTAAGGGTGGAAGAGTGGGCATTAGAATGAGCTGAAGAATGGGAAGAGGGTGCAGGAAACAAACCCCAAATATCCGTTTTCCCAGGTGCTCTCCGCCCACCTCCATTCTCACCCCAGGTCCTCTCCCCATCTGCAGCACCACACACTCACCCACAATTTCCGCGCCTATGAATAGACTGAGAAGAACTCTCACCAGCCAGAACCAGCGCTGCAGGAACAGGCACCTGGGTCAGGCCTAGTAACTGCCCAACCAGAGTCCCCAAGACCTCCCTTGACCCCATGCCACCTAGAGCTTTAGTGACCCTGCAACTGTCCCTTCGTGCCCCATACTCTTTTCCCACTTACATTCCTGATGTTTTGGAGCTAAAGTCAGTTTTGCTTTTTGTGCAAGTCCCTCTGAACCACTGGCATTTCTGATGTTTTCTAGCCATGCACTTCTGCCTCCCTAGCCCCATTTCCCAGTCCACCCTGCAACCTGGCTCGCTGCCCAGTGTTGTCACATCACATTCACTCCCCCAGCTATCTGGCTCCTGGTCCTGGTCTTGCCGGCTACTGGAGTCAATACTATGATGAGGCTCAGTGAGTCTAGAAGTGCCAGGCAGGCTGGGGTCACCTCCCCCAGGAGAGGGCAGCCCCATGGTCCTGTCGCCAAGTAGAGGAGGTGGGAATGCAGCCTCTCAGATATTCCTAGGTGCACCAGTTTCCCAAGGAAACCGACACAGATCAAATCTCAGGGAGGCCAGGTACTCCTAGACTAGAAAAACAACTTAGGTTCTGGGAGAAGGGCGGTGGGTTGTCCAAGGAAAAGTACTCAGTCTGCTACAACTTCAAATCCTTTGTGGGAGTCCCTGAGTCCTTAGGATGGGAGCACCCATACACATGCTTCTCAATCCAGCACATCAGTGAAACACAGCAGTCTCAGCTGCTGGTTTCCGTCCTCTTGGCCCACTGGTCATCACCTGAAGGCTGAGACTGGAGTGCAGCCGCAGTCTGAGGAGAGGAGGGAAACTCCAGCAGCATGTGAAGACTAGAATTAGCCCCAGGAGTACTGGGCTGGGCACCCACTCTCCGCCAGCAGCCTCCTGGATGATCCAGGTGGGGTCCGTCTCTAGAATGTCTTATACAGGGCCTCCACCTCTCCCAGTCCCTGGGCAGGGAGAGGTGCCTGCTGCACCAGACTTCTGGGTTTGCCCACCTATGCTTCTCTGGTTCAACATTTCGTCTGATTATTCACGGAGCCCCTTGTTACAGTAGGACCTGTCCTAGGTCTTCCAGAGACAAGCTGCCCCGACCCTCAGGCCCTAGTGTCTAGCGCCCACTTACCGAGTTACCACGAATTCCAGGCAAGATGAGCAGGAAGCTGGCGGCCAAGGCCAAGAACACCAGAATGACGATGAGCAATGGGACGCTGAAGCCGGGGGCATGCCGGGGCTGGGGGTAGAAAGGCAGCTCGCCATTCCACAGAGTCATGCTGCAACTGGGCCAAGCTGGGTCCACTGGAGAGAGAAAAGTGCGAATCTGGCAACCAAGCCCAGGTCCCACTTCTCTTTACCCAGTCCCCTGCGTTCTTGGACAGGACTTAAGGGGCTGGTCAAGTCTGAGTTCCTCGACTCTCCCCTAAGGAAGCACAGCTGCTGGCTGGCTGCCTTCGGGTGCTCTGGGTTGGTCCAAGAGGGGTTGAGTAAGCGGGAGAGAGGAATTATTTCTCACTGGCTATAGCCAGTTACTTTCGAGGCTCTGTGGTTTGCTCTGTGTTTGGAAGTGGTACAGGACCTGGAGCCCTTTTATAGCAGCCTGGGCTGCTTGCTGGGCGGATGGCAGGGCTTGGCCGCGGGGTGCGGCTGGGAAGAGATCTTGCAAATAAGAGGCGGAGGCTACTATGCAAATGAGGGGAGCCCAGCCTCTACAGCAAGAGGGCAAGCCTCCCCACGTCCAGATGCAGCCACTTGGCGCTGGTTTGACCTGAGTGGACACCAGGGCAGCTGGCCTTAGAGGATCCAGAGAAGAGGGTAAGGGTGCTGCTGGGGTGGGGGGAAAGGATCTTCAGAGCTAGGAGGGGTGGGGGTGGTGCTGTGTTGGGAAGATGGAGGCTGGGAGGAGGGCAGAGAAGCAAAGATTCCAAGAGGAAAGACTTCTGACCCCAGACAGGGCCGTAAACCAGAGGTTGGAGGGAGTTTGGGGCCTGATCTTTCCATCCCTCCCGTCCATGCACAGACATTCACAGTAGATAGAGTAGGAGGAACTGCCGGTCCCAGTTCCCAGCTCACTAACCACTTTCCCTCCCCTGCCTCCTCTAGGAGAAGCAGTTACTGAGGGTTTGGGGATGGAGATTGGAGGTTGGGAGTTGGCGGAGGAGGAGGGGACTGCGAGGCTGGATGTAAAGTTCTGCCTGGGACTGACAAACCCCAGAGAACTCATGGCCCTGGTGGGGGGGGAGGTCCTTTAGCCAGTGTTAGTTCTTCCACCAGGTGGAAAGTGGGGTGCAGTGTCAGTGCCTACCAGGTGTCCTGAAAAGAGTGGCATGTGGAGCGGGTCCTTGGTGATGCTTCTAAAAGCTTTGCTCCAGAAGTGAAAACAGCAGGCACCTCCTCCCCCGTATGGGCTGTAGGCATGGCGGACACCAGCTTCTTGTCCCTCACTTTTCACCTCCCACCTCCCAGGCGGCAGGATCGGCATGCTCTGCACAAGGCCAGAGGCAGTGGTGCTCCTGGGAGCTCTGCTGACTGCATGCCTGGATCCAGCGGGTAAGTATCCGGTGCCCCTAGCTTCAGGATGTCACCCTGCACCTCCAAAGGGTGGGGGAAGAAACAGATGCAGGCAAGCTACAGGAGAGGTCAAATCGCAGCGCCGCTCAACGGGATGGGAAACTTCCCAGGGCAGCCTCAACGCGGCTCAGGGGTTGCCTCTTGGGTAGGGTTGGGGGCGCTCAGTGAGCGGGAGCATTCGTAGGGAGGGAAGCGCTGAGGGGACCGCTCTCTGACCCGCAGGCGGCCAGGACTCACTCCCACTGTCCTGGGAAGTGCAGCGCTATGACGGCTGGTTCAACAACCTGAGGCATCACGAGCGTGGCGCAGCCGGTGCGTCCTGTGGTCTGGGTGGGGGTTAGGGGGATGGCTAGTGGACGGCCGGGCCGCGGGAGACCCCGCGCGGAGAAGCGGAGACAGTGCGCCGCCGGCCTCCACGGGCTGTCCGCGCAGCGAGCTCCTACGCACTCCTGGGACCCGGAGACCCCGGCGAAGAGGGTCTTGCCGGTGAGGATGGGGATTGGAGGTAGGGGTAGGAAGAGTTTGTGGGCTTGTTGGGGACCAGGTGCTCTCACAGAGCCCAGCTCCCTGCTTCCCACAGGCTTCCGACTGCAGCGCCTCGTGCCAGCCAATTACGCGGACGGCGTTTACCAGGCTCTGAGGGAGCCGCTGCTGCCAAACCCGCGCCGACTCAGCGACGCCGCCATGCGGGGCGCAGCCGGGCAGCCATCCCGCCGCAACCGCACGGTGCTGGGCGTCTTTTTTGGTGAGAGCAAAGTGGGAGGACGCCGGGGGGTGAGCAGTCACTTAGCTCAGCGCCTGGGGAGAGGGACCCTGCGGCTCCTCCGCAAAAGCACAGGAGACGGACCCGAGACTCCCAGGCACCTCCTCCTCCGCCCTAAGCAACACTTCCAGACCTTCTTTATCTCGAAGGATTTGGGAGTGTCGAGTCAGGGTTACTTGCTTCTCTAATCTTTTACCCCTTGCTCAAACCTAGAAGTGTCCTTGGACCTCCATTATAGCTCTAGGAGCTGAGTCCCCTGCCACTGCTCTCCTATCCGTTTGATTATATCCTCTTTCCTCCGAAGAGAATGGGGGAGGCAAGATGTGTTGGAAGATGGGAATTGATTTGGGGGAGCCCTTATATTAATTATATTATTTTGATTCTTACAACAATGTTATGAGGTAGTTGGAGAGGGTACTATATCCCCACTTTGAAAACTAGAAAAAAGACCCGGAGCTGGTGGCCGAGCTGGCACTCCAACATGTCTTTTGACTCTTGAGACACCTAGAGAAACTCCCTACCCACGGGGAGTAGCGATTCTCATCATTTTGGCCCCCCTGGCCACAGGCTACCACGTGCTCTCGGACCTGGTGAGCGTGGAGACCCCCGGCTGCCCAGCCGAGTTCCTCAACATCCACATCCCACCCGGCGACCCGGTGTTCGACCCCGACCGGCGCGGGGACGTGGTCCTCCCCTTCCAGAGGAGCCGCTGGGACCCCAAGACTGGACAGAGCCCCAGTAATCCCCGCGACCTGGTGAGACCAGGCGGCCGGCGTCCCGGGTTCGCGGCCGGGCCGGGCGGCGCGGGGAGAGGCTCCTACCC
>CM052896.1:49894552-49947987 GCA_028534135.1 Potos flavus
GAATCCTGCTCAGTCTCACTTGGATGATGCATTTTTGAAATGTGTTTGCTGGGCCATGTGCACAGAGGTCTTTTTCTGTTGGACTCACACAAATGTGCATGGTTGGTTGGTTTGTGTCCCAAAGCTCAGCCTGAGAAAAGAGTGTGGCCACCGCATCTGCCACTCTGGGTGCTATCAGATGGGGTGTGGAGACACTCCTGCATGGGCCCTGGGGTGTTGGCACAAGGAAGCAGTAGCCGCTGTAGCTACATCTCCTCCCCCCACACCTGGGCCCTCTGTGCCCCCACTGGACTGTGAAAGGGAGAGGCCAGCGGTGGCATGGGATGCGTTAACACAAGAGAGTGGGCAGAGAGCCTGCCAGGCGAGAAGCCCATGGCCCATCTGGACGTGTCCCTACACTAAATGGACAATTATCCCACCTCTCAATGCCCCCTCGTTTGAGGGCTGCCTTCTCTAATTGGTTAAGGTCGCTTTCAATTTCAAACCCTGGGCTGCCCCACCCAGCTTCACGTCAGCTGCAGGCTGGATGAACACCTTCTCAGTGCCATTTCCCGGGTCACTGGTAACCACATGAGATAATCTGGGGCCTGCCCCACCCTGCTCCTGCCTGAACCTGACCTTGCTGGATGACAGGCTGCTCTGTCTCTCCTCCTCCCCCAAGGTCCTTCATTGAGATCTCCAACAACTGCCTGTCCAAGGCCCAGCTGACAGAGGCGGTGGAGTCCATGTTCCGGGAGTCTGGCTTCCAGGATAAGGAGGAGCTGACGTGGGAGGACTTCCATTTCATGCTGCGGGACCACGACAGTGAGCTCCGCCGCTCGCAGCTCTGTGTCAGAGGTGGAGGTGTGTGTGTATGTAAGAAGTGGTAGGAGTCAGGGAGGGGTGTTCCTTCAACATGAGAGTGAATAGGACCTGGGTTGTATGTCTCCCCAAGTCTTTTGTGCCTGGTATAGAGCCAGACACTTGTCGTCAAGGGTATCCCATACAGCTGTGCCATTTGTGCACTGCACAAAGATGCCTACTGAGACATCAGGGGGTGGGCTGAAATCCAGCCCACATGCCACTCACTGAGCTCGTGCACACTGGCCTGGGGTTTACCTAGTCAGAGGAAGAGGCATTATTTTCTTTATACAAAGGATGTGGGGTTGCATCTGCCTGCAGTGGTCCCCTTTTCCAATTGTACCAAGTCACCACCTCACCAAGCAGTGGCTGCCCTGTGCACAATGGATGCTCAGTGTGGGCAGTGAGGGGAACAAGGCTGGAACAAGAGATGAGAACGTGACAAAGTCACTGGCAAGTGGTGCTGTGGCAGGATTCCTAGAGAAGTGGGGCGGTGGCGGGGGGGGCAGTCTCCCATGCTTCCGCCCTGGTGGGGAAGCCTGTCCAGACTCTTGTTCTTCACTTCAGGTGTTGGTGACATCTTTAAGCCAAACATCAGCAGTCGAGTCTCATTCATCACTCGGACTCCTGGGGAACGGTGAGCAGGAATGGGGTATCGGCAGGTCCCCTGAAGAGAAGTGAAGGAAGGCGGGCTGGCTGAGTTAGTCCCTGGGACCGGATATTTGCCCTCTGAAAGTAGCTCTTAGTCCATGATCGATCCTGGCCCAAATTCCAGTGCTTCCCACACCTCATGTGGCTCGGGAGCCTGGCTCTCTCCCTGCCACTCCAGGACAGAATCCTTCTCTAAAACAGAAGACCGGATCATATTCATTCATTCTTCCCTGCCTCTCCTGCCCAGCTTCTCTCTGACCAGTTTTATGGGCAGGTTCTGTGGGCAGCGATGGGTCCCAGGATCCATCCCCATCTTCTGAAGGTCTGATTCGACAGTTCTTCTCCCGGCTGCAAAGACAAGGGGAGAACAAGCCCCATTTTCCATTTCTCAGCTCCTGCTCCCAGAAACTGGAGCTCCCTGCCTCAGAAGCCTCAGAGCTTGGAGGCCCTGGGCTGAAGAAGAGGTTTGGCAAAAAGTGAGTATTTTCCAGAACCCCAGGCCCAAGGAAACATGGGGAGAGGCCTCAGAGTCTCTGGGCCCTGCCCACCCCTCCTGTACACACAAGGCCATGTGTCTCATTCCCTGACCGGTGGGCCACAGAGTCCAGTGATTCTTCAACACCTTCCAAGCTCTGCACCCTCATCTTCAGGCATGGGGCCTGGCACTCAGAGGCAAGACCGAGATGGCAGTAGGGGGTATCCTGGCTCCTGCCTGCTTTGGGCACAGCAGCAAGGCCTATGCAGGGAACAGCAAGAGGGAAGGACAGATGGACAGAGGGAGATAAGGTGGAGTAATGGGGAGACAGAAGAGTGGGGGTAGATGGAGCAAATAAAGATGAGAGGTAAAAGTTGGGGTGGGGGGAGGGGTCTGCTCCCCAGATGCTGTTTCCTTCATCTGTTCCAGCCCTTCCTGACCCTGCCAGGTCACCGGGTCTCCTTCACGGGGCGGCATTCAGGGGAGGCTGGGGAGGCTGGGGCCCCCGGGTCTCACGGCCAGTGCCTCTCGTGGCTGCAGGGCGGCGGGGCCCACTCCCCGGCTGTACACGGAGGCACTGAAGGAGAAGATGCAGCGGGGCCTCCTGGCCCAGAAGCTTCGGCAGTACAAGCGCTTCGTGGAGAACTACCGGCGGCACATCGTGTGCGTTGCGATCTTCTCGGCCATCTGTGCGGGCCTGTTTGCAGAGCGCGCCTACTGTAAGAGCTCCAGGCCTCGGGCAGTGGGAAGGGAGACGTGGAGAGCCTTCTGGTAGCTCTTCCCACTGGAGCCCAGGTGTGCCGACTCAGGCCCGGGCCCCCAGCCTCTGGGCCGTGCTGATCCAACCTGCATCCCCTCCCCAGATTACGCCTTTGCCTCACCACCCTCGGGCATCGCAGAGACCACCTTTGTGGGCATCATCCTGTCTCGGGGCACGGCCGCCAGCATCTCCTTCATGTTCTCCTACATCCTGCTCACCATGTGCCGCAACCTCATCACCTTTCTGCGAGAGACCTTCCTCCACCGCTACGTGCCCTTCGACGCCGCTGTGGACTTCCACCGCTGGATTGCCATGGCTGCTGTTGTCCTGGCCAGTCCGTGGCTCCTGGGCACCCTCCCCCCCCCCCCATTGTTGCAACCCCCTGGGTCTAGCTGTGGGGGAAACAGTGAGGAGACCTGAGCTACTCATCTCCCCATCTCTCCTCCATGGGCCTCCTCTGTCCCTCAGGGTGGGAGGTAAGGTTGGGCCTGGGTGGCATCTTGAACCGGATCTCTCTCAGTTTTGCATAGTGCTGGCCACGCGGTCAATGTCTTCATCTTCTCAGTCAGTCCACTCAGCCTGCTGGCCTGCATCTTCCCCAATGTCTTTGTGAATGATGGGTAAGTTCTGGGGAGGGCTGCCCCTTGGGACACTTGGGGCAGGCCGAAGGGCATAATAGAAAAGAAAGATGGCCCTAGACACTCTGCTCTGTCTTTGAATGAGGGTGAGAAGCCTGCTGGGGAAGCTGAAAGGTGACCTCCTTGCCCTGGAAGGAAGCTGGCCGTGATTAGTCGGGAAAGATGTTCAGGAGATAAATCGGAGACCCTTTCCCACGTGTACCTGGCATAGAGTGTGGCATCTTAGCCTGTCCTCCATTCACTGGGCAAACATCTATGGAGCACATCTTATGGGCCCCTCCGGGTGCCAGAGAACAGGCAGGCGAAATTCATGCAGTCATTCAGCAAATACTTACCGAGTCTTTACTACGTGCCTGACATTGTTTGAGCATAGGAATTAGAGCAATGAGCAGAGCAGAGCCACACCCTTGCCCCCACAGAGCTTACAGAATATGAACCAAGCACTCAAGGAAGCAAATGTTAGCTGCGGTAGGAGAGTTCAAGATAACACAGGAGGAAGAATGTCCGAGAGAGCCGAGGGTAGACCTGCGGGAGGCTGGTGCCATGTTCCTTGGATGGACCTCTGGCCATCTGAGTGGAGATCCAGGAAGCTCAGCAGTCCAGGCCGGCAGGAGCAGCATCACATGGTGACGGGGGCGGGGGCTGGGGGGAGGCAGTTCTGCCCCAGCCAGAAGCTCCATATACCTTTGCCCCACAGGTCCCAGCTTCCGCAAAAGTTCTACTGGTGGTTCTTCCAGACAGTCCCAGGTAGGGAGTGGGGCTGTATGTGAGGTCTGGGGGTTCTATCTGAGGATCTCTGCTTGTCTTCCTCTTTCCATGAGTACCTCCTTGTTTGTAGCAGTCATGGTTTCTTTCTAGTCTCAAGGACAGGCCCCAGCTGCAGTTAAGCTGTTCTGGGGGTGCGGGAGGTCAGAGAAGGAGGGCAGAATGGGGGAATGCTCTGTTGTATTCTCAAACCATGCGGAGGTCCTGTGAGTATTCTCTGACCCTGTCCCTCTCCTCCCAGGTATGACGGGGGTGCTGCTGCTCCTGGTCCTGGCCATCATGTATGTCTTCGCCTCCCACCACTTCCGGCGCCGCAGCTTCCGGGGCTTCTGGCTGACCCACCACCTCTACATCCTGCTCTACGTGCTGGTGAGGGCTTCCAGGGTCTGGGCGGGGCCAGGCCAAGGGGCAGGGATGAGCGCTCATGAAAGGGGGCAGGGAGCTGGCTGAACTGGACCTAAGATCTCAGAGTGAGACCCTGAGGTCAGAGACCCCAGTCTCTGAAGTCTATACTGGCTCTATCGACCCAGCCCAGGCCGAGGGCCCAGGCAGGAAGTGTCTGGGCAAGGGGAGTGCGGGAGGGGGGTCTGGCTGGGCCTGAGCTGTACTAAATGGCCCTGTCTCCAGATCATTATCCACGGCAGCTTCAACCTGATCCAGCTGCCCCGTTTCCACATCTACTTCCTGGTCCCGGCGCTAATCTATGTGGGGGACAAGCTGGTGAGCCTGAGCCGGAAGAAGGTGGAGATCAACGTGGTGAAGGCCGAGCTGCTGCCTTCAGGTACCAGGCCCAGCCTGACCCCCGGCGGGGAGCAGTGGAAGTCAACTCCTGGGATGTGTGGAGACAGCTCCCCAGGCCTCCAGACCACCACTGAGGCTTCTGAGAGCCCCTTGGGGGAACCCATGCAATTTTCCTGATGCAAAGGGAGCCCTAGGAAAGGCTATGCTTGCCCCCAGAAGGACTTGCAAACAAAGAGAAGTGACTATGAAAAGAGGCATCTAGAAGTGCATAGAGAGAGGTTTAAAGACAACACAGACCCCCCTTGTGTGTGGCCTGGGTGTAGCTTGGGGAACCATATATACTCCTCCCTTTTCCTCAAATAAGCCCCCCATTCAGAGATGGGCAACTGGCCCACATTTCGAGAGTCTGTTTTTCAGAGTCTATGTTGACCAAAGTGGGAGATTCATATCACTGTAGAGGCTGGCAGATGGTTTTAGGTCTTGTGGGACCATCTAATCTTCAGGACCAAGTAAAAAAATTAACCTCATTTCAACTTTATGTCAATTAAGATTACTCAAGGACGAAGCCTCAGCATGGTGTTAGTATATACCCTTTGCACTCTCCAGTACTTGTAAATCAGCTTTTTTTTTTTTAATCAACTTTTTTAACCAAGAGACAACAGGCCTGAAGCTCAGCTATGGTCAGGTACCAAACAGTACCCAGCTAAAATCTAATAAAATGTGGGGCCTTCTATTTAGAACACATGGTACTGGTTTTCCACCCATCTTAGTGAGCTGAAGTTTGTCAACGTAAATCAAATTGAGAAAGTAAGTCAATTTAAAGAAAAGCATTAGGGAAACAGTAGTGCAGAGGTGTGCAGAAATGGCCCATCACAAAGGCAATTCTCAAATGGTGGAGGTTTGGTAAACACTGAGATGGTCCTTGGGGACCCCAAGGTCCCAACCTGTAGGCCAATATTCAGGACAGCGATATAGGGCCTGGGCATTTCGTGGGAATAAGGAGTGGAGGGGAGGAGAGAGCTGGAACCAGGAGCAGAGAAACCCAGCTCTTGGGTTACCCAGGAAAGAGAGAAAGGGACCCTCCAACTTCCACCCCCAGGAACCCCACTTGCTCAAACCATATATGCCCACTCCCTATGCCTCAGGTGTGTAGAGAAGACAGGTTATCTGCCAGTCCTCAGGTACTAGGAGCAAGCCTTCTGATCCCTGCCCTTGCCTGCCCATGACCCCCAGGAGTGACCCACCTGCAGTTCCAGCGGCCCCAAGGCTTTGAGTACAAGTCGGGACAGTGGGTGCGGATTGCCTGCCTGGTTCTGGGGACCAATGAGTACCACCCCTTCACGCTGACTTCTGCACCCCATGAGGACACGCTCAGCCTGCACATCCGGGCGGCAGGGCCCTGGACCACTCGGCTCAGGGAGATCTACTCACCTCCAACGGGAGATGGCTGTGCCAAATACCCCAAGGTGCCCACCATGGGGAATCACTTTTGGGGCTTCAGCATTGGCAAAGCGTTCCCACCCTCCTCCACCCAGAGACTAGAAGCTCCAACCAGCGCAAGGCCAGGCTGGGGTGCCTCAGGAGAGGCTAGGATGTCGCCATATCCTTTTTCTCCCTGCCCCACCCCCATTTCTAACCTCAGAGCTGAGGCCAGGCCAGGCTCATCTCTTCTCTCCCTTTGGTTGGCAGCTGTACCTTGATGGACCATTTGGAGAGGGCCACCAGGAATGGCATAAGTTTGAGGTGTCAGTGCTCGTGGGAGGGGGCATTGGGGTCACCCCCTTTGCCTCCATCCTCAAAGACCTGGTCTTCAAGTCATCCTTGGGCAGCCAAATGCTCTGTAAAAAGGTGAGTGTCTCTCTCCCGTCCTTTGAAGGAATGGGGACAGACTGCCTGATTGTAGCTCCTCGTCACAGCAGAGCAATATGAGGAAAAGCCCTCAGCTCCTAGACACTGAGTCTGCTGGGGTCATTCATACGCTGTTGTCCACGTGCCCAACATTTGAGGAAGGGTAGGAGGCATAGACAGAAGGGCTTCTGCTGGGGTCTGTTGGTTAAAAGCTTGTGGGGCTGCCGAGGTTTGGTGTCTGTGGGTGGTTGGAGGCTTTCCCACCTCTCGGGTGAAGGCATCTGGAGGAGAGGAACCTTGAGCAGAGCCATGTGTCCCCAGATCTACTTCATCTGGGTGACGCGAACCCAGCGGCAGTTTGAGTGGCTGGCTGACATCATCCGGGAGGTGGAGGAGAATGACCACCAGGACTTGGTATCCGTGCACATCTATATCACCCAGCTGGCCGAGAAGTTTGACCTCAGGACCACCATGCTGGTAGGTGAGGGCCAGCCAGGCAGGGCGGCTAGGTGGGCCACCATCTAGACTAAGAGCTGACTCTGGCTCTGCTTGGCGGTGCCCTTCCTCCTCTACTCCCTCTCCCAGTACATCTGTGAGCGGCACTTCCAGAAGGTGCTGAACCGGAGTCTGTTCACGGGCCTGCGCTCCATCACCCACTTCGGCCGCCCACCCTTCGAGCCCTTCTTCAAGTCCCTGCAGGAGGTCCACCCGAAGGTCAGTCCCACCCTACCTGTCCTGGGACCCTGGCCCTCCCCTCCCAGGGTATCCTGCCCTCAAGTACCCTGCAGATGTAATCTGAGTGGAGGACCACCCCATGCCAGCCCCAGCATAGGATCAAGCGTTGGAGGAAGGCTTCAAGCCCGACCCCTAGCTGCCCCCAGCTCAAGCCTCCTCCTTAGGGCCAGGGGTCAATTCGCTGGTCATTCCAGCAGGCTTGAGAAGCAGCTTCTTCCCAGGGGTGAGCATCTTACCCTTTCAGGTCTCTCCTCTTGGCAACCATTCCCCTCAACACACTTGACAGGTACCAAAGATTGGGGTGTTCAGCTGTGGCCCTCCAGGAATGACCAAGAATGTAGAGAAGGCCTGTCAGCTCATCAACAGGCAGGACCAGGCCCACTTCGTGCACCACTATGAGAACTTCTGAGAACCTCTGAGAACTTCCTGGTTCCTGTTTCCCCTCTGTAGACCAGCCCTGCCGGCAGCTTCTCTGTCAGAATCCACCTCGGGCCTCAGCTAGAAAGCTGGAAGAGCCCCTCCCTCATGGCCCCATCTGTCCTATGCTCTGAGAAGGTAGAGAAGACCCCTCCAGCTCAAGTCACAGCAGGTTATGGCAAACGAAAGCAGGGTGGGGACAGCCCCCGCCTTGTAACATCTGTAGAGGTGAAGAGATGCAATAGTGTTTGCCTCTGATAGATCCCCATGTCTCTGTTTTCCTTGCGCAAAATCAATGTGTTGCTTTGGTATTTTCTTGACCAAGGCATTTAAGGGACGATGGGGTGGGGATATCTGATGTGAAGAGAGGGCTAAGTGAGACTCACCTCAGAAGTCATGATGCTTAGAACCTGGACAGTCAAACTGCCTCTATTCAGTCTCTGAGGCCTTGTCCCTCCAGCTCAACCCCCAACCCCTTCTTGCTCCTAAAGAGAGCTCAGAGAACAAACATGGCTCCCTAGTCCAGATGTTCCCATGGTCAACTAATAATGCCTGCTGCTGTGACCTTTTTATGGCCCCTCTCTGAGCTTGGGGAGCAGCCCCTGGGCTCTGAGACCAAAGGAGTCCAGCCCATCTGCCAGATGCCCAAAACTCCCTTTCAGTTCCCTACTTGCACAGGAGCGGGGTGACCAGCTGTCCTGGTTTGCCCAGGACTCTCCCCGTACAACCACTGAAAATCTCCTCTCCTCGGAAACACCTCAATCCCAGGCAACTCTGACAAAGTTTGTCACCCTACACAGGAGGCACCTGGGATGTCACTTCCATACTGAGCTCTTTGAGACACTTCCTTTTCCTTCTGTAACTGCCCTTTCCTAAAAAGTTGAGCTTTAAT
This sequence comes from Potos flavus, assembly GCA_028534135.1. Taxonomy (NCBI): domain Eukaryota; kingdom Metazoa; phylum Chordata; class Mammalia; order Carnivora; family Procyonidae; genus Potos; species Potos flavus. The sequence continues at coordinate 49,903,315 of CM052896.1, forward strand.
TTTTTAAATAAAAATTTAAGTATAAATTTCATACAGCAAAGTGTACAAATCTTGAAGTTATATGTACATGTGTTAACACTACCCAAGTCAAGATATAAAACATTTCCATCAGCCCAGAAACTTCCTTGTACCCCTTCCAGTCGGTCTCCCCCAACCAGTAGAAGCAACCACTGAGGTGATTTCCTCCACTCCAGATTAGTTTTGCTCATACTGAATGTATCCTTTGGAAACTGGCTTCTTTCACTAAGCGTAATGTCTTTGCAATTCATCCATATTGTATCAATAGTATATTCATTTTCATTGCTGAGTTGTATTCCATTATAGAGATGTACCAAAATGTTTATCTATTCTTCTATTGATGGACATTTGGGTCGTTTCTAGTTTTTGATAATTCTCAATAAAGCGTCAATGAATATTCTTGTACTTGTCTTTGTTGGACCTAGTGCACTCATTCTTCTCGGTTATATATCTAGGAATGGAGTTGCTGGGTCACGGAGTTCTCCAACCAACCTGTGGCAGGGAGAATTTGTGCCCATCACCACATGCCTGCCCCAGGCTCCTCTCCTCCTTGGTCCCACTCAACCTCTTCCTACAGGCCAAAAGCCTTTGGCTCCCAAACTTCTATATTGAAGGAATCTCTCTGACAGAAGTGGAAGAATGCTGGATCAGAGACCAGAATTCTGGAGCCAAGTTTACCCCTAAGTAGCTACAGAGGAAAAAACCTAACTTCTCTGAGCCGGTTTCCTCATGTATTAAAATGTGTATGTGGGTATTAGGAAGTCAGATAGCCATACTGGCCCAGAAAATGATTCAGATGAGAAAATGTATGTGCTGTGTGCCAGTCTTAGCCTATCGATAATCAGTGTTGTAGCTGGACCAGCCCTTGGGGTTCTCCTTGTGATTGCAAGATGTCCTCAGCAATAACCATCAGGGGACTTTGAGATGAGGTTTATTACTTATAAATGTTGGAAATTACATGGCACACCTGGGGCCACACAGTGAGGTCATAAATGGGCCTGGGATTCTGCTTCTATTGGGGTAGAGGATGGGTACTTAGGGTTTTGCAAGCTCACTCTTTATTGGTGAATTTAAAATGGAAGAGTGGAGGGGCGACTGGCTAGCTGGGTTGATAGGTGGAGCATGCGACTCTTGATCTCAGGGTTGTGAGTTCGAGCCCCATGTTAGGTGGAGAGTACTTAAAAATAAAATATTTTAAAAATAATCCATAAGAGGGGTGCCTGGGTCGCTCAGTCATTTAAGCATCCGACTCTTGATTTTGGCTCAGGTCATGAATTGAACCCCAGTGTGGAGCCTGCTTAAGATTCTGTCTCTGCCCCTCACCACCTCTAAAAAAAAATTTTTTTAAACCCCGTAAGAGTGGGAATTGAAAGTGCAGGAAGAGGAAAAGCAAGAAGCTCAAATAGTTATCAAACAAACTCAAAGTAGATTTCTAAAACAATGGAGCTTTGAGTGGTGTGGTGGGAGGGATCGCAGCCTGGGTCTTTATCTAGTCGTGTGGCTGGCAATGTGTTTATTCAAGATAGCCATCTTTTAAATGACTGCCTCTTTTTTTCTGTATTTATTGAGAAATAATTAACCTGTATCACTGGATTACTGTATAAGTTTAAGGAGTACAGCATAATGGTTTGATTTACATATATTGTGAAATGATCACCACGACAGCTTCAGCTAACATTCATCATCTCATATAACTACCATAAAAAGAAAAGAAAAAACCATTTTTTTTCTCCTTGTGATGAGAACTCTTAGGATTTACTCTTCTTTTTTTTTTTTAAAGACTTTATTTATTTATTTGACAGAGAGAGACTGTGAGAGAGGGAACATAAGCGGGGGAGTGGGAGAGGGAGAGGGAGAAGCAGGCTTCCCGCTGAGCAAGGAACCCCATGCAGGGCTCGATCCCAGGACCCTGGGATCATGACCTGAGCCGAAGGCAGACGTTTAACGACTGAGCCACCCAGGCGCCCCAGGATTTACTCCCTTAACATCTTTCCTATATATCATACAGCAGCGTTAGCTAATGTAATGTTGTGCATTATATCCCTAGAACTTATTTATCTTATAACTGGAAGTTTGTACCTTTTGATCCCCTTCCTATACTTCCCCCTGCCCACACCCACCTCTGGTAACCACAAATCTGATCTCTTTTTCTATGAGTTTGCTGGCTTTTTCTGTTATTATTCCATATATAGGCGAGATCATACAGGATTTATCTTTCACTGTGTGATTTGTTTCACTTGGCATAAAGCCTTCAAGCTCCATCCATGTTACCAATGGATTGGTAGGATTTCCTCATTTTTTATGACTGAATAATATTCCACATATATACTTACATACCACAACTTCTCTATCCCTTTATCTATCAATGGACACTCGAGTTGTTTCTGTGTCTTGCTTAACATAAATGCTTCTATGAATATGGCAGTACAAATACCTTTTCAAGTTAATGTTTTTGTTTACTTTAGACATATTCCTAGAGGTGGAATTGCTGGCTCATATGATACTTCTGTTTTCTTTTTAGAGGATCTTCCATACTGTTTTTCACAGTGGCTGCACCAAATCACAATCTTCCTTACAGAACAGGGCACAAGGGTTCCCTTTTCTCCACAGCCGTGCCGGCATTTGTTATCTCTTATCTTTTTGATGATGGCTATTATAATAGGCGTAAGGTTTTAGTTTGCATTTCCCTAATGACTAATGATATTGAGAATCTTTTCATGTACCTGTTGATCTTTTTTATGTCTTCTTTGGTCCTTTGACGATTTTTTTAAAAGATTTTATTCACTTGTGAAAGAGAGAGAAAGAGAGCAGGTGGAGGAGCAGAGGGAGAGGGCCAAGCAGACTCTGCGCTGAGCACGGAAACGAACACAGGGCTCCATCCTGGGACCCTGAGATCATAACCCAAGCTGAAACCAAGAGTCAGATGCTCAACTGACTGAGCCAATGCCTCAGGAGTCAAAAGTTAAGTTAGTCACTTGCTATTAAAAAAAAAAATAGAAAAGGAAGATGGAAAGAAGAAAGAAGGAAGGAAAGTGAAAGAAAGAAAGAGAGAGAGAGAGAGAGAAAAGAAAATAAAAGAAAAGAAAAGAAAGAGGAAAGAAAAAATGACCGGGGCTTGTACTACACTATAAGAATGTATTGTACAATTGCAATATGTGATGATTATTAATCTACCTATTTATTAACAGCATCAAGCCTATGAGCTTCCAGCCCTCCTGCTCCTCACTGGTACACAACCAATGATTAAAACTAAACTCTAGTCTCTTAAGTCTTGACCTTAGCTTATTCCCAAATCTGGCCCATCAGTGCCTTCCTTATTCCTTTCTAAAGACTGCTCAAAGTATTTATCTGTCTCATCTTAACTCCCCTCTTCTTGCCAGACTAGAGGATATTGTTGATATGGCTGCCATGATTATCCATAACACTCCGCTCAGCCCTACCCTCCCTGCCATGCTAGGCCCTGAGGATCTCCTGAAGACTGCACGATCACTCTTGGTCAGACACCACACAATGTCAAGTGCGTTTACAGCTGGACAGCGGGACGTGCCATCACGATCTTGAATAGCCTCGGGTGGCACTCAGCTGGCCTGGCCTCAGTTCTGACTCCCTACTCCGGCCAGGTTCTACATATAGTCATATATTCTTGTGATCTGGCTGCTCAGTCTAACCTTGCCCAGACTTCCAGTAAGCCATTTGTTGCTGAGATAAAAGTAAGGGCCCCTGGGATAAGCCAGGAAGAGGCAGCCATCACATGATGTGCTTTTGGGTTGAGAAAATAAGGTCATTGGCTGCACAAGTGGGTGTAGGGGAGAGGACAGACTCTGGAAAATTATGTACACAAGGGAAGCCACAAGAATTCCTCAGGGAAAGAGGACTGGGGAAGGGTGACTTAGAGGAAATTCATGGAAACGTTCATACTAATAGCCTAAAAGGGAACAAACCTCTACCTTGGGTCACAGATGTTGATCTCAGGCCTCGGGACAAAGCCCAAACCAAATTCTGCCTCAAATGGATAGGGATGAGGATGAGAATGGAACAGGGATGGAGAAGGTATCATGTGGGATTGGATGCAATGGGAATGGGGATGGAGGAGATGAGGATGAGGATGAAATTGGATGGAAAAGCTTCAGGATCAGGCGGGAAGGGAGTGGATGAGGATGGGGAGGTACTGAGGCTAAGCTCTGGAGGAAAGGAATGAAGGCTAGCTCTTTGGCTCTTTTTCCCTTACCAGACTGACTTTCTACCCCACTTGAGAGAAACTTGACAAGATGTGGAAACCTTCCCACTCACTTGCTAAGAATTTTTGAGTAAGTGCAGCCAATCTATCAACGTAGTTGAGAGTAAGGGCTCTTTTTTTAAGGTTTATTTATTTATTTTAGAGAGAGTGCATGCATGAGAGCACGTAAGCATGGGGATGGGTAGAGGGAGAGAGAATCTTTTTTTTTTTAAGATTTTATTTATTTGCTTGTCAGAGAGAGCGAGCACACCTGAGCACAAGTAGGGGGAGCGGCTGGCTGCCAGAGGGAGAAGCAGGCTCCCCACTGAGCAAGGAGCCCCATGTGGGACTTGATTCCAGGACCCTGGGATCATGACCTGAGTCAAAAGCAGACACTTAACTGACTAAGCCACCCAGATGTCCCAATAGTAAGGGCTCTTTAGTCAAACTGGGTTTAAGACCCAGCTGGGTGACCTTGAACAAACAAAGGAAACTCTCAGGGCCTCATTTTGTAGGTTACAAGTGTTCCGGCAAAGACAATGTGTGGAGAGACCTTAACTGTGCCTGGCATCTAGTAGTATAGGTCTTATTATTATTTTCATTAAGAAAAGTTGAGGATCTAGAAGGCAGAGCTCTATAGTCTGAGCAGTTTGGAGTGTTTGGGTCTTTTTTTTTTTTTTTTAAGATTTTATTTATTTATTTGTCAGAGAGAGAGAGAACACAACTAAGGGAAGAAGCAGGCAGAGGGAGAAGCAGATCCCTACTGACCAAGGAGCCCAATGCGGGGCTCGATCCCAGGACCCTGGGATCATGACCTGAGCCGAAAGCATATGCTTAACCAGCTGAGCCTCCCAGGTGTCCCTGGAGTGTTTGGGTCTTGAGTGATGTCAAGTGCCTTGTTTCTAGTCCAGGCCTGTCCTATGTGACCACTCCCCCAACTTTTCATCTCCCCAAGAAAAGAGAGGAGGAGGTTTGCAGTACTCTCTAGGGATACCTAGCCCCCAAATCATCTGGAAGTCACTCCATCCTTGCCTTGCCTGAAATGGAATGTAACAGGGTAAGCTGATTGCTTTCCAACCCAGTCTCCAGAACTTTATAAAGGGCGTGAGAATCTCTCCAGCCAATTTCTCAGGAATTCTCCTCCCTGGAGGGTGACCTCAGGTGAACTGTAATGTGAAGGCACTTCCTTTTCTGAGAGTGAGAGGCTGGCCGTGAGATTCTAGGAGAGACTGTCCAAAACACATTGGATGCTGGAATCAAGACCTGGATTCTATCGACAGCCATCCTACTAAAACCACTGCATGACCTTAGGGAAGTCACCTGAGTTCCTCGGGCCTCAATTTCCTCACCAAGAAAATAAAAGGATTAAGCTAAGATCCCTTCCAGACCTGAAATTTCACTATTTCCTTCTGCACTTGTCATCTCAAATGAATGGAAGCCCCCATATTAGGAAAAAGGCTTCCTAGCCTTCTCATTCAAGGTTCAATTGGCTAGGGGAAGGGAACTGACATTTAAGATTCTATAACATATTTACATAAATTTCCTCATTTAATGCTCATACTAACTCTTTAGGGAGATATTGTTGCCCCTACTGTACAGAGGAGGCACCTGAAGCTCAGAGAGCAAATTGCCCACAAGTATCCAGCTCGTAACAGGCAAAATCAGGATTTGAACCCAGGTCCTTTGAAATTCCAGAATCTCTGCTCTTTCCAAAGTAATGGAGTTGCCCTCCCAGTCAGGCCCAGGGCTGAGTTCCCTACTATGTTCTCTCATTTAATTTTCTCAGCAGCCCTGTGAGACAGCCCTAACATCTGGACATCTAGAGTAAAAGAATAGTTAAGTAAACTGCAGAACCAAACAATATTATGTAACCACTTACAATGAAAATTATTAGATGAGTAATCTCATACTTAGGAAATTTAGGATAGGAAATACCTCCAGAGCCTTAAAATATTTAAGCCCTCTCCCCTCCCCAACCAATTTCTCTTGTAGGAACCTATCCCAGGAAAATGATAAAAAATCTGGACGAAGATTCACATTTATAGATGCAAATGCACCAAAATTGCAATAGTGATTATTTCTAGGTGACAATGTTATGGTTGATCTTATTTTCCTCTTGTAATTTTGTTCATTGTTCAAAAATACAAGGTATTTCTAATAAGAGGAAAAGAGAAACATTAAAAATGGATTCCAGTCGGCCCCTGGGTGGCTTAGTGGGTTAAGCATCTGCTTTTGGCTCAGGTTATGATCCCAGGGACCTCAAATTGAGTCCCACATTGGGAGTCTGCTTCTCCCTCTGTCCCATCCCCCCCTCATTCTCTCTCTTTCTCTCAAATAAATAAATAAAATCTTTTAAAAAAATTGATTCCAGTCCAAACAAAAGTCTTTTGGGAAAAACTGTAATTACAAAGATTTTGTAAACATATAAAACTGGCCAGTATTTATTACTGGGTAAAAATAAATCATATCTCTGTTTTGATGGTAACTATGAAAATATTTATAAATTGTTAATAGTGCTCGTCTTTAGGGGTGGAGTAGAACTGAGAGTGATTTCATTTTCTATTTACACATTTCTGTGATTTTTAAATAAGAAGTATATATCAGGGCACCTGGGTGGCTCAGTGGGTTAAAGTCTCTGCCTTCGGCTCAGGTCATGATCTAAGGGTCTTGGGATCGAGCCCTACATCGGGCTCTCTGCTCAGCAGGGAGCCTGCTTCCCCCTCTCTCTGCCTGCCTCTCTGCCTCCTTGTGATCTCTCTCCTCTCTGTCAAATAAATAAATAAAATCTTAAAAAAAAAAAAAAGTATATATCACTTTCATAGTCATAAAAAATAGAGATATTTTAAAATTATAATTACATATAAGCAAGGATTGGCAACAAACATTAAAAGTTGACATGTTTAAAAAAATGGTTGTCAAGTCAAAATCTGTATTACAACTGTGTCAAAAAAAGTTTTTTTTAAATCAGGATTTCTGTTTTAACCCATTAGGTGTGTGTTGGTTTTTTTTGTTCAGCAATTAAAAACTATAACATCCTCTAATACATCATCCTGTATATTTTACTTTATATAATATCTCAACCTGCAAGGGTCATGTTTACCATCTCTTTCTTTTCAGTCACAACCCTCAACCAAATGTCAGCTCCATGTCCATCTTAGCCTTTCTGTGAATGGTCTCTGGCATAGAATAAATGTTTGGAAATTAAAAAAAAAAAAAAAATCAATGTTCCACCCTCAAAAGGGAAAACGTGGTTAAAAGGAAACTGACGAAGGAAGAAACAGTGGGAGAAATGCCGAAGAACTGCAAATATCCAATTGATTAGATAGCATTTATTCTTAAAGAAAGAAAAGAGGAAAATATTTTTGCCTCTCCAAAGGAGCAGATGGGTGATCCTTGAAAATTACATTTTCAAGGGGCACCTGGGTGGCTCAGTCCATTAAACGGCCGACTTTTGATTTCGGCTCAGGTCATGATCTCAGGGTTGTGAGATGGAGCCCTTCATATTGGACTCAGCGCTCTGCAGGGAGTCTGCTTAAGGATTCTGTCTCTCTTTCCTCACTACCCCTCCTCCCGCCCATGCTCTCTTTCTCTCTCTTAAAAAAAAAAAAAAAATCTTCAGCATAGAAATCCTACTTCTAACAATCCTACAGAAATATTTTATGTATGTATGTGGAAAGATATATCTACAATAAAAGTCATTGTATTTATAATGGCAACATATTGGAAAAGGTATATGATGGTATATGGTACATCTCATCAACGGAATAATTTTAGCATTAAAAAGAATGAATATGGTCTACAGGGACCATCACATAAATATATGTAACAAGGACATGATCTCATTTTTTGTAGAATTAAATCTGTGTATGTATGATATACATATATGGATATAGTGTATGTATAGCATTTGGGGTATATCTGCAAGGACATACTCCAAATTATTAACTATGTAGGGTTCAACGAAAATGGGGATTGAGGTAAGGTAGGGACATTTTGTTTCTCAGCTGAGTTGAATCTCCATTTTACAGGAGAGCAAATAATTAGCAATGCCAAGAATACTAGCCTAGAAAGCCTAAATAGAGCCAAATTAAACAACAAGTTGATTATAATGCAAACCAACCTGCCCCCACCACATACCTAGCTGAACAGAGAGAACACCAAGGTCCAAGGGCCACACTGTGATCAATAATATCACAAAGAAAATGCAGCATCACTGTGGTTGAGAGATCCGTCATTTGAGCTCAAATCCCCATGAGCCAGTCATCCCCATTCAAGTTCCATCACAGCACTGACCCTTAATGTGAGGGCGAGATGAGATAATGTTTGTAAAGCTCAGGGTGCGACCCAATCCTCCATATTTCCTTGTACAACTATTTGCCAAGTCTGTAAATTCTGAGATGAGATTAAATAGGATCATACAAACGTGGTACACCACCTGGTGAGTGGTTGCGGGGGCTGGTAAGAGATGTTTTAAGAAAGCTAGAATAAAAATTTTTTTGAGCCTCCTGTCTCAAGCCTGGGGAAAGAGAAGGGCCTGAAAGAAAAGCCCCACAACACCAAGTAAAAGGAACTAGCAACGTAAGATAAGGACCCCAGGAGATTTTGCTACCCCGGGAGCATATTTCGAGAAATGGAAACCTTGCAAGAATTCACCAACAGAGGTCATGGGCAGCAGAAGTCATCCATAGTAACAGCGGGGACATGAACGCAGGAATGATCTGAGAGACTGAGGTCACGTCTAATGGCATGAGGTCTAATTAAATGGTGTATCAGCGTCGATATCCTGAGAACTACCAGGCAAGTGAACAGTGAGGTTCACAGGGTTTTCTAGACAACTATGATATCAAAGGGTTAGTAAGGCTGGGGAGGAAACTTAAACCCGTATATCTCTAAAGCAAGATTGAAATATGAATCGGGAGTAGAAGGATAAAAATATTCTGTTAAAGATTCTTATGGTAAAAACCAGTTTAAAAAACGAGAAAGGTGAGGTGATGTTCTCATCTGATCTCACAAGGACCCAGATAACACAAAGTCCTCTACAGAAATCGCATACAGGGAAAGGAAGCAGAAGCAGAAACCGGGGTGGGTCTGAGGGAAGAGGAAGCCACACATCCCATTGTCACGGCCACAGTGACTACCAGCTGAATTCCTCCAACAGTGGAAGGGTCATCAGTGATTCAAAAAACAAAACTTAGTGCAACCAAGCCCACAAAACATGGCTAAGACAAAAAATGCAGACATCTGGGGACTCACAGGAGGCACAAAAGACTGACTCGCTGTTGGCAGTCACTCTGCTCAGGTCATCAGATACAGAAGACGATTAATTAAAAAGACCAAGGGGGCTGCCTCATGGCTGAAGTATGCAGAGAGCTGGCTTCCCAGAACTCGAGGATCCAACCCATAGTCCTTGAGGCTACATGACTGACCCTTGGGCGCATAATGGAACAGATCACCCTGCCCAGACCCCAGGATCTGCTGGGGCCTGGGGAAGGGTTCTAATTAGGTTTGAGGGTGGGTAGCTCCCTCTCCTTCTGGGAACTGGCTGCAGCCAAAGGTGTTTTGGGAATGGACAGTGTCCCCTGCCTTGGGGACCCATGCTACTGCTTATACTCTTTTGTGGTTAGGTCTGAAAGCCAGTGAACTGTGATTCCCTTATTCATTTTCTTTCTATCTTTTAAAAAATATTTTATTTGAGGCGCCTGGGTGGCTAAGTTGTTAAGCGTCTGCCTTTGGCTCAGGTCATGATCCCAGTGTCCTGGGATCCAGCCTCGCATCAGGCGCCCTGCTCCGCAGGAAGCCTGCTTTCTCCCTTTCCCACTCCCCCTGCTTGTGTTCCCTCTCTCACGATGTCTCTCTGTCAAATAAATAAATAAAATCTTTAAAAATATATATATTTTATTTATTTACTTTAGAGAGAGAAAAAGAGAGAGTGGGGGGGAGGAGCAAAGGGAGAGGGAGAGAGAGAATCTCAAGCAGACTCTCAAGGAGCCCAACTCGGGGCTGAACCCTGAGATCATGACCTGTGCTGAAATCAAGAGTCAGATACTTAACCCACTGAGTCACCCAGGCACCCCTCCTTATTCATTTTCATAAATTCCAAAAGTGAAACAAGATCCTGGTTAAAAAAATTTTTTTTCAATCAATAGAAAAATGTATATGATTTTAAAAAAGAAATTCCTTCTATTCCCCTCCCTTCAAACAATACAAAACCCCAAAATCTTTTCCTCCAGAGTTAACAGCCATTAACAGTTTGGTGTCTATCCTCAGGCATTTTTCCCCCCCACACATATTCAAACATATGCAAATATGTGGTTGGGGTGGGGAATGGGGCAAATTATTTAACCTCTGTACCTCAGTTTTCTCAGCTTTAAGATGAGAGGAATGATATTTATCCACAGGGTTATTTGAAGGTGACATGAGTTAAGACATCTAGCATTCTTAGAAGTGTCTGGCCCTCACGGTAGTAAGCATTCAGGCATTAGCTGTTATGATTATTCCCTCATTCTTTTTCACAGCAGCTTCGTATTCTATTGTATAAATGATAATGATACTGAGAGAGGTGTTACTGACCCCACTACAGATGCCTGAGAACACACACAAATTAACTAACTCCCCTAAAATTAGCTGGGGTTGGGGGCCTGTGTTGGTCCCAGAACCGAGGACTCCTGATACAGTATTGTTCTCACCACACCACAGGGTCCCCCACAATCCCTCTTAAAGCCAAAAAGGTTTGGAGTAGGCAGCTGGTCCCCATCTTATTTGGACTCCAGGCTGTCTCCTGGGTCTCCAGGACTGGGGGCTTGCAGCTCAGATGAGCCTTCCTCTTGCTGCCGTCTCCTGACATGCCCCTCCTGGGTCCTTGGGACTTGACTTCCCCTTCTACACAATGAGTCCTGCTGAGGTCTCCTGGCCACTCTGGGGTCAGCTCAAGCTGACGGGCAGGATGGCAATGGCTTGGAACTGAGAGGGAGGTCTGGCTACTTATGAGGCTACAGATATTTCCAGAGCTCCTTCTGTGTGTGCCAAGCACTGCGCTAACCAGAAGGGATACCTCCATGCCTCCAGGGGTCGCTGTCCCACTGGGACCAACTGCTCAGGGCTCTTGGGCACAAGGCTTCCTCTGGGGGGTCTCAGGGGCAGCACAGGGCAGGTAGGTAAGAGGCAGCTCCGAAGTACAGTTACCTGGTTCCCAATCGTCCTCTCTGTCGGCCCTCCAGGTCTGCTGCTTGGGCCCTCGCCCTGACAGGTCTGTGGAAGAGTTGAGGGTGCTGGGTCCTGATGGGCTGAGGCCTTTTCTGCCACCCTGGGAACTTCTCACATACTTCCAATTGCCTTTCCAGACTCCAGGCACAGAGCTGGAAAAGTCTTGGGTTCGCTGACTCCCCCCTCCATTTACCAGATGAAGAGGTAAGGTTAGGTGAGGGAGAGGCAGGGGCACACACATGTATAAAGCACAATCGTGGCGCCATTCACCAGGCTGAAGACTTCAAGTCTAAGCTCTGTCTGGAGTTTTAGATCCACTTTCATCAACCCTTACAGTCGCTTGTCAGACCCCAGCCACCAAAATGGTGAAACAGATAGAGAGCGAGTATGCTTTTCAGGGAAATGTAGGAGATAAACTTGTAGTTGTTGACTTCTCAGTCACGTGGTGGGGGTCTTGCAAAATGAGCGAGCCTTTCTTTCATTCCCTCTCTGAGAAGTCTTCCAACGTGGCTGTGTTCCTGGAAGTAGACGTGGATGCCAGTCCGGATGTTGCTTCACACTGCGAAGCCAAATACAGGCCAACCTTCCAGTTTTTTAAAAAGGAACAAAAGGTGAGTGAATTTTCTCTTCTTTTCTTTTTCTTTCGTTCTTTCTTTCTTTCTTTTTTTTTTTTTTTACACGTCAGGCCTCATGACGGGAGCAGATTTTGTTTCTGCTGCCCAGACACCGGGTTTCCTCTCTCAAGGGAGCGCTCAGTGGGGAGGTGACTCCCATCCTGAAGAGGGCTGGGGCATCCTGAACTTGGACAGGTCCAAGTTGAGGTCTAAGAAGGTGAACGTGCTGTAGTCATGGTGCTGGGAGGTTCCTGTGCGCGAGTTAGTCCAACGGCTCGGCGGGGCTGGCGGCTTGAGCGGGCTTTTTTGGTGGACTTTGCCTCTTGGAATTCGGTGGCAGCCCCCTTTCGCTCTTCCCTGATTCTGGAGAGAGAGAAACTGTGGAAGCAAGTCCTCGAAACTCTCGTGCTTCTAGGAGCATAGTCTTCAGCGCTCCGGACCGTCCTTGCCGCCGCAGAAGGGAGGCCGCCATGACGCGGGGGGGGGGGGAGCGCGCAAGGGCCAGAAGAGCCCCAGGTCGCACTTGGACTCGGGAGTGAATTTTCTTTCTTTCTTTCTTTTTTAAAAGATTTTATTTATTTATTTGATAGAGACACACCTAGAGAGGGTACACGGCAGAGGGAGTGGGAGAGAGAGAAGCAGGCTTCCTGCCGAGCAGAGAGCCCGATGTGGGACTCAATGCCAGGACCCTGGGATCACGACCTGAGCTGAAGGCAGCCGCTTAACTGGCTGAGCCACCCAGGCATCCCGGGAGTGAATTTTCTGAAACCAGTAAGGAAAACTTTGAAGCCACCATTAACGAATTAATCTAATTATGTTTTTTTTTGAAAACATAACCAGGCTTTGGCTGTTTAAAACTTGTAATTCTTTTTTCTTTACAAAAAGGAAAGATCGAGTATGAAGGCTGTACACTCAACTGCCATCGGATTAGAAGTGACACTAAAATATTGATTCTGCCCTTAAAAAAGAAAGACTTCAAAATCACTTCTTTCTGTTTCAATGACAACCTTGAGCTAGGTATTGTTTTTCTTACTTAAAGGATGGAGAAGGTTGAGGCTTAAAGAATTGAAGTGATTTGCTCAAAGTCATAAGGGAATGGAGTAGGCTAACGTGTACCTACCTCTTACTGTAGGGAGGTCAGGACATCTAATCACCCCACTAGCCTCTTTCTTTACCACCTCTTCCAAACGCATGGGAGCTTTTCCTCCAGGCAGGCCCATGATGAGACATATTTTGGATGACAGAAACACCTCCCCAGACAACCACCCCAACAATGTCTATTTTCCCCTTGGAAGCCTCCCTCTGTCTGGAACCCTATTCTAAGAGAAGACAGCATGGTTTTTGGGGACCAGTGAATGCGGCAACGGTGTTCCTCAGGTTCTAGTTTTGTTGGGTGTGCAGCAAGATATGGGACTCCTATAGGTGGTACCATGAGAAGCCAAGTTGGGTTGGCTCAGGGAAGCTCTGGTTGGAGCCTGTCTGCCCCTGTGCTGTGCAGAAAGCCCAGCTGTTCCCCAGAACCAGCAGCCCCAGTCTCCAAAGGCCACAGCTGAGTCACATTCTTCACCCTGCCCTAGATTACTAATTCCTTGGCCTCTCGGCTTTTTCCTCATTCACTCTCACTCAGGTCATGTGTTGTCCTCTTTCTGCTTACCACTAAGTTTTTTTCAGAAGTTCCTTAGAATTTCAATCCTTGATAACTAGCAACGATGGCAGTCCCATCCCATCCCACCCCACAAAGTGGTGATAAGGGAGATAATTTTTTTTTTTAAAGATTTTGTTTATTTATTTGACACAGAGAGAGAGAGATCTCAAGCAGGCAGAGAGGCAGGCAGAGGGAGAGGGGGAAGCAGGCTCCCCGCCGAGCAGAGAGCCCAACGCGGGGCCCAATCCCAGGACCCTGAGATCATGACCTGAGCCGAAGGCAGAGGCTTTAACCCACTGAGCCACCCAGTCACCTGGAGATAATTCATTTTTGATCTGAGCCGAAGGCAGTTGCTTAAACTACTGAGCCACCCAGGCGCCCCTGGCTACTTTCATTTTAAAACATAACTTTAGAAAGTAAGAAGTACAAAAATGTATGTATAAATTAATAATTGCATCTTTATTGTAAGCCCTAAACCCTGCAGACTATACAAATACCCCAAATACTGTGATTTGCTTCATGACTGACAGTACATCCACACATTGGAATATGGTGATTAAAAGTAATGATGTGTGTAAATATTGACATAAAAAGGAATATAACAATTTATTAAATGAAAACAAGTGCAAAACAGTATGTAGAGGACAAATGACCCAGTTTCTCCAACCAACATAATAATGACATTTAAACAAAACAGAGGGAAACCATAATATATTAAAAGAAACTTAAGAGACATATTAACCACACAGTCAATGTGTTTGGATCCTGATTCAAGAAAATGCCTTGGAGCAGAGCAGGGCAGCCTCCCAGCTAACCCAGGGCATTGCCTCCATGAGGGGCTGGAGGCTGAGCATGGGGACAGGGCTCCACCGTATTATCAAGTCCTAAATTTTGGAATGATCATCTCCTCGGCCCTACTGATCTGGAAGGGGTTAGTGCTCATAACTGGAAGTGAAAGTCCAATTGGAGTAGTGATCAGGGGCAGCACGGAACCTGCATTCATAGAGATCTTTTTTTTAACAAATTGAGTTGAAGATCCCATTCGATTGGGAGAAAATGGTTGTTTTTAGGATAGAAGGAAGAAAGACTCCTATAGTTCATGGAGTCTTGAAGACTCATGAGAAACAAAATGGGGACCACCTTGGTGGCTCCCTTGGTTGAGTGTCTGCTTTCAGCTCAGGTCATGATCCCCAGGTTCTGGGATCGAGTCCCAAGTCAGGTTCCTTGCTCAGCGGGGAGTCTGCTTCTCCCTCTGCCTGCCTCTCTCCCTGCTTGTGCTTTCTCTCTCTCTGACGAATAAATAAAACCTTTTTTTAAAAAAAAGAAGAAGTAAAATGGACATACAAAATTTTTGACAAAAGGAGATAATAACGTGGTTGATGACCGAGGCCTCTATAAACAGGGACAACACTGGCTACAGAGGAAAGATGTTGTGGGGAGAGCAAAGGGTTTGTTCCTTATATTGGGATTGTGACGATCCTCATGAATGACTATCCTAAATTTAAGTAGGCAGTACTCTTTCGGCTGGGTATGTTTGTGCTGGTCCATCCGAGTAAGAAGTTTGCCTTCTGCTTCTGGAAGATGCCCTGCTTTTCCTTACTGAATGTTTGGAGTAGATATTGGTCTGTGATTGGTGGAGTGGAGAATGCACCTGTCTGCGCAGCTTGTTAGCAATGGTTTGCGTAGTTTCTATTTCCACGCTGGGGTATGTATGGGGGGGGGGGCTGGGCACCACGGCACACACTTGAGGGGACTCTCAATCATAGGATTTCATATGTTGTCATTGTCAGACTTTCACATTTTGTACATCAGTGAATTTTTGTATATTAAAAGGTTGAGTCAAAAAGAAAAAAAGAAAAGGAAAAAGAAGAGAAAAAGGAGGGAGAGAGAGAAAGAAAAAGAAAAGAAGAAAATGAGGTGGAGAAAGTCACTTTTTTTAGATAATTAGGGAAAGTTGGACTTGGATTGATGGAGTGTTAGATGGTGTGAAGCAATTATTGTTAAATTTCGTTAATGGGAATTGTGATTGTTAAGTAAACAGCAAAAAAAAAAAAAAAGCATTTGTTATTGGTGAAATGGAGGAAAAGTAGGTAAAGTACATTCCCATTCCTGATTATAAATACATGTGTACATGTTTTAGAGATGTATGGAGATACACAGGGAAAAGCTGGAAGGAAGTTCTCCCACTTATTAGCATTCTTAGAGGACAATTTATGGCTGATTTTCTCTTCTTCTTACTTATTTGGCTTTATTTTCTTCACAATGCATGAACACATGTGATAAGGGGAGTCACACTCACTGTTATCTCCTGGTGACAATGGCTCTGCACAGAACTGAACACCCTAGCCTCTTGCCATTCCTGCAGGCAGGAGCAGCTGAGGCGGGTCTGTGGGACAGGCTCCAGGACCAAGGAGGGGGGGGTTCAGCACACAGAGAGACTGTGAAATCAGGCAGGACACACAGAGCTTCAGCGCCGCCCCCCGGAAGGCTTGCGCTGGTCCCAATGGAGCTGCACCCCCACTGTGCCCACAACGGGTCCACTTTTGGCCCAGGCCCACCTTCTTCCCAGAGCTCCCTCCTAATTATGAATGGATTGCTGGAGTCCCCCCTCCTCTGCTAGGCTGTGCTTCTGCCTCCAGTCCTATGGAGAGTGCAGAAAGGTGAATCAGTGACCCCCAGCAGGCATGGAGCCAGATCTGCTAGGGCCCAGCTCTGGGCTGCACAGACCTCCTCAGGACCATACCTGGGGGCCTGTGGCCAAGCAGCAGAACAAGGTGATGCCCAGGAGGCAGGTTTCCACAGGCAGCACCCCCACCCCCACCCCAGCTTCCTCTCACCTCCCTCCCTCAGGTGATCTCCTCACACACACATATATGCACACACAAGGGACTGGAACTGAAACCCAAGAAGGCCCTCACACCTCCGGCCTAAGCCCCCCCCCCCCCCCAAGGCGTCCTCACTCCACAGGGCTTTGGCATGATGGGAACCCTGTATAATATTGTAACTGAACTCATGTGCATTCCCTCCTTGGTGAGTTGCAGGTAGAAACTACACCAGGTGAGTTGTCGCACAATCTACAATTTATTTGCAGCAAAAAAGATCATAGGAAATAACTTCCAAAGCTGTGATCCCTCCCGCCTTCCCAATCAAGGGTGGATGAATTCCTCTTATTTAGGGTTAGGATGACTATTTAAAAAGGGGATCCTTGTCATGGTATGTAGAGGGGGGCATAGGGTCATGCATACATACATTGTATATTACGTAAAGAAGGCTTGTGCTCCTCCTTGGATGGAGATTTTAGTATTATAATGAGATAAAGGTATTTGCCAGTCATCCCGGAGGCCACTCCATGGCTCATCTATGCAGGCTTGAGTTGGGGGTTTAGCTCAAACTGGGCTGGGTCGTCTGGATCTTATTAGGGCAGACGTTATTGCTTGAGTTTTGGTTTCCATCATGCGATGTTATGATGTGTGATATGTGTTAATGCGGTATGATGTGTTATGATATGTTATGCCCATTCAGTCTTTTGCCTGAGTTAAGACATAAGCTGGAAAGAAGAGCTTAAGGGAAAAGTGGAACAAAGGTTGGTGAGTACAGCAAATGGGCAGTAAAGATCAGGTCTTAGGGTCTAGCTGGTGACAATAGCAGTGGTGATAGAGACCTTGAGATCATCTTGCCCTATCCTTCTATTAAAAAGAGAGGAAACCGAGACTCAGAGTGGGGAAGTGATCTGGCAAATCAGTGAGTCAGTGACGAGTCTAGGATTCAGTACAACCCAGGGCGCCTGGGTGGCTCAGTCAGTTAAGTATCTGCCTTCAGTGCAGGTCATGATCCTGGCGTCCTGGGATCGAGCTCCATGTCAAGCTCCCTGCTCAGCAGGGAGTCTGCTTCTCCCTCTCCCTCTCCTGGTCCCCCAGCTTGTGCTCTCTCTCAAATAAATAAGATCTTAAAAAAAAAAAAACCTGATAGAAACCAAGAATCCTGGCATGACACCCTTTACAACATGCTGTTGCTCCTCGCCCGGATGGGTCGTAGACCCTGAGCATACAGGCTACTTCTCCACCCCACCGATGGTAAGATCTGCAGAGCAGTCTCTTGGCAGTAACACCATCTGTACATCCTGTCCCTCTTCCGGGTGCCCAGAGAAGGAGCTCAGTGTCTGACTCCAGCAGGGTTTTAAGGAGAGGCGAACCCGGAGTAGGGGACCCAGTCATTGGGGGTGCGGACTGCTCTGCAAGGAGCTCCTGGCCACACCACTTCCCTGCTGCCCGTTCCTCATCCTGCTCCTCCCTGAACATCCTGGGACTTGTGCGCGCGCGTGCGCGTGCGCATGTTGGGTGTGCAGAGGTGGCAGAGATCTGCCTCCTGCTCGGGAATGCGGGTCCCGTTGTTGGCCTTCTGTATTCCAAGCCTAGGCTGAGATCATGTGCAGAGGACAGTTCCGGGAAAAGGCAAATACCCACTAAATCCAGTGTGCCTCCTGCACTCCTACCTTCTGACTCAAGCAACTTGCCCACAGGCCCCCATTGTTCTCCCAAAGGGAGTAAAATAGAAATCCAGAAGGAAGAGGCCAGACTGCGTGCACAGAAGTGAGGCTGACCGGGATGGCCTGAAAGCCAGGGACGGGCAGTCTGGAAGCGACTTCACATCCATGTCCACTGGAGCTGAAGGTGGCCGGCAAGAGGGAGCTGCTGGAGATGTGGCCCCTTTTCTCCTTTAGGATCCATGGGCTGGCCTCCCCCTTCCACTGTCTAGCCTGTCTTCAGGGTCTTTCTTCGCAGCTCTCCACCAGTACACCCCACCCTCATGCTGGGAGTGCCAGCTGGGTGGGGTCCTCGGTGTTGATTGAAAGCCCACAAGGTGCCAGGCACTGGCGACGGAACACACATTGGCCGGCAGGGCCATATTCTAGGTTCCGGGACTGATTCACTGAGTTAATCAGTATTTATTGAGCACGCAGTGGAGGTGGTGGGAGGAATCAATTCCTGGGCTTCCTGCACGTCCTTCCCAGCAGCAAGGGGAACATCCAGCAAGGATGCAGAGGCCAGGGAGCCAGGCAGAGCTTGGCAACACCAGCTCTGGCCCTCCCGCCGCCCAGAGGACTCTGGGTAGCCAGCCCTCGGTGGCTCACCTGTACCCCCTCTTCTCGTGTCCCCCTCTCTGCCCCGGCTTGGGAGCTGTGATGGTGCACTGTGGCTTGGGAGCGGTGGGAGGATCTGGAAAGGGAAGGTTTTTCTCTGAGCTGCTGTTTTTCATTGGGCTGTCCGCTCTTTGCAACTGCCCACATGGCAGCAGCTCGAGGCCTGGCTAAATGCACCAGGAAACACAGACTGCAGGCCACCGACTTGGAAGATCCAGGCCAATCATGATTGTGAGATAAATGACACTTGTTTGTCCTTGGTAGCCCCACCTTTCCAGGATCCCCCCTGTAGCTCCTAAGTCCCTCTCAGGTTCAGTGGCCTCCTCCCTCCAACAGACCACAATCAAAGGAAAAGTGGCTGCTTGTGAATTTAATAATCAATCCACTTCCCTCAGGGACATTTCTGTTGGAAACCTTCCATCTAGAAGGGGAAGGCCTTCTCATTCTACATTCAAGGAACTCTGGGCACCACAGAGCTGGAAACGGTTTCAAGAGGAGGCAGCGTCAAGTGTGCCCCTGGAGATAAGCAGGACTCTGAGAAGGAAGTGAGACAGTTCCACAAGCAGGTTGTATGGCTGCTGAGTGCGCCTGGAAGTCTCAAGATTCCCCCGCCCTCCTCCAGAGATAACAGGAAAGAGGAAAGGCGGTGGGTGACCTTAAGCAAACTGCTTGGTTTCTCTACTTCCTTAGCTGTAAAATAATCCTATGCATTTGGCATGCTGTGAGGATTAGAGATTATTAACATAAATTTCCGGCAGTTAATGACATTATATTCGATGCAGAAAATGTGTCCCTTTCAGAAATCCTGGATCGTTCCCTTTATGAAATGAGTGACCAGAGCCATTCCCCCCCGTAAAAAGGGGCACAAACGGGCGGCAACAGTGAGGCACCACAACCACAATTTATTACCCAAAGCAGTTTGAGGGATTCCAAGCATTGGTCACGGCCCTCCCCAGTCACAAGAAAGCCAGAGCCTCTTCAAACTCAGCCTCCACTCCCGGCTGAAGGGAAGGATTAAAAGGCTGCAGCCCAAGTTATGTCATAGCTACAATATCCTCATTCTTGACTAATAATCTCAAAGTCCCAAATGGGCATCAAGTGATTTGGACCCCAAATCTTACACAGGAAAACTCTACGATTAAAATAAGACGGGAGCGATCATTCCAACAGAAAGATACCAAGAACGTTAACAGTCTATGAGAAGGAGGAGGGATTTCTGTTTATAATCATCAGGATTAAATGGAATTGTCCATCATCATGAGTGTGAAGGGAATGCTGACCCTATGGGATGGGAAGACAGGTGCACTGGCTTGGGCAAGTCTCCCAGGAGGACTCCCCTTGATTGTTGCCCTAAGGAAGGAGCCTCCTGGTTGACTAGCGACAAAGGAGCCCACAGTGACTGCCCCTGAAGGAACGGAAGGGTGGGGTGGGGAGTGTGAGGAAGGCAGTTTAAGTTACACAGAATTCTCAGGAGTTGCAGAAGAGGCAATCTTCCAGCAGTATTGAGAACTTGCCTGATTATTTCTACACTTGGAGAATGTAAGCTGGTTGGATCTCATGTGGGATTTCAGTTTTGGGTTTTTTTTTAATTGATTTAAACATTATCCTAGACCCAGGAAGGTCAGCTCCTTAAAGTCTCCTTTTATCATCAAACCAAAGAGCACTTATGTCTAGAAACACCATCTAAAAACTGCTGACAACCCTTCAACCCAGACCCTGAACTGAGAATTTTCATGAAAATCAATTTCTGTGCCAGTCAAGTCTGGATAAAGTTGTCTCTTCATAACTTAGCTCTCACCCCCACCCGGCCAGTCACGGTGGAACCAGGAACCCAATGGGCAGATTTCTTTCCTTACTTAACTGAGGCATTCCAGGAAGAAGGGGAGTTCCCAGCACCTGCCTAACAAACTCTGCTCTACTTGCTGAACTTTGCTCTGTATGAACAGGTAGGTCACTCTGCCTGCAAATTTCCCCACACTGTCCCTACTTGTGTTTTTAAGGCACACCAGTTCCTCTGTTGTGAGGCTCTCTGCTTGTCATGAATTATTTTAATTATTTTTGCTACTCAAAAGAAACTTCTATATCAAAGCCCCCCCCACCCCCCCGAGATACTGGCACGGGGTTGGGGGGTGACTGGGCGGAGTTGAGGGCAGAGCCCAATTCATATTAGGGATTCTGGTCCTTGGGGTCGCACTTGAGCATGACTTTCAACCCCAATCCCTTTCTGGCTGTTTCAAAGGCCTCCAGAGCTTTCTCCAGAGGAAACCTATGAGTAACTAAGGGCTTTACGTTCACAGACTTGGAGGCAAGCATCGAAATCGCCATCGGCCACCTGTAAAAGATCACAAGTGTCACATTCAACCTACAGGAGGAAAGAACCAGGTCCCCGAAGCCACCAAGCACAAGATCAGCTTGGCCCTATTTATTTATATAGCGCTGTGGTTCTACAAGGTCTACTCTACAGACAAACAATGGTAGAAATGATCTTATGATTTGCAATCTGGGAGTACAGAGTCTGTTCCCAAACGCCTCCACCCCACTACAATGTCTGTCACGAAGCCTAGAATTCCTTTGGCATGAAGGCATAAGGCATACGGAGGCCACTGTGAAAAGGCAGATAAGCCTCAGAGAGGCAGCCGACAATAACCCATCTGTATCCCTGGCACTCTGCTGACAGAACAGTCACAGACTGCAATGGTGGGAGTAGGTACACTGCTGGGGAAAGTGGTCCTGGGAAAGTTCCCCAGCTGGGGAGAGGCTAGAGCCACAGAGCATGAGGCAGGGTGAACTAAGACCCTCTCACTTCCCAGGGTGGGCCCTGGGGGTCTGGGGTGGAAACCGAGAGACTTGAGTTCTTGCTGTTGTGCCCCTTTCTCTCTTTCTTCCCTTTAAAGGGGGAAAACGAAGAGCGGGCCACTTGAGGAAATGAAGAAGAGACATGCTTCAAGATTCCCCACCTTCTCTTCTTCCCTCTGCCATCTCTGCCCTCCTGTTTTTTAACCAGGAGTGATGCTCTCTCTTTGGAGCCCGACCGTGACACGTGGCTGTCAGTGTGGCTCGGGAGTGCCCCCCATGAATAAACGGGGGAGATTCTTGGTCCCAGAGGCCGAGCGGGGGTCTTGCCGGCCATTCGCCCTGCCCCCCCGGCTCACCTACCACATACTCACGTGTTGCAATATCGAAACACACCCTTGATGTCCACCTCCCGGGTGGCCGCATGCACCAGGGGCACAGTGGTCATCTCAGAGCCCAGTCCTACGAGCACCAGGGTCCCACCAGAGCGAGTAGCCTGAAGAGGAGATGAGAACAAGAAAACCCAGAAGATCAGAAAATGCAGACTTCCCACTCAAAGTGACTTTTGTCACATAAATATCTGTTTGCATCAGGTCAGTATCCAAATATTCCAGAGAATACGATTCTTTCTCTACTGTTGAGCTCTTCCATATGTCAGCCAAACCCAACAAAACAGCAGAGTTATCTTCTTTGAGGATCCTGAGATCATACACTTTGCCAGTGGAGGACCAGGCCCAGTGGGAGCCCCTTCCACTGTCCACAATATCCTAGGCAGTAGCCCAGGTTCTCCAGACCCCACTGAGAATCTCCCCTACAAACAAGCTTAATCTTCAGCCCACAAGCATTTCTCAGAGCTTTACTAATTCTGTACCAGGTGCTGGCTGAGGTACCTCCTCATCTCAGCACCCATCCCTCCTCCGGAATGTCAACTCCACCAAAGACAGGACTTTTGTCAAACCTCTAAGGAACCACCCTTTCAGAGGAAACTACCAAGCACATACAAATGGGGAGGGCCATCAGAATTCTATGGCTTGAACATTGCCTTATACAGGCAATCTGGCTGACATTTGGAAATATTTTTGTTCCAGAGACAGTCATCCCAATAGTATCATCAGTCACAATGGATTTTGTCTTCCTTGAACATCTATCTGCCTTATCAGTTCCCTCCTTGGAATGGGTCAGACATGGACATTTCTCCTCATAATCTCTATACAATTCCACAAGAATGATATGCCTGCTCCAGAGATTTTTGGAGTTCACTGTGGCCAGTGCTGTGAGAGACAGGAGAATAGTTCATTTGCCTCAGTTTTCATGACAGTCGCCAGCAGCAAGCACTTACTGGAACTATTCTAAGTTTAACCAGTGGAGTTGCAGAGGCCCGCACCACAGCGTCTATCTCTGAGGGGAAGGATACACCATGAAGAGAGGCCTGCAGCATGGGGGTGACTCTGGAATTTACACTTTGGAGCTGTGGAACCCTCTCAACCAGCTTCCTCGTGTGTAAGATCAGGATGATGCCTCCCAAGCAGGGCGGTTGGCCTAACAATCCTAGTGCTCAGCACTAGGTCGGGCTCACTGTCTGGCACGTTTTCGGTTTTTACTGAAGCACAGAGTCCCTGACAAACTACTTGTGACTTATGAACGCTGTTGGTAACGGGGAAGGCTCTCTCCCCACTGGAAAAGGTGGGGTGGGGTGTGGGGTCAAAGCTGTGACTGAGCCGCAGAAAACTCGTGAGGAATTTTCTCAGAAAACTGTTTCCCCATTAGCATTTCCTCTCCACCTAGTGAGGAGGAATACTGCCAAATGGGCTATCCCAAGGTGCCAGAAGGCCAGTACTTTGCTGACCACAGACAAAGGAACGCTTGGACTACCCGACCATTGTTTTGTGAATGTGACTTCTGCACCAAGATGACATGAACTCTACCCTAAGCATTTGCCACATCTCCTACCAAACATTTTCTAGTCACAAATCTGGCAGGAAAATGACTCTTGGGTATGTCCATATAAGGTGCCTCCACCTAACCTGCCCATTGGCAGCGTGGCCTGCAGCATTCTGTAGCATCTGTCATGCAGAATGGCTCCACTCCTCACTCGAGAGAGGTACCAGTTTCAGGCCTGGTGAGGCCCTTGGGTCACATTTATCTCTGCATCCACCTCAGGGAGCCTGGCAGCTGTGCCCCCGCCATCAACAGCTGGAAAAAGATGCCAAATGTCCCCAGTGCTCTCCAGGAAGCGGAGAAGAGGAAGAAAGTCTTGCATCATGAAGTCATGTCTTCTCCTGCCTCTCTGTAGAGTGGGGGTCACTGACCGCCAACAACTTTAAGATGGTTGGATGCACCTTATGCATCAGAGCACGAAGGTCCCCAGCACGAAGCCAGGACACTGCAGGTGCCCAAGACAGGTCATTGGTCGACTGATCACACAGACCCATCACCCTCTGAGTTTTGAGTTCTCTTTGCCCCTTCCCACAAGGCAACCATTATCTCCAACAGTGGAGCAGAGGGTGGGCCAGCTCCCAACCGGAACTGAGGACAGAGCGAAAGTGGCAGCTGTTCCCCTCCTGTCCCACCCTTTCCTCTCATCCCCAATGCCAGGGGCATCCCGGTGGGCAAATGGCTAGGCAGCTCGGCCAGGGAACCAGGCTGACTTCCCCAGCAGGTCTAGTGTGGTGCAAAGTGCCCTTTTGCATGACCCAGCTGTGACTCAGAAGGAAGAAGGAAGCCCGCACGGCTGTGGGACAGCAGTGTGGGAGGCAGGGCAGGAGTGCCCCAGAGGGGCGGGGGGCGGCGGTGGCTGCTGCTACCACTCTTCTCAGCCCCGTCCCTCCCTCCTAGCATGGCTGCCCACCAGCTCCTTGTCCCCTCCTTCCCTTCTCTCCTAAGCAGTGACAGAGTAAGAAAAGCTCAGGCACTGGAGCAGTGTGCTCAAGGCAAGCCACCAGGCCTCCCGTGGTAAAATGTGGAAAGGGGTAACCAGTCTTCATTTGGTGCACATCTGACATCACATTTATAAAGCACCCAGCAGAAGACCCAACACATGCTAGGGCTGGAACCTAGAAGGTATTCTTTCTTCCCTTGTTTCATCATACTTGGATCCATCAACGCCACTCCCCACCCCTATGTGTCTACCCACCCCCCGCCACTCCCCTTTTCCGGCAACTTCCCATAAATTACAGGTGGGTCATTGAGGGGCAAATCAGGTATTGGCAGCTTATCCATTCCCAGGTCTAGGAAAGAAGAGTAGTAGCCGACTATGACCCTGAAAAACTACCCTACCTTTGGGACTAAATTAATGGCTGTTGCTTTGTATGAATGACTCAAAGACTGCAGTTTTCCTCAATAAAGGAAGATAGGGATTTCCCACACACAACTCAGGCATGGTTCCCCATTCCTCCTGTTGATTTTTTTTTGCCAAGAGTCCCTTTATGATCACAGATATGATCAGTTAAGGGGTGGGTCTCTTAACATCTTTCAAGGTCCATATACAACTGTTACCTCATTTAAGCCTCAAAATGACTCAATAAGGAAGGATGTGAAGCAAGTGAGATAAAACAAATAAACAAAGACCAGAGATACCGAGATCACCTCATTTCATCTGGGGGGGCTCACATGAGAGGGTAGTGGAGACACTCGATGCCAGCACTCCTTACTGCTGCCTGCCGTGTGCTGATGCCCCAAAGCTGCCCACCAGCTCCGGCCACCCTCGTCCGACTCACATAGATGCCTGACTGGATGGCGGGCTCTGCCCCTGTGCACTCAATGGTCACTTCCGGCTTGCACCCCAGCAGACCTTCCACTTTACTGGCGATTTCCTTAGGGCTCTCCTTGGAGATCTGGAGGACGATATCAACCCCAACTTCCTTGGCTTTGGACAACCGAGAGGCAGACAGATCTAAAGTGGAACAAAAGTTTCCTTTAAACTGAGAACTGGATGGCGGATTAGGGAGAAAAAGGTGGAGGTGCAGGTTTTAATGGTAACGAAGCTCGGGTGTAGTGGGTGCTGCCCATGAGCCCAGCACACCTACTCTCTACACCGTCACAGGCTCTCAGACACACCACATAGCTGCGCACGTGCACGCTCTCCCTGCCCCTCCCCCATCTTTCTCTCAGATCACTTCTTGAACACCCACACTGTTCTACCCCCCCACACCCCTATACACACCACACCGCTGCACACACACACTCTCTCTCTGAAAGGTAACTGCTCCCCACACATACAGTCTCAGATATCTTCTACACACACTGATACCTTCTTTGCACACAAAACACACTCACTCGCCTATAACCCTACTCCCCTTTACACACACTCTACACAATGCCACACATTCACCCGTCCCCCCCCACACATTCTCTCTCACAGATGCCTTCTCCACATGCACACACAACACACACACACACACACAACTTTCTATACCCTACATGCTTCCACACATACTACACTGACCCACATGTACTGTTCACAGATAAGCTCTCCTCACACATATGCACATTTCCCACCCATACCACATACCTCACACACAAATACCCTCTTATAAACATATACATCCCACTAACTCCACATCACACACACACAAGCACACCTTCTGTGCCTCCTGGGTTTGGTCAAACAGACCAAGGAATAAGCCACTTCTTAGAACCAAGTGAGCAGTAGGGGCATCTGAGGTCCACACATAAAGAGCCAGGCCCTCTTCTCTATAGCATCTACCCTCTCCCAGAAGCTTCAAAAGTGTCTCCTCCTGAGCCCTGAGTTGGTCATCCCCTGGGTGGGCTTTTCAACCCTGGAACCCAGGGGAAAAGAGGAGGAGCCCCTTAAGAAACCCAGCACCCCAGGAAGGGAAGAGTTCTCATGCCCTAGCCCCAAACTATAGGCCAGCTGTTTCCTCTTCAAGAAGATTTTTTTTTTAAATTATAGCCCCAAACTATAGGCCAGCTGTTTCTTCAAGAAGATTTTTTTTTTTTAATTAATTGTGTGAGTGAGCACACAAGCAAGGGGAGCTGCAGAGGGAGAGGGAGGAGCAGATTCCCCGATGAGCAGAGAGCCCGATGCAGGACTCAAGCCTGGGACCCTGGGATCATGACCTGAGCCAAAGGCAGGCACTAAACCGACTGAGCCACCCAGGCACTCCCCTCTTCAAGGAGATTTAAAAAGAAAACCTTCTTACCAGTCACCAGCACTTGAGCTGCACCCATTGCCTTGGCCACGATCACAGTGACCAGTCCAATCGGCCCTAAATAAAGCAAGAAATGGGAGATGTTTGTGAAATATTAAACATCAGCTCTCCCCCTTGTCCAGGCCAGGCCAGGAACCATATCTTTTGTGCAGCTCTAGCATCTATCCCAATGCCTGACACATACTGAGACCTTAACAACTGTGTGAATGTGTAAGTAAATGAATATATGAAGAACTGTTCTCTACATGAAATTTTGCTCCTAGTGCTGAGTTCTATTTAATTCTCTCGGACCTCAGAGCTAGAAATTTGCCATTTACTCTTGGACGCTGCGTGGGGATAATGTCAAGGAACCAGAAGGCTCAAGGAAACATATATTTGTTAAGAAGAGTAAGATGTCTTAGAAGGTCTGGATACATTGTCCTGTTCTCTCTTTGACCCCTACCTTCTTACGACCCATCACATCTCCCCAAGGAGAGACACATCCTTTACAAGTGCCCTCTGAGGACTATGTTGGAGGGTGTCACTAAATGAACTGGCCCCTGGGTTGACCCAGCTGCTCAGGCAGCTCTAAGTTGTTCAGGTGCCTAAAAATTAGCGCAGAGACCACCTGCTTCCCACAGTATCTGCATGCTAGATGACACAGTTTTAATACAAAAAACCAGACCCACAAAATGAAGCTATGCAGATTATCTTTGAGGATTGGCTTTTCACAGTGCCTTTGAAAATAATTTTGTTGAGTTCCCCCCAAAATCAAAACACTGGAAAATACTTGACCAACAAAAAGGTGATGAGCTAAACAAACTACAGTGGGATACCATACAGCTCTTAGAAATTATATCATAACTCTTTCATCTAGTGTCATGGAAAGATGTTCATCATATATTGATTTTTTTTCTTTAAAAAAGGTAAAATAAAGTGTGTTTAGCATGGTCTCATTTTTAAAAAACCTGAAAGATTCTACATCAAAATATTTATAGCAGTTCTCTCAGGCTGATAGGTGATGGGGCTACAGGTAAATCTCTCTCCGCGTATGTACACATGTGATAAGTATGACTCCTTTTTCTATGTCAAAAAGGTATTACTTATGCAGGTTTAAAATAGAGATGTCACCTGAATACTACATTCTGTCAGCTCACTGAGGCAAGTCTATTCTATACCCATCATCTCTCTCAGACAGCCCTGCGGTCGCTTGTTTAGCCCTGTCAAAATCAGTCCTGAAAATGTATGAGGACTAACTCAAAATGGATTAAAGACTTGAACATCAAGACCTGAAACCATAAAACTCCTAGAAGAAAACAAAGGCCATAAGCTCCTTGACATCAGCCTCAACGTGATTTTTTACATTTGACACAATCTAATAAAAGCAGAAATAAACACAGGGAACCACATGAAACTAAAAGGCTTCTGCACAGCCAAGAAAACCACCAACAAAGTGAAAAAGGCAACCTACCAAAGAAGAAAAAATATTTGCAAATCATATCCGATAAGAGGTTAATATCCAAAAACTATAGAAAGAACTCATACAACTCAATAGCAAAAAACCAAGCAGTCTAATTTTAAAAAGGGCCAAGGATCTATAGATATTTTCCTTTTTTCTTTCTTTTTTTTTTTTAAGTAATCTCTACGCCCAATGTGCATGCTCTACTGACTGAGTCAGCCAGGCACCCCCAAGCAGACATTTTCCCAAAGACGTACAGATGGCCAATAGGTCCATGGAAAGGTGCTCAAAATCATTAATCATTGGGGAAATACAAATCAAAACCACAGTGAGGTATCACCTCACACCTGTCAGAACAGCTACTATTAAAAAGACATGAAATAACAAGTGTTGCCAATGATGTAGAGAAAAGGGAACCCTCAGGCACTGTTGGTAGGAATGTAAATTTCCAATCCCTGTGGAAAACAATATGGAGATTCCTCACAAAATTAAAACTAGAACTACATATGATCCAATAATTCCACTTCTGAGTATTTATGTGAAGAAAATGAAAATCACTACCTCAAAAAGATATATGCACCCGCATGTTCACTGCACCATTGCTTAAAATAGCCACGATACGCAAACAACCTAAGTGTTCACCCATGGAGATGAAGACACAAAGGAAATGTGGTCTATATGTACACAGTGGAATATTATTCATATCTATAAAAGGAAGTCTTGCCATTTGTGACATGGATGGACTTTGAGGGCATTATGCTAAGGGCAATGAATGAGACAAAGACAAATACTGTATGATATCATGTACATGTGGAATTTAAACAAACAAAATGAAACAACAAAGCTCACAGATACGGAGTACAAATTGGTTGCTGGGGTGGGGGTGGTGAGAAATGAGTGAAATAGAGGGAAGAAGGTCAAAGATACAAACTTCCAGTTATGACATAAATACATCACAGGGCTATAATGTACAGTATGGTGATTATAATAAGTAATACCATATTGCATATTTGACAGTTGCTAAGAGAGAAGATCTTAAAAAGTTCTCATCATAAGAAAAAAAAACTTTGTGACTATGTATAGTGACAGATGTCTATTAGACTTATTGTGGTGATCATTCTGCCATATATACGAATATCAAGTCATTACGTCGTACATCTGAAACTAATGTAATATGTCAATTATACCAAAAAGAAAAAACTGTATGAGGAACATCGGATCACCCACAGGGAGCATGAGCGTGCTGTCTGTGTCACTAGCATTAGACACCTGGAATGGTTTTGTTTGTTCAGGTTTGTTCGGATGGCTGGAAGCAGGGGCGGAAAGAAGGCAGCCAGCTGCAACCCCAGCAAGCAGAGTATTGGCTCGAGGTGGACCGGACCCCATTCCTTCCACTGGCCATGAGCAGACCCCACCTCATTCCTGGATGTACCAGGAGACTACTTCTCTGGCATAATGTGAAAGTTCCAGAAGTTGCCCTTCCCTCTACTACCAAAGTATGTTCCTGGTTTCCCATCAAGTTAAAAAAGAATTCCAAATTGCATTCTTTAAATGACCAAAAGGGTTATATTGCCTAGGAAATGACCTGAGTTACTATTATGTCTGCAGACAGTTTATTTAGCAGAAAGTGCTGGTCACGGAGGGAAGGGGACACCATAATTCTCCCTCGCCCAGAAAGATTCTGGGACCATTTTCAGCCATTGGAGGGGGGAATGAGATGGGTAGAGGGGTCTCCACATTCCCCTTTAATGAACTCATAACCAGGGGGTCATCTGTTTCTTACCAGCTCCACACACAAAGACCTTGTTCCCGAGGGAGATTCCAGCTCGCCGGCAGGCATGGATCCCCACAGACAGCGGTTCAATCAGGGCCCCTTCTTCAAAGGTGACGTTGTCAGGAAGCCTGGGGTGCCATTCAACACACTCAGTTAATCCCTCTGGGTTAATAGCAACAAGAGTTAATATTTACTGAGCATTTATTTATGTGCTAAGCAATTTACATATATTCCCTCACGTAAATCCTTGAAGAGCTCTGGGGCAGGTACTAATAGTCCCACTTTACAGACAAGGAAACAAAGCCTTGGAGAATTAAGTGACTTGCTCCTAAGGTTCAAAACTAGTGAGAGGCTCAAAGAGTTTGAAATGGAAATGAGATACGCCTGATTCGAGAGCCCAGGCCACATTGCCCTGCTCTGAAAATGGTTTTCTTTGGACAAGTCACTTCAGTGAATGAACACATTATGTTTGCTTTAACATGTTATCCAAGACAAGGTATGGTGTGGCTGTCACTAATAAATGAGAAGTTTGGGGCGCCTGGGTGGCTCAGTTGGTTAAGCGTCTGCCTTCGGCTCAGGTCATGATCCCAGGGTCCTGGGATCAAGCCCCACGTCCGGCTCTGTGCTCAGTGGGAAGCCTGCTTCTCCCTCTCCCACTCCCCCTGCTTGTGTTCCCTCTCTCGCTGTGTCTCTCTCTGTCAAATAAATAAAATCTTTAAAAATAAAATAAAATAAAATAAAATAAAATAAAACAAATGAGAAGTTCATCTAACAAGAGGTTAATATAACCACATGCCAGCGTCTCATCTGCTTCTCAAACTTATGTACAGCCTTTCTGGTTTCACCTCAGCAAATAATCCCAACTATCAGCAGTTTTGCAGAACAGTGATTTAGAAGCTGGTGTTGCTCTGTTGTCCCTGTATGGTATGTTCCAGAAGAACCACATCTGATGGCAGCAGCTGCCTGGCTGTCCCTGACCGGTCGTGATGATAAAGGGCCTATCTTCCAGGCAGCCGATTAAATGCCGTGTCACCTTCTCCACTGGATTCTTGGTTTTCACTTGAGTCCACCTGACCCTATTACCCACCCCACTGACGTTGACAGTAAACATTTGCATAAGGCTTTACAGATTAAGGCCTTTTTCATCCATTATCTCATTTGATCCTCACCATGATCTTGTCAGGCAGGAAGGGCAGGCTTTATTTTTACCTTTATTCTACAGAAGAGGAAACTGAAGCCCAATGACATTCGGAGACTTGCCCAAGGTTACAAGGCTAATGAGTGAGAAAGCAAGACTTGAAGCCAGGTCTCCTCGCTCCACATCCTGCCTGCCCCATCTTAGCTGCCTCCTGGTACAAGTGGCTCTGTGGATAATATCTCATTTCTGGGTGGTCCTCGTTGTCCAGTAGTTTTATTCAGTGCCCCAAACCTCCACATGCTAGAACATAAAATTCCTCAAGTTCAAAAAGAAAGAAAGGTGGCAGCCAAACCAAGTGCTCATTCCCGTGATGTGTCACAGAATAAGGAGGCCCGAAGTCAGCTGCCCCGCTGCCCCACCTTCTCCCCCCACGCCAACCCTTTGCTTTTCTGCCACAATCCCCCCACTTCAATCCTCGCCTGCTTAGATTGCCGCCATCACCCCTTCTACCCACACCACCCACCCCCATCGATTCTATAAAAGGGACAAAAGTTTGAAGTGAAATAATGAAGATCCCCAAACTCTTCCAAGGAACTGCCAAACCACACTCTCTCTGCGTCCTCCTTCCCCAACCTTATTCAGTGGGGATTGAGGGAGAGGGAGGGGAGAGCACCCTAAGTTTCTTCTCGGCTCCAATCGATCATGACTTTATAAATACCGGAGAATAAGACAACTTGGTGGTTTTCACGATAGGGTTAAGGGAATAACCAAAGGGTAGAGGATGATCAAGAAGCCAAGGGGGAAGCAGGAAGATAAAAAGAAAATAAGGTGGGTAGGAAAATAAAGAGACTGTGGCAGTACAGGAATCCTCACATAGAAACCAGAGAGGAGGGCGTGGGTCCCTGGCCAGTGTGTGGACGTGAGCAGAAAGCACCCTAGGAGGAAAGGAGAGGTGAGGGGTTGCCTGTCCCCTCTTCCACCCTCCCATTAACATCACCAACAGAACACACCCTCCTCCACCACCATGCCCTACAGACCCCGCTCCCATCCCCAGTGCGAGGCTTCCTTTCAGACCTAACCTGTACTTATCCCCCAGACACAAGGCCACGGCTAGGATATATCATGGCCCCACTTACTGAGCACCTACTATGCGCCAGGCCTCATGTTGAATACTTGATATGCTTTTCTCATTGAATTCTGTCAATAATTCTATGCATTTCATCATATCGGTGCTATTACCAACTCCATTTTACAGGCAAGGAGGTTGAGGTTTCAAAGTTTAACATGCTAAAGGTCACACAGTTGGTAAATGGCAGAGACCTGTGGTCAGTTTTAAACTTCATCATTTTGCTTTTCTGCCTTTCACGAAAACCTTGTTTGGCGCCTCCATTTGGAAAGCGCCCCAACAAAGTGGTTGGTTCAGGAACCACTTGCTGAAAGGTGGACTCTGCCCCCAGAACCTGCTTTCCTCTAGAGCAGTTAAGTGTTGACTTAAACTCATCATGAGGTCTGGCCTGTGACTCCTCTCAAGGCTTCCAGTGGGCACTAGAAAACTCAGATCTGTCTGACTGCCCCTGTGACTGGCAGCTGGCCTCCTTCAGGCAAGCCCCATCCTGGCCAACAGAGCCACAGCTGGGGCCAGGCTGGGAGGGAGGAAAACACACCTGTCAGAAGGTCAGAAGGAAAGTGGCGGATCAGCACCCACAGCTCCGTGGGTTGGGACCCATGCGGAAGGGGCAACACTTTGCTTCTGCCAGATACAAGTCATCACCCCAAAACCATTTCGAGAGTTGGGATAGGGTAGTGAGCCCACGGCAGGAACCCCAGCTTGACTCCTGGCTCTGCCGTGTGCCCAATTAGCCTCCTCCATCCAGCCTCAGCACCCCTCCACAAAACTGCCCATGGTGCCCACCTCACCGCTATTTTTATGAAGGTTAAGTCAGATACAGGGTGCAAAGCACTGATGAGCACAAGGCCAGGCACGGAGTACTAATAACTGTGACTCCATATGCATCGTCTTTTTGGGTCTTCAGGTGACTTAAATGAGACCAAAGCAGCAGAAGGTGACGTCATTTTCCCGAAGTCACTCACTAGGAGGGAGGGGATCCAGGGTCCCGGAGCTCATGCGCTGGCTCTAGGCCAAGCTTCCTCAGTAAACCCCGGTGGCTACTCTTACTGGTGTTGTGAGCAGGGTCACTGCTGTGCTAAGTTCTCTTTCCTGGGAGCTGCCTTGGAAACCAGTAATGGAGGACGAACCACAGCAGGTTATCTGCAGGATGGCTGGAAGGGAGTGAGTTCGGCAACAATCTTCTATAGTTGCCCTAGGTGAGGGGATGTCAATGCCAAGACTAAACCAAGTACTGTGAGTCAGTCTTGGCCCTAAGCAAGCTATCTTCCTTCAGTGCCACCAAGAAGGGCCTGTCAAGGGGATGCTTCATGTCTGGGATTATGGGCTGAAAAGAACAAATCACCACAGGAAACTAGAAGAAAGAACCCCAACCAAGGTGGAGAGGTCCCAGGTGGCCTGGCTGGGCCTTGGGCACTAACTTGTGGCAGAAGTCAGCGTTGTGCTTATAAAACCGGCAGAGGTTCCCGTCATCGGGGGGCGTGGCACAGAAGAAGATGGATGGCGACAGATTGTACCGGCCAATCTTGCAGAATTCATCCATTTCTCGCAGAGCGCCAGGCTCGATGGCAACACGATCCCCTGGAGAGGAAAATGTGAGCGGGGGCAGCACTTCTGTGAAGAGGCCCATGCTCCCAGGCAGGTGCCAGCGGGGGACTCTGGCCCAGAGAGCCACCCCCTCCCTGGGATCCAGGGCGCCCCAGACAAGCCCAACCCCATCAGAGCTGCCACAGAAAAGTCAGGATGCAGCAGAGACTCACACTCTGGGAGAGAATGACCAGCCCACTTCTCCAGACTGGTTTGGCCTGCCCTTTCACCCACTCATGGAACAAGCCAACCCCCCACCCCCAGCTCCACAACCACTTCCCAACTTGGGAAACAGAGAACCAGCCCTCCTCTCTAAGGCAAACCAGGACCCTCAAGCTGCTCTGTGGGGTTTGTAGGGTTTTTTTCCCTTCACCTGTTTTGAAAATATGGGGCAGGGCCTTACCAAACACAAGAGCCATAATTATAGCATGTCTTATGTTCGGTCTGGCTGTATTTATACAATAACTAGGAGTTAACAGAGTCTTGGGTTAGCAGACTGGCTCAGGCAAATGACCCAGCGAGGTCTGAGACTCTGGTGTGAATGACATGAATAACAAGACTCTGAATGAATAACATTCAGGCTTGAGAACTAGTGCCCTTCTCCTCTGTCTCACTGTGCCTGCTTGGAAACCCAGCCTTAGAAGTGCTCTTCTAGCTTTTCATTATGGAAATTTTCGAACATACATTAAAGTTGAAAGAACTGTATCGCGAACATCCAGATAGCCTCCACTTTGATTCTTCGATTAATATGATGCTAATTTGCTTATCACATATCCACCCATCATCCATCCCATCTATCCACCTCTCCTCTGTCCATCACCTCATCTTCTTTCCTGATGCATTTCCAAGTAGGATGTAGCCATTAGTATACTCCAGACTTAAATACTTCAGCCTGCATATCATTAACCAGAGTTCAACACTTGTCTCTGGTTGAACTCTGGTTAATAATGATATACAGGCTGAAGTATTTAAGGTAAAATTTAGGTATTGATAAAATGGACAAGCTTACATGGATCACTAGCTGAATTTTGAGAAATGTACTCACCTGTGTAATATGAACCCCCATCATGATACAGAACATTACCACTACCTTGGAAATACCTTCCTTTGTGTCCCTTTCCAGTCACTCCTCACCCTCTACCCCCAGAAGGTTGCACGAAGGGAGCTGGGGCCCTCCTTAGACTGACACGAGTCACCCATGGGAGGTTTGCCCTTTACTAAACAGACACATTAGTTATTTTTATGTCTTTTTGTGTTAAAAGTGCCTATAGAAGAGTGCAGAGTCCTGTTATGTAGCTAGTGATCATTGACAGCAGTAGTGGCAGTGATGGTACTACTAGTAGTAATGTAAGTAGTACTAACTATCCTTATTGTATTTATCATTATTATAACTATCTGAGCTGGTGTTATTGAACAGGAAATTCACACTATAAGATAGATAGCCAGATTGTATGTAAGTTAGGAATTCTTCCATGCCTTAGATATATTGATTCTTTAAGATTTTTTTTTTTGATTCTTTAAGATTTATGTTAAAATTTTAGAAACAAACATTAAGAACTACTCAGTGAATGCTTTTCTTCTTTCTAGGCTAGTTGATTAGACCTTTCAGTTCAAATCAGCAGAGGAAACACTTCAGTAAAAATATTTGTGTTCTAGGGACGCCTGGGTGGCTCAGTTGGTTAAGCGTCTGCCTTCGGCTCAGGTCATGATCCTGCAGTCCTGGGATCGAGTCCCACATTGGGCTCCCTGCTCAGCTGGGAGCCTGCTTCTCCCTCTGCTGTTCCCCCTGCTTGTGCTCTTTCTCATTGTGACAAATAAATAAGTAAAATCTTTTAAAAAAGGATCCACAGAAGTCCTTGCAACCACCAAAATGTGCTGCTCCCCCTGTATGCATCCCCCTCTCCGCTTTCTCTGCAGCCCTTGCTCCAAATTATGTTCTAACATTGGCAATGACTTCTTCAAGCTGGCATTCAAGATCCTTCATCATCAGGGGGAGTTTTGTATGCCTCAGTTTTGTCTTCTAATGATTAAGTTATAATAATAGAATAATAACTCACAGTTGCACAGTGGTTTTTTAAAAAGGGACTTTTATACAAATTATGCATTTTTAACATCTCCACTAACTCCCCAACACAGAACATCTACTCTGAACAGCATGGAATTATTAGCACCCCAGATATGTTACACTTGCCTCCGTAATTTCATTATTCTGTTCCTCTAAAGCAGAATATCCGCTTCTAACCGCTTCACGAACTCAAATACAAAACCGTTCTCAGGTCTCCAGCTGCTGGACAGCCCAGTGGTTCTGAGCACTTCCTTTAGAGTCAGAAAGACCAAGGCTGGGACTCCATCTTGAGATTCACTGGTGTGTGACCACGAATCAATCTAGGCAATCACCATGCTTCACTTTCTTCATTTGTTAAGGAAGAAAATAATGCCTACCTCAGAGTTGTTTCAACAATGAAATACATAATATACATGTAGGGAGGCTAACAAATAGTAAATCAATGAATATTAGCTGCCTTCTTCTTCCTATAATTATTATTGTTAAATGTCCAGCTCAAAGACCTATCTCCTCCATGAACCTTCTTTAAACACCTCTCCCCACAACAAATGCCCTTTCCTTGAACTGCGAGAGCCCTATTCTTTTTCATACCTGAGAGCATGTTATGGTCTTATCCTCTAATTACTTGTATTTATGTATGTCCTGATGTCTGATCTCCCCAACTAGATCAAAGTATCCAGCGATCGGCTCTTTTCAATTTTCTGTATCCCTCAAAGCACCTGGCACAAGGGGAGACCCATTGTAGATGCTGACTAAGCACTAATTACAACTTAGGTTTAAAGAACCCCACTCTGTTATGACCGATAGTAAGAGATCTTGTCCCACAGGTAAGAACCAATCAGTGGCTGTTGGAAACTACGAATCTTCCTCTTGGGGCTAACTCCACAAAACCTCAGGGGCTGCCTCAACTTCCAGTCAGGATGAAAGGAGGGCCTGATGATGTTCCTAAATGAAACCCAAGTCCAGCTTCTTCAGGGCCTGACAGTTCCTCTCCGTGTAGTTGTGTTGAGGGAGTCTCAAAACTGACACAGAATGGTGTCTCCTGCCAACCTTCTCCTTGTCTTGAATCATCTGATGTCATCACCAGGCTGTACAGTGGCCTCCTCAGCAAAGGAAGGATAAAGTCAATAGCTAGCCATGTCACACAGCTGGGACTTAATTCACTGTGTTGGGGAACATCACAGGCTGCAACAGCTGAGAATTCCTCCCTCTAAGAGAATAAGTAAGCAAATCTAGAAAAATATTGGCGGTTTTCCAGTCATCCAAGAAGATCAAAGACTGTATCCAAGACACTGTTTCCCAGCAGGTGTTGGCAGTTTGTGGTTCCTACGCCTGGAACCTTTATTTCCCCTACCGCTTTACCTGGCTTACCCCTTCGCTTCCTTCAGATATTAGATTAATTGTTCCTCCCTCAGAAGAGCCAGAGATCTGGTTAGAAGGCACTGACCACACCGCTATTCTTCTCTGGTGCCCTCAACACAACGGCAATTAAGCAGCTGTATGTGTGTCCCAGACCTGTCTTCCTCTGTGGAAGGTTACATTCCATGCATGTAAAAACGGGGACTATCTTGTTCACTGCTATAACCCCCGGGTTTAACAGAGGGCTCGGCCCCAAGAAAGTACACACGGACATTCATTTATGTTGAGGAATAAATAAATCAGTTAGTTGAAGGTTTTGCTGACCTGGTTTTAGGTGCTTGACCAGTGATCCCACTTTTACGACTGTCCCTGAAGCTTCATGCCCCAGCACCATTGGCTTTTCCACAATAAAATTGCCGATTTGACCATGCTGCCAGTAGTGGACATCTGAGCCACAGATCCCAACGGAATGCATTTTCAGCAACACTTCTGAGAAGCGGAAGGAGAAAACAAGTGAGGGAAGGGACGACGCCTCTGCCGTCTGAGGCACCACCACGCTTTCCCTCTGGACACGAAGAGGTGTTCGCTTCAGAGGTCAGGTACAATATTTAGACCACAGACGAAAACAAGCTAAACAGCAACACCAACTAAGGCTTGTAAGCCGAGAAAAATAATTCCATTTGAGTGTTAATTCTATGTGTCAACTCAGCTAGGCTATGGTGCTCAGTCGTTTGGTCGAACAGTACTTATTGGGGTGCCTGGGTGGCTCAGTCGGTTAAGCGTGATCGTGACCTGAGCCTTGGGCTCAGGGTCCTGGGAACGAGCCCCACATTGGGCTCCCTGCTCCTCTCTCTCCCTCTGCACCTCCCCCACCCATGCTCTCTCTCATGAGCTATCTCTCAAATAAATAAATAAAATATTTCAAAAAACAAACCAACCAAAAAAACAAAGAAAAATAGTAGTTGTTGCTGTGAGGGGATTTTTTAGATGTAATTAACATTTAAATCAGTACACGCTGAGTAAAGCAGAGTACTCTGCTAATATGGGTGGGCCCCATCCAATCAATTGAAGGCCCTAGGAGAAAAGACTGAGGTTTCCTGAAGAAGGAATCCTCCAAGACTGAAGCATCAATTTTTTTTTTAAGATTTTATTTATTTTTTTGACAGAGAGAGATCACAAGTAGGCAGAGAGGCAGGCAGAGAGAGAGGAGGAAGCAGGCTCCCCGCTGAGCAGAGAGCCCAATGCGGGGCTCGATCCCAAGACCCTGAGATCATGACCTGAGCCAAAGGCAGAGGCTTAACCCACTGAGCCACCCAGGCGCCCCTGAAGCATCAACTTTTACCTGAATTTCCAGCTTGCTGGTCAGCTCTACAAATTTTAGACTTGCCAGTGATCACAATCACATGAGCCAATTCCTTAAAATAAGTCTCCCCCTGCCCTCTCCCTAGAGACATATATAATAAACCTATATGTAAACAAATCTATGTAATAAATCTCTTTCTCCTCTCTTTCTTGGTTCCGTCTCTCTGAGGAACTCTAATATGCTGCATAAACAAGGTATTATTAATAGAAAAAAAATGTATCGGCCATCTAAGGGAAAAACTGTTCTAGGAGATAACTGATACCACACAATTAATATGCTATGCCTGCTTTTTACCTATCATGAGAGAAAGGCAGGCAAAATCCAGGCTTGGCAACACTTCGTGAGCTATCTGCGTTCTTCATGCCTGTT
Organism: Potos flavus; assembly: GCA_028534135.1. NCBI lineage: Eukaryota > Metazoa > Chordata > Mammalia > Carnivora > Procyonidae > Potos > Potos flavus. The sequence continues at coordinate 49,942,334 of CM052896.1, forward strand.
GTTTTGTTTAAGAGTGCAGCTTTAATTTAAACCATCCTAAGGTTTCAAAGGGTATTTCCCCTTCACAGGTTTGAATAAGTGAGATTTGTTGGTATTGTTGTTGTCAGTTTTCCAAGTTAAAAATAATGATGCCACCGAGCCCCTTCGCTAAAGTGCTGAAGGATTACTGGCCTGGTCTGACTCAGGTGACCACGTTGCAAGTATCTCCCTGAGAAAAAGCTCTGCCTTAGAAAGACAAAGAGACCTAAAGCTCTCCTGTGCATTCAGGTATCTTATACCCTGCCCTTGCCACAGATGACCAGCAATCCACCCCAGGGGTGGCTCTGCAGAACCTTCTCTGTCCTTGGCCTCGGCGACAGAATAAGAAATGGCAGGGTGCAAATGGAGATCAAGGTAGAGGAAATTATCTGAGTTTCCTCTCTTAAAGTTACCAATTCGTAATAAGAGATTAAATCTGACTTGCTAGAGTGCTAGCTGAAATTTACCGTCATTTCCCCTTCCAATTCAAGGGCAGCAAGAGAGAAGAAAGTGAGAGCAGAATGCTGGGTCAGAGAGAGAATCAGCACGAGGGTCCTTTGAGTCCAAGACAGCCCTTGTTTGGTGACTTCTAGAATCCATACCAACTTTTCAGGACACAGTGAGGGGCCTCTTTCACTTCTCTGAACATGATATCCTGGTGAAAATGCTTCAGCCCTAAATATACATTACGTGCTGAACACTGATAGAAACAGCTATTGTCTGTATGTTTATCACTATAAATCAATAAGCCAGCTGACCTTTGAATAGCAAAGCTCTGGAGGCTCCAAGAAAGCTGCCTTCAATCCGATGTTCACACACCCCCGACTCACCCAGGACAGAGAGGAGACCCGAGTGGCTGGGTATGGGATGAGTTATCTACCGACACTCTTCCCCTTGCTCTTAGCCTCACTTCAGAGTCCTGCAGATTATGAAGTGGGACTCCAGGGATGGGAGGGATTGGAAAACTGTCAGCAGGTATCTGCCCCAGCCAAAAGGGGGCATGACTTCCCCAGGTACACACAGCACTCCAGGAAATGTGCTGTCAGCTGGGCCTTACAGGCTCGCCCAGTGAGAGGCCAGAGGACTGGAACAAAGGTGGCAGGAAGCCTGCCCCAGAGTTGATCACGACCCTGGGCCATTGCGCTCCATGCAGCCCTTCCCATCCCCACTGGACTGAAGGTCCTAGTCTTCCTGAAGTGATGCTCTCTTTCTAATGAAGAGATTAAGTTCTATAGACTCGCTCATTTTCAAAGCTTGGATTAGGGTTAGGACAGGATTTGGCCACCTGAATTCAAGCAGCTTAAAGTAGACCAAGTTGGGTTAAAGTAACCCAACTCTAGTTTAGGTCAAATGAGGAACAACTTTGCCTTTGGTCCAGAGAGATATTTTATGTCAAAAACTCTGGGACAAGTCAGCAGTCTGATATGGTAACTCTTCTGAATCTATCACTGTTTATTTTCTGTAGCAGTCAAGTTCAATCTATCCAGTCGTGCCATGGATTAACAGACTAGGTTGACAGCCTAACAAAAAGATAGTTTGTTTGTTTGTTTTTAAATATTTTATTTATTTATTTGAGAGAAAGAGAGGGGGAGAGTGAGAGAATGAGCAGGGGGGGAGAGGCAGAGGGAGAGGGAGAAGCAGGCTCCGTGCTGAGCAAGAAGCCCGATGTGGGACTTGATCCCAGGACCCTGGGATCATGACCTGAGCCGAAGGCAGGTGCTTAACTGACTGAGCCATCCAGGCGCCCCAAAATGATAGTTTTTAATTGGAGTCAAAGTCATAAACAATAGGAAAAGAGGGATAAGCAAGCAATGCATAGGTGTCTTCAGGGTAAGTAATAAGAAACAACAAAATGTAAGTCGAGTATCCCAAGGACCTACCATTTGGGCCTGGTTCAGGGATAGGATAGTTCTCCTAAAGGAAATAAAAATAGAAAAATCATTTAGCATGCATAATAACTTTCCCTTACAAACATTTTCAATTGTTTGGTCAGTGTGGCCTTTCATTCAAATATTTTTTCTAAGAATGAACACAGGTTCAGACCATATCACAGCTGCGTGGATGCCTGAGAGGGCCCACTAGATCGTGCTGTCTCTAATTCCTGACCTCACCCACCCCACCTCCTGGTGCAATTTGCCTTAGACTAATAAAAAAGTGTACTAAACGTTCCCCTAGGCAGAAAGGATGTTTGGACTGCCATCCATATCAGATCCTTCCCTTCTCGAAAACCACATTCTTAAGATACAGATTTGTTTGGTCTGGGACACTCTTACAGGGAAAAGGGTGAAGGGATCTGGTAGTTGCACGTGAGGTCTTTGACCTCTAGACAGGTTGAAAAAAATGCACGCTGCCGCTCTTCCCTTTACATCAGCACCCGGACCAGCGCTTGGCCATCTCTTCCAAAACCTCCCATGCGGGGTTTTAGAGGCCCTTTGGGAACACATAGGACCTGCATCTTGGCCACTCTCCAGGTTCAAAAAGCAATCTGAGCTATTCTGGCATTCATAGCTATTATGATTATTAACCAGCTCTGCCTCCCATTGCCAACGAGCTGGGAAATTCATGGTGACAAGGAAGGACAGTGAGTGGCCGGATGCAAGCGTTCATTTTATGAATTATTTGAAGGCGGCCAAGAAAAGGAAGGTGAGATGTTCACTGAACCGACTATGCATGCATTAATGTTCTGACTTCACACACATCATGGCACAAGGCCCACAGTGTGCAGGAGAGAAACCCGAGGCTGGGAAGTGAAATAACTTGGTCAAAGTCATAGCACCACAGAGTGGCTAAACCAGGACTAAATCTGATTCCTCAGCTTGCCTCACTACATCCCACTGCACCCCCAGGGTGGAATATGCCTTTTCTCCTTCAAGCAACAAGAGGTTATTTATTCTTCATTATCTCTGCCTCCAACCAAGCCGGCCCTGAATACCCTGAAAAAATCAAGCTCAAAGCAACAGCTGGGCACACCAAGTAGGTCTACATGGTGTGCCCAGCTGTGTGTGCCCTTGCTGGGCACACTAGAGAGTACTACTGTAAACATTTGCTGGAGGGGACAGAGCGACCAACTTTGGCACCACCACCCAACAAAGCTGCAGTGACTTTCCTAGACACTAGAGGGTGCTGTGCAGATAGTCTGGCTTTTCCCTAGTGGCCGATTGCACATTATGACTGATTGCGTATTATCTCCTTGCAAACCAACTTTTCCTTTTCATTCCGTCTTGCTGACTCGAACCACCCTTACAACTCGGCTCGGCTCCTGACTCCCCTCTCTGCAAGAGACATGCCACAGAAGCACAGGACCGTGTTAAGATCAGCCCTTAAGTTTGTAAATGTTATCCTAAGCAAGGCTGTGGAGATCATGTTTTAGAAAGTTATCACGGCAATGGCTACTAAAAAAAACAAAAACAAAAAAAACTTGCTTTTCATTTGTAGTTCCTTGGAATGACGTTGGTCACAGTCCTCTGTTTACTTAATCTCCTTTTCTGTCTCAGATTTCAGTGATGATATTCTTTCATTCACCCTATTCCTCATCTACCAGTTTCTTAGGTCCCCTGAGATCCCTAGCTTTGTTACCCCCACAGCCCTTTCATCTCCAAAGTTTTGTTATCAGGCATATTCACAGTTTCCTGAACAGGAGGATTTCTTACCTTTCTGTGAGTGACAGTAACAAGCAGATAAAGGGGAGTAGAGGTAACTGTTCTCTCCTGTAGTTATGTCAATTTTCCAGCCTTTTTCACTTCCAGTCAGAAATACATCACATACATATCCTCCCTTCCATCCTTCCAGGTCTCCCCCCGAATCAGTCATGGAAATAATTCAGGAAGAACTCTCTGTGGGAGCTTAGAATCATTCCAGGTGCCTCTTGCCTCCTAACTGTTACCTTGGATTTCCTAAATATATTTTATCAAATTAGACTGAAAGTTTATTTCCTAAATATATCCTCATGGGCCCCCAGCCTCTACTTCCACCCGCATGGCTGAGTTCACACCCTCCGTGCCTCTTGCCTGGGTTGCAGCAATGGCCTTGACATGAGGAGAAATCAAAGGAAAATGCCTTTTCCCTCCTGCAGCTGACCCGAGTGGAGCAGGGGGGGAAGAACTCGCGATCTGGAACTGAGCGTCCGTGTGCAAACCCAGGCTCCCCTCCACCAGTTGCATGACCTCGGGGCAGTTATTCAAGCTCTTTGTGCCTTCAATTTCCTCCTCTGTATAATGAGGATAATCATCAGATACAGTGCCCTACTCACAATAAGTAAGTTAGCTCTTATTACAAAAGAAATAGAACTGAAGTTCTATTTCCTATCATTAACTCACAGTATGATTGAACCAGCTCTGGACAGCCTTGTCCTTTTCCTTCTGCAAAGGGTGCTTTTTAAAAAATTGTTTTGGGGACAAGTTATTTCCCTTGTTGTCATGTCAATATTAAGAAAACTGGGCTGCTCCTTAAAAGGCTAGCATTTGGGAGAAAGGGAAATAGGATTCGGGCAGTGTTTTAAGCCTGATTCTACTGGTTGTAGAAAAGTGTGTCAAGCCAAGCTCCCTGCCTTAGAGTGAGGGCTTGGAGGGCGGCCTTACTCCAGGCCTCCAAGCCCACATTCGCCACCTCCTCCCACCTGCCAGGTCTCCTAACAAGCTGCCAGCAGGCTGCCCCCCACACTTAAAGCAGAGCAGGCGATCTTATTTTGCTTAAACCTTCCTCCTCAATTTTCCTCCTCCCTTGAGTGCATTTGGAGCATAGGGAGAAAACCCAAAGGTTTCCTAATTGGCCATTTGGTAATAAATAGCTTTGTTCTAGCCGCATTAGCCCTGGAAAACTTGGGATCAAAGTAGAAGGGTCGAACACTCTCCCAAAGTCCCCTGAGCCACTCTCCAGCTCATGCTCTCAGGGCTCCAACCAGCCTCCTGCTAACAATCTTTCTAAAATTCAAATGGAATAATCCTAAAATTTATATGGAACCAGAAAAGACCACGAACAGCCAGAGGAATGTTGAAAAAGAAAACCAAAGTTGACAGCATCACAATTCCAGACTTCAAGCTCTATTACAAAGCTGTAATCATCAAGACAGTGCGGTACTGGCACAAAAACAGACACATAGATCAATGGAACAGAATAGAGAGCCCATAAATGGATCCTCAACTCTACAGTCAACTAATCTTTAACAAAGCAAGAAAGAATATTCAATGGAAAAAAGACAGTCTCTTCAACAGTGTTGGGAATATTGGACAGCCACATGCAGAAGAATGAAACTGGACCATTTCCTTATACCACACACAAAAATAGACTCAAAATGGATGAAAGACCTCAATGTGAGACAGGAATCCATCAAAATCCTTGAGGAGAACACAGGCAGCAACCTCTTCGACCTCAGCCACAGCAACTTCTTCCTAGAAACATCATCAAAGGCAAGGGAAGCAAGGGCAAAAATGAACTATTGGGACTTCATCAAGATCAAAAGCTTCTGCACAGCAAAGGAAGCAGTCAACAAAACCAAAAGACAACTGACAGAATGGGAGAAGATATTTGCAAATGACATATCAGATAAAAGTCTAGTATCCAAAATCTATAAAGAACTTCTCAAACTCAACACCCAAAGAACAAATAATCCGATCAAGAAATGGGCAGAAGATATGAAT
>CM052896.1:49948487-49993020 GCA_028534135.1 Potos flavus
GCCATCAAGAGAAATGAAATCTTGCCATTTGCAACGACATGGATGGAACTAGAGGGTACGTGGATGGAACTAGAGGGTATTATGCTATGCGAAATAAGCCAATCAGAGAAAGACAATTATCATATGATCTCTCTGATATGAAGAATTTGAGAGGCAGGGTGGGGGGGTTGCGGGGGGTGGGGGAGGGAAATGAAACAAGATGGGATCGGGAAGGAGACAAACCACAAGAGACTCCTAAACTCACGAAACAAACTGAGGGTGGCTGGGGGGTAGGGGGGTTAGGGATAGGGTGGCTGGGTTATGGACATTGGGGAGGGTATGTGCTACGGTGAGTGTTGTGAAATGTATAAGCCTGATGATTCACAGACATGTACCCTGGAGCAAATAATACATTATATGTTAATAAAAAAAATCTACCATGAAATATAAACATTAATTAATTAATTAATTAAAAAATATGTAATAAAAAAATACAAATCCCTTTAAAGTGCCCAGTGGCCCTGGTGCACCCCCAGGCTCTCTGCAAGCTTCCTGCAATTTCCAGCACACCCCGGCACTCACTCCCTCACCCCCTGGGACTACTTCCCCACCCTTCAAGATTCCACATGAAGCAGGAAGTGAGAGGAAGGGAGACAGCTGGGGTGACTTCCAAATTCTTGTGGGAACTCAGGGAGATGGAGGTTTGGATGTGTTGGAATTGCAGTATCTGGGGACATCCTGGGGGTGGGGGAGGGTTGTCCAGTAGGTTCTTGTACTCCTGGGACTGGCACTCCGTCCGTCCGGCATGGGTCAGGGACAGAGACTCAGGACCGTGAGACACAAGGACAGACTGAAACTATCGCCTCCTGTGAAAAGACTTCCTTGTCCTCACGGGGCTGGGAAGGTGACCCCTTCCTCTCCTTTGAGCTTCCCCAGCACCTTGGACTGGATCCATACAGGATGGTTAAAGGACTATTTCATTCTCAGCTGTGATAAATAAGTCAATTTTTAAAATTAATTTCCTCCTAATTCAAAATGCACAAACATAACTGTGTATGATTACACCTGTCGGATGGTTCTTTAAGCAAGAATATGAAGTCTCTCAACTTTGTTGGATGTTCTAATGTGTTAGTAACATTGATTAAATGCTGTGTTCAGGTCTAGGAAATGGAACATTTACATTTAAAAATTATCTAGCTGAGGGTATCACTTCGTAAAATCACTTTGTAAAATATTCCCTCCTTCGTGTAAATCAGATTTTGAGGAAACTGCTAGCTTTAACAGCCACACTAGAAGACTTCTCGAGTGGATGCCAGTACTGTGGAAAAGTACGTATTTCTCCCCCTTCTTAATTTCTCTGTCATGCAATTTTAAAGATTTTATTTATTTATTTGACAGAAGGAAAGAGAGAGAGAGGGCACAAGCAGGGGGAGTTGCAGGCAGAGGGAGAGGGAGAGGCAGGCTCCCCACTGAGCAGGAGGAGCCGGATGCAGGGCTCCATCCCAGGACCCCGGGATCATGACCTGGGCCAAAGGTGGACACTTAACCAACTGAGCCACCCAGGCACCCCTCTGTCCATGCAATTTTAAAAGAGAAATTTCCCCCATACACATAATTGTAGCTTTTCCCTTCAGAATAGGGCTACTTTCACTACACCTCGTAGTAGTACTAGGACTTATTCTATAAAATGTTAAGATTCTATTTGTGGTACTGCTGACTGCTGCCGCTACTTTTGTGGGGGGGAAGTTAGCTTTGTGCCTCTAGGCCTCCTGCAGACAAAGGCACTGTCCTTCCACAGCAGTTGGCAGAGATGGCAGGATTTGGGAGGTTTAATTTCCGGTTGTTTATCTGGTTTGGGTCTTGTTTTATTACTGAAACATAATTAAGATAAAGGGAAGAGGTATTGGGGCGCCTGGGTGGCTCAGTCGTTAAGCGTCTGCCTTCGGCTCAGGTCATGATCCCAGGGTCCTTGGATCGAGCCCCGCATCGGGCTTCCTGCTCTGTGGGAGGCCTGCTTCTCCCTCTCCCACTCCCCTCTGCTTGTGTTCCCTCTCTCGCCACTGTGTCTCTCTCTGTCAAATAAATAAAATCTTAAAAAAAAAAAAGGGAAGAGGTATTTCTTCTGGCTATTTGCTACTACCTGATTTTCTTTTTTTCAGGAGTTTTATATTCTATTTTCAGTGCTTCTGACTGATAAATCTAGTTCTGGTGTTAAAGGGTTAAGAAGGCTGCATTTCCTCACTCCATGTAATCTTCCAGTTTAATCCAGCTGCTACTTAAAACTTATCAAGGCCCTTTAATTTATCTTACAGATGCAGCTAGCTCCGTCCCTCAGCAAAATGGCAAAATAACCAGGGGAAGAGACATGATGCCAGGACCACTGGAGCTGCCAGTGTCGATGCCCCCTCATCCTTACCCCCAAAATTGTAACAGTAAAGTACATATGCAAGGAGGGGATATTTTCAATGTGCAAGGAGGGGATATTTTCAATGTGTTATATTACAGACAGAATTATTTTACTTTAATAACAATTATTATAGGGAGGCCTGGGTGGCTCAATCAGTTAAGTGTCTGCCTTTGGCTCCGGTCATGATCCCAGAGTCCTGGGATCAAGCCCCGTGTCCGGCTCCCTGCTCAGAGGGGAGTCTTCTTCTCCCTCTTGCCTACTGCTCCCCCCGGTTGTGTTCTCTCTCTCTCTGACAAATAAATAATAAAATCTAAAGCAAAAAACAAAAACAATTATTACAAGATTCAAAGCAATTCTTTTGACCTAGGGTATAATACCAAAAACTCAAGAAATACCTTCGTGGGGCCTGATTAATATTTAAGCTTGATGCTGACATGTTTTCTCTGTGCTTTATAATTAAACATCAACCCATCGTTCTAAAAGGACTATTTGCCCTTTAATTTGTTCTTTCCTCAAGGGGAGCAGAATTTGCCATCCCAAAATATATCTCTTTGGCAAAAGATTATTTTAGGCTGATTATTTTTAACAGATAGCAGACTTAGGAAAAGCTCAGAAAACTGAGAAGTTACCTTTTTGAAAGAGATATTTATATTTACAAGGAAAATTTCCTTTTGTAAGGGTGTCTCCCTCTCCACATCAGGAAAAAAGATGACTAAATCTCTCTTACCAAGGAAGAAGGCACGGATTTAAATTTGCGTAAAAACCATACCCTTGTTTCCTGTGCTTTTCCTGAAAACCTCCCATAACTGGCCTCCCCTACTCCAAGAAGATCTTTTGTCTTTAGCTGGAAATGTTACTTAAGGTAGTACCTTGGAACATTTCATGAAATTACTCAGTTTTCATCATACCTCCCATAGGTATAGGAGGTATACATTATTAAACTTGTTTTTCTCTTGTTAATCTTCTATTACAAGGGGTCTCAGTCAAGAACCTAGAAGCACAGGGAGAAAATTATTTTTCCTCCCTTACATCACAAAACAAAAATCTGACTATACCCCATCCCAAACCCAGTATTCAGCCCCCTGCAAATAGGGGCTGGGTCGTTCCTTTCTTCTCCCTGGCCAGATGCTGGTGCCTGAAATGTGGCAGAGCTGTGAGGAGTAAGGCAGATTGGGCGCCTGGGTGGCTCAATCAGTTAAGTAAGTGTCTGCCTTCAGTTCAGGTCATGGGATCGAGCCCCTTGTTGGACTCCCTGCTCAGTGGGGAGTCTGGTTCTGCTTCTCCCTCTTCCCACTGCTCAGGATCTCTCTCAAATAAATAAATAAAATCTTAAAAAAAAAAAAAGGAGTAAGGCAGATGAAGTGTACTCAGTGTGGTCAATGGCCCACTACTGATCTGTGAAGCAACATGTACAGAAACTGAGCATTTAGAAATATTTACCGCATTTTGACATTGCTGCAACATCAAAATACGGCAATACAAACATACTGGTCCATGGCTGAAAATATAAATAAAACCAGCGTTTCATCTGGGATAGTTGGTGAAGCACTACATCAAAGCACCCGGCAGATGCCCGTAGTACAGCAAACACTCCACAAGTTCAGTCTCTCCGTTTCCCTTACCGGCCAAGTGAAACCTAGAGCATTAAAAAAACCAAGGCCACCCCAGCCCCCACCACCAAAAACAGCTTCTGTGGAGAAAAACTCACTTGACTGTTTTATACCCCAAGTTCATGAACTAGTAACTCAAAGAGAATTCGTTTCCCAATCAAAAGGAACTTCTGGATGTCTCAAAACTGACCAAAGAGGCAGAAAGTAATTAAACTGGTGAATACAAGCCCGGGCTCACATTTATTATAATTAAGAACTGTCCATAAAGGGGCACCTGGGTGGCTCAGTCGGTTAAGCATCTGACTCTGTATTTCGGCTCAGGTCCTGATCTCAGGGTGGTGGTCATGAGGGGGCAGAAGGCAAGCTGAGGACGAAGCACTGGGTGACACCTCACCCGCCCCCCTCCCCCCCCCCACTCCTGGGTGGGTTATGTGTGACATTCTTCCAGGAAACTTCCAACTATCTTCAAGTTAATTCTTTGCTAACTGAAAAACAACCTTAGCTTAACAATAGCCAGGGCTCCAGTATCCTGAGGGCCTTCTTTAGCATATGAAAGTCCTTTTGGACACCTCCCTTTTTCCTTACCCCCAAAGCCCAAGTATATAATCAGCCACTCCTCACAACCCCGGTATAGTCCCTCTTTCTGCCCCGGGGTCCTGTCCTAGTTGCTTTAATAAAATCACCCTTTCTTGGCCCTTGGTTCCAGACCTCAACCAACATTCCAAAACCACATCAGTGGGATCGAGCTCTGCACAGGGCTCCATGCTCAGCACACGGGTCTGCTTATCTCTATCTCTCTCTCTGCCCCTCCCCTGCTCACGTATGCACTCTCTCTCAAATAAAACTTAAAAAAAAATTGCCCATGTATTTGAAGGTCTTGGTCTTTTCTCTTTCTATGCTGAGATCTTTTTAAAAATTTTTTTGTTTTTTCGTTGTTATTGTTTTTAATTTAAGTAATCTGTACAACCAATGTGGGGTTTGAACTCATGACCCTGAGATTAAGAGTCCTATACTCTTCTGACTGAGCTAGCCAAGTACCCCTTTACTGAGACGGTTTAAATGTCTGATTCTCCCAGGCCCTAGCCTCCCATCATTAGCTGTGCTGGGCCTTTTACAAACACCATCTCATGGTAAGGTCCGAGCAAGGGCAGGCTGCCCCAAGATGGGCCATTTTGGCATGTGGATTATTCTGAGTTGAAGGCAATCAAGGTCCTACCGGCTCAGGAGAAACTTTTGCCCTCCCTTAACTACAAAGAAGAACCTAAATTGGAAGGTCTTGACCACAGATAAATTTTATCTGAGTAATCCATCTATATGGGAGGGGAAATATTTACCAGACATCGACTCTTTTTCATCTTCCTGTGAATTGCATTTTCCCTTTGAAGTCCCAACCCCTAACCCCTTTCTCCTTAGTTCAGAATGGCACAGAGACCTCATTTTGCCTGTCTTTGGCATTTCCATGTATGTGTGGATTCTCTGTACATATAAACTATTAAACTTGACTTTCTCCTGTTAGTCTGTCTCATGTCAATTTGATTTGGGGTCCAGCTAGAACCTTTGAGGGGACAGGAATTCCTGTTCCCTGACACCATCCAGTCCTCACACAGCCCAGAGATGAGAACTCCTGTCATGCCCACTACACAGATGGGAAATTGAAGCAGAAAGTAATCTGGCGAGCCACACAACTATAAACAGCAGAGCTGGCACTAAACCGAGCTCCAGGCCTCAACCTGGCTCGTGACTTTATTACTGTTTCCATTTAAAGAGGACCTCAGCCAGCTGCACTTTGATTTGATACTTTTTGCTGACAGGCTATTTGCCTCTTTCCACATCAGCCTGGTTGCCTCTCCCTTGCTCTATTTAAAATAGGGAGGGGAAAGTAAAAGTCCTTTTTCTCCCCTCATATTTGTGTTTTCCTCATTATAAAAGATAAACTACCAGTCAGTGTGTGTGTGTGTGTGTGTGTGTGTGTGTGTGTGTGTGTGTGTGTGTGTGTATACACATACTCTCTCTCTGATTTACCACCCAATTTAGAAATGCCCAGAGCCAAGGCACCATGCAGACCTGAATTCCCAGGCCAGGGAGCACTGGAGCTGCCAGGGCCCTTCCCTTGCAGTGGCCGAGGGGATCACTAGCTACACAGCAGGCAAGGAATTTAATTTTTCCTTCCCTGCAGCCCCAGTATCAAGAAAGAAAAGGGAATCCTTCCTGCCTTCTCCATAGGCAGGAAGAAGCTAGGCGTTAGGTTTCCTTTCTGGCAGGTGGAAGATGGCAGGAGTTTGAAGAGGCCCAATGTCCCCTACGAAGAGGTCAAATGTCCCCCAGAGACCGCTGCCATGGATGCTGCCCGGTCCCTGGGCTTACCTGAAGTGGGATGGCAGCACCAGGAGGGGTGAGCCCTTGCTTCCTGCTTCAGAACCCTTCCAAATCCTGCTTCAGATTTTAGAAATGGCTTGTCTCCAGACAACTCCCTTCACATGAGCTCCCGAGGCACAACCATTTCTATCAGTGGACCCTTACCCTGGTTGGCCGAAGTGGCCACAGCCTGCTATGCCCAGGAAATCTTGGATTCATTTTGGTTCTCCCACGGAAAGGAGAACAGGTGTTCGCTCCCAAAGCTGCCCTAGGACTGTTCCTCCTTGTTGTTTCCTGGTTTACTAGTAGTACCACCAACCCCCAAACCCCAACCGCTTACCTATTCGCCTTACAGGAGGGGGTGGAAGGGCAAAGATGCTCTATGGAAGTCAGGGGGCTCTCTGTGGAGGTGCTGGGGTCCTTCTCTGGAGGGAGTGGTGAGGGGCCAGGAGGGTCTGTGTTGAGGTACAGGTATCTCTGAGGCAGCACAGGGATCCCTAGTCACTCTTCTCAGCTGACAACTTTCTGCCCCTTCCCTTGAGTGTGGGGCTCTCTCCAGGGTAATGTCCTCCACTTGCTGCCTTCTCACTCTGCATGTCCCGCTCAGCCTAGGCAAGCTCGTCCATCTACAAACTCCCACTAGGGTGCTACTTTGGCCAGGACAATTCTTTGTTGAGCAGGACAGTGTTGTAAACTGAATGAAGTCTGCCCCTCAGTCATTGTGACAACCCCCCGCCACCACCCCCCATTCCCAAATGCCTCGCGGGGAGGGGGTGCAGGACTGCTCAGTAAAGAAGCAGATGACTCCTGAATATACATCTCTGGCCCAAGAAATCATCCCAAGATCTCAGACCCCTAGAAACAAGGTAATTTCTCAAAGACACCTTGCTATCCGTGTCCCAGAGACATCTTAACCTCAAACCTGATCTCATCATTTTAATTTACTCTTTTGTCTAGTAAATGATCCCACCACTTCCTACTCTCAAACAGACCTGAGGCCCTCATGAACCCATCCCGAACCCTTTTAGTGTACCAATCCCACAACTACAGGCAACATTCTCTAGCCGGTCATATTTTCTAGAGCCTTTAGGATACACCTACCCCAATTCCTCCCTAATACAGAGAGTAGATTCTAAGGCAAAGCTGATAAAATCAATCTTTTAAAAATGTTTATTATTTTTCATAAAATCAATTTTAAGGTCAGTTTCCTACCCCCTCCAATCTTCAAGGCTTTGCTCTAAAGAGCCGTGACAAAAAGAGAGGTAATGTGGCAGAGCTGTGGGAGAGCATGAGCTTAAGAGTTAAGGCAAAGCAGATCCTGGGATTGCAATTCTAGTTCTGCTACTTATTAGGTCCATGACTTAAAGCAGGCCCTGAGCAGCAGGAGCAGCAGATCCTGTCCACCTCTCCAGCTTCCAACTCCATTCAGTACATCACACTATTCGCAAGGCCAGGAAACAGGACCTATAATCTTGTACTTCATGGATCTTTGCACTTGTTCCTACATTTGCCTGAATGACTCCTACTCATCCTTCAAGAACCAGGTCAAGGAGCATCCATCTCCTCTAGGACCTCTTTCCTAGGCCAAGGGCCCCTCCCTGTGAGGGCTTTACACTGTGCAATCTCCATCAAAACCCTCACACTGTCTTATTGTTAAGTTCACCTTGTCTGTCTCCCTAGAGCAGCTTGAGGGTAGGGGCTGCTAGCCCTCGGCTCGGTGCCTGGCATATGGCAGGCACCCTCTCATCTAATAAATGTTTGTGGAATGAAGGACTGAGTTGGAGATCACTCTGTAAGCTCTGCAGAGCTGTACTACTTTGCCTTCCTTACAATACCATCTGGTGTTGGGAGCAATAAGCACTAATAGTGTCACTTTAATTCAGGACCTTGGGTGAGGTTCCACGGTGAGTGGAGAGAGCACTGGAATGGGAGCCTGAACCCAAGTTCTTATCTGGGGTCTGTTAACTAATCAAGTCTGTCACCCTGAGGCGGCAATTTCTTAACTGAGGAAATGGGAGAGTGGCTCAGGGCAGGAGTTTGTATGAAGTCGGGGGACCATAAACCTCTAGAGAGTTGATGGAGGGACTTAAAGGAAGTCCACAAAAATCTCTGAAATTGCTGCCAAATTCAGTCTATTTGCATTCTGTGGAGAGAGAGACCACAGATTCTCAAACAGTCAAGAACTGCTAATCTGGATGATCTCCTGAGTCTCTCCTATTTGGATCCTCATGTATATTCTTTTTCAGGAGGAAGGAAGTACCAGGGAGAAGTAGAGAGGGCTGGCACCCGTCCCAGACACCCGCTGCCATCCCAGGCGCATCTGAGATGGACTTTGTCAAGGAACTCCTGATACCACCACAGGGCTGACCCTGCAGCTCCCTGACTTTGGCCCCAGGAGCCACAGAGCAGATGGAAAGATATGGTGCCCAGGAGACATACACATAATGCTCTTAAAGAAACAGCGGAGCCAGATCAGAGAAGAAAATGGCCAGAAAGTGAACCAAGTGTGGACTAAGGGAGGTAAGGAGGAGAGAAGCTTTAGAGACATGGACACTATCCAGATCCAGAAGTCTGGCATAGGCACAGAGAACACCAGGAGTCCTGGAGATGGAAGCCTGTGCTGGAGGGAAAAGAGGCAGGAACTGGCACTTTCTGAGTACCTAGTTAAGTGCTGGGTACTCTTAACTAGATCATAATAATATGATCATCTTAACTAGATCATAATAATCCTGCAAAGGAGTTATGAGCCCCACACAAGACAGATTAAATATGAGTCCCACAGCTTTTAAATGTCCCTCTGGCCCTCCTTTCTGCCCTGCACTGTCTTCCTGGAGAAGTTCAGGGCATGTCTTACATCAGGCAGCCTCCTGGGATCTTTCAATGTGCACTGACAAGAAGCTAGACTACGAATCTGCAGCTGGCAGAGGAGGGAGAAGGCTTCAAACAGTTTGCAAACTTCCTGGGCTCTGGCCACGTGCCGGCCACGGGGCTGGGTTCCGGGAGGCACGCGACACGAACCTTCCTCTTAGCACCTTACACCCAACAGCCCCCTCCCCCCAACATGGTAACCAGCTCTGATCCGGGTGGCCGGGACACGGAGGTGCAGGGCCGTCGCCAGGCTGGAACTGGCGAGCTGGGACCGCGGCTGAGTCCGGAGGCCCGCAAGGCAGGGTCGGGCTAGGCTTCCCTTTCCCCTTCCCGTTTTACCAGGCGCAGGTCTCCGGGTCCGTGCACCACCAGAGAGAGGTTCTCGGGCTTGGCCGCCGCCATGTCGTTTTCTCCCTGTCGGGCGGAGGCTGCAGACCGCAGGACGCGTTACGGTTCTGGTGACAGCCCCGCGAGGGTTGAGGTTAAGAGCTGGGAGGCCCCGCTTGTCAGAAAAGGCGCACGCTGGGCGCGGGGCGGGGCTTCCTCGCCAGTGACAACGGAGGCGGGGCTAGTGTGGAGGGCGGGGCCTCCCTGCGACGCTCCCGCGTTTGCCCTTAGGGGATTCGGGTGGGGGCTGGGAGGAGGTTGGGAGGGGACTGCGGAGGGGTCTGGGAAGAGGGGGGTAACCCCGGCCGCCGCAGCCATCTGTCGGCGCTGCTGTTTCTGTCAGCCTCCAATCCAAGGGAACGTTGTTGCACTACAAGTAGCCTGCAGAGGCCGAAGCCACCAGACCCATGTCCTCAGACTTCAGCAGCAGAAGGAGGGGCTTCTGCAAAGAGGAGCGAAGTCTCAGGACCAGCCCTGAGATTCTGATAGGGTAAGTCCAAGTCTTACCTATGGGGGAGGCCTAGGGGTCTGTATTTGGATTAGCGTTGGAATGCTGAGGCTGCTGGTAGGGCACGGTCTACACACAGGAACAGGCTCTACACTGACGCAACCTTCACGTTGTCCCCGTGTCCCCAACGTCCCGCCAAGCGCTTGGTACTAGTAAGAGTGAGTCAGTGAATTGGTGTACCATCCCATGGACTTGATGCATCAGAGTAAAGAAGCTATGAAATGGAGTCTGCAAACCCTTTCTCTCTTAACTGGCTCTGCTTCTTGGAATAGAAGCGGGATTTCTGCCTACATTCTTCTTCAAGCCTCTCGTTCCTCAGGAGTGAAGTTGTACTCCAAGGGGAGAGCTTCCCTCAGGACAGGCCTAAATCCATAAAGGCGTTTCCCTCCTTTGAGAACAGTGCTCAGGATTTCATTTCCCTACAGCCTCTCCCCATGCCCAGACTTGCTGCTGGATCACTTTATCTCCAGGAAACTTGCCCTAGTGCCCAGTCCTTGAAGATCTCCCTGCGCACTCGCTGCATGACGCACGAATGGGTCATAGCTGTACTGTCACCCGTAATCATCTCTTCCCCCAATGCTCTGGAAGGCTGCTAAGGGCAAGGCCTCATTTCTTTCTTTCTTTCTTTCTTTCTTTCTTTCTTTCTTTCTTTCTTTCTTTCTTTCTTTCTTTCTTTTTCACCTCTTAATCTATTAAGTGTCTTACTTTCCTTTTACTTTTAATTTTTAAACAGCTTTATTGAAGTATAATTGACATACAGTAAACAGCCAATATTTAAAGTACACACTACGATAAGTTTTGATATATGTGTACATCATGAAGCCATCATCATATTCAAGATAATGAGCATATCTATCCCCCTCAAAAATCATCTCCTTATCCAAAGCAACCATTGATCTTCTTACTTCTCTACAGATTAGTTTGCATTTTCTAGAATTTTATATAAATGGTATAAAATGTGGGTATTTATTTTATTCCAGTTTCTTTTCACTTACCACAGTTGTTTTGAGATTCATCCAAGTTGTTACATATATCAATAGTTCATTCCTTTTTACTGCTGAGTATCATTTCTTGGTGTGGATGTACCATAATGTGTTTTTCATATACATGTTAATGGATACTTGGGTTTTTTGTAGTTTTTTACTATTACAAATATAGTTGCTATGAACATTCATGAGCAAGCTTTGATGTGGACATAGGCTTTCCTTTCTTCTGGGTTATCGGGTCATTGTTACTCTACGTTGAGCCATTTGAGGAACTTCTAAACTGTTTCCAAAGTGATTTCACCATTTTACATTCCCAGCAACTGTGTGGCTGGAGGTGAGAGTTCGAGTTTTTCCAAATCCTCATCAACAGTTGATATAGTCAGTTTCTAAAAAATTTTAGATATTTTGGGGCGCCTGGGTGGCTCAGTTGGTTACGCATCTGCCTTCAAGAGTGTTTTGTTGTTGTTGTCTCTTTTTTCTTTGTTTTGTTTCTTAAATTCCACATATGAGTAAGATCATGATATTTGTCTTTCTTTGACTGACTTCTTTCACTTAGCATTACACCTTCTAGGTCCATCCATGTTGTTGTAAATGGCAAAAATCTTACTCTTCTTCATGGCTGAGTAATATTCCATTGTAAATATATACCACTTTTTCATTCATCTCTGGATGGACACTTGAGTTGGCTCCATACCATGGTTATTGTAAATACTGCTGCAGTAAAAATAGGGGTGCATATACCTTTTAAATAAGTGTTTTGTTTTGTTTTTTACTTTGGGTAAATACCCAGTGGTGGAATTCCTAGATTAAATGATAATTCTATTTTTAATTTTTTGTGGAACCTCCATACTGTTTACCTCAGTGGCCTTACCAGCTTGTATTCCCACCAACTGTGCACGAAGGTTCTTTTTCTCTCCATCCTCACCAATTTTCTTTTTCTCCAGAACCCTCACCAAGGCCTCGTTTTTAAAAACAGAACTTGTTTTTTAAACAAGTGTTTTAAAGTGTTTTGGACAGTGTAGGAGCTAAAAAAAAAATTTTTTTTTGATGATAAACATGGATCAAGCTCTGGAACACCAGTAATGGCAAAAATGAAAGTATGTGTCAGGGCAGGGGGGCAAGGTGTGACAAAGCAATGGGATGGATTTTGTAGGGGACTTGTAGAGTCTGTCATGTTCATTGCTTTGAGACCTATCCCACAAGGCTAGGCTATGCTTGGCAGGTCCCACCAGCACCTCCTGCACTCAGCTTCTGAGCAGGCTTTGCTTGGAGAGATGGACTAACTCGGGGTTACCTGGCTTCACTCATACACCTGAACTTAAAACTCAGCTTTCCTTCCTTGCCTTGTGGAGTTCCTTCACAGTCTTCCAAGCATTGCTTTCCAGTGGGTGAAGCTGACAATGGAGAATGCCCTAGGAATGGCTTAAGAGCTGAGGGCCAGGGTGCCTGGGTGGCTCAGTGGGTTAAAAGAAAAAAAAAAAAAAAAAAGAGCTGAGGGCCACGTGAAGTAGACCCTCACTGACTTTTAGATTAAGTAAACAGAACACCAGAACCAAAAAGCAGAGGTTTGACACTAAAATATGACAGAATGGCCACAGTTTGGAGAGATATGTGTTCTTTTCATGAGCAATAACACTTTGAAACTGTCTTGAGGGTTGTTGCCTGAGGGTAAAGAGATTTGGAAACGCAGGAGACAAATTTAGAAATATATTCTGTGACTGAGGCCCTTTTAGGAAAAAATAAAAGGATAAGTTGATAAGGATGCTTAAGAAACTGACATTTTTAAAGTAAAAAAGCAAGTTGTTATTACAGTATTTAAACAATTTGGTGTGGCATTTCTACATAATTTCCTAACAGAGACCAGCATTCATGATGGTGAGGAACAGATTTTTCTAGGCATTTTACTGAATAGAGGATTAAATGCTGGCTTTGCCTTTGCTGGTGGCCTGCTCAGCCCAGTTTCTCTGGGTCTCTGCCTAACTTTCCTATACAGCACAGCACTTTGAGGCACTCTCCATTGAACACAACTACAAGTTGTTGATAAATTTCCTATTGGAATTTAAAAATTAAATCACAGGATACGTATCCTCCAGGGTCACATACTGAGAGAAAGGGAGACTTTAGTTCAGGCAGTATCCTATCATAAACACTGCGTTACTTCAGGTGTAGATAACACTGTGTACTAACAAATAAAGTGTGCCATAGGGCCTTAGTTTTCTAAAGGTCAGTGGAGTTGTAAAATCCTGATTTTGCCATTTGGTCATCAGCTGTTCACTTTATTCCAGACTGGTTATTTACAACAAAAGAAGGAAAAACAAAAACAAAGAAAGAAAAGAAAAAAAAAACTATGACGGTTCTTGCAGACCTTGGAAATAAGGTTACCGATGCAAGTTAAACTAATAAATTCCGTATGCAATGAATGAGATTAATGGGCCTCTCTAAGGAACTAATAACACATCTGCCATTAACAAAGTTCAAGGAAGGTTAGGAAAAGAACAGGGTGCCTGGGTGGCTCAGTTGGTTAAGCATCCCACTCTTGGTTTCGGCTCGGGTTGTGATCTCAGGATCTTGAGAACGAGCCCAGCATTGGGCTTCATGTTCAATCCGGAGTCTATTTCAGATTCCGGACG
Organism: Potos flavus; assembly: GCA_028534135.1. Classification (NCBI taxonomy): domain Eukaryota; kingdom Metazoa; phylum Chordata; class Mammalia; order Carnivora; family Procyonidae; genus Potos; species Potos flavus. The sequence goes on from CM052896.1 coordinate 49,962,218, forward strand.
CCTGGGTGGCTCAGTTGGTTAAGCGTCTGCCTTCGGCTCAGGTCATGATCTCAGGGTCTTGGGGTCGAGTCCCACATCAGGCTCCCTACCCCAGCGGGGAATCTGCTTCTCCCTCTCCCTCTGCCCCTCCACCCCATCCCCACAAATAAATAAAAAGTCTTTTTTTTTTTTTTTTATAAATAAAAAGTCTTAAAAAGAAAGAAAAGAAGGAGGAAAGAAAGAAAGATCTGTTTAAAAAAAAAAAAAAAAACAACTTTAGGAAACTTAGGAAAAGAACAAGGAGAGCAGGTTCTCCTCTAAAACTATCCAGAGAGAGGTGCTTGCTGGTAGTGGTGGCAGTGCTGCTGGCACAGAAGAGTGGAAGCAAGGGGACCTGTTAAAGGTTACTGTTACATGCTAGCTGAGGACAGTAACTTGGATAAATGCTGTAAGTGGAGTTGGAGTGAAGTGGGTAGACCCGAGATTTATTTTGATATCAGTAAGGGACTTGGTAAGGGATTGGCTTATAGGAGTTGAGGAGAAGATAGTTGGAAGGTTGACTCTCAGATTTCTGACATTGCTGGATAGATGAGTGCTATTATCTGATAATGGGCAGTACTAAGAGAGGAGGGACAGATTTAGGGAAAGATCAGGCAGGTAACTTTGGATAGGCCAAGTTTGAGATGCCCGTGAGACATCCAAGAGAAATAACGCAGGGATATGAGGGTCTGAGAAAGTCTTGGTTTGGAAAATCTAGACTAAATTTGGAAATCATTGTATTTAAAGCAATAAGAGAGAAGGAGGTGATATAGGGAGAGTATATAGTAATAAAGGGTAGGCAGGGACAAGGGGCCCCTATCCTAAGAGGAAAACTACCCTTAAAAGGAAAAAGATCGGGGCGCCTGCGTGGCTCAGTGGGTTAAGCCTCTGCCTTCGGCTCAGGTCATGATCTCAGGGTCCTCGGATCGAGCCCCACATCGGGCTCTCTGCTCAGCGGAGAGCCTGCTTCCCCCTCTCCCTCTGCCTGCCTCTCTGCCTACTTGTGATCTCTGTCTGTCAAATAAATAAATAAAATCTTTAAAAAAAAAAAAGGAAAAAGACCCCATCCTGTTATTCTAGACTTTATTTATTCAGTGCCTCAGCTTTAAGTCTGCTACTGGGAGGAAGGGAAGGGGCTGACAGAAAGGAAGGGAATGGCCTTGGGCGTCCTAACCCAGGCCTAGGGACCAGCTTGACAGCCAGGGGGATATTTAAACAAAGAGCTTGAACTGGTGACCGATAACTGCCGGGCATGCCTCAGGACAGTGGGAGCCGCTGCCCTCTTGGTCCCCGGGCTAGGAAACACCACCCTGGAAGGAGCCCTCCACCCTTTCCCACGTGTACAACTACCTGATAGGTAGATGAGCACATGGACAAAAACCTATAGGGTGACAGGAGCTTGGAGGGTTAATCCCATTAAAAACAGCCCACACCCAAGAGTCCCTAAAAACCCCTAGATTTAAATGCCAAATTGGCAACTCTCTCAGGTCTTCTCCCTCTTCGGGAGCTTTGTACTATTGCCCAATAAACTTTGCTTTACCGTCACTCAATAAACTTTGCTTTGCTGCCCACCATTCTTCTTCTGGTCTACCTCTTTATTCTTCAAAGTGGCATGGCCAAGAACTGTAGGCAATAAAGGAAAAGTATTCCTGCAGCCTATAGAACAAAAAAAGACCCACTTCAGGTATGAACTTCCAACATCCAACATTGAGGGACCAGGAAAAGGAAAGAGGAACCAGCAAAGAATCCTGAGAATAAGGGAAATCATGTTAGAGAAGGCAGTGTTTTAAGAAGGAAGCAGCCAACTGTTGAATACTGACGAGAGATCAAGATAGAAACCAAAAAGTATCTGGTGAATTTAGCCCAAAGGAGGTCCTGGGTGATCGTGGCAAAGAATTTTGGTGTGAAGATAGGAACAGGAGCCATACTGGTTTGGAATCATTGATATATCCATTTAGCAAATACATAGTAAGCAATCCATGACATGCCAGGTATAAAATGTTGGAGATACAATGAGCAAGACAGAAACAATCCCCATTCAAGGAGGATAAGCCATTAAATAGAGGACTACAAAAGTCATAACTCTACCATAATTAAGGTAAGAGCTATGAAGAAAAAGGAAAAGATACCATGAAAGTGTGTAACAGGAAAATCCAGTTCAGCTTGAAAGCAAGGGATGATTGCCCCCAGGAAGTGATACAAAAGCAGTAATCGAAAGGCTTAGGTAATCATAGTAGTGAGGTGAAGAAGAGAGACTGTGTATTGCAGCAACACAAGCATGGAGTCCTCAAGGGGAAAGAGACCATCATTAAAAGCTAGCGGTGTGTTGGGGAGCCTGGGCAGCTAGCTCAGTCATTTGAGCTGCCAACTCTTGGTTTTGGCTCAAGTCATGATCTGGGAATGGTGGGATTGCACCAGGGTGGGGCTCTGCTCACAGCAGGGAATCTACTTGAGATCCTCTCCTTCTCCATCTGCCTTTCCCCCTGCTCATGTGTGTGCTCTTGCACTCTCTCTCTTTATAAAAAATAAGTAAAATAAATCTTTAAAAAAAAATAAAATAAAAGTTAGCGGTGTGGCAGGGCCATGGTGAACAAGGGGACCCAATTCAGGGGTGTACGTAGGTCTTCCAGTGTTTCACATTACTGAAATACAGGAGTACAAGAAGAAATGTGGCAGGAATACCTGAAGATCTTAGGGGTAAAGTAGGAAAGTCACACTTCTCCAAGGTCAGGAGTTCCCTCTGAGGTACAAAAAGTCCATTTTTGTAGCAAAGACAGGGAGTATAGAACCTCCCAGAACTGGTTTGATTCTAAGAATCAGAGAAGATAGGATTGAAAAGGCAATCCCATTAACAAGTCTTCCTTGTAGGAGGCAATAGGGAGCAGCTGGCAAACTCTGTTGCAAACAGCCTGTCTGTGGCTGGGAGAAGTAGGAGCTTAAAAAGAGCTCTTTTGGGGGTGGCTCAGTGGGTTAAAGCCTCTGCCTTCGGCTCAGGTCATGATCCCAGGGTCCTGGGATTGAGCCCTGCATCAGGCTCTCTGCTCAGCGGAGAGCCTGCTTTCCCCCCGCCTGCCTCTCTGCCTACTTGTGATCCCTCTCTCTGTCAAATAAATTTAAAAAAAAAAAAAAAAAGAGCTTTTTTTTTTTTTCTTTGAAAGAGAGAAACAACACAGAGCCCAACAGGGGGCTCGATCTCACAACCTTGAGATCATGACCTGAGCTGAAATCAAGAGGTGGACACTTAACCGATTGAACCACCCAGGTGTCCCTAAAAGAGCTCTTATAGATAACCTGGGTTATAGAGGAAATTCCTGTTAGTCTAGAACTCTGCCTTGTCCTCTTCTCTTCGTGTCATGTCTGCAAATAACTGGTCCAGGAGTAATTCATGTCATTCATTAGTTATCAGTGAAGTTACAGGAACTTCACTGGAACTGTACAAACATGATAAAAGAAACAAACAGGAAAAAAGGAAGAAAGAGAGAGGAAAAGAAATAAAAATATTGCTGAGGAGCAAATGAAAGTTGTGATTGAGAAGTTTGCCATTAAACTGAAGAGGGCATCCAATCTACACATTGGAGATAAGGTGGAGTGGAAAGGGGGGTGCAAAGTAGGAGTGGGGGTAGGGCAACATAGATGTAGAGCCTGAATAGAATGAGAAGGGCATCTTCACAGGGAAATGGTAATAACATGGGTTGTCAAAGCCCTAAAAGGGTGAGGAAGACTCCACATGGGGAGAGCACAGCTCAGTGTGAGGTGGGGGAGACTGCGTATGATGAAGAGAATGACCTTAGGGAAAGGCCAGTGTTGGGTATAGGAGCCTGAGTAGGGGACAGCATTTGCTCAGGTGGGGAGGGAGCCACAGAGATAAGAGATTGGTACATAACAGTAGGATTGAAAAAATAAGTAATATATTAAGGATGATGGGAGCAGGGCTTCCCACTGTTGGAGAAGAGAGGTATACATATGGAAAGAGAAAAACAGAATGAAACCTATATGGTGTTAGATAAAATTGAAGGGATCAGTGTGAACTCATGATTTACAATATAGACAGAAATAAATATAGTTATAAATATATGTGTATATACACATACACATAATATTCCATAGCTCTACCTATAGAAAGCAAAGTATATATATAGCACACAAATCTTGGTTTCCATTCTCCTTTAAAATGAACCAGGGCTTCTCTTAAAGAAATGACTTAATCTAGGGCTGGAACAAGAAAAGTTCAAGATGAACCTGGAATATCTTATTGTGCCAAAGAGTAAGGAAGTATACCACGAATAATGGAACATATCAAAGGACAAAGAAGTCAGCTTGAAGAGACTTCTACTGGCCAAATCACAGGCAATTTGAGCATAAAAATAAATTACAATAATAAAAGATCATAACCCATTGAATAAAATAGAAACCATAAATCCATACTGATAAAAAACAATAAATTGAAAGTTTGACAAAGAGTGTGTAGTTACATAACCCAAAGCACCTCCCCACAAAATATTTATTAATTACATAGGAGAAAAGAGTAACTTTATAGTGGAGAAGCCTGGTATATGCCACCTTAATCAAGTGATCGGACTTAATATCATTAGCAATGGGACATACAGAAATTATGTACCACTTTATAGGATGCAATGAGAAAAAAACAGCTGAGGGGCGCCTGAGTGGCTCAGTGGGTTAAAGCCTCTGCCTTCGGCTCAGGTCATGATCTCAGGGTCCTGGGATAGAGCTCTACATCAGGCTCTCTGCTCAGCGGGGATCCTGTTTCCCCCCTCCCTCTGCCTGCCTCTCTGCCTACTTGTGATCTCTCTGTCAAATAAATAAATAAAATCTTAAAAAAAACAACAACACAGCAGAGATATTCATGCCAAAAAATGCATAAACTGAATCTAATCATGAGAAAACATTAGACAAGCTCAATTGAAGCTCCAATAATTTGTCTGTAACCTTTAAATGTGTCGATATCACGGGAGTCAAAGATAGCCTGAAGAAATGTTTCAGATTGAAGGACATTGAAAGGACAAGACAAGTAAATGCAACACATGATTCTCAATTGGATCCATTTGCATAAAGGACATTACTGGGGCAATTGGTAGAACTTGGATAGGGTCGTAGGATTATCTGATAGTAATACTATGTATCAGTGTTAATTTCCTAAGTTTGATGGGGCATGATGTTGACAATTGGGTTAGGAAATAAAGTTCTTTGTATTGTACTTGCAACTTTTCTATAAACAAAGTTTACAAAATTAATGTGTATGAAAAGAATTCAATAATGTATCTACCTTTGTAAGAAAATAGCATAGAGAGGAAAGGAGGAGCAATAGTGAAATATTAGGAAGAAATGAAATGTGAGCCAGAAGACCTCAGGAAGGTGGAATAAAATAAAATCATCCAAAAAAAAGAAAAATGAAAGCAAAACTGGAAGTATCATAAAGGAGTAGGCGCTGCTAAAAACAGTGAAAGATATAGAGGACAGGACTGAGAAAAGTAAAAAAAATGAAATGGAAAGGAACAAGTTTAAAAGGAATAGAGAGAAAATGACAGATATGAAAGATAGGCAAAAGATTTGCATAATGGATTTCCTGAGGAAGATACCCAAAATAACAGAATAGAAAATAATTTCAATGTGTATTATTTAAATTATTGTTGAGAGAATTTTCCAAAAATAAAATAATAATGTGGGAAGAAAAAAAATGTGCTAGCAGAAGCGGTTTTTGGTTTCCAGAACCATCCTAGAGAGATAGTTCTCTGACCTAAGGCTATGAGGAGCCAGTCCCCACTAATAGCTATGGAGGCATCGGGCCACCGATGCAAGGTGGCATCAGCCATTGCGAATATCCAGCACACCTCCTCTCCCATCCTGTGGTTTCATGCTCACCGTGCAACCTTCCTAGTGACATTTTGATTTCCACCCAAATTGCTCACAGGAAAGGGAGTTGAACTGATTGCATATCCATTCAATCCCCTTAGTGCTGTGTGGGTGGAAATCTAAAACTCCTTAGACTTTGGCCACCTTAATTCCCCCGAGTTAGGGCCTTGGAGATGCTAGTAAGGATACTCTGTTACTTATTGTAGTTTCTGTCTTTTTCTCCCACCCCAGTCTAGTCAGGTCATGTGTCAGTAGGGAAGGAAAAAGGGGGCTTTGGTGATTTGGGTTTCTGGGGTGGCTGCTACAGAATTCATCAAAGACAATGCTGCGATGATGATTTCTCAGATGTACTAAATACTGCCTAGCACTTACCCCTTCTGAAGAAAAGCAGGTCTATTATAAGATGGCTCAATTTTTATACAGCCACTTCTGATTCTTTCTTTCATGTTTTAGAGACAATCTTAATCAAACTGTCCCCCCTTCTTGCCTAATTCTAAGCCTTTCTTTTCTTCTTCTCTTTCATCATGTTTCATTATCTCTCACAAATACGTGCCTTCATCACGAACTATTTTTTAAAAAGATTTTATTTATTTATTTTTGGGGAGAGGAGAGGAGGTGGGAAAGGGACAAGCAGACTCAGTGCGGCCTCAGAGCCTGAAGGTGGGGGGGGGGGGCTGGGGCTCAGTCTCATCACCCTGAGAGTCAGACACTCAATCCTCAGTCAAAGGGAGCCACCAAGGTCCCCCACCTTCATCACATACTTTTATCACTTTTCCTTCACACTGCTTTTCTCCACCATCACCCAGAATGCTTATCACTTTGACCTTGTAGCTACTTCTTCATAGTTTATTTGCTGATTCGACTTTCTCTTGTTGAATGTTGTCCATCTCCTACCCATCCCAGAGTATGCTGACTTTAACCACAGTCCCAATGTGCCAGTATGACTAGAACATAATGTATTGGGACACCTGGGTGGCTCAGTTGGTTAAGTGGCTGCCTTCGGCTCAGGTCATGATCCCAGGGTCCTGGGATCGAGTCCCACATCGGGCTCCTTGCTCGGCAGGGAGCCTGCTTCTCTCCCTGCCTCTGCCTGCCACTCTGCCTGCTTGTGCTTTCTCTCTGTCAAATAAATAAATAAAGTCTTAAAAAAAAAATACTGTATTAACAAAACAGTATTTATTCTTTATGGAACAAAATGATATGTTTTTCCCAAAAGTAGCTCTAATCTCTGCATGTCCCAGACCAATAGACTGGCTAACTTTTAGAAGGTAAAACTAAACTTCTCTATTTCAATTCACCCTTCTCACTATGTCAGCCTCTAAGGGTTGGCAAAATAAGGTTGTGGATTTTGTTCAGTTTGATCAGTGTTTGCACTTAATTGTCTTTATGGTCTCTAGCTTTGACAGTTAAATCAACAACATTGATTTAATTTTCAGTATGTACAGAGCACCAAGCCACAAGGGAAAGTGCACGACAGACTCCCTATCCCGAAACAGAGCCCAGTCAGTGGGGAAGGACCTCTCCTCTCCAAGAAAACATGTATCCAGGAGCACCTGGGTGGCTCAGTTGGTTAAACGTCTGCCTTCGGCTCAGGTCATGATCCTGGGATTGAGCCCCATATCGGGGTCCTTACTCAGTGGGGAGTCTGCTTCTCCCTCTCCCTCTGGCCCTCGTGCTTGTGTCTGCTCTCTCCCCCTCTCTCTCTGTCAAATAAATAAATAAAATCTTAAAAAAAAAGAAAACATGTATCCATTCAAATGACTGAAATAGAAAAGTAGGACGGCCCTTCACCATTGCTATAAGGAGAAAGTAATAGGTGTGTTCCCCAAAGCCAGAATGTGATCGTGGCTAAGGGCATGGGCTCTGGGTTTAGTATCCTGAGTTGGAATTCCACTTGCCATCTGATTTTAGGCAACTACTAAAGCTTTCAAACCTCTCTTCTGTAAGGTAGGGGTATAGTCTCTACCTCATAGGGTTGTAGTGAGGATTAAATGAGGTGATACATATGAAGTACTTAGCCCAGAATAATAATAGCTAATGTTTCTTAAGCATTTTCTTTATGCCAATGTGGCAGGCTAAATAATGGCCCCCAAAGATATCCAGGTGCTAATTCCCGGAACCTATGTATGTTACCTTATGTGGCAAGAGGGACTTCACAGGTGTAATTAAATTAAGGCTCTTGAGATGGGGAAATTATCCTAGATGAACTTGGTGGATCCTAAATGTAACCAAAAGTGTCCTTATAGGAGGGGATTAAAGGAATATGTTACTACAGAAGAAGGCAATGTGATGCCTAAAGCAAGACACAACACCGTTGGCTTTTAAGATGGAGGAAGGTGCCACCAAAGAATGCAGCTCTAGCTGCTGGAAAAGACAAGGAAACAGGTTTTTTACTATGCCTCGAGAGGGTATGTGACCTTGCAGATACCTTGATTTTGACCCACTGAAACATATTTCAGACTTCTTTATCTTCGGGGACAGAGAGAGCACAAGCAGGCAGAGTGGCAGGCAGACTCAGAGCAGGCTCCCTGCTGAGCAAGGAGCCCGATGCGGGACTCGATCCCAGGAGCCCGATGCGGGACTCGATCCCAGGACCCTGGGATCATGACCTGAGCTGAAGGCAGCCACTTAACCGACTGAGCCACCCAGGCAATCCATATTTCAGACTTCTGACCTCCAGAACTGTAAGATAATAAATGTGTGGGTTGTTTTTTTTTCTTCTTTGCCTTTGTGGAGATATAATTGACATAAAACATTGTGTAAGTTTAAGGTGTACAATGTGATGATTTGATACATGGATATACTGGGAGATGTTTATTGCAATAGGGTTAGTTAACATCCTTCAGCTCACATAATTACCATGTTGTCATTGTTATGGGGAGAATATTAAAGCTCCGTTCTCATAGCAACTTTCAAGTACACAAAGCAGTATTGTTAACTGTGGTCACCATGCTGTACATTAGATCCCCAGAACTTATTCACTTTATAACTGAAAGTTGTACGCTTTGACCATTATCCGCCCCATCACTCCCACCCCTCAGCCTCTGGCAACCACCATTCTACTCTGTTTCTGTGAGTTCAGTTTTTTAGATTCCACAAAAAAGTGAGGTCATGTGATAGTTGTCTTTCTCTAACTTATTTCACTCAGCAGAATGCCCTTAAGCTTCATTCATGTTGTCACAAATGGCAGAATTTTCTTCTTTCTCATGGCTGAATAACATATGTTCCTTCTATTTCCAATTTGTGGAGTGTTTTTATCATGAAAAGATGTTGAATTTTGCTAAATTCTTTTTCTGCATCTATTGGCACAATCATATGATTATTGTCTTTGATTCTATTAATGCAGTGTGTCTTATTTATTGATTTGCATGTGTTGAACCATTCTTGTGTCCAGGGATAAATCCCATTTGATCATGGTATATGATCCTTTTAATGTGCTCCTGAATTCGGTTTGCTAGTATTTTGTTGAGAAATTTTGTGTCTGTATATTCACTGGGGATATTGGCCTATAGTTTTCATTTTGTGTAGTGTTTTTTTTTTTTTTTTTTTTTTTGTATGTAGTGTTCTTTAAGGATTTTTAAACCTTCTTTTATTTAAAATTTTAATTCCAGTGTAGTTAACATACAGTGTTATATTAGTTTCAGGTGTACCTTCCATATATTACTCAGTGCCCATTAACATAAGTGCATTCTCATTTTGTTTAGTGTTCTTATCTAGCTTTAGAATCAGGGTAATGCAAGCCTCATAAAAATGGGTTTGGGAGTGTTTCCTCTTCACATTTTTGGCATCAATTCTTTAAATGTTGGGTAGAATTCACCAGTGAAACTATCCATTCCAAAGGGCTTTCCTTTGTGGGGAGGTTTTTGATTACTGATTCAGTCTTCTTACTTGCTATTGATCTATTCAGATTTTTTGTTTCTTCATGATTCAGACTCAATAGGTTATACGTTTCTAAGAATTTATCCACTTCTTCTAGGTCGTCCAATTTGTTAGTGTGTAACTGTTTTATAGAAGTCTCTTATGATCCTTTGTATTTCTGTGGTATCAGCTGTAATATCTCCTTTTTCATTTATAATTTTATAATTTTATTTATTTGAGTCTACTCTCTTTTTCTTGGTAAAGCTAGTCAAAGATTTGCAGCTTTGTTTATCTTTTCAAAAAACCAGCTCATTTTTATTGATCTTTTCTACTGTTTTTCCATTCTCTATTTTATTTATTTCTGCTCTGATTTTTGCTATCTCCTTCCTTCTGATAACTTTGGGTTTAGTTTGTTCTTTTTCTAGTTCTTTGACATGTGAAGTTAGGCTATTTATTTGAGATGTTTTCTTTTTCTTAATGTATGCATTTATGGCTATAAACTTCCCTCTTAGAATTGCTTTTCCTGCATCCTGTAAGTTTTGATGCATTGTGTTTCCATTTTAATTTCTTTTGATTTTTTTTTTTTTAAGATTTTATTTATTTATTTGACAGAGAAACAGCGAGAGAGGGAACACAATCAGGGGGAGTGGGAGAGGGAGAAGCAGGCTTCCTACTGAGCAAGGAGCCCGATGCGGGGCTCGATCCCAGGACACTGAGATCATGACCTGAGCCAAAGGCAGAGGCTTTAACCCACTGAGCCACCCAGGCGCCCCCTGTTATTAATTTCTGATTTCATACCATTATGATCAGTAAAGATACTTGACACACTTTCAATATTTATTAATTCGCTGAGAGTCATCATGATCTATTCTGGAGAATGTTCCAGGTGTGCTTGAGATGAATATGTATTCTGCTGCCATTGGATGAATTGTTCTCTGTATGTCTGTTAGGTGCACTTGGTCTAAAGAATAGCCAAGTCCAATGTTTCCTTATTGATTTATCGTCTGGACTATCTATCCATTGTTGAAAGTGGGGTATTGAAGTCCCCTATTATGATTGTATTGTTGTCTATTACTCCCTTCAGATCTGAGTATTTGTTTAATATATTTAGGTGTTCCAATGTTGGGTGCATATATATTCACAGTTGTTATATACTCTCGATGAATTGGCCCTTTTAGGATTATATGACGATGTTCTTTGTCTCTTGCTACAGTTTTTGACTTAAAGTCTATTTTGTCCGATGTAAGTATAGCTACCTCTGTTGTCTTTTCATTTCTACTTGCAAGAAATACATATCATTTTTAACATCTTAAAGATCCATCAATGATTTGTTATATATCCTCTCAGGCAAAAATTATACTAACTTGATTAATGATCAAAAACCCAGTTGTTATTTTGGAAGGCACTACCGAATCTGTCCCTTATCTTTGCTGTTTAAGAGCTATTTGTGTCTTCGAGGAAGCTGCTTGAAAGAAACACAGAAAACAACCAACTCCCCGTCACATATGTCCCCATGGCCTGAGTCATAAGGAAATGCAGACGGGACAGAACCAGGTTTCCCGCCTGTGGGCTGACTCTACCCAGCCCAGACTCAAGTGATGATGACGGAAGTCCTTGGGAGTTTGAATATAGGTCAGGGTTGGTAAATACCACTGGGCCTGGGTCCCGATCAGTATCGAAATCCATTTCCTTCAGGTGTTTTCCAAATTTTCTAGCTCTCTGAACCTGAGGAACAGCCTTTAGAACAGTGGTGTCCAATAGAAGTATAATGCAAGCCCTATATCTAATTTAACTTGTGCAGTAGTCATGTGATAAAAGTAAAAAGACATGGGTGAAATTAATTTTAATAATATATTTTATTTAACCTGCTATATCCAAAATATTATTTTTAACATGTAAGCAATGTAAAAACAATTTTTTTGTCCTGTCTTCATAATCCGGTGCATTTTTTACGCATATGTACATCTCGGTTCGACTGGCCACATATTTTTTTAAAGATTTTATTTATTTATTTGTTTGTTTAAGAGAAAGAGTGTGTGCGCGCGCACAAGTAGGGGTGGGGCTGTGGGCAGAGGGAGAGGAGAATCCCAAGCAGACTCCACACTGAGCTCAGAGTTCAACGTGGGAATCGATTCCACAACCCTGAGATCATGACCTAAGCTGCCTGAGCTGAAATCAAGAGTCAGATGCTTTAACTGAGCCACCCAGGCGCGCCCAGACTAGCCACATTGTAAGTGCTCTATAGCTTCACCTGGCGGGTGGCTACATATTAGCACAGATCTAGAAAAACTTGACTTGCTTCCTCCTTCCCACTCTGCCTCCCACACCTGTCAGATGCAGGGATTTAAGGGGTGGGCCAGAAGTTCAGAGGCCTTGTTGTCATGCCAATGCTATGAGTCCACTAGGAAAGACCAAGTTGCTCTTCTTCTGAACCATCGTCATCTATTCCAATATGCCTCTTCTTTCCCTTCCTGAAATCAAGGGCTTGTGCTCTCACAGAATGTGGTCTATGTTATAGCATTTTATTTCCTTTTGCCTTACACTCAGTTGTTATGTTTCAGACTCCCCACCTGGATTACAAAGGCCTCAAAGGCGTTTGTCTCACTCCTAGTCATCTCTTTGCAGCACCTAGTCATCAATAAATGAATTATTGTTGAATAAATGAATGACTCCTTACAGGACTGGTAAACATGTATTATGGAAGTCTTTGTTTTATCTGACATCCCTAGGTCCATACAGCCTGTTTCCTCATCAACAGTGAAGCCAATCAGGGCACTGTTGGTCCCAGCCTGGAAACTGGAGGAAATATTTGTCTTTGTCATTGGATGTCTCACGCTCATGGACTCAGTTCAACAAATAGTTCCTGAACAACTCCCATGCCCCAGGCATCATGCTGGGTACTATGGGAGCTGCACAGATGAATAAGAAATATCCTCGCCCTCAACTTCCTAACTAGTACGGGGCCTTTGATAGGTATACACAAATAATTATAATTTTAGGTTGAGTAACCTCAGGGCTGTAAGTGGAATAAAGAAGCCTGGTAGGAGAGGGGCAACAAGAGGGACTCGCAAAAGAGGCTTTGTTCAGACTTATCCTTGAGATGATGCTTGAGGTTAGGACAGGATTTGGACTAGTGGAAATGGAAGGAGGGAAACAAACAGCTTTTCAAAATCTGACAAATGAGGAAGAAACACAATACAAAGGAGGTGTGCTGAAGAGACTCATTAGGACAAGGAAATGAAACAGACTCCAAAGATAAGAGCAGTGTGGAAGAAATCACAACAGGGTCAGGGAGGAGCAAATCCCATGAGAGGGGTGAGGACTCCAGAGCTGGAAGGTGCCCTTGTTGAAGAAGACAATGCCAGGAAGAAGGGCTTGCCTAGTGAAGGTGGGAATTCCAGAAGGAAGTGAAATGGGTTTGTGTCGCACACTCTCGGTGGCAGAGGCAGGAACTGGAGGAATGAAGAGCCCTCTGATCAAGGAAAGTGGACTCCCCTAAGAATGTTAAACAATCCAATTTGAGCAGAGCCCCAGAGTGACAGGAAAAGGATGAGAAGAGATCAGAGAAGCTGGAAAGATCTTTATGTGACACAGGAGATGTGGGCAATATTCTGTCTAGTCAGTACTGTGTACTCTGCAGATCACAGGAGCAGTCGGCACACGAAATCAGACACCAGCCTGGGAAATCAGCCCCCAGTGGGGGGATGGAAGCAGAACGGAAACAGGTGACTAAGTTGTAGTGTGAATTACAAGTTGGGATAGCCTTTCCCAATCATTGAAGTCAGGATTCATGCCTGGAGGTGTGTAGGTAGTTCTGCACACATATAACGGTTGCGCCAGCAGCAGCAGGAAAAATTTCAAGACTGGCATTAGAGCAGGTGTACAAAAGGAAAGCAGAAAGAATCTGATTTAAGGAGAAGACTGATTTACTTTCCGTTTTATTTTTAAATTTCAGATGCATCTGTTGCCTCTAAGCACTTTTATTTCAGAGAAAAGACAGACCAGACTGTGCTCTACCTTTCAGAGCATGCATACAAGGGTGCCTGAAGAACGCAACGTTTGCGTACTCAGTGACACACACCCAAGCTGTAAAGGAGACTAATAATTGCTAGTATACATTAAGTGTGTGGTAACTGCTAGGCCATGTGCAAAGCGCTTTCACAGATATTATCTCATTTAATCTTCACAATATTACCTATGACGGGGCACCTGGGTAGCACGGTCAGTTAGGTGTCAGACTCTTGGTTTCACCTCATGTGGTGATCTAGGGGGCGAGGGGAGGTCGTTGTGACATTCAACCCTATGTCAGGCTCTGCATTTAGCAGAGTCCACTTGGGATTCTCTCTTCTTCTCCCTCTGCCCCCCCCCACCCCCTTTCTCGCAGATAAATAAATAAATCTTTAAAAAAAAACAAGATTGCCTATGACATTATGTTACTATCTTCATTTATCAGATAGGGAGATAGGTTACAATACTTGCTAAGATCACAATGGTAGAAACTTGGGGGGCTGTAGGAAGCTTTTTATATTATAAATCCATTGTTTTTTTTATAGTTATAGGGCTATTCAGATTTCCTTTTTTTTTTTTTAAGATTTTATTTATTTATTTACTTATTTATTTATTTCTCAGAGAGAGAGAGCACAAGCAGGGGGAACAGCAGGCAGAGGGAGAAGCAAGCTCCCCACTGAGCAGAGAGCCTGACGTGGGACCCTATCCTTTTTTTGTATCAGTTTTAGTAAGATATATTTCCTAGGAATATAGACAGTTCATTTAAATCTTCAAACTTACTGGCATGAATCTGGTCAAAACCTTAATTTTTTAATAATTTGACATCTGAGGGGTGCCTGGGTCGTTCAGTTGGTTAAGAGGCTGCCTTTGGCTCAGGTCATGATTCCGGCATCCTGGGATTGAGTCCCACATTGGTTTCCCTGCTTAGTGGGGAGCCTGCTTCTCCCTCTCCCTTTGCCTCCACCCCTCCTCTGCCACCTGCTCTCACACTCTCTCTCTCTCTCTCACTCTCTCACAAATAAATAAATAAAATCTTTAAAAAATAATTTAGGATCTGAGATGTATTCCTCTTTTCATTTCTGATATTCATTACAGGCAGTTCTTTCTCTTTTCTTTGACCAGTCTTACCAGAGATATATCCATTATATTAGTCTTTTCAAAGAAACAATTTCTCGATTTGTCATTCCTTTCTATTATAAATTTATTTCCTATTTCATTAATTTCTCCTCTTATCTACATTATTTCCATTATTAGTTTTTTTTGTCAGTTCCCTCCGTACTTTCTTGAGATGGATGCTTATTAGCTCGTTGATTTTTAGCCTTTATTCTTATCTCAAATATCTATTTAAGACTATACAATTTCCTCAAGTATGGCTTCGGCAGCATCCCACAACTTTTTAATTTTATTATCATTTGGTTTAAAATATTTTATAATTTCCATCATGATTTTTTTTAATGCATAGGTTTTTTTAGAAGGATATCTCTTAATATTTAGATATGGGGATTTTCTAGTTATTATTTTTTATTGATTTCTTGCCTAGTTGCACTGTGGTTAGAGAACATACTTCAAATATACCAGTTCTTTGAAATTTGTTGAGACTTTCTTTATGACCTAGTATATGGTCTGTAACAGATAATATTTTCCAAAGATGGCCGCAAACATATCTCCAATTCCTCATGCTCTTTTGCTATGTGACTATGCAACTTCCCCATCGAGGGGGGCGAAATCTAAGTTTCCATCCCCTGGAATCTAGGCAAAATTCCAACATAACCAAGAAAAAAATAGCCTTGCAGCTTTTGCGCCCAGCTTCTTGGAAGATGGCTGCCTTAAGAAGTGACTATCCTGAGACCACCATGCTTGAAAGACTTGAGCCATGTGGAAAAACCCTGGAGGATGAGATATTTTGAGAAGAGAAGGAAAGGCCAAGGAGCACCCAGGTGCCAGCACATGTGAGTAGTCATCTTGGATATCTAGTCAAGACTTCAGATGATTCTAGTCTCAGCTCTTTCTGACTGCAGTCACATTGGAGACTCCAAGTGAACTGCCCATCTGAGCCCAATCTACAGAACCTTGAGAGATAATAATAAATTGCTATGTTTAAGCTCTACATTTATGGGTAATTTGTAATGCAAGAATAGTTCTCCAGAACATGGTCAATTTATTTAAATATTCTGTGCATTTTTTAATCGACAATTATAATTGTTGGATGTGGTGTTCTGTATGTATCAATTAGGTCAAGTTCATTAGTTTGTATATCTAAATCTATATCCTTAATGATTTGGTTTGCTTTCTGTGAATTACTGAGAGGTATATTAAAAATCTCTCACTATAATTCTGTATTTGCCTATTTCTCTTCTCATTTGAGCTAAATTATTTGGTCTTTATGAATTACAGGAAAGAATACAGAGCTTCTCAACTCTACTTAATTCCTCCATATCCAGTAACCCCAAGCTAAGTTTAGAAAGTACTAAATATGCTAGTAATAATACTAGATATGCTAGTATATATTAGATATATTAGTATAATGCTAGAATATGCTAGTAATAATAGTAATGAAACTATATAACTTTTTCATTGAGCACTTACTAAATGCCAGATGTTGCCGTAAGTACTTTATATGTAGTACTTGCTTAAACCTCACAATTTCCCTATGATTTTGGCATTATGATCCCCATTTACCACCAACAGGTTAAGTAACTGGTCTAAGATCACTCAACTAGATAAGCACTATATTGGAATTTAAAACAAGACAGCCTGACTCTGTGCTCTTAGCCACTCCTTTATACTGCTGCTGAGATGTTATGCCCTCTCTAGGGCAGAAGATATGAGTCCAGGTGTCGTTTATGAGCATGTTTGCTTTGACATACTGCAGCATGCAAAGTAAATAGAAAACAACAACAACAACAACAGCTAAGCTACTCCAGGAAAGGTTTATATATTTGAATAAATTGTTAGTAGCTTCAAGTGGGTTCTTCTGGTATATAGTAGTAAAAGGATGATAGATATGTCAGTGGTCCACTAGGCCTTTCATTTGAGGGAATGACTCATACTAAATAGGAATTTGTGCTAAATAGTATTTCTGGGAATAATTTGTACCTAGTAAAATATTACAGACTCATAGGTCTGGAAGGTCCCTTGGAGAGCAATTATTTCAGACCACTTACTTATAGTATTAATGATCATTATCTTTGAAGGTGGCATTTTAAGGGACTTTTACTTTTTATATTATTTATATGCGGTTTAATTTTTCATAAGAACACATCACACATAATCAGAAAAATAAATTGGTTATTCCTGCTAAGACAATTCAGTGGGGGAAAGAATAGTCTTTTCAACAAATGGTATTGCAACAACTAGATATCCACATGGAAAAGAATGAGTTTGTGGGGCTTCTGGGTGGCTCAGTTAGTTAAGCGACTGCCCTCGGCTCAGGTCATGATCCCACGGTCCTGGGGGTCCTGGGATCGAGTTCCATCTTGGGCTCCTCCTGCTCTGCGGGGAGCCTGCTTCTCTCTCTCTCCCTCTGCCTGCACCCCCTCCCGCCGCTTGTGTTCTGTCAAATAAATAAATACAATCTTAAAAAAAAAATGAATTTGTACTCTTACCTCATAGCATATACAAAAATTTACTCAAAATGAATCATAGACCTAAACGTAATAATTAAAACTATAAAAGTCTTAGAAGAGGGGCGCCTGGGTGGTTCAGTCTGTTAAGCGGCTGCCTTCAGCTCGGGTCATGATCCCAGGGTCCTGGGATCAAGTCCTGCATCGGGCTCTTAGCTCAGTGGGAAGCCTGCTTCTCCCTCTGCCCGCCTGTCCCCCTGCTTTTGCTTTCTCTCTGTCTCATTCTCTTTGACAAAAAATAAATAAAATCTTTAAAATAAAGTCTTAGAAGAAAACATAGCCTAAGTCTTCATTATCTTGGGTTAGGCAAAGACTTCTTAGATACAAAACCAAAAGAAAAATATAAAAACTGGACTTCATCAAAGTTAAAAACTGTTGTGCTGCAAACAATGCCATCAAGACATTGAAAGACAACCCATAGAATGGGAGAAAATACTTATAAATCATATCTGTGATAAGGCACTTATATCCAGAATGTATTTAAAAACTATTATAGCTCAATAATAAAAAGACAACCCAAACTAAAAATGGGCAAAGAACTTGAATAGATGCTGATTTGCAAATTCAGGAGCTTTGCAGGTGAAATCTGTAACTGGCCCCAGATATAGAGGACAAGGAAAGGCTGAAGAAAGAGGCAGACTATTCCAGATTGGTAGGTGACAGTTTAATAAGCAAGGGCACTTACATACAAGGCTTGTCTTGGGCAGATGCAAGATGGATAGATATCTGCACCCACCCCCCAGAATCTTAAACGTTTATACAGAAGCTTTAACTGAGTTCAGTGTGTATATCGACGAGATGGTCTTAACACCATATTGCTCTCCTCAAGTCTGCATCCTGGAAAATAGCTCTCACTGTGGGAAACAGTGGGCAGAACACACATTCCAGGGACACGGGAAGGGATGAGGAGCCTCCACTTGCCTGGATCCAGGTTGCAGGTCAATCAGTGGTCACATCCTCTTGATGAGCTCCTCTTAACAGTTAGACATTCCTCCAAAGAAGATATAAAAATAGCCAATAAGCATGTGAAAGTGTTCAACATCATTAGCCATAAGGGAAATGCAAATCAAAACCACAATGAGATACAACTTCACACCCACTTGGATGGCTATGTTAAAAAAAAACAACAGATAATAAAAAGTATTGGTGAGGGGGCGCCTGGGTGGCTCAGTCGTTAAGCGTCTGCCTTCATCTCAGGTCATGATCCCAGGGTCCTGGGATCGAGTCCCACATCAGGCTCCCTGCTTGGCAGGAAGCCGGCTTCTCTTTCTCCCACTCCCCCTGCTTGTGTTCCCTCTCTCGCTGTCTCTCTCTCTGTCAAATAAATAAATAAAATCTTAAAAAAAAAAAGTATTGGTGAGGATGTGGACAAATTGGAACCCTCATACATTGCTGGTGGATAAATGATGCAGCCACTTTGGAAAGCAGTTTGGTAGTCTTCAAAATGTTAAACATAGTTACCATGTGATCTAGCAATTCCACTTTCATATACCAAAGAAAAACAGAAACATATATTCACACAAAAACTTGTGCACTAGATGTTCATGGCACCATTATTCATAATAGCCAAAAAGTAGAAACAACTTAAGTGTCCATCAATTGATGAATAGATAAATAAAATGTAGTATCATCCAATGGAATGCTACTTGGCAGTAAAAAGGAATGAAGTACTGATACATGATAGAACATGGATGAACTCTGAATACGTTATGCTAAGTGAAAGAAGTTTGTCACCAAAGAGCATGTTATATGATTCTGTACATATAAAATGTCCAGAATGGCAAATCTACGGAGACAGAAAGTAGATGGGTAGTTGCCTAGGGCTGGGGGTGGGGGTGACGGGGCATGGGCAGTGATTACTAGTGGCTTTCTTTTTGGGGTGGTAAAAATGTTTTAAATCAGATTGTGGTGGTAGTTGCACAACTCTGTTGTGATACTAAAAACCATTGAATTATACCTATTAAATGAGTGAATTGTATGGTATGTGATTATAGCTTAATAAAGCTGTTAAGAAAATGGCTATTCCATTAAACTGATGCAATATAATTTAAAGTGGGCGCCTGGGTGGCTCAGTCGGTTATGCGTCTGCCTTTGGGTCAGGTCCTGATCCCAGGGTCCTGGGATCCAGCATTGAGCATTGTTGGACTCCCTGCTCAGCGGGGAGTCTGCTTCTTCCTCTTGGTCTGCCCTTCCCCCTGCTCGTGCTCTCTCTTGCACACTCTCTCTCTCTCTCATGAAGAAATAAAAAAAATTTTTTTTAAAGACTTTTTATTTATTTGACAGAGAGAAACACAGCGAGAGAGGGAACATAAGCAGAGGGAATAGGAGAGGGAGAAGCAGGCTTCCCACCGAGCAGGGAGCCCCATGCGGGGCTCGATCCCAGGACCCTGGGATCAGGACCCGAGCCAAAGGCAGACGCCTAATGACTGAGCCACCCAGGCGCCCCCAAAATCTTTTATAAATAATTTAAGGTGCCATTCTGTTCATTCATTATTAAATAAGTTATTTTTAGTTTTTCACATTGCTTAGTGTAACCAAACACTCCATGTGAAAGAACCGGTTTTTACTAAAACTACTACAAATCATTATGATAGATATGTGATATCCCTAAGGTCACCTACATATTTTCAACATCACAAATCTGTCAGTACTTTACAGGTGTAAAGAACTAGTATCTTCCACACAGTTCTCTCCCATACAATAAGGCGAGTGGCCTGTCCTTAAGCGTTACTTCAAATTACTCTAGCAGTAAGAGACATGAAGATATACTGCCTTAAACAAACCAGAAGTTTATTTCTCTGTCACATAAAAGTCTAGAGATAGGTAACCCAGGGCTGAGATGGCAGATAACTCTCCATTGACCTCCGGATCCCACGCTCCTGCCCCAGGCCCCAGGCTCAGTCTACTGCTCTGTCAACCATAGGGTATACAGTTCTTGCTGTTATGGTTCATCCAAGCAACAAGATGAAAGAAACAGAAAGAGTAGGGGTGGAAGGAAAGGGGACCAGGTGTACGTGCCAAAGGTCTTTGAGAAAAGTTCCCAGATGCCCTTTCTGCTGTGCATTGATTGACCAAAACATTGTGACATAGCCATACCTGACTTCAAGTGAGACTGAGAATATGGTCTTTATCCCAGGTACCATGTGTCCAGGTAGAAATTAGGGGTTTTATCATCATGAAAGAAAGGGAAACACACATTCAGAAAAAACTAGCAGACTCTGCCAATAACTCATAATTTATCTAATGTCACAAAACCCCACCAAAATCTAGAGAAAAATAATCTGGTCACAAAGGATGAAAGAAATGAGATGAACTAAGAACTGTACACTAAATTAAGCAGTATAAGGAATGACTATGCCTAATAGTGAAAAGCATCAGAGGAGACATGTTTGCAAAAGGGTAGAGAAATAACCAAAAGTTCTAAAGTGGGGAGAACATTTTTATAAGGTGGGAGCCAGAGGCAATATCAGTCAGATATACCAGGCAAATAAAAAGAAGTGGCTTAAATGAGCAGTAAGTAGAATCTTACTTCCTTTCACTTCCCATTAAGACCATCGATTTTTATCAAAACACTTTATTTTTGCCTATTTTATTTGTTCATATGTTTCCAATTCTTGAAGGGCTTTATCAACTTATTTTTTTGCTTCTGGTAGTATTTCAAGGATATGCATTGTACCTGGCCTTTTCTATACTCCTAAAGATATAATTACTTTTGCTTGGAAATCACTGTGGTTGTAGTTTTTTATTTATTATATTAACACTATCAGAAAAATACTTGAAAATTTCTAAGAAGTGTACACAGCTCAGTGTAAATTTACTTAATCCTTTTAATCATTAATTTAAGATCCACAGACAGGCTTGGTTTCTATGTAAGAAACAATTTAATGTGACTGAGATAAAGTGTTCAGGAGAGATAACATTTAATATGTTTCAGGAAAAGGTTAACATTTAGTTTAGTTTTTTGTTTTGTTTTAGTTTACAAGTTCAGAAGAGTTTAATCGCAAATACAAATATAAATAAGGAAAAGTTACTATAAGGGGAAAATAGAACTTTCAAATGATGATTCTGAGATTACTGTAATAATGTTGTATTATGAAATTTGAAACATGGGAGAAAGGAAAGGCCGGGGCCCATATACACCCAAATGACACAAACACTTTTAAAAAGTGCATTTTCTTTAGATAATTCTACAGCTGGTATGCACTTCCTAAGAGAAAGTACAGTTGTAAAAAGACGATAGCCTCACAAAAAATATATCATGTATATAAAGTAATAAATACACCAGATTTTGTATAGCATGACCATATGAATAAAGATAAGAAGTTGCTGTCTTGAAATCATTATTTAAAAAATAAGCCAGGCATGTTGGCTGGTTTGTGGTCCCCTTTGCAGACCTGCTGTCAATGATATCTGAAACAGGCTACAGTCTATACTATGTGAGACAATGGGGAGGAAGTGACTAGGAAAATCAAGACAGTCATGTTCTAGTCCTTATTTGGCCCTTAATTAGTCACCCTACGCAAGACACGCTCTCAAGTCCTTCACTTCCTCATTGTTCTCTAAGGTTCTTTCCAGCACTGTGATTCTCAGGTGACTTGAGGGCTTATTTCAGATGATGTAGCATTGTTTACATTAAATCACTTCTGGTACATGTTATCAGGAACTGTCCACACATGAAGTCTGCATCATTAAAATGTTTTACTCCATATTTTTCAAGCCAGAAACAGTAATTTATAACTCAACGATAACATTTTAATTTTTAAAAATCAAAATTAAGATGACCAGAATCATTAAACTTAGTATTCACAGCATTGAACCTAGAAAAATATATAATTAATATAATGTTTAAAGCCAAAAGAACATCTGACAGAGAGAGACTGAGACTTCTTATGAAGTGTTTTAATGACAATTACTCCATAACAACTGTATACTCAGGATTTGTGGACATAACATTACAAGCTGGGGAAAAAATTCAGCCCAAATGTCAGATCATGGAGCCAGAATGACTCTGAATTTCCTAAAGACACATTTTGAGAAAGAAACAGAATTCTCCCCCATTTCCCCATTCCCCTGTCCCAAAGGGGAGAATGTAAAATTATGTACATCTTTGGTAATATTTCAGAAAAAATAAATGCCTAGATATAAAGATAATTTAACTTAACATTTTCTCTTCAATTTGTTTTTTATAGCAGACATGTTAATTTCATTTTGAACATGGTATGCCAAATATCCTGAGCTTCCAGGAATAAAGTCATGTAGCTCCCCAAGGAATTTCTTCATGGCATCAATTGATATATAACCTATAAAATAAAAAAATATATATACTTGAAATCCTATCATGCTATCATACTGTTTTTCAGCATCTTTGATTTATTAGAATTAAGATTTCTAAAGAATGTTTTTAGAGAAAAGTAAAAAGAAATAATGTCAGTGAGAAGATTCTCCATGAAACTTGATAGTTACCGGGGAACATCCTCCTTCCCAACTCCCCACTCCCTGCAACCATCTACCTCTTATTTTATTTTTTTAATCTTTTTAAAAGATTTTATTTATTTATTTATTTATTTATTTATTTATTTATTTATTTGAGAGAAAGTGAGAGAAGGGGGAGGGTCAGAGGGAGAAGCAGACTCCCTGCTGAGCAGGGAGCCTGATGCAGGATTCAATCTTGGGACTCCAGGATCAAGACCTGAGCCGATCACTCAACCAACTGAGCCACCCAGCACCCTATTTATTTATTTTTAAAGATTTTTATTTATTTATTTATTTTAGAGTGAGAGAGTGTGCGAGCAGTGGAGGAGCAGAGGGAGAGGAAACCACTCTCCAGCAGACTCCATGCTGAGCACAGAGCCTGACTCGGGGCTCGATCCTGGGACCTGAGATCATGACCTGAGCTAAAACCAATTGGACACTTAACCAACTGAACCACCCAGGACCCCCTTCTACCTTCTTTTAAAACACAAATATTTGATTATCCACTTTGACTACTGTGAGTGTAATGTCCAGGTTGGGGATAAAACATAAAAGTACCTAGACCAAAATAACTGGGAAGTGTCTGGCTTAGAGTATAATTACTTAAAACTATCTATCCAAGTAACTACTAACAGCACAAACAGCTCATCTTCACTAGTAGAACAGGGAACACTTTCCTGCACTGCTAACACTGGGTTAGCATTCTATAATAAGAAATTAAGGAAAGGGGGGCCTGGGTGGCTCATTGGTTAAGCATCTGCCTTCGGCTCAGGTCATGATCCCAGGGTTCTGGGATTGAATCTCAAATCAGGCTCCCCACTCTCTAGCGGGTGGGGGAGTCTGCTTCTCCATCTGCCTCTGGCTCTCAAGCCCCAACCTCATGCTCTCTTTCAAATAAATATATAAAATCTTTAAAAAATAATAGATTAAGAATAATCAGTATTACTGCTTAGTTAACAAAGGTTATGAGTGTGATTAATTTTGATAACATTAATAATGTGAAATTGATAAGAGTATTAAAAAACCCACATAGAATGTGGAGAGCTTAAGGACTCAATCACTTTAGGGCAACCCATTTGGGACCCTTCTCACTCTAGAGGGCTTTTTTTTCTTTCCTTTCTGTTCTCACCTTCACTTAATAAACTTTCACTTCACTTCAAAAAAACACAAAACAGGACTCAATGACTTTAAGCAATATTATCTTCATAGCAACTGCTTATCTGAGTGATTATATTTTATGTGTAATATGTTTGCAGTTAATATTAAAACTGAAACCTAATTTAAAAGTCAATACTGCGTGAGAAAAATTCTGCTAGTGCTCAAACATGATTGATTTTAGACCACCGCCACCATCAACATGAGGTACATATGCATATAGTTCGATTGCTTCTAATAATATATAATAAATTGACAGTTAATAAATTAACTATGAATTCACTAATATAATTATTAGTGATTATATAATGATTAGTGTCTTTTTTTTTTAAAGATTTTATTTATTTATTTGACAGAGAGAGAGAGATCACAAGTAGACAGAGAGGCAGGCAGAGAGAGAGGGGGAAGCAGGCTCCCTGCTGAGCAGAGAGCCTGATGCGGGGCTCGATCCCAGGACCCTGAGATCATGACCTGAGCCGAAGGCAGAGGCTTTAACCCACTGAGCCATGCAGGTGCCCATGATTAGTGTCTTTAAAGATATTTTAATCATAATCATTTATTTTAGAAAATCTCTTGAAGCACTATTACTATACTCCATACGGTTCACGATCTTTGCCTAATGACTAGGTTTCTGTGTAAAATAAACTAGTACAGGAAACTATTAACATTTAGTTAATTGCACATATACACTGTGTGAAGTTTCTAAAGATATGTGTGAGCATAGGAATGTTAAAAATAATTATTACATTAATAAAAATATTCCTATAAGAAGGATAGGACATTTTTGCATCAGAAATGGATTATTCTAGTTTTGAAGTAGTTAGGACTTTATTTTATTTATTTATTTATTTATTTATTTATTTATTTATTTATTTAAAGATTTTATTTATTTATTTGACAAAGAGAGAGATCACAAGTAGGCAGAGAGGCAGGCAGAGAGAGAGGGGGAAGCAGGCTCCCCGCTGAGCAGAGAGCCCGATATGGGGCTCGATCCCAGGACCCTGGGATCATGACCTAAGCCGAAGGCAGAGGCTTAACCCACTGAGCCACCCAGGCGCCCCAGTAGTTAGGACTTTAGACTGAAGTTGACTGACACTCAAATTAAACTAGCTTAAAAGTACTACTAGTACTTTCTACTAGTAGTAGAAAGCTTGCCATATCAACCAAACTATGAGGAAAGCAGACATATGCTGGGCCTCAGAAGTAACTAGAGCTCATGGCTGTCTCTCACTGGTATCCAGTTTTTCTCTGCATGTTAATTTCAATTTTTCTCTCTTGAGGCAAGTTGGCTTTCCTTCACATGGTAGAAAACACAAACCCACATGGCTTCCAAGTTTTAGATCTTAAGAGCTATGGTCACCTGAATGAGAATGATTTGACTGGCTGCGTTCTATGTATAAAAATCTAGAGAAAGAGCTGTGACTGGCCCAACTCAAATCAGGTATTCATTCCCAAGGCAACTTCTGGGGGTGAGGAGCAAACTCATGTTTTAGAAAATGAGTGTTTCTGTGTAAATCAGATGAATTGAGAGGAAGAAAAGAGAGTTCCTAGGAAAAGTATTATTGGTGGAGGATTCCATATGTGTCTGTGGTAGCCAGCCTCCCAGATGGCCCTAAATGATCTCTATCTCTTGGTATTCACAAATTAGTATAGTCTCTAGGAGAGTCTATGCTTAGGTTGGTCTATATGACCAACAGCACATGGCAGAAGTGATTGTATGCCAGTTCTAAGAGTAAGATATAAAAAAAGGCAGTGGCTTCTGTCTTGGGTATGCTCTTTTTCCCTCTTGCATTTCTCACTCTGAGGAAAGCAAGCTGCCATGTTGTGAACAGCCTTATGGAGAGGCCCACTTGGTGAGGAGTTTGGCCTTTAGCCAAAAATCAGCAAGGACCCAAAGCTTGCCAAAAATCAGCAAGGACCCAAAGCTTGCCAATAATCACATGAGTGAGCTTTGAAATGGATTTTCCAGTCCCACTTGTGCCTTGGAGTAACTGCAGCCTAGCTGACAACTTGACTGTAACCGTATGAGAGGCTTTGAGACAGAAGTATCTAATTAAGATGCTCTTGGATTCTTGGCCCTCAGAAACTATCAAGTAATAAATGTTCATTGTTTTAAGCTGCTAACTTTTAGAGCAATTTATACACAGTGATTGGTAACTAATACAGTATCTATTACAGGTTCCCCAACTTTTTTTATTGTGTTATGTTAGTCACCATAAAAAACACCATTAGTTTTTGATGCAGTGTTCCAAAATTCATTGTTAATGTACAACACCTAGTGCTCCGTGCAATCCATGCCCTCCTTAATACCCACCACTAGGCTCACTCATCCCCCCATTCACCTCCCCTCTAAAACCCTCAGTTTGTTTCTCGGACAATCAGAACTTTTTGCTTTGAAATTTTTGTCTGCAAGATATTTATAATTATTAATTTTTAAAATTAGTCACACATGTAGCTATCAATCAGAACTTCTTATCATGGGTGATAACTAGTGATATCAGACTAAAATAATTTAACTCCAGTCAAAAGCAAAAAACAAACAAAAACAGACCAAAACAAAAAATCCCTTGATATTTTATGGGACATTCATGGGACATTTGGCACTATCTGAAGATATTTTTGGTTGTTACAACCTGGGGCCACGGGTTCTAGGGCATAGTTCCAACTTGTATTTTCTGCAACCTAAAATCGAATTAGTTCTATTTTAAGTGACTTAACATTCATTGAACTGAACCCAATCCATTTTGAGTAAGAGACAGTGAAGTTACAGTCACAGAAATTGCTACCACTGCCTAAATTAGAACCGTCACTCACTGTATTCCAACAAGAAGTTATTCCTTCCTATACAAGCAGATGGGCATGAAAAAAAAAATAAGGAATTACTTGTAATTTCATATCAAAACTAAAGCCAAAGAATCATCTCTAAAGATTGAACCTTTCTTCCAAAAAAGGGCAATTTAAAATTTTTTTTAATTTTAATGTAGGGGCACCTGGCTGGCTAAGTCAGAAGAGCATGTGACTCTCGATCTCAGGGTCATGAGTTGGAGTCCAATGTTGGGTGTGGAGGTTACTTAAAATAGATAAATAAACTTAAAAAAATAAAATAAAATTTTAATATAGAAATATAAGGAAAGAAAATAAGCAAATAAAAAGATCAGAAAATTTTACTATGGTTCTATCAATAAAATTAACAAAAGATTATCACAGGTTGAAATTTTACTTTAAAAATTCTGACTTGGGGCACCTGGGTGGCTCAGTGGGTTAAAGCCTCTGCCTTCGGCTCAGGTCATGATCTCAGGGTCCTGGGATTGAGCCTCGAGCCTCGTGTGTGTCGCCTCGTGTGTGTCGGGCTCTCTGCTCAGCAGGGAGCCTGCTTCCTCCTCTCTCTCTGCCTGCCTCTGTGCCACCTGTGATCTCCCTCTCTCTCTGTCAAATACACAAATTAAAAAAAAAAAAATTCTGACTAATGATTATTGTTATAGTTTGTTTTTAATATAACACCGTCATGTCTTTTGAATAGTCAGACAGCAATGAAACAGCAGCATTATTACATGTCCAAA
This sequence comes from Potos flavus, assembly GCA_028534135.1. NCBI lineage: Eukaryota > Metazoa > Chordata > Mammalia > Carnivora > Procyonidae > Potos > Potos flavus. The sequence goes on from CM052896.1 coordinate 49,989,783, forward strand.
TCTAAGGATTTGTCTTTATTGTCTGGCTGATTTTAATATTTATCATTGATTTTTAAAATATGTTATCAAACAATTGGTAAGTCCAAATGAACAGGAGACATTTAGAATCTGGTGATAGAGTTGCCTGAAACAAAATCAATACCAGTAATAGGCCACAACCATGGTTTTAAGGGGTACCTGCAGTTGTTTTTTTTTTTAAGGGGTACCCGCAGTTTATCTGAATGTTTAGGCCTAGCAATAAATCAGAGCAGCAACTGCTGCTCTCGATATTAGAACTTAAGTACTTCTACTTAGTTCGTTGTCCTTTGCAAGCCACCGTTGTTCCTAAGAACCCCAGAACTGATTTCTCTGCTGTCAAAACTAGGTAACAGTTTTCTTTGATGTCTCCAAGACACAGCCTCAAAAGATACATTCAAAATTCTTTTTAAAGTGCTTTTCTAAAGGCTATGAACAGAAGAAAAAAATAATGAAACAAATGGCTAGACCAAATGGTAAGAAGGAATAGTAAGTACTATGAGAGAAGACATGCAGGAATCTGAGGACTAGTTGCAAGAGTTAGTTTTAACACTGATAAAGAGAATGTGATAAATATGAAATGAAAAATGAAAAAAAATGAAATTTCAAAAAGCTATACTTTTTAAGTTGCTGTGTTGTAAACATAATTTTTTAAAGACCTCCGTTTTAAAAATGATCGATGACTCTACTGAATACTACCCAGATCAAAGTATACCTCACTCACCACTGTCCAAATCCCAATGGCCAGTTTCATCTGGTTCCCTTGGTTCCACCCTCTCATGTCAGCCTTAGTAAGCTGTCTTTCTGTATGTCAGGTACTAGAAAACCCAAATACAGAGTACATGGACAGCTGTGAACCTCTTTAAATTCTATGTAAAGTTGGTGTGTTTGTGTGTGTGTACGCTAGGGAAAGGGGTCTATGTTTCATCAGATTCTCAGAGGAAACTATGATTAGAGTTGTCCATAAAATTTATCTTCCAAATTGGGACACCCGAGAGGAAAAAACTGATCCCAAGACAACAGACATTAACTGTCTTGTGTACACAGGGATGTGTATTCACACTACCAATAGATGAATGTTTTAACAGAAAACATGGGACCTATCTCTGGGTCAATTCCGCAGATTTATTTAATGCGTTGTTGTACATTGGGTATTTAATGCTTTATTGTACAAAATATTCTTTTGTTTCTTCCCTACTGGGGTTTTCTCTAAATTTTATTTTATTTTAAATTACCTGTTACCATGTTGTTCACGGGATAATTCTGAAGAGGGAAGTACATCTGCTTTTCTGTAACTGGAGTCCTTATAAAATGCTTTTCTGGGCTATAAAATGAAACATACAGAAAGCCGTATTTATATTTGTTTTTTTCCTGAGAAATTATTCCAGGCAATATATATAGTAATCTATTTGCTCTTGAGTGGACTTCAATCTTATTGGGTGAAAATTTTAAGTGTGGACTTCTTTTGTGCTTCTAAGTAATACAAGTTCCCATACAGATATTTTCGACTTTCTTGGCCACTTCAAAAAACATATTTTTTGTGAGTACAGAGGCATAAGTCTTTTTCTCAATATTCTTAAAAGAAAATTAATTCAATAATACTTTATAATTCGATAAAATATATATACATGTAATCTTAAATATGCCAGAGAAAGTATAGTGGGGTCTATTTGAAATAATCACAGCATTTTTTGATATTCAGTGTTTAAATAATTGGGACTCTACTAACTAGTATTTCAATGCTTTAAATAAAAAATGAAATTTGGGGAAATCATGAGGTACACTAAGATTCTGAAGTGACTTCTGAGTTAAAAAGAAAAAGAGTTAAAGTATTCTGAGTGTGGTTGTGTAGTATAATTAATTATATTCTAACTTTTAAGAGCTAAGTAGTTTTCAACTAAAATATTCTGTTTTCTAACTGTGCTAAGTAACAATGTTTACTGTAATTAGACTACATGTAACCAATAGATAATACAATTATATGAAATAAAAACCTCAATAATTAAAGTTGGGGTCATCCTTAATTTATTATTTTCATTAAAAATCTAAAATTAAACTTAGTACAAGTAAAGCTTTATTTTCAATTTGTTTAAAAATTAGATTTCTTCTGAAAAAAAATTAGATTTCATCTGAACTCTTTTTTTTTTTAAGATTTTATTTATTTGAGAACAAGCGAGAGAGAGACAGAGAGGTTGAGCAGGAGGAGGGGCAGAGGGAGAAGCAGAATTCCCAATGAGCAGGGAGCCTGATGTGGGACTTGATCCCCGGACCCTGGGATCATGACCTGAGCCAAAGGCAGACACTTAACCTACTAAGCCACCCACGTTCCCTGAACTCTCATAAAAGAAATGACAGCTCAGAAGAGTCAGGGATAACCATTTTTGTTATTTACTATGGCTTTAGAATTTTTGGCCAAGCAATTAGATGGGGAGGGTAGAGAAGGAAATGGAAGAGATCTCTAGTAAAAAGGAAGAAGCAATCTTTCATATTAACAAATGATATAATTGTGCACCCTGAAAAGCCAAGAGAATCACTGAAATATTTCTAGAATCTTAAAGATTCCAAGTGGGTAGTTATAAGACAAATATCCCAAAATCAATAACTTTCCTATGTAAGAGCAATAACTAATACAAAATAAAATGGAAAAAATGATCCAATCTACAACAGCAACAAAATTCATAAAAATCGAGAAATAACCATAACAAGAAATTTGTCATTCTATATGCAGAAAAATAGGAAACTTTACTGAGATATAGAAAAAGAAAATAAAAACAAAAAACATTCTCCTGCAGAGGAATATTGAAAATTATAAAAACATCAATTCTTCTCAAATTTAACATAATTCTCAATAGGGATTTTAGAGGTTAAGAAAAAAATAATTCTAAAATTTACCTGAACAACAACATGTTAGAAGATCTAATAGGAGACAGACCAAATTTACAATAGAATGGAAAAAAAATACCTAGCAATAATCTTAAAAGACATATAAAATTTATATGAAGAAAATATGAAAATGTTCCTCAAGGGCCACAAAAGAAAATTCAAACAAGTGGGGAAAACATACCATTTTCTCAGACAGGAAGATTAAGTATCAGAGATAGTCTCCCTAAGCTAATCTATACATTTTTTCTAATGTCACTAGAAATAACAACAGTAATTTTTAAAAAATATATGAACAAGGTGGCTCTAGAATTCAGATAGAAAAACAAACCAGAAAGAATAG
>CM052896.1:49993120-50014904 GCA_028534135.1 Potos flavus
ATTTGAAAAAGAGTGAAGAGGAAAAACTAGCACTAGATACTAAATTGTACTATAAAGAACTAAAACAGAGTGGTGCTATTGTATGATAAATGAATGGAAGATAAAAATATAACATGCAGAAATAGACCCAAATACTTATAGGGATCTCACGCTATGATAAAGGTGGCATTTTAAGACAGGGAGGGGGAGGGGAAGATGAATTATTTAATCAATAGCCACAAGTAGTTAGCTATGTGGAGGAAAGAAAAAAAAAAAAGAAAGTGGATCCCCACCTCACTTATTACACCAAGATACATTCCAAATGTGTTGTAAATTTAAATTGAAAAATAAAGAAAAAATTAAGAAACCATAGCAAAAAATAATAATAATAATCTTAAGAGTAGGAAGACTTCCATAAGTACAACACAAAACCTGAAAGCCATTAAAAAAAATATTAATAAGCATGAATATATACAGTAAAACATATTTGTATAACAAACCCAACATTTCTTAAAGTCAAAAGACAATAGGCTAAGAATTAATTGTAACTTATTTCATAATGAAGTAATTCTCCTAAAATGTAAAGTGTTCTTATCAAAAAATAAAAGCAAAACTCGATCAATAGAAAAATGTGCAAAGGATACAAACAGTTCACAGAAATGAAGAAATAAGCGATTCTCAAACACCTGAAGACACGCAACCTCATTTATAATAATAGCAATTCAAACAAAACGAGACTAAGATGCCATTTTATACCTATCAGATTAGCAAAGACCAAAATATATGATAGTACTCTGTGTTGGAGAAGGTATGGGGAAATAAGATGACTACCATCCCAATTTACCCTAGATTAAGGGATTGCTCAGGACATGGGGCTTTTCAGTGTTAAAATCAGGACAGTTCTAAGCAAACGTGGATGTTGGTTCCTCTAGCTGGAAAAGGCACTTTTATACACAACCAGTAGGAGCGTAAATTGGTTTAACTTGTATGGAAGGCAATTTGATAAGATTTATCAAGGATACAAATCTACATGCCTTTTGACCTCCTAAGAATTATGCTACAGACACTCACACACTTACAAAATTACATTACATAATCAGTCGCTGAAGCACTGTTTTATTTTTTTATTTTTTTTAAAGATTTTATTTATTTAACAGAGAGAGAGAGAGAGAGAGAGATCACAAGTAGGCAGAGAGGCAGGCAGAGAGAGAGGGAGAAGCAGGCTCCTCACTGAGCAGAGAGCCTGATGCTGGGCTCGATCCCAGGACCCCGAGATCATGACCTGAGCCGAAGGCAGAGGCTTAACCCACTGAGCCACCCAGGCGCCCCTGAAGCACTGTTTTAAACAGCAAATTAGAAATTACCTAAAAGTCCATTAAAATAAGCAACTAGTTAAATAAGTTATGATAAATCCACATAGTGGAACACTATACAGTATAAAAATGCAAAAGCTCTTTATGTAATAATATGGAATGATCTCCAACGTAAATTACTGAGTGAAAAAAGGTAAGAGACTGAAGAGGGCTTATAGTCTATCACTATTTGTAAGAAAAAGGAGAAATGAAAATACTTATATGAATTTGCTAGTATATGCCCATATAAGAAATGATAATATTGGTTGTTTCTGGGAGGGAAACTGGCTCACTAGGGACCAGTATATTCATAATATCCCCTTTTGTATATGTTGGATTTTGATTAATTAAAATTTAAAAATAGAAAAATAATAGGTATGAAGAACTAAGGAAAATATTTTTAAAAGGAAAGTAATGAGTTTGAGACTTGCCTTGTCAGGTATTAAAATACATAAATGAAGTTATACAATTTAAAAGAATATTGTATTGATATAGAAACAGATCCACAGATTAATGGAATAAAACAAATAGTCTAAAAATAGATCTCCATATACATAAAAAATACATTAAAAATATGACAAAGGGAAATTACATATCAGTTGGAAATAGACTTATTCAAAAAACCAGTGGAAGTTTCTTATTTGTAAAATAAAATCAATTTAAAAAAATCAATTTAGATGTTCACCTGTTACCGTATGTAATGGTAATTCATCTCCAGAATTTAATAATAAATAATTCATCTCCAGAATTTAAAACTGATTTGATCTCTGAATGGGAAAGAACTTTTCTGAACATAAAAGCAATAGAAGAAATTATAAAGGCAAAGTGATCAATTTAATGATGCAGAAATTTAAAACATATCTTTAAAACGGTATAAGCCAGAAAACAAACTGAGGATATATGTGACAAATTGGCAAAAGGATAATATAGCTATTATATAAAGATGCCAGACAAGTTGATAAGACAAACAATAAGACCCCTAATAAAAAAGGGAGACAGGATAAAAACCACAGAAAAGAAATATAAAATGCTAATAAATTCAAAAAGTTTCAAAGCCATTAGTAATCAAGAAAAATGCACATTAAAACAAGATGTATTTGTATAAAACTAGCAAGAAATGTACTAATGTTGATGGTGGTTATCTCTAAGTGGTGGAGTTGCTTATAATTTAAAATTTGTTTCTATTTTGACAAATTACGTTATGTTTATAACAGAATAATTCATGCAATTTTCAGAAGATTTGGGGGAACATATTGGAAAGCAGGAAAAGCACTGTAATTAAGAGTTTGGATTCTGGATCAGCTAAACTTAGCTTCAAATTCAGCTTCACTATGTAAGTAATGTTGGGTGACATTTAGCACTCTGAACCTGTTTCCTCAATTGTTAAATGGGGCTAATAGCATTTCTTTCTTACAAAGTTATGAGAATCAGATCAACTGATAAGCTCGCAAGTGTCACAAGTGTTTAATAACTAGTGTTTAATAACTAGTTCATCACCTACTGTTCAATATCAGTAGTATGCCAACAAAACATGTTTCCTGAGTAAGGGCAAAGTTTATTTTATCTATGTTCACACTGCACCCTCTGGTGGTTCTATAAAGAAAAGGCTCTAGGTTAGATACCTACTAAGGTATCTATTCATATCCTTTTTCTATTGGTTTTTTTTTTTTTTTCCCTTTTTCTATTGTTATTGTTACTGGATTGGACATATTTTCTCCAAATTTGTAAGCCCCCTTTGTATCCTAAACTAGTCTTTGTTAGATGTTTTTCCAAGTGTATACTTTTCTTTTGACTTGGGTTATGGTGTTTTTATTGCCATGTACAAGTTTAAAATATTTTTGATAGTCACACTTATCAATCTTTTCCTTGATGGCTTCCGTGTTTTGCAGAGTAACTATTTCCTAAAGAACTTATGTATCTGATATCTTTCCTAGTTAAGTGAATCACTGGGAGTTACTTTTTATTTTCTATTTCCCAGCCTTCTCTTACAAGGTCACTTAGGATAATTATTCTTTTCTCTATTAATCCCTTAAGAATATTTTCATGGTCTTACCTCTTCTTTTATTTTCCTTCCTCTCTTTTACCAGTTTCTTATCTCAAAAAAAAGCATAACAAGTAAGTTCAAAGGAGGGCTATACATAGGGATCCCAAGACTTAAAATATGGATTCTCTAACTTAAGTGGTAGAGTATCTAGAAGTCACAGGACCATGAAACAATAGTTTACTAAACTTAATTATATATACAACTTTGTGTAAATTAGATAACAATTAACTTCAAATTATAACAAACCAAATAGTAGGTACAAAAGATATAAGTAAAAACCTATGGAAGAAAAACTTAAAATTGAAAAAACCGTATAAAGTAAACCCATTAATTTTTATATTGAAGAGAGCTACTATTTGATCATTTTTATTTCAGCAGCTAAATGCCAGACCTTCGAATAGCCCGTACTCCCTATGAGTATTTGAAAACCATGGAACCAGAAAATATGGAATTAGGACTGGATAATGAATAAGCCTAAAACAAAGGGGGCCTCTCAGAGATTGGCTCTAACATAATGGTAAGTCCATGATTGTCTGTCTTTTTAAAGTTAATTTCTTAAACCAGAGTAACCACATTACAAACAATTTGGAAAGGAAAGGGGAAAATCACTCAGAACTTCCAATCCTAATAAAATTACTGCTCATATTTCATATATCTCCTTATTTAAAAAATAATAGAACAGTAATACAATATACATAAATTCTTATTTTTTCTTTTGTGCAAGGATAGTCCATCATAGTGGTTGGCTCTGGAATTACACTGACCCAGTTCAAATCCAACTTCTCCCACTTACTAATAAAAGTTTGTATGACTTTAGGCAAATTAGTCTATCTAATCCTAGGTCTCTTTTGCTGTAAAATGGCAGTGGTGATAATGATAATACCAATTGTGTAAGAAGACTGTGAAAATTAAATGAGATAAACACAGTGTTTGAAGATGCCTACAATGAATTGAATATCAGTGAAATGTATGAATTCAATACCTTTTGGATAATTCTTTTTCCTGATCTGTTGCTAGTTCATTGTTTTCCCTAGGGGCTTTTATTTCATTTGGTGTTACTTCATCATGCTGTGGATAGCAAAAGAAATCACATTTTAAAAAATGAGCACACCAATGATCCAATCAAATGGTTTTTAAAAAAGCAAAAAAGTAAATTGGCAATATGTATCAAGAGTCATAAAAATATTTATACACTTAGGTCCATTCAATCTAGTTCGTTGGCAAAAACTTACAAAACTTTGCACACACACACACACACAATTATACTATTTGTTTTTAGGGCTATATAATGAAGACTATGTATTTTTAAAATATCAGGTGTGATTGTTTTAGATTGTAAAATTTTGACTAATTTTATTCTCTTTTCAATTTTTAACATTTTCCCTAATGTGGCCATATTACTTTTTAGTTTTTAAACGATAAGGAAAGAAAAAAAAGTTTATTAGTTTTAACTTTCTTAAAATCCTCGACTTGAAAATTCCTAGGCTCCCTTGACTTACAAATTAAAAGTATGAAGTAAGCTGAACAAATCATATTTCCCCTTCAAAATTAAAATGGAGGGGCACCTGGGTGGCTCAGTCATTAAGCATTTGCCTTGGGCTCAGGTCATGATCTCAGGGTACTAGGATTGAGCCCCACGTCAGACTCTGCTCTGTGGGGCGTCTGCTTCTCCCTCTCACTCTCCCTCTCTGCTCTCTCTCTCTGTCTCTCTGCTCTCCCCTCTCTCTCAAATAAATAAATAAAATTTTAAAAATTTAAAATTTAAATAAAATTTAAAATTTAAAAAAATTTAAAAATTTAAAAATTAAAAAAACCCACAAAATTAAAATGGAGTTATGAAAGAATAAAATGTGTATAAAGCTTTTCAAAAAGATTATGTGAAAGAGACTGAGGTACTGCTGCTACCTGTCATATAATATAATTACTTAATATGCCATTAGGAAATTTCTCTGTTTAGATCACAAATCCACTCCAAACAATAATAATGTTCCTTGAATTACTTACCAGATTTACCCTTGTTGCCATTCAATGAAGTCCTTTCTACTTATATATTCTATGGTTACATTATTATAATTGGCTAATATCAATCAATATTTTTAAAGAACTAACAAAATCATTTATCATAAAATCATATAATTTCTAGAATCAGTCATCACTAGAGGCACGTTCTACTAATTTTTTCATAGAAAAAATATTGGATTGGGTTGGAGCTGAGAAAATTTGGTTCCATTTTCCTAATGTCTAGTATGTGAACTAAAATAGGTTTTTACCTTCTCTTTACTTTGGTTCTATCATTTTCAAAACTGAGTGATTAAATTAATGGGCTTTAAGGAGCTTTTTAGCTCTAAAGTTCTGCATACTCAATAATCATTGTTAAATAACAACCGTTCAATCACCACCACTCACATTCCTGAAAACATTACCACAAGCCAAGGATTAGATATTGTGGTCCTTAGTACAATACAGCCAAAGATACTAAAATAACTATGATTTTCAGATGATGACAACTTGGGGAAAAAAAAACAAATTAATGAAAGAAATACAAAATGTAAAAGTTAATTGCTTGGCTTCAGACATATAAAGATTTTCTCCCCGTTTATTCTGAAAATCATCAAACTCTGAAATGTTAGAGAATAATACAGTAAGTACTATATTGCTTTCACCTGATTTATAACGTGTTAACATTTTTATCACTGCATGCCTTCTCTCATTTTTTATTTTTTGCCAGATCATTTGAAAAGATTTGCAGATATTATGACATTTTACTCCTTAATCTTTAGCTTGGATTTTCTTTAAAAAGCATCCTTTTATCTTTATAATACCACCATCACAATTAAGAAAATTAACATTAATTCAGTCTCACCTAATAATCCGTATTTAAATTTTCCCAACTGTTCTCAACATGTCTTTCTTACTTTTTATTTAAAAAATATCCAGAATCCAATCAAGGTTTTTACATCATATTTGGTTGTTATGTCTCTTGATCTAGAACAGTATGCCTGCTTTTTTTGTTTTTTGTTTTTTATGATATTGTTTTTAAAGAGTCTAACGTGATACGTCTCATATTCTGGAACTAAGTGTTAATTAGGTTAAACATTTTGAACAGGAACACTATATAGATAACATTGTATGCTTTCTATTATATCACATCCCGCTGAACGTAATGAGAGGTTATTCCAATTTTGGTGATGCTAAATTTGACCAGTTGGCTAAGGTGGTATCTGCCAGATCTCCCTACTGTGAAGGTACATCGCTTACCTTTGTAACTAATAAGTAACCTGTGGGGTGAGAATTTGAGAACATGGATTTAACACCCATTAATCACTCTGCCTAAATCAATTATTTTATTGGTGGTGGCAAAATGGGGTTTTCTATTTAGTTGCTATTTTATAAGGAAAATTTGCCTTACCCCACCTTTCCTTTCCTTCCTTCCAACCCTCCTTCTTGCCTTCCTTTCTTTCTTCTTCTCATCTCTTTTCCTTCCTTCCTGTTGTTCTTTCTTTCTTTCTTTATGCTTTTGGAGTATCACTACTGAATCATGGATTCTTTTAAATTTAATGTATTATTCATTACTGTCATTCTTTTTGATGTTCAAATTATCTCAAATTTGGCTACTGCATAAAGATTTTGAAGTATGTCAAAAGCATTGACAAATTTGAGGTAGAATAGCAGAAGCTATAAAATAGTCAATTTTCAGTATGGTACACATTTATTGAGGGGTATTATTCAAAACATTTAACAAATGACACAACACAGGAATTAGTAAATCAGAATCTATGCTGGTAGTAAAAAACTGATAAATACTGTGATACTATTATTCCCCCAATTAATGATAGAAGCAAATTTTCATGTTTTTTACATGAATAATTTTATTCATATGAAAAAATCTCAAATTTGTCAGTGTACTAGTGTGAAGACAATGTCAGTATATGTAATGTTCAATAAAAGCATGCCCTTTAAATCCATAACTGGGATCACTGGTGTTAACATGTGACAAATAAGCATTTTTCAGATTACATTGCTTTCAAAAAATTTTGAAACTGGAGATTCTAACCAAATACTTTAATTTACTCTTACCTTCTCTCTCTGAATATGTTGCTCTTGTTCCCAAATAAAACTACCAAGTTTTCTTCTTATTTCTGTGGTAAGAAAAACAAATCCAATACTGTTTTTTTAAAGTAATTTTGTAGAATTTTCTGAAGTTTACTTGAAGTCTGAAATTTCTAGGCCCGCATTATTGCACCTGCATCAAAGTCACGTAAGATACTTGTTTAAAGTACAGATTCTTATTGAATCAGAAGACTGAGGAGGAGCTCAGGAATTTGCATTTCTAACGACCTCCCCAGATGATTCCAAAGCATTATGAAAATCACCATTGTAAATTTTTCTTCTGGAATTTATGCCTTCATTAGATATCCGTGTCTTTAGGCCAACCATTAATAAGAAGACAATTGTCCAGTCAAAATAAAAGGCATAAAATTCCTAAATTTGTAGAGGTCCTCAAAAATTCAATAATTTGGTAAAAGAAGAGTGGAAGAGAAACATGTCTAGTGAGCATAGTTCCATGCTACTATGGAATAGTAGGAATCCTAAGAATGCTTAGCATGTCAAAGGAATATGTCATCATCCTTAATAATCTTAAAAGCTCCCACAATAGCCCACTCGAGGACAAAAAGGTAACACTCTAGACCTATGTTGTCCAATATAGTAGCCCCTGGACTAGCTATATATGAGCACCATATTGAAATGTGGCTAGTCCAAAGTGAGATGTGCTATGAGTGTAAAATAAACACTAGATTTCAAAGATTTAGCATCAAAAAAAGAATGTAAATATCTTAATAATTTTTATATTGGTTATATATTGAAATATTTTAGATATATTAGGTTAAATAAAATATATTCTTAAAATTAATTTCACGAAGGGGTGCCTGGGTGGCTCAGTTGGTTAAGCGTTCAACTCTTGATTTCGGCTCAGGTCATGATCTCAGGGTCATGAGATCGAGTGGGGAGTCTGCTTGAGATTGTTTCCGTCTCCCTCTGCTCTTCCCCTCCCTTGGGCTCTCTCTCTCTAAAAACAAACAAATCTTTAAAACATTAATTTCACCTATTTTTATTCATAGATTTCTTATTTATACTAGAAAATTTAAAATTACTGTGTGGTTCATATTTGCATCTCACACTTCTACTAGACAATACTGGTCTAGGATAACATACTTTTTATTCTTTATATATACTTTTTATTCTTAAGAGGAGCATGTTTTCATTTAAAACAGATCTTTTAAAATTTTATTAATTTTTTTGAAGATTTATTTATTTATTTTAGAGAGTGAGCGCGCGTATGCTATGGGGTGACCAGGGAGCAGAGGGAGAAAAGGAGAGAGAGTCTTAAACAAACTCTGCACTGAGTGTGGAGCCCCTAATGCAGGGCTTGAACTCACAACCCTGAGATCATGACCTGAGCCAAAATCAAGAGTCAGATGCGTAACCAACTGAGCCACCCAGGTGCCCCAATGTATAAAGAAAAATACAAATATATGGGTTCATTATTAAAATGAATCTTAAAAAATTTCATTATAATAATGAAGATATTGAAAACTAGCAAATATTTATTAAATGTTCACATGTCAGACTACTTAATATATTATCTCATTTTATCCTCAAAACAACTTGTTAAAATTCACAAAACTAGTAAATATTGGATCCTAGCTACAGAGCACTGAGAGGGCAAGATCTGCTTTTTGTCTTATTCACCACTGAATCCCCAGCACCTGGGTTGAAACCTGACACACAGAAGTTTAGTGAATGTGTGAATGAGCAATAAACAAACAAAGCTAGAATATACATCCAAGGCAATCTGATCCCAAGTCCATGATTTTCCACTTATATTAAATGATACAAAACAAAAATCTCTTACTGAGAACAAAGATCAACCAAGTTGGGAGACCCAGGTGGATTTGGCTATCAGAGATTGGATAAATGATCTTTGCTAACCTTTTTGCAAGCACGCAGGAGGAAGAATGAAATGACCTAAAGCCACCGAGTTTTTTATTTCAGCATTAGCTACTGCAGAGAGATAGTAGGCATGAAAAACTGTAGCATTATCTTCTATGTAATCAAGGCTGTTATATATTCTAGGAGAAAGAAAGGAAATATTTTATTTATAAAATAAACAAGAATGTATTCAACCTTTCAAAAGAAAGAATAACTGAGGGGAAGTAGGGATAATTATCTATAGGCAATCAGGACAGTGGGGAATAAGGGAATGGGGACAGGGCAGCCAGTGTGATGATTAGACCTCTGCTTTGTAATCATAATGTGAAGGGAGATTGCAGGTGGGCAGATTGGAGGCAGAGTAACCTCTCTGAAAGCTACTGTGATAGTCCAGCAAGAGGTAATGACCATGTGTAGGAAGATAGTAGCAGTGAGCAAGAACATTTACATGGGTACATGATACATGTACCCTGGTGTTTGGCCACTGACTGATTAATGGAGGCGGGGTTGTTATTCTTAAGAAACTACTAGCGTTTTAAGTTTGAGAACACAGGACCTGGTGCAGGTGTGAAGGGGCAATCAGGAGATTTGGTTGAAACATACTGAATGTGATGAGCCTTCAAGGCATCACATAGAGTTGTGGGAGAGACAGCTAGAAACACAAGACTGGAACTCGGGAAGACTCGTGGAACAGGTAGGAGGCCATGTCATTGTGGAAGGAAGGAGAAGAGAAAGGTTGTTTATGTCCCTCTCCCCTTCCCATCTAGGGCTGAAAACTTGCTCCTTTCCAGTCTATTCCTATCATCAATATTTCTTAGTGACTGTGACTTCCATCTCCAGTGCCTGGCTCATCATGGCCCGAGAGGCACTGCCAGGTGGCCTTCAGGTACCTCAGCGTGTCTGGGTGGGAAGCATCACAGCTGAACAAGAAGTCGGCGGCCCTTGGGTCACTGATCGAGCCCCCTTCGGCCACTGTGGAGGGAAGAGCACAAGGTGAGCCTATCAAGTACCCTGGGACCAAAGCCCCATAGAGAACAGAGATGCTCTGCCCACCACCTCACCCACGCCTTCCACCCAGCTGCCTACCCCAGAACTGCCTCAGTTCTCGGCGGACGCTGCCGCAGAACCAACCCCGCTGCCCTTGAAACATGGCGATCGGCCTGCCCGCGGGGAGGTGTGGGGGAGGGGGGCCTAAAGGGGATCGCTGATTGGTCTGAGGTGCAAAGCGGAGTTCAATGATTGGTTCTCAGAGTAATGGGCGGGAAAAGCCTGAGGCTAAAGGAAGTGGAGTGTGGTTACTACGCGAGAGTGACCCATGCGTGGGATTGTGGAGAAGCCGCTCAGCTTTCCCCCGATACGGCGGAGAAGGGTCAGCCATACTTGTGAGTGTTAAACCGTAAGTGTTAAAGTTATTGTGCTGTTGTTACAGGCATGGTCACAAGTTCTGTGGCATCAGGTATTATTTTGAAGCCAAACTCATTTTACCATTTATAAGCGTTTCAATGAGAATCTCTAAAAGATGTAGACTTTTAGAAAGACAAAACCACAATACCATCATCACACTTAAAAATAATTAATTCTTTACCAGAGTCAAATTTCACCAGTGTTGCAATTTCTGGTTTTTTCAAAATTATGCTTTTCTTTTGCACTTTCCACCACCCACTACCTACCCCCTTACATCAGTTTTGATAAGCTATATTTTTCTGGTGTTGGGTCTATTTAATCTAAAATTTCAAAAATATTGATATAAAGGTGATAAAACATTATCTTTTTTAATGTCTGCAGGGTCTGTAACAATGGTTCTTTTTTCATTTCAGTTATTGGTTATTTGTGCCATTTTTATTGCTTGGCCTCACCAGAGGTTTGTCAATTTTATTAGTCTTTTCAAAGAACAAACTTCTGGCTTTGTTGATACTCTTTAATGTATTTTCTATATCATTAATTTCTGTTCTTATAATTTCCTTGGTTTTAAATTGCTGTTCTATCAATTTCTTGAAAGAGATGAGTGATTTTCATTCTATTTTCTAATATGTGCATATAAGGCTATACATTTTCTTAAAATTGTGTTTACTTTAAAATTTCCAAGCACGAGATTATGTAGTTATCTTGTTGTTAATGATTGCTGGTTTAAATGCAGTAAGGTCAAAGAATATGGCCTGTATGGTTATAATCTTTTAAAATGTGTTGCAATTTCCCTTATGATTGAAGTATATGGTCAGTGTTATGTGTTTGCAAAGAATATTCTGCAGCTGTTGGATATTCTGAGTGTTGAGTGCAGCATTCTGCATGTTTATATGGTCAAGTTTGTTAATCATATTGTGAGGTTTTTCTCAGTTACTGAAAGAAGCATATTAAAATCTCCTTTGTGGATTTATTGATTTCTTGTTAATTTTTGCTTTATATATATTGAAATTATGTTGTTAGGTGCATGCTAATGTATGCTTGTTACTTTCTACTTGATTGAACTATTAAGCACTTAAATATGAAAGGCAAAACTTTAAAACACATGAATAAAACAGGGGAGAATACCTCTCAGGCCTCTGAGAATGATGTTTTAATAGACACAAGTATTAACCAATAGAAGGTATTTGCACTATGAATAACCAACAAAGGATTGGTATCTAGGGTGCATAAGTAAACCTATGAATCAGTAAGAGACAACGCAATAGAAAATATGGGCAAACACCTGAATAGACATTTCATAGAAGAAGAAATTTAAATGGCCAATGAATTTATAAAAAGATGCTCAGCCATAGGGGTAATTAGGGAAATGCAAACTAAAACTATGAGATACCATTATGTACCCACTTAACTGGTAATAATTGAATTGCTAAAAACATAGATTAAGGGGAACTGTAGGAATGTAAATTGGCATAGTCACTTTGACCAACAATTCAGCATTACTTACTTAAAGATGTGCATACCCTACCTGCCAGCATTTATTAGATATATACCTAGAGAAACTCTTGCTCTCCTTGACTAGTATGCCTTGTGCAATAATATTTATGGCAACATTGTTGCTAAAGCAACAGCAACAACCAAAAACAAAACTAGAAACAGCTACTTATTTATCAACAGTAGTTTGGGCATTTAAACTGTTGTAGTTTCATAGAATGGGATACAGCATAATTTTGAATTTCAGAAAAGCTAAGGAAGACATAGAACATGATTCCATTAATTTAGACTTCAAACAACAGGCATAAGGGGTCCCTGACTGGCTCAGTTAGAAGAGTATGTGACTCGAACTCAGGGTGGTGAGTTTGAGCCCAAGTTGGGTGTAGAGATTACTTAGATAAATAAATATATTTTTAAAATAAAAAAAAACCAGGCATAACGAAACTTTCTTTTTTGGGATACAAATTAGTGTTTTTGGGAAAAAACTAATCAGTATGGTTGTTGGAAAAATATACCTATGAATTATTTTCAGAAAGGAAAAAAAACAGGTACAAAATGTAGAATAATGATTACTTCAGGGCCTAGAGAGGGACACCGGAGGCCTTAAAAGGTTTTGATACTATTATATTTGTAAAACTAGATGGTCAATTAATGTTTGTTTTTGTATCATTCTCTAAATTGCACATATATATGTGTATATATAACATAATATATAACGTATACAACACATATATAACATACATGTATATATATATAACATACACTTCTGTGTATATTTTATAATTTAATTTCTTAAAAATAATTAGGTCAACTTAGGAGGGTTTTATCTAAAGTAGTTAAGCAAATATCTGGCCTTGAATGAATCAGCTTTACTCATTTGAAAAATTAATTTGTCCAGAGCATCTCTTTCCTAGGAAGTACTTGGTAATCCAGTGTTTTTTTTCTCCTATATCTCAGCTATGTTATACAACTGTGCAATGATATTGCCACTGCTATTCTAAAAGTCAGTTTAGTGACAGAAAAGCGCAAGCATTCTCCTTTTAAGTTTCTCACCTCAGTGAATCCTAACACAGTGACTTTACCTTCTACTTTAACTTCTACTTTGTATTTTTGTTACTAGCAGACTCATCTCCCGTAGCCTGGGATAAAACAATATATAAGATAGCCCTAATAATAATTCTTAGTGAATACCATTCAGAGTCAATTTCTAGCAGGAAAGCCTCGTATTGGTGTTTTATGATTCATACTCATTAGAAGGATTCCTGCCTTTAATTGTAATCTGAGTTCTGTATAGAAGGATTGCTCAAATTATTCTATAAAGAATAACCAATTATCTGGGAAAACTGTGCAAAAATAAATTTGCGTCATCTATGATAAGACAAATGCCGGAAAATTAAGGTAGTATGTTAGAGAAAGTATTAAGGTAGATACCTACAGATAGTGGAAAATATGTATACACCTGTGATCTGTCCTTGTTCCCCTGGTGATTTGAAAAAAAGAAAATTCATTTTTTCCCTTTTTTAAAAAACTTTATTGTGATATAATTTACATCCCATAAAATCTGCCTGTTATAAAGTATATGGTTTACTAATTTCTAGTATATTTATATAGTTATGCAACCATCACCACAAAAAAACCATTCATTTTTAAGAAATATATTTACCAAATTCAGATTAGAATTTTTATTCATTTCTATTCATCTTTCACTATCCAACTTAATCACAACTTTTCTTTAGAATTTTCTCTTCCTATTCTGGTGAATATTAACCTTCCCTTTCTCTGAACTCTGTAGTACTTCTCTATCCCCAAAGACAGACTTTAGATATCGATTATCTAGAACTTCGTATATGACTTAATAGGTAGGAGTTAGGCCCTATTCTATCCTCCAAACTCTTTGTCATACTACTTGATATTCTCTACCACAGTGCCTAAAATCCTATCATTAGAAATATTACTTATTGAATATGGACTGAATGTTAGCTAGTAAGTAGTACCAGGTTGATGTTAAATTTTCTGAATTTGATAATTTAGTCCTGTGATTATGTAAGAGAGTATCTTGAGGGTACTTGGCTTGCTTAGTTAGTAGAGCATGTGACTATTGATCTTGGGGTGGTGAGTTCAAGCCCTACTTTGGGTATAAAGCTTACTTAAAAAAAAAGAGTATCTTGGTTCTTAGGAGATACTCACTGAAGTACTTAGAAATAAGAATCATAATACCTGTAACTTAATCTGAAGTAGTTCAGCAAAAATAACATCCATACCCTACACACACAAAATCATGTGGAGTAGATGTGGAGGAGAAAGAATAAAAAAATGTGGCAAAATATTAATAACTGATGAATCTGAGTGGGGAGTACAGAAGTGTTTATCGTACCAAATGCGTTTTTTTGTTTGAATTTTTCTTACAAAAGATTTTTTAAAAAGTTCCTTTAGTTCAGTAGTTCTCTTCCCTATCTGCACATTAAAGTCACCTGAGAGCTCTTAGAATTACAAATGCCCAGGCCCCACCTGCTAGAGATTTTGATTTAATTGCTCTCAGGTGGGATCCAAGCAGCTGAATTTAAGTGTCTCCAAGTGAATCTTTTTTTTCTTTTTATGTTTCTTTTATGTCTTTCAAAACATCTAGCAAGGTTTCAGGCACAAAACAAGTCCTTATTACATTCTGATTGAAGTGAATTTATTTATTTATTTATTTATTTATTTATTTATTTATTTATTTATTTATTTATTTAAGATACACAATTTGGGGCACCTGGGTGGCTCATTCAGTTAAGCGGCTGCCTTCAGCTCAGGTCATGATCCTGGGATCCTGGGATCGAGCCCCACATTGCGCTCTCTGCTCAATTGGGAACCTGCCTCACCCTCTCCCTTTCCCCCTCCCCCTGCTTGTGCATGTGCTCTCACACTCTTTCAAACAAATAAATAAAATCTTTTGAAAAAAAATACACAATTTCTTTCTTTATTTATTTATTTAAGTAGGCTCCACGTCCAACGTGGGGCTTGAACTCACAGCCTCAAACTAAGTTGCATGCTCTACTGACTGAGCCAGCCAGGTGCCACGGATTTATTAAATTTTTTTTAAATAGTTTTCTTTAAAAGTAGCTATAGCCATGTCATTCATGGCTGTTTCCCCAACTCAGCAGCTATTAATATGTGTATATTGTAAATGCCAACAGTACAAATGCCACAGAATGTTACCTGTGGTATGTGTGTATCCTTCCCATTATGATAGATAAGATAGGGGGCTTTTACCCTGCCAAAGAGCTGTGCTAATTATAATTTTAAAGGGCCAGTGCTATAGGTCCTAGGTAACCTCCCCCCCTCCCCCCAAACCCTATCAGATACAGAAAATGAAGCCCAGTTAGATGGGACTTCGAAGGAAAAGAAGGGATAGTTCATCAAGGGTACTGCTGAGCTAAATGATGCTAAGAACTTTAGACAGAAGGAACACGCTGGAGGACAGGTATACCGGAGAGGACAAGATGAAAATACTGATGTTTAAATTATAGGCAGGAATGATGAAAAAGACATAGTCAAAAGCAGACTGATAAATATATTTGAATATAGAAAAACAAGTACCTCCATAGACAAATAAAGCAGGAAAAAGAGAGTGAGAGAGTCAGATTTGCTGAACTCTTGAGAGATTTCAAGACAAAATTATAAACTAGCCCAATTTCCTATTTTTTCTATAAATCTCTGCAACAGTTTTTTTTTTTAAATTACAGTAACAAGTTCTAGAAAAGAAAGGTATTGCAAAATTTATATTAAAAGATAAGTAGGGGGGCGCCTGGGTGGCTCAGTTGATTAAGCTTCTGCCTTTGGCTCAGGTCATGATCCTAGAGTCCTGGGATTGAGCCCCTCATTGGGCTCCCTGCTCAACAGGAAGTCTAATTCCCTCTCCCTCTGCTCCTGCCCTCCACTCGTGCTCTCTGTTTCTCTCAAAATGAATAAATAAAATCTTTTAAAAATAAAAAATAAATAAGAAGAGTACACATCTGAAAATTTACCTATTACGAGTCTTGTGTTAAGAATAATGGCAGCATAATAGAATTTCAGGGCACGTTTGAAAAGGGTTTCCAAGCATCACAAACTGAAGTTGCAATTTGCTCCAGTAACAATAGCATGATGATCATTCTCATGAAGAGTGGCTCCTGTGTCACAGAATACCCCAGAGAAGTGGAAGGACATCTTGAAAAGCTCCAGTGAAATCCACTTAAGACACTGAGAATGGAATTTAGTTTTGTGAATCCTTTCTTCATTATTCCAGAGTTCCCCATAAACTGGGAAGAGAAACAGTGAGACTGGTAAACTATTTTAATACCTCTTTAATAACACTCTGAATACACAATAGTATGACTAATTACTGTGGATGTAAGATATGCAAGGGTTCTTTATTCTCTCCACCATCATTAAGGCAAGGGCAGAAGTAGGGATAAAGTTTCTCCGTGAAAGTGCTAGTGAAGGTGTAAATGTGGGTCATGGTTTTAGCATTGTAGAAGGACACCTGCCCTCCTTCATAATCCAGGTATACGCCCACCTTGTTGAGGTTGTTAGTCAGTTTCAGACTGCAAGATGGCAAGTCCAGAGCCTTTAGATCAGTTTGGTTCCTTAGTCTTAAAAGCCAGAATCCTTGCTCGGGAGTTAGAGCACAGCTGCCCTTTCGAATGATGGATTCTCTGACGACTCCAACTGTCCATTTTGTCTTCTTTGCTACTTCTACTTCCCAGTACCACTTTCCAGATGTGAAGCCTTTTGATCCCAGCACAGCCACACTTGAGTCAAACCTCTCTGGATCATCAGGCATTACCTGCTTAATGTCACCATGCCACACACTGGTTCGGTTTTTGGAGAGTATCAGATTTGGGTGAGCTGTTTTAGGGTCCAGAGTTAATGAAGATAGGCCTAGTAAGAAAAGAAAGCAGGGCATGGGAGAAAAGGGATGAATGCAAATTCCCATAGTAAAAGACCGTATTTACATAGAAATCACTACTTTATCTTCCCATGCACATATGCTCTTGACAAGTAATTACTTATATACTTGTTTTATACCCATGTGGCTATATTCTATGCATTTTTTAATTGGTGGTAAAAATCTGACTTTATTCTGAAAAAATTTATGCTCCAACAAAGAAAACAATACAAATAATATTAATCCGTGCTAAAAAAATTAAGAAAATACAAATGGTAAAGGCATAAAGATAGGTAAGTTTGTTCTTGGACAACTTTTTAAAGACAAGTATTTCAGTTATGAGATGTATTCAGAATGCATTGGGTAAACAGAGGCAAAAAGCAATGGGTTAAAAATAGTAGCTTAAAAAAAAAAAATAGTAGCTTATGTGAGGGGGAAGGTAAGGGCTTGCCTGTTAGAGGCAGGTAATTCTGAGCTGAGAGGGTTTAGAAGACGATGGTGAGAAATTTATATTTGGTTTAATAGATAATGGGACTTTTGAGATGTGGAGTGGTTTATGCCACTGCTAATCAGAATGTGTGATTACCAATCTGGGACAAAATAGTACGGAAATTAAAATTAAGCTCTTAGAATCTCTCCTTCCTTCCTTCCCTCCTTCTCCTTATTTTGGTTAAATATTTATTTACTTAATTGAGAGAGAGAGAGAGAGAATGGGTGGGGAGGGGCAGAAGGAGAGAATCTCCATCAGACTCAGTGAGGAGCCCAACCTGGGGCTGGATCCCATGACCCTGAGATCATGACCTGAGCTGAAATCAAGAGTCAAACACTTAACTGACTGAGCCAATCTGAAAATTAGAAATTTTCATAGCAGTCTGATAGAGTAATTTTATGTCAGTTGGTCTAGTAATTAAACAACTGGGCTTGTACTTTGTAATATTTTTTTAATTCCACTTTTTTTGGGTAATTAATTTGTATTGTCTTCCACAAATATATCAGTCCATGACAGGTTGAGATTTTAAAAACTGGTTATTCATCACAGGTTATTTCCTAGCACTGGTTTAGACAAGTAAGTGGGCAGCAGTGTAAAAAATTTCTGAATGAAGAGATGTTGGAAGCATATCAGCAAGGAGATAACATAAATTTTAGGTGTAAGGTAACCAAACCTTGGCACAAAATTTGATAAAGGAAACAAACTATTCGTTCACATAAGAGACACAGATACCTTTATGCATGCATTTGTTGTTAATGAATTTATTTATCCTTGGAAGTGAGATCAGTCCAGTCTAACTTTCTCTTCCCAGAGAAGCCAGAGTCTTTTGTATCATCCCAAGAAATTCTCTTCTAATAAAAAACTTTGTAGAATCCTGACTTTTTCCATACAGGCTGAATCTTCCCTCCCTCACATATTGCCATTTGCCGTGGGTTGTTGCTCTTCCAATGTGAGAACTGGAATTTCTTTAGAGATGTCAGACTCCTTACCAACCTTTGTAGAACCCCAGTCTGATGTTGTCACCAAACCTCTCACACCTCCAGCTAACTCAGCCTGCCCTGGCTCCAAAGATTCCTAGAAGTCAGCTTTGCCTCCCTGCTCTTTTCTTCTCAAACCATATTCAGTCCAACAGTAAATTCTGTCAACTTCACCTTTAAAATATATCCTGAGCCTACTCAGAATACAGACAGATAACACAAATACTGCTGGCCTGGAACTATTGCAGTAGCTTTTTAACTGTTCTGTTTCCACTCTTGCCCATCTGCATCCTATTCTGCCATCCAGTTCTACTCAACACACTCTTATGCTTTCCATCACACCCAAGATAAAATCTGGAGTCCTTACAGAGCAAACAGGACCTACATGATTTACCTACCTCTGTGACCGCATCTCCTAACACATACCACCCTTATTTACTTTGATCCAATCACCTTTACCTTTTGGCTGTTTCTTGAATATACCAAACTCATTCAGATTTGAGGGTCTTTATACTTTCTTTCTTTGTCCTCGAACACTCTTTCCCCATATGGTTCACTCCTTTACATTATTCCAGCCTTTGTTCATGCAAGTTCAGTGAGATATTAGTGATAGAATATAGGTAGGTATTGCAGTGTTGACTATAAAATTCTTTGAAGTTTTCTGTATGTTTGGAAATGTCCGTAATAAAACATAGTGAGGGAGGCGTTAACTCCTCAAAGACGTTTTTTCTGGCTAATATAAAAAATAGCATGTTCATCTATCCATCATTGTTTGTACCCTTATCCTACTTTATTTTTTCTCATGAATACTTAGTTACTAAAGTACGTAAGTACCTTCAGTAAGTACCTTGCTTGATTTGTTTAACAATGGTTATCACTTTGTGAAATTATTTACTGTTTCTATGTCCATTTCCTCCACTAGAATGTAATCTCTGAGAGGGTGGGGACTTTATCTATTTTGTTTCCTCACATACCTTCAAAATTTGGAACTGTTCGTAGGCATTCAAGTAACTATTTGTTAAATAAATAAATGAACTTCAGAGTTCCATTTGAATCCTTGACACCCAACTGATCCCACCATGCTCCATATTCCTGTTATGCTTTGCCAAAACCCATAATGTAGACCCTTCCAGTGATTTATTCTTTAACGTACTCTTATCCCCATTATTCTGTTCTTTGCTTCCTCTACCTTCACCCATCGTCCCACTGCTCCCACCCATCCCTTTCCACTTTGCCCTTTAGAACTCCCTACCTAAATAACTCTCCTGCATCCTTGCTTTACAGAATTCTCTCATCACCTTACTGTAACAGAAACTTGACTGGTTCTTTTCCAAAAAGTACAACTTGAAAAGTTGATGAGACTATTCATTTTCTAAATTCAGAGCCAGATATCCAGGAGCCACTACTGCCTTCTAGACCCCTACTCTAATCCCTATCCTCGTGTAAAAATCACTCTAATTTTGAAGCTCTTGTCATTCCATCTCATATTACCCTCTATCTCTATTTGATGTTATTACATACAGACTTCCTCATTATACTCTCTGCATTTTGGGTTAATTTTACTCCTCTACTCCAACTCCAGCTCATCATCCCAAGTGATTTCACTATCTTTTGGATATGGTCATTTTTCCATTCTTGCATTCTTGATTTTACCGCTAGTGACTTCGACTCCATTACATTTCAGCTGTCCATATTAATGACTGCATTCTGGATCTTGTAGTCATTGGGAACTATTCATTCACTAAAATCTTAAACTCAGATATCCCAGTCTCTTATATTTTATTTTCTCACTTTCATCTCCCCTACAACCATTACTTGATTTCATTAACAACTCTAGTCCTTCATTTCTCATTATTACCCTAATCTGTCTGCTTCCTGGCTTAAAATCCTTCCCTAAACCACTTAGCATTGGCAGTTTGATTGCCAATAACCTTATCACTCTTATCCTTGTATCTGCAGCATCTTCCATGCAACTCTCCAACTCTGGATCTATCCAGCTATCAAAATTAACATGATGATTCCTGACCATCGTAGGAGGAAAATCACAAAATTGCACATGTAGATATTACTGCAGATTCGTTATTTCCATTCTGTGCTTGACCATCAACACTGCTTAGAACTCCTATATTTCCCAGCCAAACCCTCTCCATTCCTCACAACAGCAATTTCAGACCTGCAGGTCCCTCCCTCAAACCTCTGTTCCATCACTTGCTTCCTTATTGCCAGGCAGATGACTTCACCTCCTGCTTCACAAAGAAAATATAGTACATCTTATAGGAATCCCTCAATTCTTCCCGCTCATTCTGCAAGTTCCATCTGATAAAATTGTTTGCCACTACCATTATCTTCTCTCCATTTTCAGAGGAAACTGAGGAAAGTCAATGTTTCTGTCTGCTAGATCTGACTCACTCTTCCCTACTTCCACCAATTATCCCCTGTCTTATACCATTGGTTTCTGCCTTTTTATAGGCTGTTTTCCTTCACTATGTTTTAAAAAGTTCTTTTTTGGGGTGCCTGCCTGGCTCAGTTGGAAGAGCATGTGACTTTTGATGTGGCGGTCATGGGTTTGAGCCCTACGTTGGGTATAGAGATTACTTAAAATGTTTTTAGAAGTCTTCTTTTGACTCTGTTGCCACATTCACATCTTCCCTTTTAGTGAAGCTTCTCAAGCAAGTGACCTATTTACTTCACTACTGCTTCATTCCAAATCATTCCTGAACCCTTCATAATATAACTTAAACACATTCTACTCTTTTAAAATTGCTCCACTGAAAGATAACCACACATACCAGTACACTCACAGTCCTAGCAGCCAAAGTATATAAATAATTTATACAACTTATACAACTGAATGAGAAAAGATATTTGCAAATGATATATCTTCTAAGGGGTTAATTTTCAAAAGATTTAACAACAACAAAAAAACAAATAATCCAATTTTTAAAAAACGGGCAGAGGACCTGAAATGACATTTTTCCAAAGAAGACATACAGATGGCCAACAGACACATGAAGAGATGCTCAACATCATTAAGCCTCAGAGAAATGCAAATTAAGACCACCTTACACCTGTCAGAATGGCTAGAATCAATAACATGAGAAATAACAAGTATTGGAAGATGTGGAGAAAATGGAAGCCTTGTGTACT
>CM052896.1:50015004-50033856 GCA_028534135.1 Potos flavus
TTAATTATCTTGAATAAAAAAAATAAAATTGCCCTTACCAAAGTCCCCATCCCTGTTAAAAATATCTCTTTCCAATCATTTTCTTTTTCTTTTTTTTTTTTTTGTTTTTGTTTTTGGAGAGGGAGAGAAATGGGGGTGGGGAGTGAAAGGGGAGAGGGAGAAAGAGAATCTTAAGCAGGCTCCAGGCCCAGTGTGGAACCCAAATGCAGAGCTTAGTCTCAACAACCCTGAGATCATGACCTGAGTCGAAATCAAGAGTTGGATGCTTAACTGACTAAGCCACTCAGGTACCCCTCCAATCATTTTCTAAATTGGTCTTCACATTTGGCATGAGTGACAGCTCCCTTCTTCCTGACACTCTCTTTCCTTAGATTCTGTGTCAACTTCATTTCCTGGTTTTCTTCTTACCTCTTTTGCCAAAATTCCTCAACCTTTTTGGGAGGCATCATTGCCCTTTATTTATTTCTATATAAGATGCTCCCTCCTTAACTGTATGTTCTCACTTTTCTTGGGAAATCTCATATCAATAGCTTCAGCCACCCTACTCAATACTGATTATTCTAGCCCTGGCCTCTCTTCTAAGCTCCAGTTAGAATACTTACCCATTTGAATATATTCACTTAGTTTTCCTATAGGTCCTTCAACACAACATGGCCAAAATGAACTCCTCAACCCCCTCCAAAATCTCTATCTCTTATAGTTTTATCCTTGACATTACCTTTCCCTATCCCCTACTACCAACACCTGTCCAGTATATTTCAGCTTCTGGAATTCTGTCTCTAGAATCTATTCTTTATTTTCCATTCCCATTTCCATGCCTTTGGCTTAGCTCTTAATAACTTTTCACCTAGGTAGCTAGTCATAGAGTCTACTTTGGTCTTTTAGCCGCTCCTTCCTGGGAGCAGAAACTATGCCTTTTATTTCTATATCCATTGAGTCCAACTTAGTGCTTAGCACATAGTAGGCTCTCCAAAAGAGAGTGTTGAATAAACGAATAAACTTTGGTAATGTTTTTACTGACACATGACTAAAAGAAATATATTAAAGTGTTTTAAATTGGATTATTCCCTTCACTGAAATTGATAAAACTACAACCAGCAGACCAAACGGGGCCTGCTGCCTGTTTTGTAAATAAATTTGTATTGAAAACATTAACTGAAAATTGAGCACATTAACGGCCATTCATTTACACTTTGTGTATGATTGCTGTTTTTTTTTAAAGATTTTATTTATTTATTTGACAGAGAGAGAGAGAGAGATCACAAGCAGGGGCAGTGGGAGAGAGAGAAGCAGGCTTCCCGCCAAGCAGAGAGCCCAATGTGGGGCTCGATCCCAAGATCCTGGGATCATGACCTGAGCCAAAGGCAGATGCTTAACAACTGAGCCACCCAGGCACCCCTATTATTGCCATTTCACTGCAATGACAGTTAAGTAGTTAAATTTTGTGGAAACATACAATTCACAAATTTTTTTGAAAAAATATTTTCTAAATTTATTTTCACAAATATTTTCTAAAATATTTACTATCAGATCACTTTAAAAAAAAAAAACAAAAAACAGCCTCCGCCCTAAAACAATAGCTTCTTTAAGGCAGGAATGGAGAAAATACGAGCCTAAAGAATAATCAAAGGTCTAGAAATAAAAAGTATGAAGTATATTTTACCAAGGTTTGACCACAGTTACATTATTAGTAAAATAACCATAGATTAAATGAATCTCATTTGATTTTCTTAGATGTAGACTTATACCAAAAATAAAGAAAAATCAGTTTGTGCTTTAAATGATTGCTAGAAGTGAATTTTGATTTTACAGGGAAAGAGTACGAGAAGAAAAACATAATGTGATCTGAACACTGCTAGAATTTGCAGAGTAGAGTAACACAGAAGAGGGAGCTATACGGAGACTTTCAAATATCTACGAAGGGATTCCCTTAAGGCTGTCTTGATGTGCAATGAAACTAATTAGGGCCAGTGAAAGAATCTCTAGAAAACGGGAGGCTGAATAACTACTAGAGCTCAAACAAGTCTGGCAATACTTTTCAATCCTGCAAGCCATAATGGGAAAATGTTGTAATATATGGAACATCAGGCAGAGTACTCAGAGGGATATTACATTAGGAAATGGGCTAAGTTAGCCCTAGATTAAAGACTGCTCTTGAACCACTCTAGCAAAGCTTAAACACCTCAACAAAGCTTAAAGGAAGCATCAAAAGGAAAAAGATTATTTAACTGCATGCCAAAGTTAAATCCAGTAGAGTTTAAAGGATTACAACAAGATCCAGTGAACAGCAATGTAAAATTGATCATGTTTGGCATTCAATAAAAAATGACCAGCCAGAAGAAACAAATCTCCCATGCAGAAGAATTCCAAATAATTTATGTAGATAGCCATACTCCTTAAGTGGGGACTGTGCATAGTGACTTCCTTCCAAAGTGTAAAAGGGTAGGGGAGTAACTTTATAGTGGGAAACCTGACAAATACTACCTCAGCTAGCACAGATGGTATGAGTAAAAACAAATACCAAGATGCTAGATGCTAGATTTAAACCCAATCATGTTGATAATAACCTTAAATGTCAAGGGTCAAAATGCCTCAATTAAAAGATATTATCAGATTAGATTAAAAAACCCACAAGGCTTTACATGCTAGCTACATAAAATGTACTTGAAATATAAAAACACGGGGCGCCTGGGGGGCTCAGCTGTTAAGTGTCTGCCTTCGGCTCAGGTCATGATCCCAGGGTCCTGGGATCAAGCCCTGCATTGAGCTCCCTGCTTAGTGGGGAGCCTGCTTCTCCCTCTCCCACTCCCCCTGCTTGTGTTCCCTCTCTCTCTGTGTCTCTCTCTGTCAAATAAATAAAATTTTAAAAAAGAAATATAAAAACACTAATAAGTTAAAAATAAGATGATGGAAAAAGATTCACTGTGCAGTGATGTATCCATAAAACATGATTATTGATATATGCAATAACATAAGTAAATCTCCGCAAGTATTATGCTAAGTGAAAAGAGCCGGACAGAAAAGATTACGTGATGTATGATTCCATTTATTTGAGAGTTTAGAAAAGGCACAACTAAAGTGAAATAAAGCAGATCTGTGAATGTTAGGAGCTAGGGAGAGAATGAAGGAATTGACCACAAAGGGATATGGGGTTTTGGACGTGATCGAAACTTTTACAGATATTTACAGAAGTTTATACATTTGTCAAAACTCATCAAATTGTACACTTAAAATTGGTAAATTTTATTCTATATTAATTAAACCTCAGCAAAGCTGTGTTTTCAATGTCAATTACTTGGAAAATTTGTTAACAGGAATAAATTTGTGATTTTGATTAAATCAGTAACTACAGACAATAATAATGAATCTATGTGAATTAAAAAAACATTAAAATACTTTATATAGAATTTTATATTATAAATATTATTTAGAACTTTATTTTATGTTCTTGAATTGCCATTTGTGGCAATTTTCTGCTCAGTCCCTTGGTATCTGCAGGATAAACAAAAACTTGTGTCCTTATTTGGCACATCTATTGAAATAATTAGTTTTCTTTTGAAGCACCGGAGATCTCTAAACGGTCTCCTAAAATGTTATACATTAGGACCATCAAACACAAGAGGATCTATAAAGACTCTATTACATAAAAAATTATGTACAGTAACCTCCTCATTCAGGGCAGAGAAGCCCAGGGATTTATAGAACTGATTTAGAAAAACAGGATAAAATAACTGGTTGCCACAGTTGATATAACAGTGAAACAAAATCATAGGCTGAGAAGTAATTCTCACATCAGACTCTCTTTACCAATGAAAAGTCATAAATTCTTAGGTCATGGTACAAGAAGAAATTCAGTCATACTGAGTGAAGTCATACCATAGCCTTCTTTTGGCTAAACTCCACCTTTCCTCCATCCCAAACTCTGTAGTACTAATTAGGGGCACAGAAGAGGGGCCACAGAAGAGGTCCCACAGAAGGAACATAGATTCCCGGGAGACCCAGGAACCAATAATTACTATCCACTGATACCTGGAGAGAGAGAAAACTGCATTTCCCTCCACATCATGTATTGGATGGGACCTTTGTATAGGCCTGGGTTCAGCTTTCTGGAGATAAGCTCTCTGGGCGTCAGCACCTTCGTTCCTTTTTCCAAGCTGCAGGGGGCATAAATAATGTATTCTTAGACATCCTCCAGGGACTAAAGGAAAGATGTTAATACCATACAGAAACACTTACCTATCCAAGAGAGATGAGATATCCTACAAGAGGAAAGGAGTGATAAAAAAGTTAGATGCCTGCTTATCAACATCAGAAATTTCTTTGGTGATACCGGCTACCACCAGAATTTCACCATCAATACTGGGATCCTGTGCAGATGTCCCCATTCTAACACCACCAACTCCTCCCATTCTCCGTGTGCCTCTTCTGATCAGGTATCCTTCATCTAACCCACGAAAAACTGATTGTATCTTACTCTGATTTTCTAGAGTTCCCTTTTACATGGAACAAGAGAAATTGGGGTGCCTAGGCAGCTCAGTTGGTTAAGTGGCTGCTTTCAGCTCAGATCATGATCTTAGGGTCTTGGGATCGAGCCCCACATCGGGCTCTCTGCTCCGTGGGGAGTCTGCTTCTCCCACTCCCTCTCCTTCTGTGCTCTTTCTCTCTCTCTCTCAAATAAATAAATAAAATCTTTTAAAAAAAGAGAGAAATTAATAGTTGGGCTATTTCTCCCTCTACTGGTTTCAGTAGAAAAACACCGTAGGTCTTCCAGTCCCAAAGCTACTTTTCCTTACACTGGCTAAGTAAACTTCTGAGGGCTGAGGTGATAATGACACTTTAGAGGTCAAGCTTCAGGTAAAGGCAAACACCTTTCAAACAGGTCAATTGAAAGCCAGTCTAAGATACAACTCAGGTTGCAAGATTCGTATTTTTGAGAAATAAACCTTCGAAGTTCTTTATAAAGAAATAATAAAATATTAATAGATACCATTATTAATGGCATTTATTGTCTTTTTTAAGAGGGTGAAAGTAAACCTTCCTATTGAGTGTAAGGCAAAAGTAGCCTTCTGCTTTTCTCCCAGAGAATCTTAAGAGCACTACAATAGGTTTTTCTTCCCCTCTCCTGGTGGGTAAAACTGCTTCTACATCTTTCTAACCCTCTTCCCCCAACTAGTGTACCCATAATTATGTTGATAGGGAGTCTCACTTTGAGAAACTCGAAGGGATTCTGCTGTTCCATCCGTGCCTGGATGCTCACCAACATCTCCTTGGCTAGGAGACACTGTTCCTGAAGCTGGTTCAGATTCAGCTCCATCTCCTCATTCAAGGCTTTCCCCTCTTCTCGGAGCTCATTTAAAACGTTCTTTTCTTTGCTGTGCAGGAACTGATGTAGCTTTAGAAACTCCAAGGAGATGTGTTGCTGCAGATGTAGCTTGTTTTCCTAGAAACCTCCGTGATCATCACCATGGTAATTACTGAGACTAGCACTTGGGGATGGGGGCCCACACCACCAGTACTCATACAACTTGGGAAATACCATAACAGGAAGATGCATTAAAATGGCTCTTGAGTATCATTACTCAACCATACTAAAGAGTAGGAGTCCTTTGGGAGACTTACTTTGTTTTTCTCAGTTAGTTTAATAGTTCAGGAATGAAATAGTCAAAAGTGGTCTCTAGGTACCTATTGCAGTACTGAGGGTGGTAACCAATGCCATATTAAATAAGGCTGTGGGGTTAATTAATTAAACATTCTAGAATGAATGATAGTACCCTCCTATCTAGAAGTACAAACCGATGTCTACCAAGTGATGCTGTTAAACTGAGGCCATAAGGAGGCTGAAAGAACTATTCTTATCTAGAAATCAGAGTTGGGGGGATGCTGATTCCGCTGCCAGGGCAATATAGAAGAAGCAGGAGATGGGTAATGTCTTGAAGCACTGAAATTGATAATGGCTATATCCCTTTCCTAAGGTACTGCAACATCCTGAGGGGTCAACCTTCTGACATCCAGGCTTCTCAGATCCTTATCCTCCTCATTTCTAGTGGTCTCTACCTTTATCTACTCATTCTCTTCATCACACAGGACTTTATCATCCCCAGCAATTTCACTATCTCCAAAATTAACTTCTTATGCTCACTTAATCAGGCACTTCTATTGCAACAATTACTGGGTCTCATGGGAACCTCTTATTCATTGACCCCTTCCATTTCTGTTCATCATTGTCTTCTGTCTCCATGTCTCCTCTTATCCAGCTTGGATTTTATGGTCCATTATTATAATGGCACTCTTAAAATTCACTCTATTCTCTAGCTCACACTTTTCCAGCTTTCCTTTTGCCTATTTCATCACTATTTCTCTGCTTATTTGTTGGTTCTGTCTCCTCTAACCAACCTCTAAGTATTAGAGTTATTTGTTATTCTGTCCTGGACTCCTTCCTCTTCTCATTCTATATTTTCTTTTTAGGTAATATCCTCTCCTTCCACAGATTTAAACCGATCTCTATACTGACTTCTTATTTCCAGCCTAGACCAACTTCTGGGCTCCAGATTCCTGTATCCAACTGTCTATTTGACAGTTACCACATCCAGGGTTTGTTTGTTGTTTTTTTTTTTTAATCTCTAAAGCATATGCTGAAGTTTTTTATTTCTATCTCTGCTGCCTTTCTAGTCCAAGTCACTATCATTACTCTCTGGGATCACTTTAGTAGCCTTTTAAAATTATCCTTGTCATTGTCTCTCTTCATATAGCCACTAGAACTAGAACTAGACTCATATTTTCAAAATGAGATGAAATCGTGTCCTATTTAAACCCTATGATGGTTTCTTATTCATAGGAAGAAGTTCAAATATCCTAATTTTATCTACAAGGGCCTACATAATTGGACTCATATCTACCTCTTCAGTCTCATCTTGCATACCATGATCGAATTTTATTGGCCTTCTCTCTGTTTAACATAGCAACTAGCTTCCTATCTCAGGACTTTTCCATATGCTCTTTGCTCTTCATAGAACATTCTTCTCCAGGCCACTTCCTTCTTATTCCCCTTAACCAGTTCATTTGGCTAAGTTACTTATCCTTCAATTCTCAATTTTAATGGGTAATTTCTTCAGAGGATACTCTTCCTGTAGCCTAGATTAGTTCTCCATGTATATGTTCTTATGGTACCCTTTATTTTCATTTATAGTAATTATCACAGTGTCATTTTATTGCTATTAATGGGATTAATAGCACGCTAGTATAATATGGTATCTAGTATAATACCTTATCCACTCAATATTTTTTGAGTGAATGAATGTTGACTGTAATAGCTGAACTGGGAACTCTTAAAACAGAAACATTTTCTGGAGACATCATTATTTCCATCTATTCTTCTTCTTTCCCTCATTGTACATATTTCTTCTTCCAGATGCCATAAGCCAGAAAAGATTCTCTTCCATAGAATAATTAATGAAGAAATAGAACCCCAAATTTAGCCCCATAACCTAGGGACTGCTTTGCCAAGTTTCTAACTATTAATGTTCTCCTAGAGCTCCTGTGAAGCTCTAGGCAATAGTTTATTTAGTTTGGTGGAAGCTAGGAAAGATCAAATTCGATAGTAAAAAAACAACAGTCGAAGAGACCTTCAATCAGAGGTAGCCTGGTTATAAACCCAAAGAAAAGAAAGGTATTTCTTTGGACATCAAAATCTTTAGTGGATTTTTCTGATAATTTTGCCATATATAAAGGGAAAGATGAGACAGATCACAACCTCAGAACAATCACCTCGTGATTGAGCCATCAGAAGGATAAGCATGTAACAGGAAAGGTCAGTCTATTCTCTCTGTTGATCAACCATTGAGAACTTATTTCATACAGCGTCCACTTTCTAATTCTATAGCCCAGGTGCCATTTAGTGTATTGATAATATACGTACAGGCACCTTTCTACTCATATAGCTGAAGTTACAAGGAAGGTGTTTCAGTTCTATCTCATAACCCCTCTACCCTGCTTCTCACCTTGTAAGCAGCAATAGCATCTTTCTGCATATTCTTCAGGGACTGAAGTTCCTTCAGGGTTGCCTCCAGTTGACCTTGATGGATGGTGAGCTCCTTCTGGGGATACCGCATAGAATTAACCCACACTAACTTGGGAGATGAAGGGCCATAGGGATAACTCTAAGCCCCAGGATGTCAGGGAAAAAAACCGAGTTACTGCTGCAAGTCTTTCCTTTCCCCTGAATCATAATTCCTGTCTCTTCTAAGAATTGTAAAGAAAATAACAAGCAGCAGAAAAACTTAGTTTTATGCTCTTATTAGCTTACTACAGGGGTTTGAAGAAGGTAACTCTACATTTTCTACTTTAGTAATGCTGTTCTCACTAAGAATACTTTTACTTACATTGTTATTTAGAATACTCATTTCTTCCTTTTGCCCATTCAAATGCAAATTATTTCCTAATTCAAGCTTTCATTCACCATAATCCCCTATTTCAGTTTTCTCTAATCTTTGAAATTCTAAATATTTATGAATTACAAATGTGACAAAATTTAGCTCTCAATAGTAGACTGTCTTGCTTCTGTTGTTTTATTCATTTTAAACTTGACTAAATTTCAAGATTTTTATAATAAGAGCAATATCTTGTACATCCATATTCTACACGGTGTCTAGTAGAGTGCTCTCATGGCAGGGTATAGGTATATATTTGATTGATTGAGGGAGTAGGCCAGAGCTACTCCACTGCTCCTTTCCTATAATCAGCAACTCTAGAGAAAGAACTTTGCAAGATATGTTGTATTTTCTGAGCTTACTAATAATCATCTGAATAAAGGTTGACAGAGAGAAGAAACCCTACAAAAGATTTTTCCCAGCTTTCCTAAGGCATTATTCAAGGCCCAGGGCTCACCCACCATGAAAAAACGGACAGCATCAGAGATCTGCAGGAAATCTTTAGACTGCCCCACAGACAACCGAGCATCTTTGCACTGAAAGCAGATCAGTTTCCCATCTGGCTTACTGAATAGTTTCAGGTTCTCTCCATGCTCTGGGCACTGTGGATGGCCCTTGAGTAAGGGTAGCTTCTTAATCTTCTCTACCAGCTTCTCAAGTACAATGTTGAATGTACAGTTGCTATATTGACATAGCATCTTACACTCAGGACAGAATGTTTCCTTTGCTTGCTGCTTCCAAAAGTTTTGGATACAGGCCTGGCAGAAGTTGTGGCCACAGCTTAGCATCAATGGATCACGGAACCAATCATTACACAGTGGGCAGTGTAGCTCCTTAGTAATATCTTGTATCTGCACTTTAGAGGGTATCTGGGTGATCAGATCACACACTTCCCCATAGTTGCCTGGGTCGATGTTGGAGGAGGGTCTGGAAGGTACCTTTGGAAAAGAATAACTAAAATGAGTTTCTCTTTCTTGCTGCCCATTCCAGCACTCCAGGAGAGTGGGCTCCATTCTTAAAGGAGCTGAGAATAGGTGCAGCCAGAGTAAAAGCACCAGTCTCCTCTTTGAAAGTGATCTGATAAATTCATCATTTTCTAACGTTATTTCTACTCCCAACACTATTTAAACTTTAACAGAGAACTAAGGAAGAAGAAAGAATATTCAAACTAAGAATGTTTTTTTTATTGTACATTCTTTCCACCCGTTTTCCCAATGTATTAGTTAAAAGTTTTACTTTCAACTTCTGTTTTACTAGTTATTACCTTTTCGTTTTGTTTTGTTTTGTTTTCTAGAAGTCATATACAAAGAATTGAAAGATCAATCAGATTCCTCAGTGATAGAATATCACCAACCATAATATCATCCAGACTTTTCCTCCTCCTTTTTTAAGAACACATTATAGAAATAACATACATATAGAAAAATGCAGAATCATGCATACAGCTCAATGACTTTTCACAAAATGTAATGTGATGTAATCACATGTACACATCGATGTAATCATCACCCTTATCAAGAAACAGAAAGCTAACAGAATTCCAGAAGTCCCCCATATGCCTATTTCAAGTCACTATCCCTCATCAAGGTTGACCCCTATCTTGACTTCCAACACTATACACTAGTTTTGCCTGTTTTTGAATTTTATATAAATGCAACCATGCACTATTTATTCTTTTGTTGCTGACTTATTTTATCAACCTTACATTTGTGAGATTTTTACATATTATTCTATGTAATTGTTGTCCATTCATGCATTGTGTAAATATACCATAATTTATTTCTCCATTCTACTGTTGACATTTGGGTAGTTACCAGTTTCAGACTATTATAAATAGTGTTGCTGAGAACATTCCAGTTCATATATATACATATATATATAAATATAAGTGTGTGTGTGTATATGCGTGTATATATGGATTTGTTTTACTTTCTTTGTTCAACATAACTTCTGAGATTCGTCTGTGTTAATACACATAACTGAAGTCATTCATTTTCACTTCCATATAATATTCTATTGCTGAAAATTACTCATTTTACTGTCGATAGCCATTTGGACTATTTTGGTGTTTTGCCATACAACCAATGCTACTATAAACATCCTTTCTCATGTTTCCTGGTATATATATGCAAGGGTTTTTCTAGGTTATTTAATGTTAAACCAACTTTTCTTTCCTGGAACTAACCTATCTTGATCGTGATATATTTTTTATGTATAACTAGATTTGGTTTGGTAATATTTTATTTAGGATTCAACCTCTATGTTCATGACTGAGATTGCTTTTAATTTTTTTTTTCTTAAACCATCCTTGTCTGGTTTTCTTATCTTATCTAAGTTATACTTACTGCATAAAATTAATTGGGGAATGTGCCTTCTTTTTCTCTTCTCTGAGTTTGTGTAAAAATAATAGAATTATCTGTTCCTTGCGTATTTGGCCAAATTCACTAGCATAACCTCTGGGATTGATGCTTTGTTTTTTTATTTTTTTTATTTTGCATTATCTGCAAGTACTGATTTCCTTCTTGAATAGTTATGGGATCATTTAGATTTTCCACTTTTTTCTGACACAGTTATGGTAATTTATATTTTTTTTGGAATTTACTTTGCCTAAGTTTATAAATGTATTTGTATAAAACTATATTTTCTTATTATTTTTATTGTGAGATATAGATACATAAGAGTATATAAAGCATTTATATATTTTTTAAATAATAATAACAAAGAAACACTTTGTAATTACCACCCAGGTTAAAAAGTAAAACATTAATTGCCAATACCTTTGATGACCCCTGTGTATTCTTTTCCAATTGCATGTGTCTTTTTTCTCATAGATAGCCAATATTCTGCTTTTTGACTTAAACATTACTATACTTTTCTCTATTATTTCACATCTATGATTTCATCTCCAGCTAATATAATATTTAGTTTTTTCTTCTGTTTTGAACTTTATGTAAATGGAATTATACTGTATGTATGTATGTTTCTGTGACTTGTTTTATTTTCTTTTTTTTTTTTAAAGATTTTATTTATTTATTTGACAGAGAGAGAGATCACAAGTAGGGAGAGGGGCAGGCAGAGAGAGAGGGGGAAGCAGGCTCCCTGCTGAGAAGAGAGCCTGATGCGGGGCTCGATCCCAGGACCCTGAGATCATGACCCGAGCCGAAGGCAGAGGCTTTAACCCACTAAGCCACCCAGGCGTCCCTGTTTTCTTTTTTTAACATTATTTTCATAAGATTAATGCATGGAGAACCCATGCAACTGTTTCTTTTCAATTGTGTAGTATTTCATTATGTGAATATACCACAATGTGTGTATCCAGCCTACTGTTAGTAGACATTCATTTCAATTTTTCTGACTACTACACACAAAGCTTTTAATAATATTCTTGTATGTGTCCCTTTGTGAACATGTATAAGAGTTTCCCTAGAACCTATACCTAGAAGTAGAATTGCTAGATCATGGGATGTGCATCTCTTCACCTTTACTAGATAATACCAAACTGTTTGCCAAAATAAATGTAACGATTTACGCTCTAGTAGCAGAGACTGAGAATTTTGGTTATTCCACAGCCTCGTCTACACTTATTGTTGTCAAATTTCCTATTTTTTGCCAAACCAGCAGATGTGTAATGATATCTCAGTAGAGCTTTAATTTGCATTTCTTACATTACTAATGCGGTTTAACATTTTTTCACATGTTAGTGGATCCTCTTTTGTTAAGAGAAGAAATATCTCAGTCTTCCTTATTTTTCTAATGAGTTGTCTTTTCTTTACTTACTCAGAGTAGTTCTCTATATATTCCAGATGGTACTCTTATTTTTTAAAGATTTATTTATTTATTTGCGAGAGAGAGTGGGTGGGGGGAGGGACAGAAGGAGAGAGTGGCGGGGGAGGGACAGAGGCAGACTGCTGGCTGAGTGTGGAGCTGACTGCAGGGTTCAATGCCATGACCCATGAGATCATAACCTGAGCCAAAACCAAGAGTCGGACACTTAACCGACTGAGCCACCCAAGCACCCTGATACTAGTCCTATTTTGGTTACTTGGGTTATAAATATCTCCTTCCATCTCTCAGTACATAGCTTGTATTTTCACTCCCATTATAGTGTCTTCCAATAAATACAAGTTCTTAATTTTAGTGTAACTCAATTTGTAAATATCTATTTTATATTTTGCCTAGATTAAAGATGAGTCCCTCCAGGGAATATTTATGTTTACTTCTTCTTGAAGATACAAGTTACTGTGAACCCTCCACCATTTTATGTTAATTTTATTGATTTCAAGTCTCCAGATCATAGGGAGATTATAAACTTTAAGCCTACTCCTGTAGGAGGGCAAGCTGTGGTTAAAAAATTTTCCAGGGAGGCTCTTATTTTTCACTCAGACCCTAGATCAAGATTGTTAGGATTCTTTATTATCTCTCATTGCCACTCCTTCATCAAGGTGTAACTCTTCAAATGTCCCAGCTTTATTCAAAAGTCTGAGATCCAACTCCTTACTTGTTGCAGGTCTAAGGATTGTTAAATCTGAGTTTTCCTGATTCTCAGTAACTCTAATCTACCTCGATGTTTTTCAGTTCTATATTCTTTTTTTTACTTTGGAATTTCTCTTTGCTTTCTTGTACACTCCAGTATGCATTTCAAATGATGTCTGTTACATCTTAACTGGCATTTCTGGGTGTTTTATAGTGGTAGATTTTCCAGGAAAAATGGTTAATGGCAGGGTTGCCTGGCTGGGAACTTCAGGGAGAACTCCACAAAAGCAACTATTAAGCTTGCAAAACTGTCAGAATGAACTTTTGCAGAACTTTAGGATCTAGTCAAAACCTTATAACTAAGGGAAAACTTAAGGAAGAAGCTGCCACATGGTAGTAAGAGTCTAACTGTAACATTTTAAATCATTCACCTACCATTTTTCACACCCTAAATTGTTGACAGCCATGAAGATGACAGCTGCACTCTTGGTACAGGTTGCTAGTGCCAGAGGGAGTATGGACCTTATTTTCAAAGAACTGTGGTTGTGTGTTCCATTCTGTCTGGTGGCTCCCTTGAGGACCAGAACAAGGGTTCGCCTTTCTTTTGCCCAGCTGAGAGTTCCCAGGGCTAAGGCAGCTGCCTGGGATGCTTTTGCTGAAGGTATTTAAAGGCAAAGGATTGGAGACAGCAGCTTATGGGACTAGAGGATAGTCAGGATAAGAAATAGACCAAAAAACCTAGAAAGGAAGAAGTTGGAAAATAAGATACATGGGGAATAAGGGCTTTTAAAAGCTCCCATGTATAGTGGGGAGACGAGAAGCCCATGTGCATGCCCAGGTCCAGATATCTGCTCATAAAAGGCCTGAGAAGACCCTAATTTTCACATCTTACTGACCTTCAGGCTGCATGTGAGCAGGAAGTAAAGGCCAAGACAGAGTTATAAGTGGCCTGGCTAAGTGTTCAAGGAGTGCCCCAACATAGAGCCAATTAGAAAAGATTAGAAAAGTACTTTTTCCTTTTCTTTTTTTTAAATTCTCTTCTTGGTTCCAAGCATTTAAGGAAACTCTGTCAAACCTCTAGCTGACCACTAATCTAATGGAACACAGGCTTCAGTAGCCACACATGACAAAGATAACACACTTTTAAAAAATAGTTTAGAAAAGTTACTAAGTGGGGTGCCTTGTGGCTCAGTTGATTAGGCATCTACCTTCAGCTTAGGTCATGATCCCAGAGTCCTGGGATTGAGTCCTACATTGGGTTCTCATCTCAGCAGGGAGTCTTCTTCTCCCTCTGCATCTCACCCCACTCATGCTCTCTCTCTCGAATAAATAAATAAAATCTTAAAAAAA
The DNA here is from genome assembly GCA_028534135.1 of Potos flavus. Taxonomy (NCBI): domain Eukaryota; kingdom Metazoa; phylum Chordata; class Mammalia; order Carnivora; family Procyonidae; genus Potos; species Potos flavus. The sequence continues at coordinate 50,029,254 of CM052896.1, forward strand.
AAAAAAGTTACAAAGCAAAAAACAACAACCCCCAGCAAGCAACAACAAATACCAGGGAAGGGGAAAATCTGATTTCCAGAGTTGCCACATTAAAATATTCCAAATATCCAATTTTAAGCAAAAAAGGCATGCAAAGAAACAAGAAAGTATGGCCCACTCAGGAAAAAAAATAATATTGTCCCTACAGGAACCCAGGGACAAACTAGACAAAGACTTTAAACCATCCTTATTAAATGCTTAAACAGCTAAAGAAGCCATAGACAAAGAACTAAAGAAAGTTAGGGGTACAATATCTCACCAAATAAAGAATATCAATAAAGAGATAGAAATTATGAAAAGAACCAAATAGAAAATTTGGAAGTGAAAAGTACAATAACTGAAATAAAAAAATTCACTGAGGAGCATAAAGAGAAAAGAATGAACAAAAATCAACAGAGCCTAAGAGACCTGTGAGATGCTATCAAGAATACCAACATATGCATAATGGGAGTCCTAGTAAAAAAGGAGAGAGAAAGAAGTGCAGAAAAAATATTTGAAGAAATAATGGCTGAAAACTTCTCAAATATCATGAAAGACATGAATCTATACATCCAAGAAATTCAACAAACTCCAAGCAGGATGAATTCAAAGAGATCCACACCAAAACACATTATAGTCAAATGGTCAAATGACAAAGAGAATCTTGAAAGCAGCAAGAGAGAAGCAATACATCATGTACAAGAGATCCTCAATAAAATTTGTATTGGATTTCTCCTCAGAAAACATGGAGGCCAGAAGGCAATGGGATGACATATTTAAAGTATAGTAAGAAAAAAAACCTGTCAGCTAAGATTACAATATCCATCAAAACTATCTTTCAAAACTGAAAGAGGAGTTAAGAAATTCCCAAATAAACAAAAGGTATTGAAGGTCAACACTAGTAGTCCTACTCTACAAGAAACACTAAAGGGAGTCCTTCAGGCTGTAATAAAAGGACACCGAAAAGTAATTCAAAGCCATATGAAGAAATAAAAAACAATGGTGACAGTAGCTACATAAGTAAATATGAAAGCCAATATTGTTGCAGGTATTTATTTTTAACTCCTCTTTTTTTCCATATGATTTAAAAGAAAAGTATACAGTAATTATAAGCCTATGTTAATGGTCACACAATATATAAAGATGTAATTTGTGACAATAACAAATGGGGAAATGGAGCTGACAAGGAACAGAGTTTCTCTATACTATTGAAACTAAGTTGGTGTCACTCCACACTTGATTGTTAGGAAGTTCATATTAATTGTAACCCCCTGGGTAATCTCTAAGAAAAAATACTAAATAATACATAGAAAAAGAAATTAAAAGGGAACCAAAATGGCTCACTAGGAAAAAAATAAGTTTGAATGCAGTAATAGAGGAGTTTAGAAACAAAAAAGAAAACATATGTGGAAATTGAATAGCAATATGGTAAAATGAGTCTTTCCTTAGTCAGTCATTACTTTATATGCAAATGTCTTAAACTCTGATTAAGAGACAGAACTTGGGAGAATGAATAAAAGAAATATGATCTAACTATATGCTGTCTGCAGGAGACTCACTTTAGATGCAAATATATAATGGATTAAAAGCATAAAGGATGGGAAAATGTCTTCCATACAAATAGTTACCTGAAGAGAGAGGGAGAGGCTATACTAATATTAGACAAAATATTATGGCAAATATTAAGACAAAAACTTACGGCATGTGTGAAAGCAGTACTCACGGCTAAATTTATAGTGATTAACACCTACCTTTAAAAAACAAAGATCACAAATCAATGACCTAACTTTCTACCTTACAAAACTGAAAAAAAAAAACAAGCTAAATCCAAAGCTAGCAGAAAGAAGGACAAAAATTAGAGTGGAGATAAATGAAATAGAGAATAGAGAACAACAGAGAAAAATTAATGAAACCAAAGGTTGATTGTTTGAAAACCATCCACAAAATTGACGAACCTTTAACAAGCTAATGATTTTAAAAAGGAAAGAGAGAAGACTGAAATTATTAAGATCAGAAATGAAAGTGGGGACTTTACTACAGGCTTTAGAACGAAAAAAGGATTATAAGAGAACACCGTAAACAATTGTATGCCAACAAATTGGATAGCCTAGATGAAATGGAAAAATTCCTAAAGACATGTAAACTACCAAAACTGACTCAAGAAAAAATAGTAAATATGAATAGACCTATAACAAGAGATTAGTAATCAAGAACCTACCAATAGGGAAGAAAAAAGATGGCGGAGGATTAGGGGACCTTATTTCAACCGGTCTCCTGAATTAAGCTGGATATCTACCAAACCATTCTGAACACCCACAAAATCAGCCTGAGAGATGTAAGAAGATATATTTGGATCTCTACAAACAGACTATCTCCAGCAGTTGGTCTCGAGGTATGAAGCGGGGAGCTGTGATTTTGCGGGCAGATACTGGAAGATAAACAGAAGGGGGAGGAAGCCTTCATAAACTTGCCCCGGGAAGGGCAGATAACACCAAAGCACAAAAGCCTCCCATGCTGGGTACTGGACACAGACTCTCAGACATGTAGCGGCAGGGAAAGGATTTTAGGGCAGCACCCCAGACAGAAACCTGGAGCTATGGGTGCGTGTGTGTGAACCAGGAGCGGCTTATGGTTTTAGAAGCACAAAGGGCAGAGACGTGCCTGGCCTAGGAAGCGACATTTGGGAGTGCTGCTGCGAGGCGCACAACCCAGGACACTGGTTTTTAGTAGCACAGATAGAAAGAGAGACAGTATGGCCTGGAGAGCTCAGTGAAGAGGAGACTGCAATCTCTCTGTTCTGAGACAGAGATTTGGATGAGGTCACTTCTGCTCTGACTCTCGGAAGAGATTCAGAAAGCCACCAGAGAACAAAAGCCACCCAAAACTGGTTTTCACTGAGGCCATCCCCCCCCAACAGAGGGCAGGGAAACTGCCCAAACAGAGTTGCCTGAGTAACAGCGTGGCAGGCCCCTCCCCCAGAATATAGGCTAGGAGTACAAGAGGAGGACAACCCTAAAGTCCCTATAAAACAGGTGCATCTTGCTTGGGTTATGGTTAATAGTTTGGACTCTCTACATTCCCTCAACCAACCCCTCAACAGAATGACTAAGAGGAAGAACCCCCAACAAAGAAAAGAATCAGAGACTGTGGCCTCTGCCACAGACCTAATGAATACGGATATAACCAAGATATCAGAAATAGACTTCAGAATAACAATTATGAAGTTGATATCTAGGTTTGAGAAAAATATTAATGACAATATGGAATCTCTAAGGGCAAAAATGTGATGTAATCAGGCCGAATTTAAAAATGCTATGAATGAAATGCAGTCTAAACTGGATACTCTGACTGCCAGGGTAAACAAGGCAGAAGAACAAATTAGTGAGCTAGAAGATAAGATGATGGAAAAGAAGGAAACCCAGGAATCATGGGAAAAAGAGATTAAAGGCCAAAGGATCAAACTGAGAGAGATTAATGGCTCAGTGAAATGTTTCTTTTCTTTTTTTTTTTTTTTTGACAGAGAGAGATCACAGAGGCAGAGAGGCAGGCAGAGAGGGGGGGGAAGCAGGCTCCCCACCGAGCAGAGAGCCTGATGTGGGGCTCAATCCCTCAATCCCAGGACCCTGAGATCATGATCTGAGCCGAAGGCAGAGGCTTTCACCCACTGAGCCACCCAGGCGCCCCAATGAAATGTTTCAAAATCAGAATTATTGGGATCCATGGGGGGTGGAGAGAGAGAGATGTCTAGACGGTATATTTGAACAAATTGTAGCTGAGAACTTCCCTAATCTGGGGAAGGAAACAAGTATTCGTGTCCAAGAGGCAGAGAGGACCTCTCCCAAGATCAATGAGAACAGACCGATGCCACAACATGTAAAGTACAATTCACAAATCTTAGATCCAAGGAAACACTCTTTAAAGCAGAGAGGGGGAAGTAATTTCTTATGTACAGAGGGAGGAACATCAGGATAACCTGTCCACAGAGACCTGGCAAGCCAGAAAGGACTGGCAAGACATATTCAGGGTACTAAATGAGAAGAACATCCAGTCAAAGATACTTTATCCAGCAAGGCTGTCATTCAGAATGGATGGAGAGACAAGGAGTTTCCAAGACTGGCAGAAACTGAAAGGATATGTGACCACCAAGCCAGCTCTGCAAGAAATATTAAGGAGCTTTCTATAAAAGGAGAAAGACCCCAAGAGTGATAAAGAACAGAAATTTACAGAGACAATCTATAGAAACAAGGACTTTACAGGTAACATGATGACAATAAAATCATATCTTTCAAAAAACCACTCTCCACGTGAACAGCCTAAATGCTCCCATGAAATGGCACAGGGTTGCAGATTGGATAAAAAAAAAATGACCCATCCATATGCTATCTACAAGAGATGCTGTTCAAAATGCTGTCTCATTTTGAACCTAAAGACACATCCAGACTGAAAGTGAGGGGATGGAGAACCATTTTTCATGCCAACAGACCTCAAAAGAAAGCTGGGGTAGCAATTCTCATATCAGACAAATTAGATTTTAAGCTAAAGACTGTAGTAAGAGATACAGAATGACACTATATCATTCTTTTTT
>CM052896.1:50033956-50084074 GCA_028534135.1 Potos flavus
AGGCGTCCCGACACTATATCATTCTTAAAGGGTCTATCCGACAAGAGGATCTAACAATTGTAAACATCTATGCGCTCAACATGGGAGCAGCCAACTACATAAGCCAACTGTTAACCAAAATAAAGAAACATATTGATAATAATACATTAGTAGTAGGAGATCTCAACACTCCACTCTCAGCAATAGACACATCATCTAAGCCAAAAATCAACAAAGAAACAAGAGCTTTAAATGACACACTGAACCAGATGGACTTCATAGCTATATGCAGAACATTCCACCATAGAACAACAGAATACTCATTCTTTTCGGATGCATGTGGAACTTTCTCCAGAATAGACTACATACTGGGTCACAAATCAGGTCTCAACTGATAACAAAAATTGAGATTATTCCCTGCATGTTCTCAGACCACAATGTGTTGAAACTGGAACTCAATCACAAGAAAAAATGTGGAAGAAATTCAAACACTTGGAAGCTAAAGACCATCCTGCTTAAGAATGTTTGGGTCAACCAGGAAATCAAAGAACTTAAAACAATTCATGGAAACCCATGAGAACAAAAACATACTGGTCCAAAACCTATGGCATACTGCAAAGGCACTAAGGGGGAAATACATAGCCATCCAAGCCTCACTCAAAAAAATAGAAAAATCCTGAATACACAAACTAACTTTAACTTTACACCTTAAAGAACTGGAGAAAGAGCAACAAATAATGCCTAAGCCAAGCAGAAGATAAATAATTAAGATTAGAGCAGAGATCAATGAATTTAGAAACCAGAAATACAGTAGAGTAGATCAACGAACCTAGAAGCTGGTTCTTTGAAAGAATTAATAAGATCGATAAACCACTGGCCAGAGTTATCCAAAAGAAAAGAGAAAGGACCCAAATTAATAAAATTATGAATGAAAGGGAAGAGATCGTGACTAACACTAAGGAAATAGAAACAATTATTAGAAATTATTATAAGCAACTATATGCCAATAAATTAAGCAATGTGGAAGAAATGGATGCCTTCCTGGAAACTATAAACTACCAAGACTGAAACAGGAAGAAATTGACAATCTGAATAGACCAATAACCAGTAATGAAATTGAAACATGATCAAAAACCTCCCAAAAAACAAGAGTCCAGGGCCTGATGGATTCCAGGGGAATTCTACCAAACATTCAAAGAAGAAATAATACCTATTCTCCTGAAGCTCTTTCAAAAAATAGAAACAGAAGAGAAACTTCCAAACTCATTCTATGAGGCCAGCATTACCTCAATCCCAAAACCAGGCAAAGAACCCATGAAAAAGAAGAATTATAGACCAATATCCCTGATGAATATGGATGCCAAAATTCTCAACAAGATCCTAGGTAGTAGGATCCAACAGTACATTAAAAGGATTATCCATCACGACCAGGTGGGATTTATTCCTGGGATGCAAGGGTGCTTCAACGTTTGCAAATCAATCAGTGTGATAGAGCATATTAATAAGAGAAGACACAAGAAACATACGATCCTCTCAATTGATGCAGAAAAAGCATTTGACAAAATGCAGCTTCCTTTCCTGATTAAAACTCTTCAGAGTGTAGGGATAGAAGGAACATTCCTCAATTTCATAAAAACCATCTATGAAAATCTCACAGCAAATATCCTTCTCAATGGGGAAAAGCTGAGAGCCTTTCCCCTAAGATCAGGAACACAACAAGGATGCCCACTCTCACCACTATTGATAAACATAGTACTAGAAGTCCTAGCAACAACAATCAGACAACAACAAGAAATAAAATGTATTCAAATTGGCAAAGAAGTCAAACTCTCTCTCTTCACAGATGACATGATACTCTATGTGGAAAACCCAAAGGACTCCACCCCCAAAGTATTAGAACTCATACAGCAATTCAGTAATGTGGCAGGATACAAAATCAATGCACAGAAATCAGTTGCTTTCCTATACACTAAACAATTAACTGTAGAAAGAAAAATTAGGGAATCAATTCCATTTACCATAGCACCAAAAACCATAAGATACCTTGGAATAAACCTAACCAAAGAGGTAAAGGATCTATACTGTAAACTACTATACTCTAAACTACTGTACTATACTAAACTAAACTATACTAAACTGTCTATACTAAACTACAGAACACTTATGAAAAAAACTGAAGAAGACACAAAAAGATGGAAAAACATTCCATTTTAATGGATTGGAAGAAAAAACATTGTTAAAATGCCTATGCTGCCCAAAGCAATCTGTACTTTCAACATTATCCTGATCAAAATACAAATGACATTTTTCAGAGTGCTGAAACAAGCAATCCTAAAATTTGTATGGAACCAGAAAAGACCCCAAATCGCCAAGGAAATGTTGAAAAAAAAAAAAACAAAGCTGGAGGGATGGGCATCACGTTACCTGATTTCAAGCTGTATTACAAAGCTGTGATCGCCAAGACAGCATGGTATTGGCACAAAAACAGACACATAGATCAATGGAACAGAATAGAGAGCCCAGATATGGACCCTCAACTCTATGGTCAACTAATCTTCAACAAAGCAGGAAAAAATATCCAATGGAAAAAAGACAGTGTCTTCAATAAATGGTGCTGGGAAAATTGGACAGCTATATACAGAAGAATGGGACTCGACCATTCTCTTACACCATACACAAAGATAAACTCTAAATGGATGAAAGACCTCAATATGAGACAGGAACCCATCAAAATCGTAGAGGAGAACATAGGCAGTAACCTCTTTGACATCAGCCACAACAACTTCTTTCAAGACACATCTCCAAAGGCAAGGGAAACAAAAGTGAAAATGAACTTTCGGGACTTCATCACGATAAAAACTGCACAGCAAGGGAAACAGTCAATAAAACAAAAGGCAACCCACAGAATGGGAGAAGATATTTGCAAATGACACTACAGAGAAAGGCTGGTATCCAAGATCTATAAAGAACTTCTCAAACTCAGCACCCAAAAAACAAATAATTAAGTCAAAAAATGGGCAGAAGACATCAACAGACACTTCTCCAAAGACATACGAATGGTTAACAGACACACGAAAAAATGTTCAACATCAGTAGCCATCAGGGAAATTCAAATCAAAACCACACTGGGATACCACCTTACACCAATTAGAATGGCAAAAATTGACAAGGCAGGAAACAACAAATGTTGAAGAGAATGTGGAGAAAGGTGAATCCTCTTACACTGTTGGTGGGAATGCAAGTTGGTATAGCCACTTTGGGAAACAGTATGGCGGTTTCTCAAAAAGTTAAAAATAGAGCTACCCTATGACCCAGCAATTGCACTACTGGGTATTTACCCCAAAGATACAGATGTAGTGAAAAGAAGGGGGAGCTGCACCCCAGTGTTCATAGCAGCAATGTCCACAATAGCCAAATGGTGGAAGGAGCTGAGATGTCTTTCAAGAGACAAATGAATAAAGAAGATATGGTCCATATACACAGGGGAATATTACTCAGCCATCAGAAAGGATGAATACTCACCATTTGCATCGACATGGATGGAGCTGGAAGGGATTATGCTAAGTGAAATAAGCCAAGCAGAGAAAGACAATTATCATATGGTTTCACTTCTATGTGGAACATAAGAAATAGCATGGAGGACATTAGGAGAAGGAAGGGGAAAATGAAGGGCGGAATGTCAGAGGGGGAGACGAGCCACGAGAGACTATGGACTACAGGAAACAAACTGGGGATTTCAGAGGGGAAGGAGGTGGGGGGATGGGTTAGCCTGGTGATGTGTATTAAGGAGGGCATGTAGGGGCGGCTGGGTGGCTCAGTGGGTTAAAGCCTCTGCCTTCAGCTCAGGTCATGATCTCAGGGTCCTGGGATCGAGCCCCACATCGGGCTCTCTGCTCAGCGGGGAGCCTGCTTCCCCCTCTCTCTCTGCCTGCCTCTGCCTGCTTGTGATCTCTCTCTCTGTGTCGAATAAATAAATAAAATCTTTAAAAAAAAAAAAAAGGAGGGCATGTATTGCACGGAGCACTGGTTGTTATACATAAATAATGAATCATGGAAACTACATCAAAAACTGACGTACTATACGGTGACTAACATAACATTAAAAAAAAAAGAACCTACCAATAAAGAAAAGCCTAGGACCAGATGACTTTACTGGTGAATTCTACGAAACATTTAAAGAATTAAAATCAGTCCTCAAACTCTTTCAGAAAATAATACAGGAGGGAACCCTTCCTAACTCATTCTGTAAGGCCAGCATTATCCTGATACTAAAACCAGATAAAGATATTACAAGAAAATAAACTAATTATAGGGTGTGTTTTTTTTTCATAAGAGAATGAAAAGCAACTCAAAGACTAGAGAAAAGTATTTGTAAAGCTTATACCTGATAAAGGTCAAATATCCAGGACATATCAAGAACTCTAAAAACTCAACAGTAAAAAGAAACACTCAATTTAAAAATGAGCAGAGGACTTGAATAGACATGTCTCCCAAGAAGATTGACAGATGGCCAACAGCGTATGAAAGATGCTCAACATCATTGAGGAAATGCACATAAAAACCACAATGATTGGTTCATACCAAGTAGGATTGCTATAATTTTTTAGTAGAAAATAACAAATATTGGTGGGGAGTTGGAGAAATTGGAACCCTCATACCTTGCTGTTGAGAATAGAAGATGGTACAGCCACTGTGGAAAACAGTTTGGCAGTTCCTCAAAACGTTAAACATAGAATTAACATATGGCCAACCATTCCACAACTAGGCATATACCCCAAAGAATTAAAAACAGGTATTCAAACAAAAATTTGTTCACAGATATTGTGGAACAACATGTGGAAACAACATAAATGTTCATCAGCCAGTGAATGGATGAACAAAATGTGGCATATCCATGAAATGAAAGATTATTCCTTCATAGAAAGGAATGAAGTACTGATACATGCTACAACATAGATGAACCTCAAAAACATGCTAAGTGAAAGAAGCCAGGCACAAAAGTCACATATTATATTATTTCATTTGTATGAATATCCAGAAAAGGTAAATACATAGAGACAAAAAGCAAATTAGTTGTTGCCAAAGGCTAGAGGGAGGGAGAAATGGGGAGTTACTGGTTAACAGGTATGGGGTTTCTTTTGGGGTCATAAAAATATTTTGGAACTAAGTAGAGGTGATGTTTACACAATATTGTGAATGTGCTAAATAGCAGTCACTGAATTGTACACTTTAAAATGGTTACTTTTATGTAAATTTTACAATTTAAAAAAATCGAACCCATATCTGACTCCAGAGCCAAAATTTTTATACTGAATGATATCCTGCTTTGAATAATGCTGTATTATGGCTACTGTTTGATGTGTAGCCACCAGAAGTGGTTTTGATCTCAATACCTAAGAATCTGATGAAGTAAGCATTCAATAATGCCAGCTCTGTTCTAAAGCCGATATTGCTGGGGCATTAAAATGAGTAAAAGAGAGAGACTCTGCCTATAAGCTGCTCACATCTGAGTCTCCACTAACATTTGTGGATCAGGTTAAAGTACAACTAGACGCCCCTAGCCCATTCTTTTTTTCACTTCCCAGACTCCTTACCCTGTCCCATATACCTCATAATCATGTGTGTGGAAAACCCAGTCCATACAACCAAGCTTCACACACGCATGCACACACACACACACACACACACACACACACACACACACACCTGCACATAGCTAGCCTTTGGGCACACAGCTGGGAGATATGGAGGCCCTAGTAGTGGGCTCAGAATCTTTTGGGCAGAGAATTTTAGAGTCCTGGATACGTGACATGTGATTCAAAGTAGGAGAGATTATAAGCTCCTTAGTCTCATAGATTTCTTGTCTTATAAAGAGGAACATAGCTCAAGAGGCTCAGACTAGGAACCTCGAAGCACAGGCCCAGGAAAGAGCGCCCCCCCCACCATTGCCCAGATCTAGGGGTGGTATTGCCCTTCTGTCCCATTCCACTCACCTTTATTCTATCTCATCTGAGCACCAGCTATGGGTTGGGCCTGTCTGTGCTCTGGAATCAGCATGGAGGTGCTATAGTTTTATCTCACAGGCCATACCCTTACCAGAACTGAATTCCTGAGTCTCAGGGGCTTGTCTGACTTAACTGTGTGGAGGACCTAGTTATAACTATTGACTGCTCAGATTTCAGGATTCTGGGCTCTGCTTTCTACAAGGTTTTCTACCAAAATTCCTAAAATGACCTTGCCCACCCAGAATTTCAAATACGAACACCCATCGATGCCAGCATATACCATGGCCAGCTCTGTGTATTCATACTCTTTCCTAAATAAATGCTAAAGCTGAAACACTGTGACCCCAGAGGATAAAAACGGGGACTGAGATGAGACCTCTTCAAAGTAGGAGGATAATTTGTATGATGGAGATAAGAATATTTTAGGGGAGCATAAGAGATAGGTTCCTGACACTTTAGTAGGGTGGATGGGTCAAGAGAAACATTGAAGATCTCTAAGATGGGACTCGAAAGATCATATCTTAGGCAGACAAAAAGTGAGGAAGATTAATATGGGGGGAGAAATATTAAATGTACATATATTATTTCTCAAGTTGTATATTATGTCCTCTAAATGATGAAAAAGTTAAATATAGACAGAAGTTATATTCTGAGGCAGAATCCCTGAGGAGTGGTAACATCTCATGCTCTTGAAAGGGAAACTAGAACTTAGAACTTGTTCTGATTCTCAGGTTAGTGATAGAATCAAGGGAATCCAAAGACTTCTAAGACCAGAGTTCTCTCCATCTGCTATACTTCCCCCTTGAAAATTTGAGTATCCAGAACTGCTTTATTTCTCATTCTTGACTCCTCACTCCCAGGTAGAAGTTTGTATTTGTCTCTATCTATGGACTTAGTTCCACTCATATTCACATCTATCCTAGAGAGGCGAACATGGCTAAAAATTATTTGACTCATCATCAAATTCCATTCTCATTGATGATTTTCTGTTGCTCTCTTCCCATACCTAGATTTTCATCTCTTTCTGTCCAAGTGCTTTGGCTTGTGTCCATAGACCTTGGTTCCCTAGTCTTTCACACCAGCTGTGTTCACTATCCCTGTCACCTGATCTCCCCAAACCTGAATCTTGCCTGCTTGGATCTGCTATTGCCATTTTCTCTTTGAATATTACCTCTCCACCATTCTCTCCAGTCTCTTATTCTGTAACTCCAATCAGACAAACATCAGAGCTTCTTAACCTTCTTTCCTCTTAATTTCCTTTACTTATTTTCTAACTGCATTTCTTAACTGTGCTTTGCTCTGGACATTATCTCCAATTCTTTTTTATAGATGCTGTTTATTTCTTGTTTCTTTAAACATCTTTGAATGAAGAGACATCTTCAGTTCTTCCTGAATCAGCTATTTATAAGAAATTTGCAAGAGGGTGGAGAAAGGGCCATATTTGAGGCTATTTTCTTTATGAAACAATGTGTATATGAGTTCTTATAGCCCTTACTTTTCCCCATGATCAGCACTGCAGGGTTGCTTACAGTGTAGTCAGTCTCCTCCACTCTTCCTCACCAACAGACTGCTTTCCACAAATATGGCTTGTTTGCCCTTGTTCAACTTCACTTTTCCAGTGTCTCCAATCTTGGTGACAAATGGGTACATGAAAGCTCCTGCTTTAGCCTTCTTGCCTGTTCTCATTGTTTTGTACAAGTGCTTGCGGGTCTTGGGGCACTTTCTTTGGAGAGCTATGTCACTTTTGCTTTGTATGAAATCTGCATTTCCCTAAGCTTCCATTATCACATTCCTGTATGATTTTCGTTATATTGATATGGCAGTCCTTCTTCATAGGGTTGTAATCCAGGCTTACAGATGTCTCTATATTGCAAGTAGAGTTTGTCTAGTTTTCATTCTCCTTGTAGTTTTGAGTTAAAGAAGGATACGTTTCTGAGAGAAGAAGGAATAAAACCACTGTTTTTAATCTACCACTCGAAAACCAAAGCTTAAATTGTTTTTGACACTTTATCCAACATTTCTATGTGTTTGAGGGGGAGTGGGTTATAGAGATATTTCAGTATGTCCTTCATACACCATCTTGACCAGATTTGGTAATGTATTTTCAGCAGTAATCAGTGTGGATGCCTCTTCTCAAAGATTACAAGTTGGATTTCTCTCCACCTTATAGGAATGGGGACTCAAAGTCAGTATTAAATAGTGTTACAGAAAAGGCTATGCACTATTCTTTGCACACCTGGATTTTTTAAACCAAGATTCATCCCCAGTACCTACTAGATGTGTTAATCATCTAGTTGCTGTCATTCATGCAGTCCATGCTAAAGGTCAAGACTACATTCATGGGGCACTTGGGTGGTGCAGTTGGTTAAGCGTCTGACTCTTGCTTTCGGCTCAGGTCGTGATTCCAGTGCAGTGAGATGGAGGCCATCATTGGGCTCTGTGCCCAGCACAGAGTCTGCCTCGGGTTCTCTCTCCCTCTTCCCCTCCCACTTTTGCTCACACTCACACTCGTTCTCTCTCACTCTCTCTCAAAATAAATAAAAAGACCTTTAAAAAAAAAAACACTACATTTATCATGTGGCCTTTACCCTCTCCCAGGCCACAGGCGAATAAAATACAGGTGAACTTCTGATCCATTCGACAACCCAAGGTGTGACCTAATGCAAAAAGATCATCTGGGCAATATAGAACCTCTTGCGAATTTAACTTTGGAAATAGAATCAGGAAACTGACAGTTGAAGCAAATCATATAGATAGCCATGAGGTACAATTTGGGACATGAAAAGTCATGGCATGAAGAATTTTAAAGGAAACAGAATCTAAGAGCTAAATTTTAAATAGAAGTCAGAAGAAATGCAAGTGTAGATGGAGTCAGTTCGTTGGTAAAGACAAGAATTATAGAGAGAAACAAATGCGGAGAGTGGCTCTGTTACGTTAATCACAGCACTGTCCTGTGACTCTTCTTGGATTCTGATGCCTGGCATAATTCTTTGCCATAGAAGGAGTTCAACAAACGAGTTGGAAGAATGGATATTTATCCTCATGGTAAGTGTGATTACCTCTTAAGATAACTTGTCTGAATCTCTGCTCTTATAATAGACCCTCTACCTCAGCACACTATAAAAACTGTTTTCTGAAATCTTGCCATGGAGTTTGCTAAACATTCATTTAATGACTTACTCTCAATCTTCATCCTCCTTGACTTATGAGTCTCTCTCCTTTGGCTCTTGTGATATGATACTGTTCTAGTTCTTCTGTCTCCGACCACTCCTGTGCCTTGGTTGGTTTCTCTTCCTCTTCTCACTTTCTTAAGTGTAAGCAATCACCATGGTCTAGCGTCAGCTCTCTTCTAGCTCTATACTCTTCTTCCCAAGTGAGCCATTCATTCCCAGCTTTGTGTACAACCTCTGTAGAGGTGACTGTAGAGATGACTCCCAAATCTGTATCTCTAAGCCCACATCTCTGAGCTTACGACTGTGTCCTTGAAACTCAACAAGCCTGAAACATAATTTATCTTTCTCCCTAAGTCAGTTCCTTCTCTTGACTTCCCTATTTCTATTTATTGTACCACCAATATCCCAGTTTTGAAATATGAGTTATCTTTGGGTGTTCTCTTCTTCCTTTCCCATCATCTAGTCAGTTACAAAGTCTAGTTAATAATAGTAGAAATAATAATTGCTAACCCTTCTCTGCCTAAAAAATCTTCTTTTGCTTTCCATTGCCTACCAAAATAAGTTGTGTGGTGTTTTTTTGTTTTTTTGTTTTTTTTTTAATTAAAAAGGCCCTAGATTTCAGAATTCCCTACATGTTACAAATTCCTATTTCTAGTCTATCTCCTATGGTTCTGTTGTACAGTGAAAACTTTTAACTTACCATCCTTTCATATGCCAATGACTCATTTAAGTTCCATTAACCAATAGATAACCCCCCCCCCCAAATTTTTTAAGATTCTTCCATTTTTTGCACTAGGCTGAGTGGGCAATTCTATGGAAAAAGAAAAAAATCTAATTATTCACCCTCTCAATATGTGCTTAGAAGACCAAACTCAGAAACATATGCCCCTCAGGGAATATGTAAATACAGAAAGTATTGCATTTTAAGCCAATCAGTCTGTCTGGAAAACTTTAAAATTAGATGTGTTCTGAATAAAATAAAACTTGTGGGAGAACCTGGCCAATAAATGATTTAAGAGAAAGTTTGCCTATCAGAGCAAGTCGTTAGTCCTAGTGAATGCAGCAGCTTTTGGAAATGGATACCATTTAGGAATTTTATTCAGTATGTTTTTAAAATACATTTAAAGTAGACGAGTGGTTTCCAGGGCTGGGGCAAGGGGGAAATGAGGTGTGATTGCTAATAGGTATGGAATTTCTTTTTGTGGTGATGAAAAATGCTCTAGAATTAGATAGTAGTGTTGGTTGTACAACTTTGTGACTGTGAAAAACCATTGACTCATACACGTTGTATGTGAAGACATGTATTTAATGTTATTGTTGACATTATATAATTTTTTGTTATTTGATTGTTAATTCATCCTGCCAATTGAGGTTTTGCCAATTACTCTGACTTTCAAGAATATAGCCTCTTCTATAAAACAAGGTATTAGTTTTATTAATATTTAATATTAATAAATATTATAATAAATAATATATTTATATATATTTATATATTTATATATACTTATAGTTATAATATATTTCTATATATTTATATTATATTTATATATAATATATATTATATTATAATATTATTTAATAATTAATAATTAATTTATTATTACTATTAATTATTAATATTATTAATAATTAATTTTATTAATATTTACTTAGTTAAATATTAACTAATATTTACTAACCATTTATTATGCAAAATGCTTTATGCACATTATTTCATTTAATCCTCATAACAGCCTTATGATAGGTATTATTCTGCCATTCTGAAGGACATTGAAGCTTAGGTTAAATAACTTGCCAAGAGTTAAACAGTAATTAAGTGGTAGAGCCTGGATTTGAACTGATTATCTGACCCCAAAGACCATTTTCCTAATCATTAAGTCAGCAGAGGGCTAATCAATGTTTTGTGCAATTTATTAAATGGATCAAACTTATGGGATGCCTGGGTGGCTCAGTTGGTTAAGCGTCTGCCTTCAGCTCAGGTCATGATCTCAGAGTCCTTGGTTTGAGCCCCACGTCAGGCTCCGTGCTAAGCAAGGAGTCTGCTTCTTCTTCCTCTTCCTCTACCCCTCCTCCCTCTCCTACTCTCTCTCTTTCCCTTTCTCTCTAAATAAATAAAACCTTTAAAAAAAATAAATGGATCAAACTTGTGAGGCAAAATTGCTGGAACAATTTCCTACTACTCTAGAAGGAAAAATAGAAGAGTCTGAAAACTGGATAACAAAGGTGATTCTGAAATTTCTCTATCTGGAAATCTTAGGAAATCACACCCACTGCCAGCTCCAGCTCCTTAGGGAAAGTCTAACTTGAAGGCAGAAGGAGAGAAATTCAAGTCTAGGATAGGAATTCATCCTTAGAAAGCACCTGGCTGGCAGCAATCACTTTATAAGAAAACACATCCACCTCCTTCCACTCACCTTGTATATTCTCATAAAGCAGAGAAAAGGCAAGGAAGATATAACACAATGAAGTCATTGGAAACTTGCAGAAAAATGCTTAATTTTCCCAGTTTTTTTTTCCCCCTGAAAAGTTTTGTATTGTGAACTTTTGAAATTATGGTTAGTAAAAATATTTAAAGGACATTTGTTACTTTTCAAAAAGCTTTTATTTCTTCAAAGTAATTTTTAAAAATTCTGATGGTCAGATTTCTGAAGAATTAACCTTAAGAGCAGAGAAATACAATTCATCTATAGAAGACAAATTATGTGGTACATCTGGCTTAAACACAAGAGCAAGATATAGTCACGCTTCATGTGACCTGTCACTTTCATTCTTATAAGAAAGAAAGATTATAAACCTGTTCACTTAATCTGAGCTTCTCAAGAGTTAAAAGAGATCGTAAGTCATTTAATTCACTCCTTCCTAGCTGCTGCGTGAACATTTCAAATAATGGAAAGCTTACTATTACAGAATTTTTTTACTATTATGGAAACGTGTGTGCTTTTACTAACTTCACCTTACTTAATAAAAGTATACTAGGAATAGACAATAGTGTCTATTTTTCCCTCTAGAAATTATAAACAAAATACATATAACTCTGTTTCATCAACTAAGGACAGAGAAGAGTAAGAGCAAATCTAAAGGTTCCATAACTGAGGAAATTAAAACCTTATCTTTTTAATTAAACATAATATATGTTTAATTAAACTTTATAAGAAGTGGAAACTGATGGAAATGATGATAAATCAGAACTTAAGGACTCATGTGTCAGAATTCCCTGTTCATGAATTTTAGTATTTTTCAGCTTTCTTTTTGTAAATATACATTTTCTTTTGTCTATCAAGAAAACACTTAGTTTGGACAAATATAACTTCTTTTATTTTAGCTCTGAAGACATCTTAAAGGAATTCAATGAAAAATGCTTAACTCCTCAACAAAACTAAAACACAACCTACTGAATGGGAGAAGATATTTGCAAATGACATATCCAATAACGGGTTAATATCCAAAATATAAAAAAAACGTATACAACTCCTATAGTTGTATAACAAAAACAACCCAATTAAAAATGGGCAAAAGACATGAACAGACATTTCTCCAGATAAGATATACAGATGGCCAACAGACACATGAAAAGATGTTCAACATCATTAATCATCAGGGAAATGCAAACCAAAACCACAATGAGATACCACCTTACACCTGCCAGGATGGCTAGAATAAAAAACAAGAAACATCAAGTGTTGTCGAGGACGTGGAGGAGTAAAAGGAGCCCTTGTACACTATTAGTAAGGATGCAAACTGGTGCAGCCACTGCGTAAAACAGTATGGAGGTTCCTCAAAAAATTAAACGTAGAACTACCATATGAGCCAATAATTCCACTACTGGGTACTTACCCAAAGAATTCAGAAACACTAATTTGAAGGGATACAGGCACCCCTGTGTTTATTGCAGCATTATTTACAATAGCCAAATTATGGAAGCAGCCCAAGTGTCCACTGATACATGAATGGATAAAGAAGTGATGGTATATATACACAATGGAGTATTACTTAGCCATTAAAAATAATAAAATCTTGCCATTTGCAACAACATAGATGGCTCGAGAGGGTATAATGCTAAGCAAAATTAGCCAGAGAAAGAAAAATACCATATGATTTCACTCATACGTGGAATTTAAGAAACAATAGAACAAAGAAAAAGACAAACCAAAAAACAGACTCCTAACTATAGAGAACAAATTGATGGTTACTGCAGGGGTGGTGGGGTGGGGGAATGGGTGCAATAGGCAAAGGGGATTGAGAGTACACTTATTATGATATGCACTGGGTAATGTATAGAATTGTCATGTCACTATATTGTACACCTAAAACTAACAAAACCCTATATGTTAATTATACTGGAATTAAAAAAAAATTTTTATATCTTAGCTAATGCTAATTCCATTTATAACTTTTCAGAATTTTGACAGCATAAATAATCCCAGACTTCACTGTAGTGAAAACAAAATGGTTAGTTTTTCAGTCAATTTTGTAAGATGCAGCTAAAGATAAAAATAAGTAGCTAGAAGGCAAAAAAAATGTTTAATTCCTGTGAGTATCAGTTCTATTGTAAATATAAAATATCAAATGTGATAGCATAACTGGCAAACCAAGTGATACATAATAAATTTTTTCAACCTGAAATAAAGTGATTAGGATGGGTGAAATAGGTGACAGGGAATTAAGAGTACACTTATCTTGATGAGGACTGAGTAATATATAGAATTGTTGAATCACTGTATTAGACACCTGAAACTAACACAACACCATATGTTAACTATAATAGAATTAAAATTTAAAAAGAAAAGGACGAAACAGATCCATGCATACTGAAATAAGACAATCTTTAGAATATTAAATAAAGTGACTAGTTAATAAATTTTTGTATAACATTTAGTTTAATTTTTCTCAAGTTTATGGCAGGCATCACTACTTACCTACCAATCTCTCTTATCTAAGTTCTCAGTTTTCCAGGGGCACCTGTTAAACAGCTGGCTCTTGATTTCCACTCACATAGTGATCTCAGGGTGGTGGAATTGAGCCCCATGTCTGGCTCTGCACTCAGTGGGGAGTCTAACCGAGATTCTCTCTCCCTCTGTCCCTTCCTGTCCCCCCCTCTACAATAAATAAATCTTTAAAATAAATAAATAAATTCTCAGTTATTCCAGGAGAGTATAGCAGTGATAAGCTGTCACAAATTAAATATTTCCCTGAATTTCCTTTCATGCTGTAAAACCCATACCTCCTCCTGTGATCCAGTTTTCCACACTATGCCTAGAAAATGAGCTGAGTTAGAGAAGGGTCACTCACCTCCATTAAGCTCTGTCATCAGGCCACCAAGGGGCAGATGCAGGCACTTGAATCAGAGCACAACATGCCCAGGGTAGCTGCAGACCAGGAGTCAGGGACCTGGTAGTTTGCTAAGAATGGGCTCAGAGCATGACAGAAGGAAGAAAAGTTCAGGAGCTGGGGAGGTACAGCAAGGCCAGAGTGAGGTCTGGCAGATTCCGTGGCAGTTTGTCAGTTGCTTTGATCATCATTAGCTTAAGAGAAAGAGAAACCCTGATTGGAATGACCTACCCACCTACCCTTTTTTTGTGGGGGAGGGGGAAGGCAACTCATTTAGATTCAAGGTGGTAGTCTAATCTTGAGATTGACATATCCCCAATTCTGAACTGGGATTCTCTACAAAAGAAGAAATAAACATCATCTGCCTGTAAGCCTAATGCACAAGAAATAACCACCTCATCTCTGCTTGTGATCCCAGCAATGAGACATCATCTAAGTGGCTTTAATAGAGAGCTATTCCACCTCTCAGAGCTCACATTCCGTTCAAACAGCCCTGACTCTATTTCTGAGAAAATAACAAATGCCTGGAAAACGCTAGGCCCTAAGGAAACGAGATGAGAAAAGCCTCATTTCTTTCTTGAGCAGTTTTAGTTCACAGAGATTTGTACCTAGACTGTGCTTCCGAGTGACCAACTTATAAAGAACCATTATGGAACCAGATTTTCTTACAGTAATTCCTCTAACTCAATAGATTTTATTGAATGTCTATCTCCTACTCAATGCTTCACTGTCCAGTCTTAATGCCCACAAATATTCCTCTGGTGTTTGGGATTGCCCAAGTATGCTAGGGTCTGTGGCTTTGCACATGTTGTCCCTTCTGCTGGGGATCCTCTCTCTCCCAACCCCAATCATTGTCTCTTTAGTAAACTTTTCCATAACCATCCTTGCCAGACTTTACTTGCCTCTCCCATCCATTGTAGAAAATATTTTGCTGGCTCTGTACTAGAGTTTCTCACCTTCAGCCCTGCTGACATTTTGAGCTGGCTAAGTTTTTGTTGTGGGGGGCTGTCCTGTGAATTTTAGGATGTTTACCTGCATCTCTGGCCTCTGCTCACCAGATGCCAGGAGCACCTCCCTAGTTATCATAGTCAAACTGTCTCCAGATATTGCCAAATGTCTGCTAGGTGTATGGGGGTGGAATTCCCTCCCAGTTGAGAATTAGTGCTTTACACATTTCTGTAGTACCCTAGATCTTTGTGCATACCTGTACATAATTATTTTGTTTGATTTTTGTTTGCTCCTTTACTAACGTATGAACAACTGCTGGGTAGTGTTTGTCTTGCTCAACTTGACAGTATATGGCATTTGTTGGATAAAACTCCTTTTCAAATAAATGGCTATTAAATTCTGATGACCAGCTAGGAACTATGTTCCTAAGTAAAAAAAAAAAAAAAAAAAAAAAAAAAAATTAATTTTGTCTCATCTTGAATATTTTTGTTGTTGGCTGAAATTTTTTTTTTTAAAGGATCCTGAGATCGTGACCTGAACCGAAGGTAGATGCTTAACCTACTGAGCCCCCCAGGCACCCTTTGGTTGAAATGTTTAACCTCATTCAGTAAAGATGATTGTACTAAATCCTACAGTCTGCATATCCTTGAGCCTGTAGCCCTGGGGCAAGAATACTGGTGTAAAAGACAGAAGCCTTCTCTCCCACTGAAGAACCCAGAGCACTGAATAAGGCTGGCTAACATGTTTAACTCCTCTGGGAATCAGTTCCTCCTATAAGATGTGACTTCCTATGACTCCCTTCCACTTTTAAAGGTTGTGATGCCAAAATCTATATACCATGAGGTCCCAGATTTCACAAAGGGGCACTTCAAGTTTTTATTTCACTATTTAAAAACAAAGTTGGGTTGCCTGGATGGCTCAGTTGGTTTAGCATCTGTCTTTGGCTTAGGTCATGATCCCAGAGTCCTGGGATCGAGCCCCACGTTGGAGCAGGGAGCCTGCTTCTCCCTCTCCCTCTTCCCCACCCCCGCTCCCATGCTCACTCCCACTCATGCTCTCTCTCTCTCTCAAATAAATAAATAAATAAATAAATAAATAAATAGAATCCTAAAAAAATAAAAACAACGTTGGGGGTAGGCAGTGGACAGTGATATCTAAGAAGCTACATGTACCAGGTTTTACCATGTAATTTGTAGAGGGGAAAAACAAAAACAAAGTCATAAATCAAAGTTACTATTCTTTTTCCAAGCCTCAATCTTATCATATACAAAATATAGATGATAATGCTTACCACATAGGATTTGGGTGAGGATTAAATGAGATGATGTATATAAAGGGCTTAGCAGCTCTTGGCACATGGCGAGCACCCAGTAGATGGTAAGAGCTACCGTCATTGTCCTGACATTGGTATAGCAGGTTGTTGATGAATCATCTGCTCCCTCAAATTAACTTTCTGTCTTGGAATATAATAAGAGATACCGGTAGGTATTAATCTTCAGGGACTCCCAACAGAGCTCAATATAAATTAAAAGTTCAATTTTTCATCTTCTAGATTCCAAGGAAGTTACTGAGAAGTCAGAGTTATTTCCTCTTTTATGCTTCGGTAAGGACCTGGCAGATATTTCTACCATAGCTTTTATCACACTGCATTATTTCTTTCATTGTATTACAAATGTTTTTCACATCTCTTCTCCACTAGCTGTGAGTTTCTTGAAGGAAAGGACTGTCTTATACATCTTTTTAACCACGCAGGCCTACCACACTATGAAAATTTAATAAATACCAAGTACATGAGCAAATGAATGGGCCATGACTTAATGAATGGCCCATGCCTAGCAACGTACTGCAACTACTCTCTTCTGGTTGGAGAAAAGAACAGTTGATGTCTCTGTGGCTTGGGCTTGTTCAGAGGAAAGGCAGAGAGAAGTTCATTCTCTAAAGGCTCTTTTCTCAGCAGGGAAGCCAAGTGGTACGGGTAACTCATGCCCCTATCCTGTCACACCACCCCGGCAGCCCCTCTGCCCTCCCTTTAGAGGGTCGGCAGTACTGGCAGAGCCATATCTGGGGCCCTATGCCTTCTACGTGCCACTACAGGAAAAGGGAACATGCCCTGTAGGATCTTTTTGCCTGCTGACAGCTAAGGGAGTCAGGAGAGGGCCCAGATCAAATGCTGCCCCGATTAATGTCTCCCATATAGTGACAGTTATGTTAGAGCAGTCTGTAAATAGTCCCTGGATAGTGAAGCAGAAAAAGATCGTCTCAAAGTCAGAAACCCACCGGCATAATACCATGAAACTGAACTATGAAACTGGAGATGGAAGAAGAAAACTCCATGTTTTACTTCTAAAGTACTGTGTATTAATAAATGTCTAAAACTGTTTATAAATAAGTATGGGAGAATAGCCTGCTGTCCCTAACCATGAATACCACGTAGGGCCCAACCTTGCCTACTAGCCTCAGCTCCCAACCCAGCCAGGGACTGCTGGATAGGGCGCTAGGAGAGCAGGGCCTACAGACAAAGGCCTGTGCCTCCCGGAGAGCTTTGGTGGTTCTAAGTATCCATGAGGCTGTCAGGAAAGCCCAAGGAGGCCAGTAGGGAAGAAACACTGGGAGTTCATGTGCATTTGCGCAGGTGCCGGCTGCTGTTGCTCCCGGTTTTTGCTTCAGGGAAACTACTATTTTGGCGACAGACACCGAGTTAATGATGTCATTGAAACCTATTTTACTCTATTAACACTCCCTGGGACAGTCATCACAGTACACAGATTTTAATATCAAACCAGTGGGACCTAATTGCAGTAGCTAAGGAAGGGACCTAAAAGTTTAATCCTTAGTAACAATTTTAAGTTCTTGGAGAGTAATTTGTTTCTCCTGGCAGGTGTACTTAATATTTACAGTAGGGATGAAGTTAGTGTGGACCAGACAATAGAAAAGACCAGTCCTTGCTGAAACTTGGGTGGGACTTCTCTATTCTGTCTCTCTTAACCCCTTTCTTGAATAGTTCAGTTTCAGTCTGTGGTTGATGAAATCTAGATATGTCCCAGCTCCAGATAGTTGGCTTTCATTCTCTGCTGTAACCTCAGTGAACATCAGGAAATGATAAATGTGCATTGCCAGATTATCTCACTGTGGGGCTACCTTGGTTTAAAGCTAGATCAGGCCTCAAGTGAATACATTTGAATGTCCATCTCTCCTAATCCCATATCCGCTCTCGTCAAATGAGCTTCTACTTTTCCAAAAAGATACCTGAAAGCTAAATCCAAACTTCCATAGCTGTCCCCCGGAGTCCTATTGTTGCCACCTTCAAACAAACACCATCTCCTAGGAGTTGCCACAGCTCAAAGGCTTGCACAACTCTGCTGGCTGTACTAAAATGAAACTGTTAGATGTCTGAGGGCAGGAGAGCACACATGCACTACCAATGTCCTCAGAACAAGCTTACTTCATCCTTTTTCTTAAACACATCAAAAAATATACTTCTATTTTGAGAGGAAAATCAATAGCAGGATTTTCCCTTCTTAATTCCACCTCCATATGTTTATTTAATATTTTATTTATTTATTTTTTTTGAGAGGGAAAGTGAGAGACAGAGCATGAGCAGAGGGGGAAGGGCAGAGGGAGAGCCTGATGCAGGACTCAATAAGGGGCTCAGTGTGAGGCTCGATCCCAAAACCCTGGGGTCATGACCTGAGCCAAAGGCAGACGCTTAGCCGACTGAGCCACCTAGGCACCCCACCTCCTCCGTATTTTTTCCTCAACTTTCAAAGGTTTGGCTTTGAAAATTTCCTCAACTTTCAAATCTTTGGCCTTCACTGGGATCATGCTGAATCCTTAAGAATCTTTGGAGGCTCTCCTCCAGAGCCTTTGGGGCTCCTTAGCACCTACAGAATAAACTCTGAATTTCATAACACAGGACCCAGTGCTCAATTCATGATGTGGCCTTAATCTTTTCTTTACTTCTCACTTCTTCCCACAGCCATGTACAGTAGTCAGCCAAATTATTCATGTCGGTATGCTCTGTGGCAGCTCACTTCAACTTCTGTTCTTACATCCTGTTGGGTTCCTATTCTTGCCTAAGAGTATACCTTGACTGCCTATGATGTGTAAAGGGCCTAGTACTGTGCCTGGAACATAACTATTACTTAATAAATGCCAAGTGTCATTATTAATGACACCTTCTTGCTTCAATTCTTTTTTTTTTGCATTCAATTAATATTTATTAATGGTTATTGTACCCCTGACCGTCCACACAAAAGACTTTTGTTTTTGTTTCATTTTGTTTTAAAGTATCATTTTATTTTACTTTCTTCAGTTCTTATTTAAATTCAGTTAATTAACATATTAGTTTCAGGTGTAGAATTTAGTGATTCATCACTTACATGCAACACTCAGTGTTCATCACTACAAGTGTCCTCCTTAACCCATAACGCATTAAATCTATCCTCCTGTCACTTCCCCTCCAGTAACCCTCAGTTTGTTCTCTGTAGTTAAAAGTCTGTTTCCTGGTTTGCCTTGCTCTTTTTTCCGCTATATGTTCATCTGTTTTGTCCCTTAAATTCCACATATCAGCGAAATCATATGGTATTTGTCTTTCTCTCACTGATTTATTTCTTGCTTCAATTCTTAAAAGAGGTAATATTAGTCATGCTGCCACTAAAACATTTGATCCCTGCCTAGTGCTTATATTCCAAATCCCTATCAAATTTTTCTCCCTGATGAGCTGGGCTAGACGATGAAGTAATATAAGTCAGTGTTTCCAAGCATATGTACGATGATAGTAATCAGAACAGTGTGCTTGTGGGGGGTGGGAAGGATTGACTAGAAGAGGGCATAAGGGAACTTTCTGGAATGATGGAATTGTCCTATATTTTGATTGGGGTGTTGGTCATTATGACTATATATATATATATATATATATGCCCAAACTCATCTAATTATACACTCAAAAATCAATTCATTTTGCTGTCTATAAAATTTATCTTGATTTTTTTAAAAAGTCAGAATCCCCTCTATTTTTTTCCCCTAAAGCAGAGTCAAAAACTCAAATGTCTACATGAGCTTTGCAGGTAAGGGAAATGTATAGTGGGCTAGGGAGAATACAATAGGGAGGGTTGAGGGCTGCTGACAAACTGGAGAGAGTCTGCTCTTTATCCTGATCACATAGACAATATGTGCAAAAGCAGACTCTGCATTTAATAGGCACCTCAGATGTTTGAATCATTAGCCAGTTTTCTGATACACTGTGCTATGTCAGGGAGTAATTAATAGTGGGACGCATAAGATGATGTACTGAAATGTAAAAAGATAATATTTGGAAATTGTTTTCAATTTTTTCATTTTCATGTTCTTTTTCTTCCATATTTGGAAATTGTTTTCAATTTTTTCATTTTCATGTTCTTTTTCTTTCCCTTTTCATTTTAGAATATACAAAGGAACCCATAGAAGGGAGTATACCATATTTATCTTTTCTTTAAAAGATTTTCTTTATTTACTTGAGAGAGAGAGTGTGCTCATGCCTCTGCACACATGTGCATGAGCAGGGGGGAGGGGCAAAAGCAGGCTCCCCACTGAGCAGGGAGCCCAGGACTCTGGGATCATGACCTGAGCCTAAGACAGCCACTTAACCAACTGAGCCACTCAGGCACCTCCTACCACATTCATCTTGCATATCCTGTGCCAAGTCAAGCAATCAAAGCCTGGGGTGTGGGACACTTCAGAGAATGTGGTGTGTAGACAGATATGACACAGGGATGGGCACCGTTCCATTGGCACCACTGAGCCTCCATGTGGGACAGGAGCACTGCCATAGCCACAGAAAGTAAGGAACAAACATTACTGCCCATTTCATTTTGAGCGAAAAGGAGAGAGAACTGTAGAAACCCCATCCTCTCCAGTTCTAAAGTGCAGGCTGAATTGTGAGTGCTATATGAGCCTCTGCAAAAGAAGAAAAAGCATGTGTTTGGCTGGCGGTAGAGCATGGGTGCCAAGGACGTCTTCTTAAGGCCTGTGAGTGACCCTGGAGCAGCAAGGATGGTGATGCAGCGATGTGTTTGTTCACAGAGAAGTATCCCGGCTTGCTGATTAGCTGACCAGTAAAGCCAGGGTAATGGCATCTCCTCTCTGGCCTGGCAAGTCAGAGAGCACAGATCAACAACTCTAGATTCCCACATGCCTAGGCAACTCCTCAGACTAGCCTCAAAGGTCAGTAAGAGTCAAGGCTACATGGTGCCTGCCCATATACCCACCTGAACCCTGCCGCTTGGACACGAGGTCAGAAGGACTGATTCCTTCCACTCCAGTGGAATCAGGAAATCCAGAGAAACCCAGAGACAGCACCCTGCCTGGCCCCTTGATTAAAATAAAGTTTCCATTGTTCTAAATAAGACCTCGTATATGGTTGCTTAAACAAGAATAACGTTTATTTATCTCAAGTAAAAGTTCAAATTTGTATGGTGGCTCTGACTTGCAAAGTTGTCAGTCTCCCAGTTTCCTTCCATCCACTTGCTCCACTATCTCTAGGATGTTGCCCTTGTTTACGTGAGCCAAAATGCCCATGTGTGGTCAATTAAAAATTGATTTCTATGAGAAAAAAAGGAAAAATTGCTTTGAGGACAACCACTAGTCTCTTGCACACTGTGACAACCAAAGTCCAGCCCTGAAGTATGAAACTAAAGGAATCAAAAACCAGTCTCATAGTGTGTGAGAAGTGAAAGAGTTTTTTATATACTCCAGAGCACGATTTTTAAAAGCAGCCTTTTTGAGTCCAGTATATTGCATGCCAGCAACCCATAGTTTCTGCACGAGGACATGTTTCCATGCCAAGGGTTCTGTCTGTCCTGAATGACACAGCACAGCTCATATATAAATGCGGTGGCACTGATAGCAGTTGAGTTTTTTCAAACAAACTGGGCAATTTTTATTATATTTAAGGGAAGTGCAGAGGCACCAACTACAGAAGATGTGGCCACATTCTGTAGAGTAAATGTGTCGCCTACTGAGTTCAATCTCGGAGTACCCATCCATACAAATTCGACACCGGATATAACCAGGTAGTGTGCAACTTAAAGATGCTTCTTCCAGGGCATTATGGCAGGTACTGTTGGTCACATACACATCTCTGTTTCTCATCAACTCCTCCTTATCACTGCTCACCACATAGCTGCCAATTTGACCTTGGAGTGACCTTGTGCTTCCCCCTGGCCACCTTCTTTCTTCAGTAATCACATCAGAGTCATGGCAAGTTAGGTCAATCACTGTAGGTTCTAGGGATTCACAGGTGAGGTCAACTATTTCATCACTTTCCCTAAGATCTATCAGTTCTGCTTCTAAGACCATCTCAGGAGTTGGGCCTCCTTCCGCAGCTGTAAGGAATTCTTGGGTTTGTCTGGAATTCACCATGCTACCATAGCACATTCTTGTATTCATTATGCTTGTTGGATCCAGTCTTCAGAGAAGGAAGTGATCTGTGCCAAAGTTTACAGTGAATGTTAAAGTCCCCAGTTTCTCAGAGCCGTTGGTCAGTTACTCTCTAACTTACATAAGAATTTAGAGCCCAGGGTTTCTGGCATATTTGAACTGATTCTGGTTCCTCCTGTCTCCACCTCCACAACCGCTGTGTTCCCACGTGGGTGGGTGGGTGGGTATAGGTTTATGACTTTTAAGACAACTCAATCTGAATTTTTAACTGAAAAAAAAAAAGAAAAATTAAGTTTTGGTAATATCTAAAGTAAGACTGATAAGTAGTGTAAAATGGATAGATATCCAAAGGAAAAAATGTGTACTCAAAATATTTTGGTAGTTATGTATTTAAACAAAGTTTAAACTTTTGTCTTTCTGCATTCCATGTCCTGATGACAGTGGGAAGAAGAAGCCCAAAGGGCACTTACATGAAGAAAAGCACAAAATCACTACATGCCAGAGCACTTAAGTGGTGCGTTTGCCGGAGCATTTCGGCTCAGGTCACGGTCTCGGTTCATGGGTTTGAGCCCTGTGCTCGGTGTGGAATCTGCTTGGGACTGTCTCTCCCTCTCCCTTTGCCTCCCCACCATTCATTCTCTCTCTCTCAAATGATACGTAAATAAATCTTTAAAAAAAAATCACTGCATCCCAAGAAAGGGTCACTACTTCATCCAAGATCTAGTGTGAGGATCTCAAGGAAACACTTTTTATTTTATTTTATTTTTTTAAGAGAGAGAGAGAAGGGGGAGGAGGAGCAGAGGGAAAGGTTGAGAGAATATTTTAAGTAGACTCTATACCCAGCACAGAGCCTGACTGGGGACTCAATCTCAAAACCCTGACATCATGACCTGAGCCAAAATCAAGAGGGACCCTTAACTGACTAAGCCACCCAGGCACCCTGGAAACACTTAATTTTTACAAAATAAAAATGAAGAGACCAAAAAGTTCTTTGCACATTTGGGTTTTTAATAGCAAATAAGAAATGAACCATTTAGTCCATGCAGAGGTTCATTTTGCCCAGCATTCCTTTTCTAAGAGAGTTATCAAGAGAAATTTTCTTGAAAAGTTTTATTCCAGATTCTGTTTTAGAAAAGAAGGGAAGGAGTTCAAGCATTTGCCATAGAGAACTTGGTTTGAGTCTAGGCTCTGTGACTTTGGGCACATGATGTAGACAGTTAAAGTTCTCAAAACTTCAGCATGTAAATCTTTTTAAAATTATCTTGTAATTTAAAAAATAATGCATCTTCAGAAATCATTAGGGAAATGCAAATTAAAGCCAGAATGAGATACAATTTCACACCCACTGGGATGACTATAATTTAAAAAATAGATAATACAAACTGTTGGTGAGGATTTAGAAAAATTGGGATTCTTATATAGTAGTGCTGGTGGGACTGTAAAATGGTGCAGCAGCTTTGGGAAACAGTCTGTCCGTTCCTCAGAAGGTTAAACATAGAGTCACCATATGACCCAGCAACTCCACTCCTAGGTGAATACCCAAGAGAATTGAAAACTTCTGTCCAATCTGAAAACTTGTACATGAAGGTTGATAACAATGTTATTCTTAACAGCCAAAAAGTGGAAACAACCCAAATGCCCATTAACTAATGAATGGGTAAACAAAATGTGGTGTATCAATGCAATGGAGTCTTATTCAGCAGTAAAAAAGAATAAAGTACAGATACTTGGTATAATATGGATGATCTTTAAAAACATATTAGGTAGTAGAAGTCAATCACAAAAGACCATAGCTGTATGATTCCATTAATATGAAATGTCAAGAACAGGCAAATCCATAGTGACAGAATAATGAGTTGTTCCTTAGGCCTGGGGTGTCGAGAAATAGGAAGTGACTGCTAATGGGTACAGAGTTTCTTTTTGGATAATGAAAATGTTCTAAAATTGAGGCGATGTTTGCACAACTCTGTGAATATACTAAAACCCACTGAATTGTATTACTTTAACTAGATGAATTGTATGGTTTGTGAATTACATCTCAATAAAGCTTTTACCAAAACAAACACATAAGCTGCCATAGAAATGTTACACAAAACAAGGTGACATAATCTGGATTCAGACACAAGTCCTAGACCCTGGTGAGGGAAGCGTGGGGTCCTAAAGGAAAATGGAGAGGAGGGTACCCTGACGAAGGCACAATGCTCCGGTATCCACCGGAAGGGCCAACCTACTTACCGAAGCAGTTCTTTTAGACCCCACAGACACCTGCTTTTCGCCAGATCACCGCCCTCAAGTATTTGCCATCTTTGACCGTCCTGCTCCTCCTTCGCGCTGTGCCCAGGGAAACAGAACCTTCAGGTGGAGACTGAGCTGCCGCGAAAAGCAGCGCCCACCACCGCCGACTCCATCCACGTATCCCATCAATGATTTCGCTATTTTGTCCTGTCCAGCCCAGTCCTGCCCTGGGAACTATCCATCGAGAAGGCGCTGGAAGCTTGCGTTCCGGTGGCGCGCCACTTCCTGGCCTCTCTGCTGCTTCCCTGTCGGTCTGGACAGAGCCTCAGCGAGCCAAACACATTTGCCCGGCCACACCGGGCCCGGAAGAAGGACCGAGGAGCCACAGGGCCAGGGAGAGCCTGCGGATAGAGAGAAGCGAAGGGAGGGGACGGCACAGGACGGGGAACTCACCGTGAACTCGCTCAGTCTGGTGGCAGCACTCAGCGAAGAACAGCCAAGTCTCGAAGCGAGGGGTCTCAGCGCAAGCTATGGACGGGACCGCGGAAAGCACTGGGGGTTTCCCTCCTTTTAACCAACTATTTTAGTTTCTCAACTGCCCAACCAAAACTCGAGCCCATGGTGATTTGTCACCAGTCTCTGGGCGGAAAGCCATGTTCTAGGTTAGAAAAGGGGAGTTTCCTGTCCTTAGTTTTTAGTCTTTCTGCAGGCTTCTGCTTTCTGAGAAAGAGGCAGCACCGGATTGTTGTTTCTTTCCCCTGATCATTAGCTCAGCAACTCCTTACTCTCTAGAAAAGTGGTTCTCTTTCAATAGAGGCAATATGCCTCTCTAAAAGCTTTGGAAATTAACATGGCTATTTTTAGTCGTTCCAACAATGTGGTCACTATAGGTATATAGGGGCTGAGGGCCAGGGGCCCCAGCTTCCCCCCACACACATATTCTCTCTCTCTCTCTTTTTCTGGAAACCTGCTTATAATCTGGTCTTTACAATCACATGTAAAAATGTGTTTTATTTTTCAATTATTTTATTTCTTGAATATGTATTAACTATTTAGTATGCCTGGACTGTTACCCAGCCAAAGTGGGCCCACTCCTCCATGAGTTATAGACAGAGACCACACCAAATAGAGTTGCCTCAGGGGCAACTTTATTTGTACAGACAGGGAGATTATGGGGAATCATTTTCACAGCTGCCTCTCCCTGAACAAGGGAAAGCAGGCTCCTTTTATTAACGTTGGGGATATTCAGAAGGGGATTTTAACATTACAGTGAGGTTGCGGTAACTGCCACACTTTCTGAATCATCTGGGCAGGCACCTTCCTCAAATGTTTCTTTTTCTGTTCCAGCAGTTTGTTAGTTTGTTTCTAAAAGGTAAGATTGACAGTGAGAAAGAAGCTTCTAAAAGTCTAGTTCCTACAAGGTAGGCTGGACAAGCAGAAGCCTCTACTTGAGATTTTCTGAGGTCAGGGGGTCGGGCCAGTAATAGGACCATATACACTGAATTTTCCAGGAATGCAACTATCAGACAACTAAAAGGAAGATGTGTTTTCGGTTTGTTTTTTGTATTTGGAATTTTTCCTAGAGATACTCACTGTTTTAGAGGAACACACCACAGCCAACAATACCATATCTGATTCTGAGCCATCAATATAGTGGCACTCTCAGTCTTCAGTGTCATGGTTTACAGAGATCTTAGACCAGTTGCAAGCATCTGGCACTTCTTCCACAAGCCCCTGCAGCCAGGCTAGAGCATTCACATACTAAATTGCTTGGCCTTCACAATCGAATTAGTAAAGGGGTACCATTAAAGAGTTGTAAAAAGGAGGTGTTGGGGAAAATGGGGTGGGGGGGTTGGATCTATTTGGAGTTAAAACTTCTAATCTACAGTGGAGTCCTGGGGCCTGTGCCCAACTCAGTCTATCAAGCCTGAGCTGGAGTACTGACCCCCCACCCTAAAAATCTATCAGAGAAGGCTCCCATATACACGTTACAAGTTTACTGTGCCATCACCCAGTTGGTGGCAGAACACTTCATTTTACAGGTAAGAAAACTGAGGTCAGGAAAAATTAAGAGATTTGAAAGAAGATGAACCATGACAGAAGCAGGACCAGAAACTCCTGAGAATGCAGTTTGTAAATTCTCTGAGCAAGATCATTCCCAGAAATCCTGAGGCTGCCACAAGAGAGCAGACTTCCCTTTAGGGAACTGTCCAGAATGAGTGAGAACTTTTACCTAAAGCCCTTCATGGAAAGGAGTGGAAGCATGGTTTGTTTTTTCCACCATTTAAGTGCCAAAAAGTTTTCCCTTTTATCCCTTTGCTGTGGTTAAGGTAATTTTACTTGCTCTAGGGAGCTATGAAAATAAATAACACTGCAAGTAAAAGCAGTTGCCTGGAGCTTTACATTTTACAGAGCTCTTCTTACCACCATCTTCTTCTCAGAATAACGCTTGGACGGTGCCTGGCATGGAGTAGATGCTCCATATTTATTGAATAAATGATTGATCGAATAAGTGAATAAACTTTATGATGTAGGAATAATTATCCCATTTTATGGATATGGTGCAAAGACTCAAGCCAGTAATAATGATTTCTCCAGTTTCTTTTGTGGAATTAGGATTCAAACTCAGGTCTGAGTTCAGTGGCATCCACACTTTAATGCTAGCCCCTAGAAATTTGGAACTTTTAATGGAAGTTAGGGACTGCATGTGTTATGGGCCCTGCAGAGGAAGTTAACCAGAAACTCTCAGTAGCTGACTGATGCCCCACCCAGGCTCTGTGAGTCCATACCCAGCTTTTTCATATTTTGCTGCTAACAACTAGCAACTGCACATTACCCCCCGCCCTGCAGGTTACCCTAAGGCACCGGGGTGAGCTGGAAGTACCTGGGAATTTCATGTTTCATCCCACAACACACTCTGCAACATATAGCCAAAGGTAGGCTGATATGAGGTGCCAAAGCCCAGCTCCTTTTCTTCAGGGCAGAGCTAACTTTGGGGGGTAGTCCTTTGTTTTAGAGCTTCCATGGGACTAGACTGAGTGTGCAACTTCTGAAATCACCCCTTCACTTGGCTTCTTCTCATTCCCTCTCTTTCATCCCCCCCCAACTCCTTATTGATTTCTCCTTGAAGACCTGTCTTTGTAAGGCATATACACCCAAATTCTGGCGTTGGGGCTTGCTTCTGCAAGAGCTCAACCTAACGTGCTCCCTGATTCTTCAGTTGATGAAAATGACATGCACGCTTCTAGACAGTCAGGATGCCTAGAAAACCCCTTCAAATAGCACTATGGCCTTGTGTGGCAACAAGAGTGCTCTTTTTTTTTCTAATGAAGACGGTAAAAAGAGGAAGTGGCTCATGGGGGTGGGGAAGCCTGACTTTACTGCGGTCTCAGTTAGGCCTGTGTCTATAAAGACAGAAATATCTTCTTTGTGTCAGAGACTTTTTAATCATAGTAAGTGCTTGATATGAGTAAATTCTTTTTTCTTAATTCTATTTACCTGGATTTTTTTTCCCCGTAACTAAGGTTTACCTTCCTTCTTTTGCTCTCCAGAGTATCAGAATTGTTTTTAATGCATGAAGTTTCCAATTAAACTGCTCAAATATCTAAGAACCAGTTAGTTAGTCTTTGGCTGGTATTTGATTTTTTTCTAAAAGGCTAGAGTCCAGGGGCGCCTGGGTGGCTCAGTGGGTTAAAGTCTCTGCCTTCGGCTCAGGTCATGATCGCAGGGTCTTGGGATGGAGCCCCGCATGGGGCATGTTTCCCCCACCCCCTGCCTGCCTCTCTGCCTAATTGTGATCTCTCTCTTTCTGTCAAATAAATAAATAAAATCTTTAAAAAAACAATAAAAGGCTAGAGTCCAAGGAGACAATTTCCCTGTCAAGCTGGGCGGGGCACGGGGAATCCTGGGCTGGCGTGCCAGCTCAGAGGTGTGTTATCAGCTGCTGTCAAGGTTTGCTAAACTGCATCTTTGCTGTGTCCCAGAACAGGGGTATCCGCAAGAACAGGAACCTGCCATGGCCCTCATTCAGGAATCAGTTCAAGTATTTCGAAAGAATGACCACATCCTCCTCAGTAGAAGGTAAACAAAATTTGGTGATTATGGGTAGGAAGACATGGTTTTCTATTCCCGAGAAGAATCTACCTTTAAAGGACAGAATTGATTTAGTGTTCAGAGACCTCAAGGAATCTCCACAAGAGCTCATTTTCTTGGGGCGCCTGGGTGGCTCAGTGGGTTAAAGCCTCTGCCTTCGGCTCAGGTCATGGTCTCAGGGTCCTGGGATCGAGCCCCACATCGGGCTCTCTGCTCAGTGGGGAGCCTGCTTCCCCTTCTCCCTCTGCCTGCCTCTCTGCCTACTTGTGATCTCTCTCTCTGTCAAATAAATAAATAAAAATCTTTAATAAAATAAAAAAAAAAGAAGCTCATTTTCTTGCCAAAAGTCTGGATGATGCTTAAAAGTTTCGAGCAACCAGAATTAGCAAATAAACTGGACATGGTTTGGATAGTAGAAGGCAGTTCTGTTTATAAGGAGCCATGAACAAGCCAGGCTACCTTAGACTATTTGTGACAAGGATTATCCAGGAATTTGAAAGTGACACGTTTTTTTCCAAAAAGTGATTTAGAGAAATAAAAACTTCTCCCAGGTGTTCTTTCTGATGTTCAGGAGGAGGAAGGCGTTAAATACAAATTTGAAGTATGTGAGAAGAGCGATGAATGTGAATGTGTTCTCTGATTTATTTCAAGTTGTTCCCCCTCCCCTCCAAGCAATTGTATATTTTTTTTTTTTTTAAGATTTTATTTATTTATTTGACAGACAGAAAGAGATCACAAGTAGGCAGAGAGGCAGGCAGAGGGAGAAGAGGAAGCAGGCTCCCTGCTGAGCAGAGAGCCCGATGCGGGGCTCCATCCCAGGACCCTGAGATCATGACCTGAGCCGAAGGTAGAGGCTTAACCCACTGAGCCACCCAGGCACCCCACAATTGTATATTTTAATATTAGAAAAAAAGAGTTTTGTTGATTTTAGGTCAATGGATAATTATTTCTAAGCAATGAGTATTTATTAATTCATCTTAATTAGACTATAGTAAAGATCAATCTTATTTAGACCATATGAGATGCCATTTGAGAAACATTTCTTGCTATAACAGTATGATGCTCAGCAAGGACCAGCACTTGCCTAGGGTAGTATATCTACCAAGAGCCAAAATGAGAAAGTCCCCTGATAGCATGAGTTGAAACCAGAACCTATAGAGATAGGACTAGACAGATTTGTCCAAAGGTCAGAAATGGATTATAAACAGAAGAGCTAGAACTCAGATATTAAAAGAAAATTAGATCAAAATAGGGATTATGAATTTTTTATGCCATATCACACTTCTGAAAAAAAGTTCTGTTCATTCAGACAGAGAATCAGTAAGTTGAGAACTCTGGTGTATTCCATAGGGATAGTAAAGAGGTCAGTAGGACACCACCTTTGTGAAGGTTAAAAGAGAAGGTTGAGACCTCTAAAAACTATTTCTGATCTTCAGTGAGATTCCATGGGATGTTACAATGACAGAAGAATAGGCTGTTCTTTACAAAAAAGAGGAATCTAATAAGCATATGGCTAAAGTTAGAAATTGAAAAGGCAATGAGTTGAAAATAGATAATGCTAGAAACCAAAATTATGAAGTTGGAAACTAAAGTAAATTTCACTGAATTAAAAAATGAAAAGAAAAAAAAGCCTAGGATACAAGGAGAGATAAAGCTATTTTTACCCCTAAAACCTTAATGGCCATATCACAGACAAAATATTTATTTTATTAAGGAAAGACCTGGAATTTTTCCTCAAGAGCTTAGGGTATAAGAAATAAGTAAAAAGCAACAGCCCAAAGATATTGGGAGAGTGGTTGTACACAAACACTAGAAAAGACAACATTTGCCAGTATTGTTTCCATGTATGCCATGTTTTGTTTTGTTTCCATGTATGCCATGTTTTCATTAGGGAGAGTGGAAAAAAAAGTGAGATGTAACAATTATTATTTAAAAAAATTTTTAAAACAAACATAGTAATAATACCAGTGACCATTTCTTATGTTTTATTTCTTCTGACATTATCAAAATATAATTTGAAAAACTGGACATTAAGCTAAATAATACTTTTCCAAAGCCATGTTCTTGGGAATATGTACACTCAGTGCAATGCTGCTTGCCTGCCTGCCTGCCTTTCTCCTTTCTCCCCTCTCCCCTCTCTCCCTCCTTCCCTCCTTCCCCTTCTTTCCTCCCTCCCTTCCTTTCTTTCACTTTCCTTCCTTCCTTTTTTCCTTCCTTCCTTCTTTCTCCTTCCTTCCTTCCATCCTTCCATCCTTCCATCCTTCCTTTCTCCATTCTGGTATAATTAACATACAGTGTTGTATTAGTTTCAGTGTATAATATAGTTGATCCAACAATTCTGTACATTATTCAGTGCTCATCACGATATGTGTACTCTTAATCCCTTTCATCTATTTTACTCATCTTCCCACCTGCCTCCCCTCCGGTAACCAACAGTTTTTTCTCTATGGTTAAGAGTCTGTTTTTGTCATTGTTGTTGTTTGGTTTGTCTTTTTTTTCTTTGTTCATTTGTTTTGTTTCTTAAATTCCACATATGAGTGCAATCATTTTTTTCCTCTGATTGATTTCTTTTAGTTAGTTGGCATTATACCCTCTAGATCCATCCGCGTTGTTCAAATGGCAAGATTTCATTCTGTTTTATTCATTTATTCATTCTGTTTATGGCTAAATAGTATTCTGTCCTATGTGTGTGTGTGTGTGTGTGTGTGTGTGTGTGTGTACATACACACACACATATATCACATCTTCCTTGTCTATTCATCCATTATGTATATGTGCTGCCGAAGTGAGCACTATTCATCCATTATGAATACTTGGGCTGCTTCCATAATTTGGCTACTGTAAATAATGCTACAATAAACATAGGGGTGCATGTATTCCTCTGAATTAGTGTTTTTGTATTCTTTGGAAATACCAAATAGTGGAATTACTGCATCATATGATAATTCTATTTTTAACTCCATACTGTTTTCCACAGGGGCTGCATCAGTTTGCATTCCACCAACAATGAACAAGTGTTCCTTTTTCTCCACATCCTCTTCAACACCACTGTTTCTTATGTTTTATCTTAACCATTCTGTCAGGTGTAAGGTGGTATCTCATTGTGGTTTTGATTTGCATTTCCCTGATAATGAGTGATGTTGAGCATCTTTTCATGTATCTGTTGGGCATCTATATGTCTTCTTTGTAGAAATGTAGAAATGTTCATGTCTTCTGCCCATTTTTAATTGGATTATTTGTTTTTGAGTGTGTTGAGTTTTATAGTACTTTACATATTTTGCATCTAAACCTTTATCGTATGTGTGATTTGCAAATATCTTCTCCCATTCAGTAGGTTGTCTTTTAGTTTTATTGGTTGTTTTCTTTGCTGTGCAGAAGCTTTTTATTTTGATATAGTTACAATAGTTTATTTTTGCTTCTGTTTCCCTTGCCTCAAGAGAGGTATCTAGAAAGATGTTATGGCTCATGTCAGAGAAATTACTGCCTGTGTTCCCTTCTAGGATTTTTATGGTTTTATGTCTCTCTTTAAGTCCTTAATCCATTTTGAGTTTATTTTTGTGTATGGTGTCAGAAAGTGGTCTGGTTGCATTCTTTCATGTAGCTGTCCAATTTTCCCAACACTGTTTGTTAAAGAGACTCTTTTTCCCATTGCATATTCTTGCCTTCTTTGTTGTAGATTAATTGACCATATAATCATGGGTTTATTTCTGGGCTCTCTATTCAGTTCCATTGAAATATGTTCCTATTTTTGTGCCAGTACCATACTATTTTAATTGCTATAGCTTTGTAGTATATCTTGAAATCTGGGATTGTGATTTTATTCTTTGCTCCAGGTTGCTTTGGCTATTCAGAGTCTTTTGTGGCTCCATACAAATTTTAGGACTATTCATTCTAGTTCTATGAAAAATGCTGTTGGCATTTTGATGGGGAATTACATAAATTAGTAGATTGCTTTAGATAGTGTGGACATTGTAACAATACTTACTTTCCTAATCCATGAGCATAGAATGTCTTTCCATGTATTTGTGTCATCTTCAGTTTCAACAGTGACCATTTAAAAAACATAAAACAGGGGCACCTGGGTGGCTCAGTCGTTTAAGCGGCTGCCTTCAGCTCAGCTCATGATCCCAGGGTCCTGGGACCGAGCCCCATGTCAGGCTCTCTGATCAGCAGGGAGCCTGCTTCTCCCTCCCCCTCTGCCTGCTGCTCCCCCTGCTTGTGCTCTCTCTCTGTCAAATAAATAAAATCTTTTAAATTAATTAACTAGTTAATTCATTTAATTAAACAGCAGTGCGTGGCTGGCTCAGTCAGTGGAGCATGAAGCTCTTGATCTCAAGGTCATGGGTTGGAGCCCCATGTTGGGTGTAGAGATTACTTAAAAGTAAAATCTTTTAAAAATTTAAAATAAAATACAAATAAGACAAAAAATGAAAATCTCTTAAAAAACTAACCATGCCAAATTGAATACTGATAAGTGATCATCTCTGGCTGGTGAGACAAACAAGATGTTTTTCTCTTTCTGCCTATATAACCACCTTATTTTTTAAAAGAATGAACTGTACACAAAAGATGTAAAAATTCAAATCATATAGAAGTATGTAGAATAATTTGCTTTTTAAAAAGTCTACTTTCAAGGGGCACCTGGGTGGTTAGTTGAGTGACTGATTCTTGGTTTTGGCTCAGGTTGTGGGATCTCAGGGTTATGAGATGGTGTCCTGTCTGGGTCAGGCTTTTTGTCTTTTTGAGAATAGCCATTCTGCCTGGAATGAGGTGACATCTCATTGTGGCTTTGATTTACATTCCCCAGTGAGCAGGGAGCCTGATGTGGGGCTGAATCTCAGAATCTTGAGATCATGACATGAGCCAAAGGCAGATGCTTAACCTACTGAGCTACCCAGGTGCCCCTGTTTTTGTTTTTAGTAGACTTTATTTCTTAGAGATAATAGTTTTAACAGTTCCACAGGTGATTCTAATGTGAATTTAGGATGAAGAGTGACCAGTCTAAGTAAGTCACTGCTCAATCTGCTCAGCTGAGTTCCTGCAAGTATTCCCCCAAATACCCTTGCTTTGGAATTACATACACCTGTCATACCTTCATACTTCCCATAATTTGTCTTCCTGCCTGGAAACCCCAGATACCACTCACCAGTCAGGAGAACCACTACCTGCCAAGTCTCAATTCAAGCAAATGGGGGCTTCCCTAACACCTACCTAAAGTTTCTTGTTCCCTGAACACATTTTCCTATCACCTAGTTCTTTGGGCATACCTACATTATACTATCAGGATGTTTTTTAATTTTTGACCACATGTCTGTCCCTCCACTAAACTGAGCAATTTGAGAGCAGTTTTGTGTTTTATTCATCTGTCAGCACTTAACACTAACTCAAATTCTTTGTCAAACAAATGCACAGTGCTGCATGTATAAACTATATTTTGAAATTGAAAAATCTAGTATTTTTCATTCAAAGTTTATCTATTACTTGCTAAAATATGAAACCCTCAGATACTTTTGTTCTTAAGAGTCTGCACATTCCTTGTGTCTTGGCCCAAGGAACAGAACACTGGCTAAAAGACAGGCATGGTCTCCCAGCAAACCACTGTGTCACCCTAAGTCATTTAATTTCCCTAGGATCTTGTTCCTCATCTATAAAATGCAGATCGCTGAGGCCCCTTCCACCGTGAGTCAAGTCCTATATAACAGGGTTTTACACTTTTTTCCAAGTGACACTTGAAGACTGTTTTCCTGTTTGAAAACAAAGGGTCGGGGGGCACCTGGGGTGGCTCAGTAGGTTAAGCACCTACCTTCAGCTCAGGTCATGATCCTGTGGTCCTGGGATTGAGCCCTGCAGGGGGCTCCCTGCTCAGCAAAGAGTCTGCTTCTCCCTCTCCCTCTGCCCCTCCCCCTGCTTACGTTCTCTCTCTCTCTCTCAAATAAATAAAATCTTTAAAAAAGGGGGGGGGCAAGAGAGGGACTGATGTATAAGAAACTGAACACATCAAGTTTTACCATTGTTTTAATTATTAAAACAAAATTAACATTAAGTCAAATCATGTACAACAATGTCTCTGATTTAAGAGGTAAATATGAATTTTATATGAAGTGTCTTATCCACTATAACAAATTTCCAGTAACTTGATAGTTTTCTTTCAAAAAATTTCCCCAAATTCTAAACAAAGTATACAAATTGGAAATTAACTCTAAACATGCATAACTATCTTTTGTGTGAATAAACAATTCAGGTTTGACCAAGTTTGGTGGTGAACATGAGAATTCTCTCCCAGGGCTTCCAGCTCTGCAA
This sequence comes from Potos flavus, assembly GCA_028534135.1. Classification (NCBI taxonomy): domain Eukaryota; kingdom Metazoa; phylum Chordata; class Mammalia; order Carnivora; family Procyonidae; genus Potos; species Potos flavus. The sequence continues at coordinate 50,069,433 of CM052896.1, forward strand.
CTACAGCTACCTGCCTAGACGGGTCAAATATAGCGACAAAATGACCAATGTAGAATTAGCAAGTAGATTATATTTTTATCTTCATCAATATAACTATGATTTGTATGCATAAAGCATAAAAGCATATCAGCATTAATAAGAACATAGCGTTTGGGATTAGCGCAATCTAGAAGCACCATCTTCAAACCTGGAAAAAAGAAAACAGATTTGTTAGCAAATACATTTATTTTATTTAGATTATAGATCACCAAATCGGTCTTAACTTTTGCTGTGTAAATCACTGTTTGTAAAAGAAACAGCTGCAGACAATTTTCCAAACCCATTACAAAGAGCATACCCCATTAATTTATCCCATTGGTTCTCCCACATCCTTACAGGAAAGAATGCTTATTTTAGAGTTCAGATCCCTGCTCTCCCATTTAGTAACTGTGTGACTCTGGGCAGGTCACCCAACCTCTCTGATGCTCTTCCAAATTAATCTCCCTGTGCTAGGAGGTAACAGGAAATTTGAATAGGTTTTCAGTACCATGGTACCCCGTGGAGATGAATTTCATGAAAAGCTGGATTTTCTACCTCTGGACTCCAGCAATGCAGACAAGTCCAATTCCTCCCTCTTTCACAATGCTAGAAGTTTCTGTAGCTACACGTATTATAGTATCTTTACACTGCATTGTAACAGTCTTTTCCATTTCTCTCTGTTGGACTGGGAGCCTCTAGAAGGCAAATACACAGTGCCCACACACTAAGGCTGAACAAGAGACTGAAGGAATGGGGAATGTGCAAAACCACATCACTCCTCTCTTTAGGCTGAATAATAAAGCAACTGCTATACAAAGGAAGAGAACAGTTCATTTCTGAAGGCCCAGAGATGCCCCACCGTAGAAATGGAAGAAGAAAGATCAAATCCTTGTAGGTGGTGTGGGTAACTAGCTGCCTCTATCCTGTTACAGCACTCCAACAACTCCTCTGACTTTGTTTAGAGGGCTAGTGACACTGGCAGCTGTAGACTGGGCCACACACCTTTCTCATGCCACGCTACAGAAAAGAAAATGTATTCCCTGTAGGATTCTTTCTTACCTGCTGAAATGCTACCCTGATTAAGATCTTCCCTATAATGAGGGTTATCCTACAGAGCTGTCTGTAAATAGTCCCCAGGACAATGAAACAAGAAAAGTATTTTCTTAAGGTTAGAAACCTACCTCCATGATCCTGGTTAGTTGTCTCGCTCTATGAAAAAGAAAACAGAGAAAGAAAGAGTAAGTTTTACTTTTAAAATACTACTAACAAATGTCTAAAACTGTTTATAAATGAATCTGGCAGAATAGCCTGCTGTCCCTAACCATGAATACCAAGTAGGGCCCAACCCTGTCTACTAGCTTCAGCTCCCAACTCAGCCAGGGACTGCTGGATAGGGCGCTAGGAGAGCAGGCCCTACAGACAAAGGCCTGTGCCTCCCGGAGAGTTTTGGTGGTTCTAAGTATCTATGAGGCTGTCAGGAAAGCCCAAGGAGGCCAGTAGGGAAGAAACACTGGGAGTTCGTGTGCATTTGTGCAGGTGCCAGCTGCTGCTGCTCCCTGTTTTTGCTGCAGAGAAACTAGTTTTGGGGATCAGGCTGTGCAGAGGTGTCTCAGAAGGTGCCACTTATCAGAGCTTTAATAATGTTCCCTGTCAATCCCAGTATGCAGATTTTTTTTTTTAATATCAAAGCAGCTTTAAGCTGTGCCTATACTCAGCTACAAATGTCAGCAGCTAAGGAAAGAACTCAAAAACTTACCCCACTTAACGAGCTGGGGCTTATCGAGAGTAACATGCTTCACACGGCAGCCAAATTCATCCTGTCCATTGGGAGTGAATTCAGTGTGGGCCAGAAGTTGGAAAGTCCAGTCCTTGCTGAAAGACAGGTCTGACTGTTCTGCCTTCATCTTCTGTCCATTCTTTAGCAGTTCGATTTCAATTTCTGGTGGGTGGAACCCTGACACGTAGCAGTTCAGGAAATTTGGCTTTCCATTCTCTGCCGGGTGCCGTGAGTAAACCTGAATTTTTGGAGTATCTGAGGGACATGAGGGAAAGACAAATGAAAACTGCAGAGTATTTCACTTGGGACTACCTTGGTCTAAAGCTATCTCAGGCGACAAATGTTTAAGTTTGATCATTGATTTCTCCCCAATTCCATTTCTACTCTGGCCAAATGAACTTCTACTTTTTCAAAAGGCTACTTCCATTTTGAGGGATAAACCACAACTTAGTATCTTTTCCACATTAATTCCTCCACTCGTGGCTTTTTGTTTTTTTCCTAGCAGATTTCTAGTAGTATCATCTTTTGTCACTGGAGTTTGTGCCAAATCTTTAAGAACCTTTCTGTGGAGACTCTCAAGAACTTTCGATGGCTTATTAGCACCCATATAATTCCTCCACACCTCTCTCAAGAGTCATGATTTCGTCCCAACCTACTTTTCAAACTTCTTGTCTCACTTCACACACTCTTCATAATAGCCACATCAAAAAACTTATGTTATTGTTTACCTTGTTTCAGCCCATCTTTTTTTTTTTTTTTTTTTAATGTTTGCTCCTTTCCTTTTTGTTTCCTGCTTCTACCTAGATCCACACCCATCTGACTTCCCAATATGTATTGTCTAGTATAGTGCCTGGCACACAGCAATTGCTCTGTAAATGGCAGATATTGTTATTATTATTACCTCAAACAAAACTTAAATGCATACAGAAGCCAGAAATACCATAAATGAGTGAATTGGGCTGGGTAAGAAAAATAGGGAAGGATGAGGACTATGGCAAATGACAAAGAACATACTCTCCACCGTGCTCAAGTAGAATAATGTGTGCAAGAGTGGTATTTGCATTTTTAATTAGCACCCTCAAGTGATTGCTGTAACTAGCCACATTGGGAATACGTTAGTGCTGTAGAACAGTCGTTTCCAAAATGGGATGCATAACTAGACCATCCCTGGAGATATGGAAAGAAACTATTATAAACTCCATTTCCATATTTTTCATCCAATGAAGAGAAGTGTTACTGCCACTAAATGTACAGATTGACACCAATATATGTATATAATTCACTTTTAAATATACGGACATGCAGTGTATATGGTTACTAAAGGGCAGCTCCTCCGTGTCCAGGAGATGGTAGGGAGGAGCAGTACCAGGCTACTCTGACCAGGTTTATCTGTCTAGAAACACCTTGTCATCAAAGGAAAGGTCACCAGCCCCACCAGGAGCTAGCCTGGGGATCCCAATGAAGCCCTGATTTTTTTTCCATAAAATTAAACATGAAGACAAATCAGAAAGCTCTTTGTATTGGAACTTCTAATAATAGGGACATAATAAATGCCACAAGAGTTAGAAAAAAGGTTCATCAGGCCTAGAATTCTCTCTTTGAGGGAGCCAGGCAGGGTTCTGCAACAACATCACAATAACCTCTTCTCAGAGGAGGACAAGTATCAGACAAGCCTGGATTTCAGTCTGGGCTCAGCCACTTACTGGTTCTGTGACTTTAGGACTTTGGGACAGTTAGTTGAGCTTCTGAAGCTTAATGGAAACATCAATTTATGTCCACAGTGAAACAAAACCCACACAAGAGACAGAGCAAAAGATAGACCCCCAGAGGCAATCATCATTACCCGATACCCGAGTATCAAAGATACTCAAAGATACCCGAGTATCTTTTTTTTTTTTTTTTTAAAGATTTTTATTTATTTAGGGCGCCTGGGTGGCTCAGTTGGTTAAGCGACTGCCTTTGGCTCAGATCATGATCCTGGAGTCCCGGAATCAAGTCCACAGGGAGTCGGATTCTCCCTCTGACCCTCCCCCTTCTCATGCTCTCTCTCTCAAATAAATAAATAAAATCTTAAAAAAAAAAAAAGAAAAAATTATTTATTTATTTAAGAGAGAAAGAGAGAAGGAGAGCATAGAGGGAGAAGCCAACTCCCCGCTGAGCAGAGAGCCCGACCTAGGGCTCAATTCCAGGACCCCGGATCATGACCCCAGTTGAAAGCAGACACTTAACCGACGGAGCCACCCAGGTGCCCCTCCAGAGTACCTTCTAGAAATGATCTATTCATGGTATGTTTTATTTTGCAAATTTTCAATTAAGATTTTTCTTTTAATGTCAGCTTGTTATTTTTAAAATGATTTCTGTGGTCGCCAGCAAATATCAATAATTGTATTGGTGTTTTATTTTGTAAATAGATTATAAATTAAATACCTTCTTTTCATGATCAAAAAACCCCGCTTCACAGAAGCTTTTGTGAGGGGAAAGCATGAGGGTTTTGGTATATTGCGGGTTATTTAGAACGTGCTCAAGATCTAGAGTGTCCCTGACACTCTGGGTAACCATGTTGATTACCCCTATCACTGGTTTTACAGTCTTCCTGACTGGTAAACCTTCGGTTTTTCAAAACAGAAAGTAGACGCTTAGTTCATCTTGGGAAGAACCAGGCAAGGAGCCAAAGAGGAAGCCCTCTGCGAAGAAAAGGTTAACAGGGGCCCCAGGCTCTCCAGCTTGCTGGCAACAATCTCACACCAGAAGGTGACGAGGAGGTACTGAAAAACCGCAGAGTTTGCAGCCAAAGGGCGCACACCCCCACCACGAAAAGCTCTGCTCCCGCTAGATTGTCTGCCGTTTCTCCCCTGTGTTGTGTGATTAAGTTACTTAAACTCTTGGTGTCTCAGTTTCCTTATCTATGAAACGCCGGTGATATTAACCATTGCATTTACATCGTAGGCTCATCTCAGAATCAAATGGCATAAAGCACACAACGTTCCCAGCACGCCCCTTATCAATAGGACTAGCTCTTATGATTATTAAAAGCGACAAGGGGGGCTCCTGGGTGGCTTAGTGGGTTAAAGCCTCTGCCTTCGGCTCAGGTCATGATCTCAGGGTCCTGGGATCCAGCCCCGCATAGGGCTCTCTGCTCAGCAGGGAGCCTGCTTCCCCCTCTCTCTGCCTGCCTCTCTGCCTGCTTGTGATCTCTCTCTCTCTCTCTGTCAAATAAATAAAATTTTTAAAAAATCTTAAAAAAAAAAAAAAAGCGACAAGGAACGGGAACAAGTGAATTAATGATGTCAAAGCGCTCTGTAACACCTCCAAACATTCTACAAACCCTACATGTGGATTCCTCCCCACGGTTTCGCCGCAAATTTGTGGCGCCGGCAACCCGCCGGTGGTTACGGAGGAAGCCCCGAGGACCCCGGGATCCAAGCGGAGCAGCTGCAACGGACTGATGTACCCGTGCGATGCCTCCAGCAAAGCCCAGACGGATGTCTCCACCTTTTCACAGCCCTCGACTCCGCGCTTTTGGGACCGCCTTCCAGCCCTCCCAGGCAGACAGCTGCACCCGGGGAGCTAGAGGTTCCGCGGAAGAGAAACCCTCCCCCACCTCGGTCGCTCTGAAGTCTGTCATCACCCCGAAACTTTGTCCTGACCCACCCAGGAAGCACATGTCGGAGGCCTCCCGCATCCCCCTCTCCTGAAGAAGAAAAAAGGCTTGCGTCCGGGGCTCGCACCCTCTCCCCACTCGCCGGCCACCCCACGCTTCCCCACCCGCCGACCAAGCCCGCAGCTAGCCCCCAGAACGGAGAAAAGAACTAGGGAGGAGGAGGGGTGGGTGAGTTACAGAGTTAATGCCGAGAACGCCAAAACTTCTGGGGCACAGAAGGGCTAGGGCAAGAGGGGCTACTCACGCTGGACAGCATGCAGGCCGGACAGAGAGAGCAGCCCGACCAAAACGACGGTGAAGAGAGGCGCCATCGCCACCCGAGCAGCAGCAGCGCAGGGCGTGAGACTGGCGGACCCGCCCGGCGCCTCTACTTATAGTCCATGCGCGCACCGCCAATCAGAACCCTTCTGACAGGAGCCGTCACTCGTCTCCTAGCGCTGGAGGCCCCGCCAGGTTAGAAAGGGGGACTTTCCCGTTTTCAGTTTCATTTTCCTATAAGGGCTCGTGATGCTTAAGAAGACATGGTTAGACCGAGTGGTTTCACTGTCTATAGGCCCGCACGCTGCGACTTGGGTGCGCGTCAGAGCCTGGGGAGAGGGCTTGCTATCGTAGAACCTGGGCTGGACCCGCTTTGGTCCCGCGCCCTCTCTTTGAGAACCATCCAGTCTCAGAATAACTTGCTTACCGTGTCCCAGGCAGGTGGAACCTTAGAACCTGTGGTTTTCATTCGAGAAAACTCAAACCCAGAAAGATTAAGAGAGTGGACAAAGGATGAACGGTGCGAGGCAGAATAAGAATTTAAAAATAAGAACTACGGCCCAGGAATATAATGTAGGGTTTCCGGATTCTTTGGGCAAGAAAAATAGTGCAGGAACCTCAAGGCTTCCTGAGGACCACTCAGAGAACCGTACAGAGTAGACAAGGACCTTCTTGCCTCCTGCATTCCTTCAGGCAAAAGTTTCTTTTTGTAAATAAAGCTCTGTGCCAAGAAATTCTCTATCTTCCTGCTGTTGTTGAGGTAATTTTCGTCGTTTTGTTGACTTGCAGGAAAGACAACCACGGATAGCAAACGCAGTATAACTGCCTAGAGCCTTAGAGTTTACAGATCTCTGTAGGTAATCCCTGTAAATTACCACATTAGAATGACTTGGCACATCGCAGGTATTCAATAAATGGAATGAATGAATGATTGAATGAATGAACAAACCAGTAAATATGGGAATAAACAGTAAGAAATAGGAATTACCCCATTAACTTTTATGGATAAGGGAAAACAAAAGCTGAGACTAGGATTCAGACTCTCCTGATGCCACTGCTTTCATGCTTTAGACGCTTGGAAGATAAGGGCTCTGAAATTTTAGTGAGAATTTGGATTGCATCAGCCAGGGGCCCAGCCAAAGAAGTCAAACCTACTGACTGTAAGATCATAACAATGTTAGACCCCTTAAGAAAAACTGTACTCCAGAGATACCTTAAAAAAATGCTGACATCATAAGGCAGCTGAGTCCACCAGTCTCTCAGTGAAACAGTGAGGAGAGGAAGTGAACCATGGGGGCGGGAAGACAGAGATTTTGGAAATCACCATGGTTTTCAGTTAAAAGGAGGTGGGTTGTGATTCCCCAAGGAAACAACGAATGTGTTCTATATTTCTTTTACATATTTTTAGACCTTGTAATAACCCCTATTGTGGAAGCCATGTCTGAACTAGAAAAAGTGGAATACTCTCCATGGACCTAATGAAATGAGATAATGCACAGAGAGCCTCACACAGTTCCTAACAGAGTGTTTTATGTTTAACAAGCATACTATAATTATTGGTATTATTTACCTAGTTTTCCTACCAGCTCTATCCATAATTCTCTCGAAATGTAAGAATAATTATTATGCATAAAGTTACAAGTAAAGACATTCTTGCTTCTCTCATTTGTTTTTTGTGTTTTTAAACTCATTTAAGACTCTTAAGGCCTGAAACATTCGTGTTGAATTGTTTTTTAGTGCCCTGGGAGTATAGGAAGACCCAGGGCTATTTTTCACCTCTAAAGTCTCTGTTTACTACATTACAGAGAAATACTATACTTAAAATTCACTATAGATAGATTCTGACCTATTCACTTCGAAAGCCAATTTAAAAAGTAATTTTAAAATGCAAAAAAAGACAGAAAAGTATATTTTTCAGTTTTCTGTGTTTGGGAAACTCCTGTATTTTTCTTAAATTTCCATTTATGACATGCTTTGAATAGTGAGAGTGAAAATAAGATATAAAACTTTTTTAAAGACTTCTTTGAGAGAGAGAGAGCGAGAGAGAGGGAGAGCAAAATTGGGGGGGGGGAGAGAAGGAGAGAAAATCCCAGGCAGACTCTGTGCGAAGGGTGGAGACTGATACGGGGCTTGATCTCACAGCTCTGAGATCACAACCTGAGCCAAAACCAAGAGTCAGACACTCACCAACTGTACTGCCCAGGTGCCCCCAAACTTTTTTTTTCAGTTGAGAGCACTGTTTGTTTAGTAGGGTAAACTTGTGGAAATCTACAAACACGGCAATTTAATAATGTTATCTCCCAGTCATGGGAATAACAGCTGGATTTTTTTTCTTTTTTTTTTTTTTTTTGCCTATATGACCTTCCTAAAATTTTTTTTTACAATGTTTATTCAAAATAGTAAATATTTCAGGGTGCCTGGATGGCTTAGTCAGTTAAGTGCCCGACTCTTGGTTTCAGCTCAGATCATGATCTTAGGGTCATGAGATTACGCCGAGTGTTGGGCTCCCTGCTCAGTGAGGAGTCCACTTGAAGATTCTCTCCCTCTGCCCCCCCACTCACTCTCTATTTCTTTCTCTCTCTCTCAAATAAATAAAATAAATCTTTTTAAAAAATAGTAAATATTTTCAAGAATGTGGAAGAACTGGAACTCTCCTATCATATAAAATGATACAATCACTTTGGAAAATAATTTGACAGTTTTTTAAAAAGTTAAACATATACTGGCCATATGATCCAGCCTTGGGTATTCTAAGTATCTACCCAAGAAAATATGTCTATACAAAGACCTGTACACAAATATTCATAGCAGCTTTATTTGTAATAGCCAAAAGCTGGAAACAACAAACGTCCATCAACAGGTGACTGGAAAAACAAATTGTGGTATACCCATACAGTGTAATGCTATCAGCATTAAGCAAGGAAGGAAGTACTGTACACAACAACGTGGATGAAATAATTGTGCTGAATGAAAGAGACCAGACAAAAAAGAGTATGTTCTGTATGATTTCACTTATATAAAACTCTAGAAAAGGCAAACTAATCTATTATAACAGAAAGCGGATGCGTGGTTTCGGGAAGGTGCAGCGTAGGGGAGAGTCAGGAGCATAAAGAAAGTTTGGGGTTGATGGATATAAGTTTAATTTGAGTTTGATGATGATTTCATGGATGTATACATATTTTAGACTATACAGTTTAAGTACGATTTATTGTATGTCAATTATACCTGAATAAAGCTGTTAAGAAAAAACCCCAAAAGCACAGATACCTGTGTTGTTGTCAGGCAGAAGAAGTATGAAGTGCTTGAACAGAAAGAGAAAGAACAATACTAAAGTGGGGGAGAAAATAGGAATGGGTTAATACTCAAGTGAGTTGGGTTGCACCTGAGTGGATTTCGGTCAGTGGTTTTCTGAGATGGGCCCATCCAAACAGCCAGGAAAGCCAGGCCCACTCAAGAGGAGAGGACCAAGCATAGGTAGGACATTTGTGCCAGGGCTTTTTCAAATGTAATGTCATTAATCCCTTGCAATTCAAAGTGTGGTCTGTACATCACTGGCATCAGCAAAACCTAGGCGTTCTTAGAAATGCAGGCTCTTGGGCCCATCCCAGACCTATTAAACCAGAGTCTGCATTTTAATAACATCCCCAGTGAGCCATATACAAATTAAAGTTTGTGAGGCTGCTGACCCAAACTATACAACAATCTGGAAGGTAGGTGTTACTTTCATTTACAGACAATGAGACAGAGAGGTAAGATACTTGCCCACGTTCATGGTGGGCTGGGATTCAAACACTGGTCCGTCTAATTCCAAAGGCCCCATAATTTCCACTAGAAAATCACCTTCAGAGAAGGAGTTCATGGGAAGGATTCATTGACTGGCTTGGAGATCTGGGCAAGGATTAAAAGCAGATGAGAAGGTAAGGAGAAGTAAATAAATAGGAACCAGCACCGAGATGTGTAGGAGTATTTCTTAACAGACATTTTTTTTTCTGCCCACAAAAGTAACATATGCACATGATAGAAATTGGAACATACTAAAAACTATAAAGAAGAAAATCAGGGGCGCCTCGGTGGCTGTCATGTAAGGATCAGCCTCCAGCTCAGGTCACGAACCCAGAGTCCAGAGTCCAGAGTCTGGCTCTCTGCTCAGCGGAAAATTTGCTTTTCCCTCTGCCTCTCTCCCCGCTCGCGCACTCTCTCTCTCTCGCAAATAAAATCTTTTTTTAAAAAAGAAAAAATTAAAACTGGTAATCCTACAACCCAGAGATGACTATTGTTATGGTTTAATTTAAGGAGTCTGAAGGTTGTTGCCTGCCCAAAAGTATGTCCTGGTTAGGTCTATCTGGAGACTGGAAGTCCTCAATCTTTTGTGTTCAATTCCATTAAATTAAGCAAATGTCAGTTAAGTGCAGGCTTTGTGCAAAGTACTGTAACAATAAAGCAGAAACAGACAACAGACTCTGCCCACCAGGAGCTTACAATCTTGAGTTAAAATCGGCACAATAATTAATTTATTAGCACCCACCTAAGGTGTGGGTGCTGATTGACTTATCAGATTTGAAAGGTGTTGCATTTTTGGCAACCGGACCAAAGGAAATGGAACACGGCACGAGTCTTTTTTTTTTTTTTATTGATAGCTGCTAAGTCAGACATAGGAGGGGGGAAATAGGAGGGGGGTAAATACTTCACAAGAGCCATAGCAACTAAGTACTACTAACGCTATATGAGGGAGAGTACATGGGAAGACTGAAGTTAAGAGAGTTGAAATATGTGGATGGTGGGGAATCTCTGCCTCAGGCTTGTGTGTAACCGCCAAGCTCTCTCAATTGCCAATTTGTTTTTATTGGGAAAACCATACACATTTGATAGTAAAAACATCAAGCACTACAGACCTATGAAATTCCAGTTTCTCTCAAATCTTCTTGACAGTAGTAACCACAGTATTAAACGTACTTTTTATTTTTAATTACAAGCCCAACACATGAATGTATGCCCATTGGAAAAATGCAAACAATTAAAGTGAAAGTGAAAGTTCCCTCATCTGTCTCTTATTGCACTCCCCTCCCCTCAGAAACCACTAAGGTGTGGTGCTTATCCTGCCATGGGTATATATTGTGTATAGTTTGGAAAGTGAGGAATTTTAAAAATTATAACTACAAAGACTATTATAGTTTGGAACACAGCACCCACTATAAGAGGGATTAGAGGCATCATCTGTTGTAGACTTGGATGAAAAAAAAGTGTTAAGTAAATGCAGAAGCCAAAACCCCTTAACAGTGTGGGGACAACAGGACAACCCCAGGAGCCCCGTATTGGGCACCATCCCTGGGCATATTACACCCAGTGACTAAATTACTGGCACAGCCTCTTTCCAAGCAATTTTTTCCCCTCGTAGGTCCTCGGGTCTGCATCTCAGTTTCTATTTTAAAACTACAGAATTCTGGGGTGCCTGGGTGGCTCACTTGGCTAAGCATGTGCCTTCAGCTCAGGTCATGATCCTAGGATCCTGGGGGATCCTGGGGGCTGGAGCCCCCAGCCTGGGGTTGAGCCCAGCCTCCTTGGTGGGGAGTTTCCTTCTTCCTCTCCCTCTGCCCCTACCCCCTCATGCAAGCTCTCTCAAATAAATAAATAAAATCTTTTAAAAAACTACAGAATTCCAACTTGGATTTGCTTTAGATTCCATGCAGCTTTAGATTCCGTGCAGCACTTTAAAAATCAAAACTCGGGCACCTGGGTGGCTCTGTCGGTTAAGCATCTGCCTTTAGGCCCAGATCATGATCCCAGGGTGCTGGGATCAAGTCCCTCATCAGGCTCCCTGCTCATCGGGGAGTCTGCTTCTCCCTCTCCCTCTGCCCTTCCCCCTGCTCATGCTCTCTCTCTCAAATAAATAAAATCTTTAAAAAACAAACAACTCTCCTTCAAATGCCCCTTTTCCCTTTTGGCAAATTTCTCTAAACCCCAGCTTCCCACTTTCCAGCTTGCTTAGCTGATACTGGCCAGTTGGTATATGTGGTCCTTTCCTGTTGTCCCCTGCTCTGTTGGACCTGCATTTGATTCTATGCTCTCTACTCTCGGATGTCTTGGACCTTTCTAAAGTCTTCTCCTTTTTTTTTTTTTTTTTTTTCATTGTTAGGTGTCCAGTAGCCAGATACCACTTTGTTCTTTGCTGAGAAGGCAGGGACTTGCTGAAGACTCTTCTCCTAAAAGAAGACTTTATGTAAAGAAACCAGGAAGAATTGTTTATTCAAAAATCAGTAATTTAAAACAGAAAGAAAACAGCAAAAGGCAAGAGATGTATACATAAGAGCCACCATACATGCAATAGGAGCAGTCAAGATACAAAGGAGGAAGTCAGAGAATAGAAATTTGGTGAGTTTGTGATATTTTTTTCTTATTTTATTATTTATTATCATCATTAAAACTATTGATCAATATGTCACAAGTGAGTTTGCTAAAAGGCAATTTATCATTTCTAAAATCAGCCAAAAATCTTTTTATCCAATGACCAATGACAGCAAAACCAGAGATGGGATTGACCCCTCTGGCTACTCGATGCCCTGAGGATGTGAGTGAGATGGACCCAACTACTCCAAGAAGCCATGACAGGTGGAAGGTGGTTCAGTGAGCTTACACTCAGAGTTTAGTGAGGGGAAGGGAGGGTTCTATAAAATTTGGATCATTCCATACGTATGAACTGAACTTGATTATTTTAGTTTAATAATATAGCTATTTTCTATGTCATTATGTACAGAACTAGTTTCTTATTATTAACAATTTTAGACTTTTCTCCATGTCATACCTTGTGGTAAGCAGAATAATGCCCCGCCCACCCAGTTGTTCATGTCCTAATCACTGTGAATGGTGTAAAGGACTTTGTCCCTCCCCTTGAGATTATCAGGAAACACGGATTCTTCTCTAGAGCCTCTAGAAAGGAAAGCAGCCCTGCCTTGATGTTAACCCCCTGAAACTTACTTTAGACTTGTGACTTATAGAACTGTAAGATGATAATTTGTGTTGTCTTAAGCCACCAAGTTTGTGGTAATTTGTGCAATTTGTGGTGTTGTAGCAGCAAGAAAAAAACAATTCATGCCCCTTTTTCAGAATCATGGACATTTGGGCCTTGGTTTCCAGGAGCCTAGTTCAGTAGAAATATTTGCCTTTCAAAGTCAACATTACCCATTGCTTAACCAGATTCTGGCCATATAATGCATTTTTTGGTACACTCATGTTTGAGGAAGGGCTACTGTCAGTTCCATAGCTGAAGGGGTGGGAGTTGGGCTGAAGCCTGGGCTGATCAGGAGCTTTGGTCTTGCCCCTCCCCCATCACTGCCCTCGCCAACCTGGCTTAGTCCCAACTACCTTTTCTGGAACATTTCACAGACACCACACGCCAAATGGGCTAAACCACTTCTGTCCTCTCTGCTGTCACCATTGTTAAACACAGAAGGAGAGGAACAGGAAGAGCCTTCTAGTCCCCAGGATAAAGGTCTCCCAAAGCTTTGGTTTCTTTCTACTTAGCCTGGTCCCAATCTATCCATCAGATCTCAGTGTGCACCACAATCAAACATTCAACAAACCTTTACTGAGTACCTTGCTAGGTGCTGGGCACTGGCCTGGCACTAGGGGAACATCTTTCTTCAAAGAGCTCAGAGACCCTGATTTATAGATGTGTGACTAAGTTATGAATCCAGGAAAGCAAGTAAGTCCACCTGGAGGGGTTAAAGATCGTGCAGAGAACTTTGGTGCCAAGGAAAGAATGTGGACTTTATCCCTTAGATCATGATGCAGGCACAGCGAAGCTGGGTTTTGTTTTGTTTTATTTTTAACCCGTTTGTCTTTGGGGCATTTTTTGTTTGATATTTTAAAAATCTTTTCCACATAGCTTCATGTTTTTTCTAATTGTAAAATTCATATTCATTATGAAAAATTCAGACTATATAAGAATAAAAATAATTTTTTAAAAAGATTTGATTTATTTATTTGACAGAGAGAAAGAGATCACAAGTAGGCAGAGAAGCAGGCAGAGAGAGAAGGGGAAGCAGGCTTCCTGCTGAGCAGAGAGCCTGATGGGGGCTTGATCCCAGGACCCTGAGATGAAGGCAGAGGCTTAACCCACTGAGCCACGCAGGCACCCCAGAATAAAAATAATTTAAATTGTCTGTTAAGCCACCACCCAAAGATAACTACTGCTAATGAACTGATGTTTGTTCATAGACTTCGTCTGTTTGCATACAGATATAAATATGGTTCTACATGGTTACAAAGATGTATTATTCTGCACAGACTTTTGTGCAAATAGGTTTTTTTATTTAACTATACATCATGGACAATATATCCATTTCTATAATAATAGATATCTGTGTAGTTTTCTCATGCTTTCACAATACAGTTGCCCCTTGCACAGCATGGGGGTTATAGAAATACCCTCCCCCACCTCCCTGCTGCCATGCAGTTGAAAATCTGCATATAACTTTGATTCCTCAAAAGGTTAACCACTAATGACCTACTGTTGACTGGAAACCTTACCAATAATATAAACATTCAATTAACATATTGAATGTTAATATTAACATAAAAATACTAACATATTTTATATATATTATATACTGTATCTTACAATAAAGCTAAGAGAAAAGAAAATATTAAGAACATCATAAGGAAAACACATTTACAGTACTAAACTGTATTTATGGGGAAAAAATCCACATGGTTGAAACCCATGTTATTCAAGAGTCAACTGTATTTCACTATATGAATATACCACACTTTTTTACCCAATCCTGCACTGGGGACATTTCCAGTTTTTTCCTATTATACCACATCCTCCATACTGAAATTGCCCTCCATAGACTTTGTACCAGGTTACACTCCAATGCCCAACAGAAAGAGTGCTCATCTTCCCGTACCCTTCCCTGATGTGGTCATTAT